>OY730195.1:66977620-67695042 GCA_963422505.1 Pseudognaphalium luteoalbum
AATAAATCATCTATCCTTGGAAGAGGATAACGATTCTTGACCGTAAGTTAAGTTCGCAATAATCAATGTACACACGAAAAAAGCCATCTTTCTTTTTGACAAATAAGACAGGTGCTCCCCAAGGAGAATGACTAGGGCGAATTAAACCCTTGTCTTGGAGCATCTTAAAGTGGATTAAATATTTCTTACATTCAAATAGTGTTAAGTGATATGGAGCTTTTGCAACTGGGGTTACTCCAAGAATAAGATCAATACAAAATTTTACAAGTAAAAAGGGATATAGTCCTTCTAAGTCTTTCAGGAAAACCTCGAGGAAATCGTCGATAATAGAATGTTTTTGAGTTTCTAACTAATTAGCCTTTACACTCATGAGTTGTTTCTTTCCGTCTTTAAAGTGCTCTATGAAAATCTCAGGTATTACACCACCATTTAAGTGGTATACGAAATACTTTCTCAAACATACAATTTCTACCTAAATTTTGTCAACTAATCCATTCCCTCAACCACACCAAAACTTCTGAGTCTGAAGGGCAACAATTCAATTCTAAAAGAGTATTCTTCTAGCACTAGAGTATACCCTTATGTAACGTCTTTTAGTCTCTATGTGCTCCCATTAATAATTTTTTTTCAAAGTCTCTCACTCAAGACAAGCCATCGAGTTTCCTACCATGTTGATTGGTGCCACTTGACGAGCTGTCATCCGACATTCAATTGTAAAGTGACTTCTTAAGTTGCAGTTTGAATAAATATAACATGATGCAGATGTGTGATGATAGTAGTTACATCTTACTCACAGAAGATGTGAACCAATGTAACCCTCTCTTCATGTGTTAGTATCTACGAATTTCTTGAGTACCCTCTCATTCTTGGTACTGTTTATACATTCCATGTTTTATTGGTTTCATCGATTAACGATCCAGCCATCAGTATTGCGCCTTGGATGGTAGGAGGCTCAGTCACTTTTACCGTCCTTCTAGTTTCCAGAATAAAGCTGTTGATGTACTTCTCAATTTACTTAGCTTCGAGTGCCATGCGATGAGGTCTAATCCTTGCCAACTCATGAAATTGTCCGATATATGTTGCATGATTAACTCCCATTGTAGAGAAATTTCAAAACTTGTTCACTAAATTCTTCATTTCTTTATTGAAAGAATATTCCTCCTATAATAGTGCCTTTATTATTATTATTATTATTATTATTATTATTATTATTATTATTATTATTATTATTATTATTATTATTATTATTCTAATTTGAATTCTATCCTATTAGTTCCGTTTTCTCCTTCAGTGCCAATAGCTCTACCATGATTCAATATGCTGTTACAAACCTTTCATGACAATTTTTGAATATTAAGGCCCACCACTGTTGTGCAATGGTCGCAACAACATTGGAGTTCTTGCCTTCAATACCACAAATTCCTTCAGTTCAACCATCAGTTCAATCACCACTATCACTTGTTTGACCACCACCGAGTGTTTCTCCTCCACGAGTAAAATTTATGGGTAATGCGTATTAGTAGTATGCTTGCTATAATTTCGAATTCATATGAGTTTAGAATAGAATGAATACTTTAGAGTTTGTCTAGGCATAAATGCACCAGACTCACAAACATAAGAATAATTCGGTAAGGAATATAATTTGGATTTTATTACAGTACGACACGAAGATAGCACACGAGACACGAAATTATGGTTGGATAAGCACACATACGTCGGAAACCTTTGTCAATTACGTCTAACCGTAATTGTGAAAGTATTATTTCATACCCATACTTATCTTCCAAGTCTTTGTATCACAATAAGCTTGGTATTTACGGAAAGAGATCGGATAGTTATAGAATCCTAACTAACATGTAGACGAGCCACATAAAGAGTCATAAGATGATGAAGAAACGCTTACAACGTCCTTCTTACTTGAAATGGTTAAGATGAATGATCAACACTAGCTACAACTAGCTTCACGGAATTGTATGCACACATAACTTCCTAACTCATGTTCTACATGTGGGTTCCTTATATAGTCTAGGCCAATCCAGTTAGATCTCAATAAACAATGGCTCTGATACCAATCTGTCACACCCCGTCTAAAGCGAAAACAACGGGGTATAACGGTGATAGGATCATAACACGTCATTATAAAGAATTCTATTTGAAATACAGTATCCAATGTGTCATGATGCCAATAACATGAATAACGGTTCATGTCGCACATACATTTCAACAATGAATTCAAAATCTTACTAACAAACGTACACTACAATGTTAAGGCAAAACATGCCTTCACAAACAACCATGATGTACCACAAATATTGATTAACTCTTATTGCAACCTATGTGGTCCACTAAGTTCTCTTGTCCTCTGTTTTAACTCCACTAATGTAACCTTAAAAGTTATGCTCAAAAACATCAACATGAATGTTGGTGAGTTTCGTAGGTTTGAAACCAGACACCAGAAAATAAACATTTTGCTGTGATGATTATAAGTTTAGGACATTAATGGCACCCGAAAGCGTCGGTGTCGTTGAGGGTAACTTAATCGGGCGCCATCACGGGTTTTAAAATTTATAATTTGCGGGGCTTAAATTATATGTACTACCTACTCTGGTTAGTAAGCGGTAAGTAGAACCTAAGATCGTTCTATGAATCCAAACGTGTGGGTAAATTAAAGTTGGCACTTTCGGCAGGGAAGTATCTAGGATGGAACAAAGTAGGTAGGTTTGGGGGTTAAAGACAAGTAATTAAAATGCAGGAAATTAAAGTACAGGAAAACAGATAAAGATAAATATGTGATTGTTGAGATTTCGATAATTAATATTTCGGAATGACAGAATAAATAGGGATGATACTAATGTGGGAACCAAACTACTAGGCGTAAACTCTAGAACCCTACCAACTCAATTTCCCATTGGCATGTCACTAGGAACTAGGTTATCATGATTCTGATCGGAGCAATACGCAAACTTCCAATACTTATCTAGTTGAAAAATAAGCAACCTATTTTGATTCTATACCGAGGTTCATGAATCAGTAGCGTATCGTCTCATAGGTCCGACCGTTCTTAACTCCTAAATTAGTTTACTGTTCTATTAGCATGCAGATTAATAACTTTGTATGTTTGGACCGCCGATTTTATAAGACTTGGTGTTTTAAGGATTCTAGGTCATTACGACTTTGATCTAATTCCGAAGTCCTGTTATCATTCATTTAAGCTCTAGTTACTTCGACTTATGATTCAAATCTCTCCTTTTCAAACAGTTATACATCCCCGGATTATTCGCAGTTTGTTAAAACATGTTTCATATGCGGACCATGCCTTACAATGATAGACAGTGTACTTTACACAGTAATTCCACGGTTTCTCATATCAACATGCGGTCAAGAGTACTTGACAGTGAAAGTGACACTCTATCTAACTAAATGTAAAGCAGTGCAGAAATGTAAACCTAATATATACAACGAGTGGTTTCAATGTGTCTTACTTATTACATGTCATGGGCATAGATAACTACTTACCATAATTAAGGTTGATCAGGTCGTAATTACTAGGTTGCAGTCACGTGGATAACCAGAAAGGGTGTGACACCCGACAAATTAGGGCTAGTTATTAGTTCCTAATCATCTATTAATACGTGTAATTAGTTCTGAATTAGGCTAATTGTACGTATCATTATATATATTGGAATATATATACACGTACGCGATTAAATTTAATCGAGAAATTATTTCATCGGATGGATTCCGACTTGTTTATACGGACGTTGGTGAACCCAAATTATTAAATAATATGAAATTATTTACTAAACATATTTGTTTCTAAATATTATTTCGATAATATCACATAAGCATTTCGTATCCTATAAAACACTCAAACGCGACCAAAAATAAATAATTCGCGCCCGAAAATCGAAACAAACTAAAGATACATTTTTATAACTCATTAATAAGTATTGTAATAAAATACTTCATTCAAAAATATCGAAAGGTTATTCGTATTTATAAACACGTATGTATAATATATAACGTACGAATTTACGTTTAAACGACCGGAGAAACGAACACCGCACGGAACGCAAACGCAAGGAACAAAATTAGACACACTCACACCCTATTTGGGCCCCATAAACCGGCTGAGACCAGCCCCCAACCCCCCTCCATGTTTTGTGGATCTTGTTCCACTCCACTTTGACCAAAAACCTTAATATCTTCATTATTCATTTGATTTCATTTTTATTTTCACCATTTTTTCTCTTCCTCTTCCTCTCTCTCTACAAACGAACCAGCATCATCATCATTTTCTTCCACCATCAAAACACCATAAGCTAGCATATTTACTTGGTGGAAATCGCAAGAGAAGCAAGGAGAACGAAGAGGAACCGAAACTGAGCCTTTTTCTTTCTCAACCTCACTCTAGATCTTCATATCTTGTAAGAACACTCATGTCTTTCACTATATTTCCTTGATTAATGTTTAATAACTTGTTATGTTGCTCATATAACAATATCATGTCCAAATCATAGCTCAAAATACGTTTTTATGAATTATACATATATATATATACCAAAACAGATTCTGCCTTCATAAAATCGTCTCACGAAATCGACCATATCTTGAAAACTAGGAAGAACCAACTCTTGACATCTAAACAAAAAATGTTCATTAAGATACTAGCTACAACTTTCATTTTGGCTCTCGGACCAGATCCTCTCGGATCATTGTGAAAAGCGTAGATCTTTGGACTGAACTCAGTTTTGAACCAAATCCGACCACTTGTTATGTTTATTTTTATTAAAAATAGTAAACGAACATGTAAAAGTACCATAAAGTGCAGAAATGGACTAGGTTCATAGGTGGTTATGCTTGATTTTTGTTGAGACCTAGATCATCTCGAAAAGTGGTGAACTCGGAAGTTGAATCGAAGTTAAAATCTGGAAAACATAAACTCTAGGGGCTGTTTTTGCAATTTAGTGAAAGTGACACTTTGAGGGACCCATGAAGCGTAACGACAACTTTTATAAACTTATTTGACATATTAGGATTTGTTTAAAAGCTTCGGGTCAAACGGTGGTCGTTTGACCACTTTCCCGAACCTGAAACCATGACATACGGACTAATCCTGATTCGAACTTAGACTCTTGGACCCTTGACTTTCGGACTCTTGATGAAAGTTCGGATTTAGTAGTTTCGGATCAACACTTTCAGACTAAAACCTACATTCAGACACACATACACATTCAGACCTAAACACAATCGAAAATACACTTTCGGACCTAGACACCTTCGGACTACAAACATTCGGACATAGATATATATATACTTTCGGATATATATAAAAGTACTCACTTTCATAAATGCATATGTATATACTTTGATAAGTATACAAAATGATGAAACGCACAATAATAATACTTGAAATTATAATTACAAAAAGTCACTAACGGGCCCTACATATTTACAAAATATAAACAATCCAAAACTAATCATTTGGACATTACTAGTTGAATGAACAACTAGCATAGATGGTCTGTTAAGACATCTAATCATTACTATAACCTTGCGCGTTTAGGACACCCGACAGGTTACAGTCGTTGTAACGACATCATTACCTCGTGCATCATCATTACTACTTGTTTTGCAAGTCATCTGACTCAGGTGAGTCTCATAGCCCCTTTTTAAATGCTTTTACCTAGGTGTGAGATACATGCTCGTTTTGTTTTACATGTGAACACAAGTATCAAAACATCGATATATGCCACATGAGTTAATTTCATCTAATCAATTTAAATCCCTCCATCACATAGTTTGTTAATATGATTTAGCGTGAATGTTAGTGTATGGTACCATATGGGATTGACAATCCCCGTCCGAGTTAGCAAGCACTAACCTGTCAAACGGACGCATGATCATTTGTTCAGTATGAGTGTTGATTAGGCACTCATAGGGAGGCACCTCGCTCAGGTCCTTGAATGTGGATCCTGACCCCTCAGTTAAGCTCAAACTATGGACTCATGGCTGCATGTACATTCATTATTTGTTTGATTACAAATCATTATATAAATCTCGTGGTTCATAAATCTCATTTACTCATATACACCTGTGAGCTCTCCAGCTTTTTAGCTGACCTTTTAGCATGTTATCTCAGGTACTCAACAGTAGGTTGGACTGCCCATCAGGATACTTTAGCTCGAGTCGCATGCAATCATTAAACATCAAGAGATTTCCTTGCATATCTATATTTTGTATAATTGAAAATGTACTAGAATCTCTCAGGGTAATCATGTGAACTCAATATAATGTAAACTCTTATGTTACATCAATGTATTTTGTAAACGACGCATATAGAGTCGTTCATTATATATCTTAGTGCTTGTGATTATTGATTAGTCGCGCCCCGACCCGATTCGCTTCCGCAACCCGAATTAGGGGGTGCGACAGATTGGTATCAGAGCCTAAGGTTATAGTGAACTAGGATGCATTAGTGGGCCTAGACTATGACCGTTAGGCAGTATTTTCGGTTAAGTATGATTGGTTTAAGAGTTACATCATACATGTTTAATTTAACATAGCCTGATCAACTATGTATAATTAAATAGAGATTATGTAAGGCTTGAAATGGTTATGCTAGAATAGGAATACATTAGTTGACTCTGACCATGAGAGAAACCGGGACTCATAATTGTTTGTGCTAGACACTCATAAGACTATTATATGATATATGTATATATACATACATAGCCATCGCTCAAGCACTATACGCTAGTCTATTATATATATATTATATATATAGGCACTCACATTTCTAAACACTTTGTCATAGAGATGGTAAACACACCTACCGAAACATTCCTACTTCATCCCCCTCTCGACAACATCCCTTGGGATCACGAAACTCACGGGTGGCTAGGAGGACCACCGAGTCACATCGAGTTAGACCTTATCCAACTCACAACAATTCAAATAACCAGGCTAGTCAGCACACAGTTGCTAGTCAGTAGAGATGGTTATTCAACACCTCTTGATTGTTCTATAATGTTGATTGTCATATTGTGATGTTTTATATTACCACATTTATGAACAATCTCTCACGAACCCTATCCTTCTATTCCAAGGAAAATCATGCCGCCAAAGTCAAGGACTTACAGCGATGCCCAGATGGCATCTCTTATTTCTCAGGCTGTAGCTGAAGCCTTGGCTCGGGACTCACCGCAAAACTCCAGAAGGAGTGATGGTACTGAAACCACTCCAGTCACCAAGCCTTGTTCCTACAAGAACTTCATGAACTGCAAACCCCTGAACTTTAAGGGAACTGAAGGAGCCATCGGCCTAATTAGATGGTTCGAGAAGTTGGAGTCCGTCTTCCGCATCAGTAAATGTGCGGAAGGAGATAGAGTAGTGTTCTCCACATGCACCCTTGCTGACGGTGCCCTCACATGGTGGAATTCGTATGCCCAGTCGGTGGCTATCGACATCGCCTATCTACTCCCATGGGAGGATCTGAAGAAAATTCTCACGGATGAGTATTGCCCAACTGAAGAACTCCAGAAGCTAGATGAGGAGTTCTGGCATCTCAAGGTTCAAGGAACCGACATTGTTGGATACACTACCAGGTTCCAACAACTTGCAACCCTTCACCCAGCCTTAGTAAGCACTGAGACCGACAAGGTCAAGAGGTACATCCGCGGCCTTCCGGAACCTGTCCGGGGGAACGTCGCCTCTTCCAACAAAACCACTATTCAGGGAGCAATCCGAATGGCCCATGAACTCATGGCTATGCAAGAGAGCCAAGAAACACATGTCTCATCTTCTGGGAACAACAACAAGAGGAAATGGTCTGGAAATCAAAACCAGCAAACCCTCAAAAAGACTGAGACTGTCAAGAGTGACACATCGGGGTCTGGAGAAAGGAAAGGGTACACTGGAAGTAAACCCTACTGTTCCAAGTGCAACCGTCATCATGATGGTCCTTGTGGTACCCCTTGCAACAACTACAAGAGGTATGGACATCTTACCAAAGACTGCCGAGCACCTGCAACAAACCCCACTACCAATACTAACAACAACCAACCTCGAGCCTGCTTTGAGTATGGAAACACTGGACACTTCAGGAATGCGTGTCCGAATCTGAAGAATAAGGGTAACAACAACAACAATGCTAGGGGCAGAGCTTTTGTGCTGAATGCTGGAGACACCCGTGAAGACCCTAATGTGGTCACGGGTATGTTTCTTCTCAACAATTTAGCTGCTTCAGTTGTGTTTGATACTGGTGCTGATAAGAGTTTTATATCTGAGGAGTTTAGCCCACTATTAGATATTACCCCAGTTGCCTTAGAAGCTAAATACACTGTAGAGTTAGCTAATGGCAAACTAATTGAGGCCGATAGTGTAATACCAAATTGCACCCTAAACCTCGCTAACGAACTCTTTCCCATAAACCTCATACCTGTCGATATTGGAAGTTTTGACATCATTGTGGGCATAGATTGGTTATCCAAGCACCTAGCTGAAATCGTCTGTTATGACAAAATTGTTCGTATTCCTCTCGTCACTGGTAGTACTTTAATCATACAAGGGGAGACCGGTGGGACGAGATTGAATATCATATCCTGCATGAAAACCCGCAAATACCTAAGAAAGGGTTATCAGATGATCCTCGCTCATGTTTATGAGAAAAAGTCAGAAGAGAAACGACTTGAGGATGTGCCCATCGTCAGAGACTTTCCAGAAGTCTTTCCTGAAGAATTGCCTGGTCTTCCACCACCGAGGAAAGTTGAGTTCTCAATTGACCTTGTGCCCGGAGCAAAACCCGTGGCACGAGCACCATATCGTTTAGCCCCTTCAGAACTTCAGGAGTTGTCTATCCAGTTGCAAGAACTCCTGGATAAGGGTTTCATAAGACCGAGTTCTTCACCTTGGGGAGCTCCGGTCCTGTTTGTGAAAAAGAAGGACGGTTCACTCAGGATGTGTATCGACTACAGAGAGTTGAACAAATTAACCATCAAGAACCGTTACCCAATTCCCCGTATTGATGACCTATTCGACCAACTTCAGGGGTCGAGATTTTATTCAAAAATTGATCTACGGTCAGGTTATCATCAACTGCGAGTTCGCGACGAAGATATTCCGAAAACAGCTTTCTGAACTCGCTATGGTCATTAGGAGTTTCGGGTAATGGCATTTGGTTTGACAAACGCACCGGCAATATTCATGGATCTTATGAACCGTGTGTGTAAACCATATCTGGACAAGTTTGTCATTGTCTTCATCGACGACATTCTTATCTACTCGCGCAACTAGCAAGAGCACGCGCAGCATCTCAAAACCATTCTAGAACTTCTTAGACACGAAGAGTTATATGCAAAATTCTCCAAGTGTGAGTTTTGGATGCAAACTGTCCAATTCCTTGGTCATGTGATTGACAGTCAGGGAATTCATGTTGATCCCTCAAAGATTGAGGCTATCAAGTGCTGGCAAGCACCGACAACGCCGACCGAAGTACGCTAATTTTTAGGATTGGCTGGTTATTACCGGCGCTTCATTGAAAACATCCCTAATTGACCATGAGAGAAACCGGGACTCATATTTGTTTGTGCTAGACACTCATAAGACTATTATATGATATATGTATATATACATACATAGCCATCGCTCAAGCACTATACGCTAGTCTATTATACATATATATTATATATATAGGCACTCACATTTCTAAACACTTTGTCATAGAGATGGTAAACACACCTATCGAAACATTCCTACTTTATCCCCCTCTCGAAAACATCCCTTGGGATCACGAAAATCACGGGTGGCTAGGAGGACCACCGAGTCACTTCGAGCTAGACCTTATCCAACTCACAACAATTCAAATAACCAGGCTAGTCAGCACGCAGTTGCTAGTTAGTAGAGATGGTTATTCAACACCTCATGATTGTTCTATAATCTTGATTGTCATATTGTGATGTTTTAAATTACCACATTTATGAACAATCTCTCACGAACCCTATCCTTCTATTCCAAGGAAAATCATGCCGCCAAAGTCAAGGACTTACAGCGATGCCCAGATGGCATCTCTTATTTCTCAGGCTGTAGCTGAAGCCTTGGCTCGGGACTCACCGCAAAACTCCAGAAGGAGTGATGGTACTGAAACCACTCCTGTCACCAAGCCTTGTTCCTACAAGGACTTCATGAACTGCAAACCCCTGAACTTTAAGGGAACTGAAGGAGCCATCGGCCTAATTAGATGGTTCGAGAAGTTGGAGTCCGTCTTCCACATCAGTAAATGTGCGGAAGGAGATAGAGTAGTGTTCTCCACATGCACCCTTGCTGACGGTGCCCTCACCTGGTAGAATTCGTATGCCCAGTCGGTGGCTATCGACATCGCCTATCTACTCCCATGGGAGGATCTGAAGAAAATTCTCACGGATGAGTATTGCCCAACTGAAGAACTCCAGAAGCTAGATGAGGAGTTCTGGCATCTCAAGGTTCAAGGAACCGACATTGTTGGATACACTACTAGGTTCCAACAACTTGCAACCCTTCGCCCAGCCTTAGTAAGCACTGAGACCGACAAGGTCAAGAGGTACATCCGCGGTCTTCCGGAACCTGTCCGGGGGAACGTCGCCTCTTCCAACAAAACCACTATTCAGGGAGCAATCTGATTGGCCCATGAACTCATGGCTATGCAAGAGAGCCAAGAAACACCTGTCTCATCTTCGGGAACAACAACAAGAGGAAATGGTCTGGAAATCAAAACCAGCAAACCCTCAAAAAGACTAAGACTGTCAAGAGTGACACATCGGGGTCTGGAGAAAGGAAAGGGTATACTGGAAGTAAACCCTACTGTTCCAAGTGCAACCGTCATCATGATGGTCCTTGTGGTACCCCTTGCAACAACTACAAGAGGTATGGACATCTTACTAAAGACTGCCGAGCACCTGCAACCAACCCCACTACCAATACTAACAACAACCAACCTCGAGCCTGCTTTAAGTGTGGAAACACTGGACACTTCAGGAATGCGTGTCTAAATCTGAAGAACAAGTGTAAAAACAACAACAATGCTAGGGGCAGAGCTTTGGTGCTGAATACTGGAGACGCCCGTGAAGACCCTAATGTGGTCACGGGTATGTTTCTTCTCAACAATTTAGCTGCTTCAGTTCTGTTTGATACTGGTGCTGATAAGAGTTTTATATCTGAGGAGTTTAGCCCACTATTAGATATTACCCCAGTTGCCTTAGAAGCTAAGTACACTGTAGAGTTAGCTAATGACAAATTAATTGAGGCCGATAGTGTAATACCAAATTTCACCCTAAACCTCGCTAACAAACTCTTTCCCATAAACCTCATACCTGTCGATATTGGAAGTTTTGACATCATTGTGGGCATAGATTGGTTATCCAAGCACCGAGCTGAAATCGTCTGTTATGACAAAATTGTTCGTATTCCTCTCGTCACTGGTAGTACTTTAATCATACAAGGGGAGACCGGTGGGACGAGATTGAATATCATATCCTGCATGAAAACCCGCAAATACCTGAGAAAGGGTTATCAGATGATCCTCGCTCATGTTTATGAGAAAAAGTCAGAAGAGAAACGACTTGAGGATGTGCCCATCGTCAGAGACTTTCCAGAAGTCTTTCCTGAAGAATTGCCTGGTCTTCCACCACCGAGGAAAGTTGAGTTCTCAATTGACCTTGTGCCCGGAGCAAAACCCGTGGCACGAGCACCATATCGTTTAGCCCCTTCAGAACTTCAGGAGTTGTCTATCCAGTTGCAAGAACTCCTGGATAAGGGTTTCATAAGACCGAGTTCTTCACCTTGGGGAGCTCCGGTCCTGTTTGTGAAAAAGAAGGACGGTTCACTCAGGATGTGTATCGACTACAGAGAGTTGAACAAATTAACCATCAAGAACCGTTACCCAATTCCCCGTATTGATGACCTATTCGACCAACTTCAAGGGTCGAGATTTTATTCAAAAATTGATCTACGGTCAGGTTATCATCATCTGCGAGTTCGCGACGAAGATATTCCGTAAACAGCTTTCCGAACTCGCTATGTCATTACGAGTTTCGGGTAATGGCATTTGGTTTGACAAACGCACCGGCAATATTCATGGATCTTATGACCCGTGTGTGTAAACCATATCCGGACAAGTTTGTCATTGTCTTCATCGACGACATTCTTATCTACTCGCGCAACGAGCAAGAGCACGCGCAGCATCTCAAAACCATTCTAGAACTTCTTAGACACGAAGAGTTATATGCAAAATTCTCCAAGTGTGAGTTCTGGATGCAAACTGTCCAATTCCTTGGTCATGGGATTGACAGTCAGGGAATTCATGTTGATCCCTCAAAGATTGAGGCTATCAAGTGCTGGCAAGCACCGACAACGCCGACCGAAGTACGCTAATTTTTAGGATTGGCTGGTTATTATCGGCGCTTCATTGAAAATTTCTCGAAAATAGCTCAACCTCTCATGACACCGACTCAGATTGAAAAGAAGTTTATATGGACTGATAAGCAAGAGTCAGCATTTCATCTATTGAAGCAAAAGCTTTGCAGTGCACCTATCCTATCATTACCCGAAGGCAATGAAGACTTCGTGGTATACTGCGATGCTTCACATCAAGGTCTTGGTTGCGTGTTGATGCAACGAGACAAGGTCATAGCTTACGCTTCTCGACAACTCAAAGTTCACGAAAAGAACTACACGACTCACGACCTCGAGCTGGGGGCCGTGGTGTTCGCACTCAAAATCTGGAGACATTATCTGTATGGCACAAAATGTACCATCTTCACCGATCACAAAAGCCTCCAGCACATATTCGATCAGAAGGATCTCAACATGAGGCAACGTCGCTGGGTCGAGTTGCTTACCGATTATGATTGTGAGATCAAGTATCATCCGGGGAAGGCTAATGTAGTTGCCGATGCCCTAAGTCGAAAGGAGCGCACCAAACCACTTTGAGTTCGAGCCCTCAGTATGACCATTCATAATGATTTAATCATTCAGATTCTTACTGCTCAACTCGAAGCCTTGAAACCTGAAAACCTCAAAGATGAGGCTTTGCGAAACATGGAGAATCAATTTGAAATCAAACCCAATGGGGTCAAGTACTTCGCAAATCGAATCTGGTTACCTAAATTTGGAAACCTCCGCGACTTGGTGATGGATGAAGCTCACAAGTCCAAATACTCTATACATCCTGGATCCGATAAGATGTATCATGGCATCAAGGGATTGTACTGGTGGCCAAGCATGAAAGCAGAGATTGCCACGTACGTCAGCAAGTGCCTCACATGTTCCAAAGTCAAAGCCGAATATCAGAAACCTTCCGGCTTGCTCCAGCAACCGGAAATCCCTCAATGAAAGTGGGAGCAGATCTCCATGGATTTCATCACAAAACTCCCTAAAACAGCTAGCGGTTGCGACACCATTTGGGTGATCGTTGCTCGACTCACAAAATCGGCTCATTTTCTCGCCATCAAGGAAATCGACAAAATGGAACGCCTCACACGAATCTATCTGAAAGAGATTGTATCTAGACATGGCGTACCTCTCTCAATTATCTCGGATAGGGATAGTCGCTTCACATTCCACTTTTGGCAATCATTGCAAAAGTCATTGGGTAGTTGTTTGGATATGAGTACAGCCTATCATCCACAAACCGATGGTCAAAGTGAACGAACCATCCAAACACTGGAAGATATGCTAGGAGCTTGCGTAGTAGATTTTGGTGTCAATTGAGAAAATCATTTACCATTGTGCGAATTCTCGTACAATAACAGTTACCACGCCAGCATCAAGGCTACACCATTCGATGCACTGTACGGTCGTAAGTGTCGCTCGCCTATTTGTTGGACCGAAGTTGGAGATAGCCAACTCAATGGTCCAGAAATCATTCATGAAACCACCGAGAAGATCGTTGGTATCCAGCAACGGTTGAAAGCCGCACATGATTGTCAGAAGAGTTATGCTGACGTGAGACGCAAGCATCTCGAATTCCAAGTTGGACATCGAGTACTCTTGAAAGTATCACCCTGGAAAGGTGTCATTCGCTTCGGCAAACGCGGGAAGTTGAATCCCAGGTACATCGGACCTTTTGAAATCCTTGAGAGGATTGGTCCAGTAGCATATCGATTCCAGCTGCCACCCGAACTCAGCAGCGTGCATCCCACATTTCACATTTCTAATCTTAAGAAATGCCTGTCTGATGAGACACTCATTATTCCTCTCGATGAAATCCACATCGATGATAAACTCCATTTTGTCGAGACACCAACAGAAATCACGGACCGTGAGGTCAAACAGTTGAAACAAAGTCGTATTCCCATCGTCAAAGTCCGGTGGAATTCGCGGCGTTGTCCGGAATTCACCTGGGAGCCTAAAGACCAAATGCGACTCAAGTATCCACAGTTATTCACAGAATCTACACCATCTACGACTTCGAGCTAAATTTCAGGACAAAATTCTCTTAACAAGGGGAGAATGTGACACCCGACAAATTAGGGCTAGTTATTAGTTCCTAATCATCTATTAATACGTGTAATTAGTTCTGGATTAGGCTAATTGTACGTATCATTATATATATTGGAATATATATACACGTACGCGATTAAATTTAATCGAGAAATTATTTCATAGGATGGATTCCGACTTGTTTATACGGACATTAGTGAACCCAAATTATTAAATAATATGAAATTTTTTAATAAACATATTTGTTTCTAAATATTATTTCGATAATATCACATAAGCATTTCGTATCGTATAAAACACTCAAACGCGACCAAAAATACACAATTCGCACCCGAAAATTGAAACAAACTAAAGATACATTTTTATAACTCATTAATAAGTATTGTGATAAAATACTTCATTCAAAAATATCGAAAGGTTATTCGTATTTATAAACACGTACGTATAATATATAACGTACGAATTTACGTTTAAACGACCGGAGAAACGAACACCGCACGGAACGCAAACGCAAGGAACAAAATTAGACACACTCACACCCTATTTGGGCCCCATAAACCGGCTGAGACCAGCCCCCAACCCCCCTCCATGTTTTGTGGATCTTGTTCCACTCCACTTTGACCAAAAACCTTAATATCTTCATTATTCATTTGATTTCATTTTTATTTTCACCATTTTCTCTCTTCCTCTCTCTCTACAAACGAACCAGCATCATCATCATCTTCTTCCACCATCAAAACACCATAATCTAGCATATTTACTTGGTGGAAATCGCAAGAGAAGCAAGGAGAACGAAGAGGAACCGAAACTGAGCCTTTTTATTTCTCAACCTCACTCTAGTTCTTCATATCTTGTAACAACACTCATGTATTTCACTAGATTTCCTTGATTAATGTTTAATAAATTGTTATGTTGCTCATATAACAATATCATGTCCAAATCATAGCTCAAAATACGTTTTTATGAATTATACATATATATATACCAAAACAGATTCTGCCTTCATAAAATCGTCTCACGAAATCGACCATATCTTGAAAACTAGGAAGAACCAACTCTTGACATCTAAACAAAAAATGTTCATTAAGATACTAGCTACAACTTTCATTTTGGCTCTCGGACCAGATCCTCTCGGATCATTGTGAAAAGCGTAGATCCTTGGACTGAACTCAGTTTTGAACCAAATCCGACCACTTGTTATGTTTATTTTTATTAAAAATAGTAAACGAACATATAAAAGTACCATAAAGTGCAGAAATGGACTAGGTTCATAGGTGGTTATGCTTGATTTTTGTTGATACCTAGATCATCTCGAAAAGTGGTGAAATCGGAAGTTGAATCGAAGTTAAAATCTGGAAAACATAAACTCTAGGGGCTGTTTTTGCAATTTAGTGAAAGTGACACTTTGAGGGACCCACGAAGCGTAACGACAACTTTTATAAACTTATTTGACATATTAGGATTTGTTTAAAAGCTTCGAGTCAAACGGTGGTCGTTTGACCACTTTCCCGAACCTGAAACCATGACATACGGACTAATCCTGATTCGAACTTAGACTCTCGGACCCTTGACTTTCGGACTCTTGATGAAAGTTCGGATCAACACTTTCGGACTAAAACCTACATTCAGACACACATACACATTCGGACTTAAACACAATCGAAAATACACTTTCGGACCTAGACACCTTCGGACTACAAACATTCGGACATAGGTATATATATATACTTTCGGATATATATTTAAAAGTACTCACTTTCATAAATGCATATGTATATACTTTTATAAGTATACAAAATGATGAAACGCACAATAATAATACTTGAAATTATAATTACAAAAAGTCACTAACGGGCCGTACATATTTACAAAATATAAACAATCCAAAACTAATCATTTGGACATTACTAGTTGAATGAGCAACTAGCATAGATGGTCTGTTAAGACATCTAATCATTACTATAACCTTGCGCGTTTAGGACACCCGATAGGTTACATTCGTTGTAACGACATCATTACCTCGTGCATCATCATTACTACTTGTTTTGCAAGTCATCTGACTCAGGTGAGTCTCATAGCCCCCTTTTAAATGCTTTTACCTAGGGGTGAGATACATGCTCGTTTTGTTTTACATGTGAACACAAGTATCAAAACATCGATATATGCCACATGAGTTAATTTCATCTAATCAATTTAAAGCCCTCCATCACATAGTTTGTTAATATGATTTAGCATGAATGTTAGTGTATGGTACCATATGGGATTGACAATCCCCGTCCGAGTTAGCAAGCACTAACCTGTCAAACGGACGCATTATCATTTGTTCAGTATGAGTGTTGATTAGGCACTCATAGGGAGGCACCTCGCTCATGTCCTTGAATGTGGATCCTGACCCCTCAGTTAAGCTCAAACTATGGACTCATGGCTGCATGTACATTCATTATTTGTTTGATTATAAATCATTATATAAATCTTGTGGTTCATGAATCTCATTTACTCATATACACCTGTGAGCTCACCAGCTTTTTAGCTGACCTTTTAGCATGTTATATCAGGTACTCAGCAGTAGGTTGGACTGCCCATCAGGATACTTTAGCTCGAGTCGCATGCAATCATTAAACATCATGAGATTTCCTTGCATATCTATATTTTGTATAATTGGAAATGTACTAGAATCTCTCAGGGTAATCATGTGAACTCAATATAATGTAAACTCTTATGTTACATCAATGTATTTTGTAAACGACGCATAAAGAGTCGTTCATTATATATCTTAGTGATTGTGATTATTGATTAGTCACGCCCCGACCCGATTCGCTTCCTCAACCCGAATTAGGGGGTGCGACAGATTGGTATTAGCACCTAAGGTTATAGTGAACTAGGTTGCATTAGTGGGCCTAGACTATGACCGTTAGGCAGTATTTTCGGTTAAGTATGATTGGTTTAAGAGTTACATCATACAGGTTTAATTTAATATAGCCTGATCAACTATGTATAATTAAATAGAGATTATGTAAGGCTTGAAATGGTTATGCTGGAATAAGAATACATTAGTTGACTCTGACCATGAGAGAAACCGGGACTCATAATTGTTTATGCTAGACACTCATAAGACTATTATGCGATATATGTATATATACATACATAGCCATCGCGCAAGCACTATACGCTAGTCTATTATATATTATATAGGCACTCACATTTCTAAACACTTTGCCATAGAGATGGTAAACACACCTACCGAAACATTCCTACTTCATCCCCCTCTCGACAACATCCCTTGGGATCACGAAACTCACAGGTGGCTAGGAGGACCACCGAGTCACTTCGAGCTAGACCTTATCCAACTCACAAAAATTCAAATAACCAGGCTAGTCAGCACGCAGTTGCTAGTCAGTAGAGATGGTTATTCAACACTTCTTGATTGTTCTATAATGTTGATTGTCATATTGTGATGTTTTATATTACCACATTTATATATGTACATCTATGATAATCATCATTTATGAACAATCTCTCACGAACCCTATCCTTCTATTCCCAGGAAAATCATGCCGCCTAAGTCAAGGACTTACAGCGATGCCCAGATGGCATCTCTTATTTCTCAGGCTGTAGCTGAAGCCTTGGCTCGGGACTCACTGCAAAACTCCAGATGGAGTGATGATACTGAAACCACTCCTGTCACCAAGCCTTGTTCCTACAAGGACTTCATGAATTGCAAACCCTTGAACATCAAGGGAACTAAAGGAGCCATCGGCCTAATTAGATGGTTCGAAAAGATGGAGTCCGTCTTCCGCATCAGTAAATGTGCGGAAGGAGATAGGGTCCAGTTCTCCACATGCACCCTTGCTGACGGTGCCCTCACCTGGTAGAATTCGTATGCCCAGTCGGTGGGTATCGACACCGCCTATCTACTCCCATGGGAGGATCTGAAGAAAATGCTCACGGATGAGTATTGCCCAACTGAAGAACTCCAGAAGCTAGATGAGGAGTTCTAGCATCTCAAGGTTCAAGGAACCAACATTGTTGGATACACTACCAGGTTCCAACAACTTGCAACCCTTCGCCCAACCTTAGTAAGCACTGAGACCGACAAGGTCAAGAGGTACATCCGCGGTCTTCCAGAACCTGTCCGGGGGAACGTCGCTTCTTCCAACAAAACCACTATTCAGGGAGCAATCCGATTGGCCCATGAACTCATGGCTATGCAAGAGAGCCAAGAAACACCTGTCTCATCTTCTGGGAACAACAATAAGAGGAAATGGTCTGGAAATCAAAACCAGCAAACCCTCAAAAAGACTGAGATTGTCAAGAGTGACACATCAGGGTCTGGAGAAAGGAAAGGGTACACTGGAAGTAAACCCTACTGTTCCAAGTGCAACCGTCATCATGATGGTCCTTGTGGTACCCCCTGCAACAACTACAAGAGGTATGGACATCTTACCAAAGACTACCGAGCACCTACAACCAACCCCACTACCAATACTAACAACAACCAACCTCGAGCCTGCTTTGAGTATGGAAACACTGGACACTTCAGGAATGCGTGTCCGAAGCTGAAGAACAAGGGTAACAACAACAACAATGCTAGGGGCAGAGCTTTTGTGCTGAATGCTGGAGATGCCCGTGAAGACCCTAATGTGGTCACGGGTATGTTTCTTCTCAACAATTTAGCTGCTTCAGTTCTGTTTGATACTGGTGCTGATAAGAGTTTTATATCTGAGGAGTTTAGCCCACTATTAGATATTACCTCAGTTGCCTTAGAAGCTAAGTACACTTTAGAGTTAGCTAATGACAAATTAATTGAGGCCGATAGTGTAATACCAAATTTCACCCTAAACCTCGCTAACGAACTCTTTCCCATAAACCTCATACCTGTCGATATTGGAAGTTTTGACATCATTGTGGGCATAGATTGGTTATCCAAGCACCGAGCTGAAATCGTCTGTTATGACAAAATTGTTCGTATTCCTCTCGTCACTGGTAGTACTTTAATCATACAAGGGGAGACCGGTGGGACGAGATTGAATATCATATCCTGCATGAAAACCCGTAAATACCTGAGAAAGGGTTATCAGATGATCCTCGCTCATGTTTATGAGAAAAAGTCAGAAGAGAAACGACTTGAGGATGTGCCCATCGTCAGAGACTTTCCAGAAGTCTTTCCTGAAGAATTGCCTGGTCTTCCACCACCGAGGAAAGTTGAGTTCTCAATTGACCTTGTGCCCGGAGCAAAACCCGTGGCACGAGCACCATATCGTTTAGCCCCTTCAGAACTTCAGGAGTTGTCTATCCAGTTGCAAGAACTCCTGGATAAGGGTTTCATAAGACCGAGTTCTTCACCTTGGGGAGCTCCGGTCCTGTTTGTGAAAAAGAAGGACGGTTCACTCAGGATGTGTATCGACTACAGAGAGTTGAACAAATTAACCATCAAGAACCGTTACCCAATTCCCCGTATTGATGACCTATTCGACCAACTTCAGGGGTCGAGATTTTATTCAAAAATTGATCTACGGTCAGGTTATCATCATCTGCGAGTTCGCGACGAAGATATTCCGTAAACAGCTTTCCGAACTCGCTATGTCATTACGAGTTTCGGGTAATGGCATTTGGTTTGACAAACGCACCGGCAATATTCATGGATCTTATGACCCGTGTGTGTAAACCATATCCGGACAAGTTTGTCATTGTCTTCATCGACGACATTCTTATCTACTCGCGCAACGAGCAAGAGCACGCGCAGCATCTCAAAACCATTCTAGAACTTCTTAGACACGAAGAGTTATATGCAAAATTCTCCAAGTGTGAGTTCTGGATGCAAACTGTCCAATTCCTTGGTCATGTGATTGACAGTCAGGGAATTCATGTTGATCCCTCAAAGATTGAGGCTATCAAGTGCTGGCAAGCACCGACAACGCCGACCGAAGTACGCTAATTTTTAGGATTGGCTGGTTATTACAGGCGCTTCATTGAAAACATCCCTAATTGACCATGAGAGAAACCGGGACTCATAATTGTTTGTGCTAGACACTCATAAGACTATTATATGATATATGTATATATACATACATAGCCATCGCTCAAGCACTATACGCTAGTCTATTATACATATATATTATATATATAGGCACTCACATTTCTAAACACTTTGTCATAGATATGGTAAACACACCTACCGAAACATTTTTACTTCATCCCCCTCTCGAAAACATCCCTTGGGATCACGAAACTCACGGGTGGCTAGGAGGACCACCGAGTCACTTCGAGCTAGACCTTATCCAACTCACAACAATTCAAATAACCAGGCTAGTCAGCACGCAGTTGCTAGTCAGTAGAGATGGTTATTCAACACCTCTTGATTGTTCTATAATGTTGATTGTCATATTGTGATGTTTTAAATTACCACATTTATGAACAATCTCTCACGCACCCTATCCTTCTATTCCAAGGAAAATCATGCCGCCAAAGTGAAGGACTTACACCGATGCCCAGATGGCATCTCTTATTTCTCAGGCTGTAGCTGAAGCCTTGGCTCGGGACTCACTGCAAAACTCCAGAAGGAGTGATGGTACTGAAACCACTCCTGTCACCAAGCCTTGTTCCTACAAGGACTTCATGAACTGCAAACCCCTGAACTTTAAGGGAACTGAAGGAGCCATCGGCCTAATTAGATGGTTCAAGAAGTTGGAGTCCGTCTTCCGCATCAGTAAATGTGCGGAAGGAGATAGAGTAGTGTTCTCCACATGCACCCTTGCTGACGGTGCCCTCACCTGGTGGAATTCGTATGCCCAGTCGGTGGCTATCGACATCGCCTATCTACTCCCATGGGAGGATCTGAAGAAAATTCTCACGGATGAGTATTGCCCAACTGAAGAACTCCAGAAGCTAGATGAGGAGTTCTGGCATCTCAAGGATCAAGGAACCGACATTGTTGGATACACTACCAGGTTCCAACAACTTGCAACCCTTCGCCCAGCCTTAGTAAGCACTGAGACCGACAAGGTCAAGAGGTACATCCGCGGTCTTCCGGAACCTGTCCGGGGGAACGTCGCCTCTTCCAACAAAACCACTATTCAGGGAGCAATCCGATTGGCCCATGAACTCATGGCTATGCAAGAGAGCCAAGAAACACCTGTCTCATCTTCTGGGAACAACAACAAGAGGAAATGGTCTGGAAATCAAAACCAGCAAACCCTCAAAAAGACTGAGACTGTCAAGAGTGACACATCGGGGTCTGGAGAAAGGAAAGGGTACACTGGAAGTAAACCCTACTGTTCCAAGTGCAACCGTCATCATGATGGTCCTTGTGGTACCCCTTGCAACAACTACAAGAGGTATGGACATCTTACCAAAGACTGCCGAGCACCTGCAACCAACCCCACTACCAATACTAACAACAACCAACCTCGAGCCTGCTTTAAGTGTGGAAACACTGGACACTTCAGGAATGCGTGTCTAAATCTGAAGAACAAGGGTAACAACAACAACAATGCTAGGGGCAGAGCTTTGGTGCTGAATGCTGGAGACGCCCGTGAAGACCCTAATGTGGTCACGGGTATGTTTCTTCTCAACAATTTAACTGCTTCAGTTCTGTTTGATACTGGTGCTGATAAGAGTTTTATATATGAGGAGTTTAGCCCACTATTAGATATTACCCCAGTTGCCTTAGAAGCTAAGTACACTGTAGAGTTAGCTAATGGCAAACTAATTGAGGCCGATAGTGTAATACCAAATTGCACCCTAAACCTCGCTAACGAACTCTTTCCCATAAACCTCATACCTGTCGATATTGGAAGTTTTGACATCATTGTGGGCATAGATTGGTTATCCAAGCACCGAGCTGAAATCGTCTGTTATGACAAAATTGTTCGTATTCCTCTCGTCACTGGTAGTACTTTAATCATACAAGGGGAGACCGGTGGGACGAGATTGAATATCATATCCTGCATGAAAACCCGCAAATACCTGAGAAAGGGTTATCAGACGATCCTCGCTCATGTTTATGAGAAAATGTAACACCCCCAAAATCACTGTTTAGCGGAAGCAAGCTTTGGGGTGCTACTAATCAAATATCATAGCACAAAAGTAAAGCAAACGACATCTATATGCAACATTTGTAAAATAGTTACATTTCCATACATAAAATGTTTGAAAACATAGAGATTCTGGTTTCAAAATGAAGTTCCCTAGAGTCCGCACGTATAGCGGGAGATTCTATTACATAATCATAATAAATACAAAAGATAATGCTAAGAATCTCCGTTAAATGCAGTGTAAAAATCATGCGACTCTAGCTAGTATCCTGAGGGAATCCTACTCCGTCTGTGTACCTGAGATACAAAGCTAAAAAGGTCAACACGAATGTTGGTGAATCTCACAGGTTTGTAAATAATATTAGTATTTGAACACAAGATTTCATCAGTGATGCTCGCAGGCGTAGATCAGGTATTTGCAATCCCGCAAATGTAAAGTAAGTAAGTTATACCGTTGCCATGAGGCTCATAATCGAAGCTTAACCCGTAAGTAATAAGTTGCTCCCGTGACATGCTCATAACTGAGCAAGCATAAGTAACGAATAATAGTCGCCCGTTTATACGGTACAGTTCGTGGTAGCGCTACTACCCCGGGCGGGGAGGGTCATTTCCCTAATGGATCCTATAACTAGTGTTCGTGCTTAAGTCCATAACTAACGATATATGATGGAGAGACTTTAGTAAAAGTAAGTAACTCATGCAATCCCGTATAGTAAAATGAGTTGTTCGTACTTGTGTTCAAGAAAAGTAAGCAATGTATCTCACCCCATAATTATAAAACAGTAAAAGTGGGGCTGTAAGACTCACCTGAGTCTTGTAAGTACGTATGTGAAATCAACCAGGTAAAGCGGATGTAAGTCCGTGTATCGGTTCTCAGAACCCTGCAAACCTTCTGGCGTCCGAAACGCTCAAGGTGGTAAGTAAACAAGTTGGTGTCTTAAAAGATCACCCATGCTAGTTGTCCACTCAACTAGGAAATATCCAAGTGTTCGTTTAGTAATCCGTTTGTATTTCGAAAACAAGTATGGCCGGTTGGTGACAGTTTGTAATAATAATTTCTGAAACATTATTATATTCGTTTCGTTTTATGCTTAGCAAAAGTATATACCTTTGTTTGTCAATCATCGTTGTAAAAAGTGTAGTTGTCGTTACGCGAAATGTGATATTGTTGGGTAAAAACTCAGTTCGCAGGGCAGAACCTCAGTTCGCAGGCCAGGTCAGTTCGGCTCGTTCGTTCGGTTCGCTCGTTCGACTCGCAAGCTCGGCTCGCAAGGGTTCGGTTCGTACCTTGGTTCGGTTCGCATCACGAGCTCGGTTCGCAGTTCGGTTTGGTTTGCATCGCGAGCTCAGTTCGCAGCTCGGTTCGGTTCACATCGCGAGCTTGGTTCGCAGCTCGGTTCGGTTCGCATCGTGAGCTCGGTTCGCAGCTCGGTTCGGTTCGCAGGAAGAACAGATCTCAGCTCGCAGAACGAGCTGCTCATATTTTTAACTTTAAAAACGCATTTTTAAGTCAGTTTTTGGGCAATTCTTCGTTGAGTAAACGTTCTAGCATGTAAATAAAAGCTTTACAAGTAATTTAAAAGAGTTTTTAAAGCTTCTTACCAACAAAATCGAAAATCCAATAAGATGATGATGATGATGATGATCCTTTTGCTTGTGTCTTGATAATGATGAACGATTATGGTGATGATGTTCTTGTTATCTCAGTTTTTAGAGAGAGATATAGAGATTTAGTAGGGAGAGAGATGAGAGAAAGTAGGTGTAAATGTGTGTGTAAAGTGAGGTGAAGTGGGGAAAGAATGGGGTTAAAGGGTTGGGTTCGCGGGTTTGGTGGGTTGGGTTCGCGGGTTCGGGCTGACCCACCTTGGGTCTCCGGATCGTGTGTTTGTGTTTCCTAATAGTATTATGTCTCGTAGTCAGTTAAATCCGTAATTGTTTAATCGCGAAATCTTTTTAAGATTTTTAATTATGTCTTAAATGAATACGAGAATTCGTGTAATATTTTATAGTAAGTAATGATTGTTTGGATAACACCACGTTATTTATTAACTTTGTCACCAACGTCCCTAATAAATACATGTCGTAGTTTTCCCAGTTTTTACCGAAGTCAACTACACAAGCTACACAAGCTCGTAGCATATCCTCCAGTGTTTGTATAGTGCGTTCGCTTTGGCCATCAGTCTGTGGGTGGTAAGCAGTACTCATGTCCAAACGAGTACCAAGAGATTTTTGTAGCGATTGCCAAAAGAGAGAAGTAAATCGGGCATCTCTATCAGAGATAATTGAGATAGGCACACCATGTCTTGACACAATCTCATTTAAGTAGATCCTTGTCAAACGTTCCATCTTGTCAGTTTCTTTGATAGGCTGGAAATAAGCAGATTTAGTGAGTCGGTCTACGATCACCCAAATGGTATCGCAACCGCTAGGTGTTTTCGGGAGTTTGGTAATGAAATCCATGGTGATTTGCTCCCATTTCCATTCAGGGATTTCCGGTTGTTGCAGCAACCCGGAAGGTTTTTGGTATTCGGCTTTAACCTTGGAACAAGTAAGGCACTTGCCCACATAGGTTGCAATGTCGGCTTTCATATTGGGCCACCAATACAACTCTTTGATGCCATGATTCATTTTGTCAGCACCAGGGTGTATAGAGTACTTAGACTTGTGTGCCTCGTCCATCACAAAGTCTCGTAAGTTCCCAAAATTTGGTAACCAAATTCGGTTCGAGAAGTATTTGGCCCCGTTAGGTTTGATTTTCAATTGTTTGTCCATGCCCCGCAAGGCCTCGTTTATCAAGTTCTCTGGTTTGAGTGCTTCGAGTTGAGCGGTGAGAGTTTGATTGATGAGGTCGTTGTGAATGGTCATACTGAGAGCTCGAACTCGAAGTGGTTTCACTCGTTCTTTTCGGCTTAAGGCATCGGCAACAACATTTGCCTTGCCCGGATGATAGCGAATCTCGCAATCGTAGTCAGTAAGCAACTCGACCCATCGACGTTGCCTCATGTTGAGATCCTTTTGATCGAAGATATGTTGGAGACATTTGTGGTCAGTAAAGATTGTACACTTGGTACCGTACAAGTAGTATCTCCAGATTTTTAGAGCGAATACAACTGCCCCTAACTCTAGGTCATGAGTTGTGTAATTCTTTTCGTGGACCTTGAGTTGCCGAGAGGCGTAAGCAATAACTTTTTCTCGTTGCATCAACACGCAACTGAGTCCTTGGTGTGAGGCATCACAGTACACCACGAAGTCATCGTTACCCTCGGGTAAGGATAGAATAGGTGCACTGTAGAGTTTCTGTTTGAGCAGTTGAAAAGCTGACTCTTGTACATCGGTCCAGTCGAACTTTTGTTCTTTCTGAGTCAGGGCGGTGAGAGGTTTGGCTATTTTCGAAAAATTCTCAATGAACCGCCTGTAGTATCCGGCGAGTCCTAAGAATTGGCGTACTTCAGTAGGTGTAGTCGGTGCTTGCCAGCATTTGATAGCCTCGATTTTTGAAGGATCAACATAGATTGCTTGACTGTCAATCACGTGTCCAAGGAATTGAACGGTTTGCATCCAGAACTCACACTTAGAGAATTTGGCGTATAACTCTTCGAGTTTGAGCAGTTCTAGGATGGCTTTCAGGTGTTGCACGTGTTCTTGTTCATTGCGCGAATAAATTAGAATGTCGTCAATGAAGACAATGACAAACTTGTCGAGGTAAGGCTTACACACCCGATTCATAAGGTCCATGAATACTGCCGGTGCATTGGTTAAACCGAATGGCATTACTTGGAATTCGTAATGCCCATAACGAGTTCGGAAAGCAGTTTTTGGGATGTCTTCGTCTCGAACTCGAAGTTGGTGGTAACCTGACCGTAGATCGATCTTTGAATAGAAACTCGACCCCTGAAGTTGGTCGAATAGGTCATCGATTCTAGGAAGTGGGTACCGATTCTTTATGGTTAGCTTATTCAGCTCTCGGTAATCGATACACATGCGGAATGATCCATCTTTCTTTTTCACGAATAAGACCGGAGCTCCCCAAGGTGAGGAACTTGGTCGAATGAATCCTCTATCCAGGAGTTCCTGTAATTGATTAGACAACTCCTGCATTTCGGAGGGTGCTAAACGATACGGAGCTCGTGCCACGGGTGCAGCTCCCGGCACAAGTTCGATCTGGAATTCGATTTGTCTGGGGGGTGGAAGCCCAGGCAAGTCCTCAGGAAAGACTTCCGGGAAATCCCGCTCGATAGGCACATCCTCTAGTCGCTTCTCCTCTGACTTCTTTCCGGTGACATGTGCAAGGATGGCTTGATACCCCTTTTGTAGGTATTTTCTAGTTTTCATGCACGATACAACATTCAGATTCTGCCTACCGGTCTCCCCTTGTAGGACTAAGGTTCCACCGGAGGCGAGGGGTATGCGAACGAGTTTGTCATAACAGACGATTTCAGCTCGGTGCTTGGATAACCAATCCATAACGACGATGATGTCAAAGCTGCCGATCTCTACGGGTATCAAATCAATGGAGAAGAGTTCATTAGCTAAGTTTAAGGTGCAATTAGGTATCACACTGTCGGCCTCAATAAGTTTTCCATTTGCCAATTCTACTGTGTACTTAGAATCTAAGGTAACAGGTGTAGTGTCAAGTAGTGGATAAAACTCATCAGAAATGAAGCTCTTATCAGCCCCAGTATCAAACAATACAGAAGCAGTCAAGTTATTGAGAAGGAACGTACCCGTGACCACATTCGGGTCTTGACGGGCTTCCCCTGATTTCAGCACAAAAGCTCTTCCTCGAGCGTTGTTGTTGTTCTTCTTGTTGTTGTTTTTCAGTTTGGGGCAGTCGCTCTTGAAATGCCCTGGATTTCCACACACAAAGCAAGTCTTCGGCGCGTTAGTGTTGGGGGTAAGGATGTTGGCTCGGCAATCCTTGGCTAAGTGCCCGAACCTTTTGCAATTAGTACAACGGCAGGAACCGTCATGATGGCGGTTGCATTTGGAACAGTAAGGTTTGTTCCCGATGTACCCTTTCCTCTCTGTAGATCCCGAGGAATAAGCCTTAATAGACTCAGGCTTTTTGTTGCAGGTTTGGTTGGAGGAATTGGGACTTCCTTCCCACTTACGCTTGTTGTTTGTTGTTGGGGTTGAAGTTGTGCCACGGCGGACAGAGTTGGCCGTTAGTTCGTGAGCCATATGAATGGCGCTCTGAATAGTACCCGGTTTGGATGAAGTCACCAGGTCTTGAAGTCTGTCGGGGAGTCCATCTACCTATTTCTCGATCCTTTTATACTCGGGATCGACCATGGATGGGCACAGAAGTGCCAGTTGGTGAAAACGGTATAGGTGTTCCACCAGGTGAGAGCGGTGTCGGAAAATGTACTGGCGGAGAACTTGACCTTGTCTCCCTCTGTGCAGTTGCAAATAAGGAATACAGATTCGATTTTCTCGATCCAGCGTACTAGACCGATTGCTCCTTCGGTACCTGCAAAGCTCAAGGGTTTGCAGTTCTGGAAGTCTTTGTAAGAGCAGGGTTTGGGTTGTGGCCCATTGGTAGCTGTATCTTCGCTACTAGGAATGGGTGTTCGGGTAGCCAAGGCTTGGGCCACACTGCGGGCAATCAGATCCGCTATTTCGGTTTCATTGAGGGTGACCTGGCGTCGGGGAGGCATGATGCTGAACGAGAAGAACACAAAAAGAGAAATGAGAGATTTGTACGAATTTATGATGTATTTCATGTGTATATGATGGAATATACGATAACAGAGTGACGTGATAACCATATTTCATTAGATAACTAGATTAGATACAAGGCATGAGTCCTAGAGGGTTACATAATATAAGGAGTACAAAAGATGCTGAGAATTGTTTTATCCGGTCGAATTACATAGGTCCTACGAAAGCATAATAGAATACAGATTCAGCCTAAGCTAGTTCCGGCGTAGATTGAGTTGTGGCAGCAGTGCGTTGAGGTGGTCCACAGATTCTGCGAGTCTGTTGGCCATTCGGAGGGTGTCCTCGGTTTCCCTTTGACGTGTCTCGCACTGATGTAGCCTTGATTGTAAGACAGATATTTCATTTTGATTGCCAATCACTTGGTTGTGGACAACCTCCATGGTCTCGACTGTTTCTCCCACCTGATTCTGAAGAGTGTTCATGGTGGTAACAGTGTGATCGTGATCTTCAGAGACTTACTCGATTCACTCCATTGCTGTGAGTCTCTAGTTCTCGCGAGTTTCTTGGAGTTCGATATCCATCTCATGGAGTCATTGATCGTGATGGTGTACCCTAGCGGCTAAGTCCGGTAGACTGAGGTGAGTGGGATATGGGCTGGCTCGAGGCGAACGAGCGTCCCTCCTAGCCACCCTTGGGTTTCGTGCTCCATGCGGATAAGAGCGTGACGAACTTGATGGTGTGTTTGCCATTCTGAGACAAAGTGTTAGAAAGAATGAGGCCTACTTATATATAACATATAATATAGCCTAGTGTGACTAGCACAAACAAGTATCGATCCCGTTTCTCTAGTAGTCAAAGACAATTAGTGTATTCCTGTTCAACATCACCACTTCAGTTCTTACATCATCTTTATTTAATTGTACATAGTTGATCAAGTCATGTTAAATTAAATTCGTATGATGTAATCCCTGAATCAGTCATACTTAATAAGGAAATACAACCTAACGGTCATAGTCTAGGCCCACTAAATGCAACCTAGTTCGCTCGTTCGGTTCGCTCGTTCGACTCGCAAGCTCGGCTCGCAAGGGTTCGGTTCGCACCTCAGTTCGGTTCGCATCACGAGCTCGGTTCGCATCGCGAGCTCAGTTCGTAGCTCGGTTCGGTTCACATCGCGAGCTCGGTTCGCAGCTCGGTTCGGTTCGCATCGCGAGCTTGGTTCGTAGCTCGGTTCGGTTCGCAGGAAGAACAGATCTCAGCTCGCAGAACGAGCTGCTCGTATTTTTAACTTTAAAAACGCATTTTTAAGTCAGTTTTTGGGCAATTCTTCATTGAGTAAACGTTCTAGCATGTAAATAAAAGCTTTACAAGTAATTTAAAAGAGTTTTTAAAGCTTCTTACCAACAAAATCGAAAATCCAAGAAGATGATGATGATGATGATCCTCTTGCTTGTGTCGTGATGATGATGAACGATTATGGTGATGATGTTCTTGTTATCTCAGTTTTTAGAGAGAGATATAGAGATTTAGTAGGGAGAGAGATGAGAGAAAGTAGGTGTAAATGTGTGTGTAAAGTGAGGTGAAGTGGGGAAAGAATGGGGTTAAAGGGTTGGGTTCGCGGGTTTGGTGGGTTGGGTTCGCGGGTTCGGGCCGACCCACCTTGGGTCTCCGGCTCGCGTGTTTGTGTTTCCTAATAGTATTATGTCTCGTAGTCAGTTAAATCCGTAATCGTTTAATCGTGAAATCTTTTTAAGATTTTTAATTATGTCTTAAATGAATACGAGAATTCGTGTAATATTTTATAGTAATGCTTGTCTGGATAAAACCACATTATTTATTAACTTTGTCACCAACGTCCCTAATAAATACATGTCGGACCTCGTCCGGTTCATAAGTGCATGATTTAATCGAATCGCGTAAGCGTGTATGTAATTACACCAAAACGTTTCATATATTTAGAATATTACAAAACTAAATACATGAAATTACAAGTAGTTTTGGCACTAATCAAAAGTCCTAAATTGGCGGGTGTCACAGAAAAAGTCGGAAGAGAAACGACTTGAGGATGTGCCCATCATCAGAGACTTTCCAGAAGTCTTTCCTGAAGAATTGCCTGGTCTTCCACCACCGAGGCAAGTTGAGTTCTCAATTGACCTTGTGCCCGGAGCAGCACCCGTGGCACGAGCACCATATCATTTAGCCCCTTCAGAACTTCAGGAGTTGTCTATCCAGTTGCAAGAATTCCTGGATAAGGGTTTCATAAGACCGAGTTCTTCACCTTGGGGAGCTCCGGTCCTGTTTGTGAAAAAGAAGGACGGTTCACTCAGGATGTGTATTGACTATAGAGAGTTGAACAAATTAACCATCAAGAACCGTTACCCACTTCCCCGTATTGATGACCTATTCGACCAACTTCAGGGGTCGAGCTTTTATTCAAAAATTGATCTACGGTCAGGTTATCATCAACTGCGAGTTCGCGATGAAGATATTCCGTAAACAGCTTTCCGAACTCGCTATGGTCATTACGAGTTTCGGGTAATGGCATTTGGTTTGACAAACGCACCGGCAATATTCATGGATCTTATGAACCGTGTGTGTAAACCATATCTGGACAAGTTTGTCATTGTCTTCATCGACGACATTCTTATCTACTCGCACAACGAGCAAGAGCACGCGCAGCATCTCAAAACCATTCTAGAACTTCTTAGACACGAAGAGTTATATGCAAAATTCTCCAAGTGTGAGTTCTGGATGCAAACTGTCCAATTCCTTGGTCATGTGATTGACAGTCAGGGAATTCATGTTGATCCCTCAAAGATTGAGGCTATCAAGTGCTGGCAAGCACCGACAACGCCGACTGAAGTACGCCAATTTTTAGGATTGGCTGATTATTATCGGCGCTTCATTGAAAATTTCTCGAAAATAGCTCAACCTCTCACGACACTGACTCAGAAAGAAAAGAAGTTTATATGGACTGATAAGCAAGAGTCAGCATTTCATCTATTGAAGCAAAAGCTTTGCAGTGCACCTATCCTATCATTACCCGAAGGCAATGAAGACTTCGTGGTATACTGCGATGCTTCACATTAAGGTCTTGGTTGCGTGTTGATTCAACGAGACAAGGTCATAGCTTACGCTTCTCGACAACTCAAAGTTCACGAAAAGAACTACACAACTCATGACCTCGAGCTGGGGGCCGTGGTGTTCGCACTCAAAATCTGGAGACATTATCTGTATGGCACAAAATGTACCATCTTCACCGATCACAAAAGCCTCCAGCACATATTCGATCAGAAGGATCTCAACATGAGGCAACGTCGCTGGGTCGAGTTGCTTACCGATTATGATTATGAGATCAAGTATCATCCGGGGAAGGCTAATGTAGTTGCCGACGCCCTAAGTCGAAAGGAGCGCACCAAACCACTTCGAGTTCGAGCCCTAAGTATGACCATTCATAATGATTTAATCATTCAGATTCTTACTGCTCAACTCGAAGCCTTGAAACCTGAAAACCTCAAAGATGAGGCCTTGCGAAACATGGAGAATCAATTTGAAATCAAACCCAATGGGGTCAAGTTCTTCGCAAATCGAATCTGGTTACCTAAATTTGGAAACCTCCGCGACTTGGTGATGGATGAAGCTCATAAGTCCAAATACTCTATACATCCTGGATCCGATAAGATGTATCATGGCATCAAGGGATTGTACTGGTGGCCAAGCATGAAAGCAGAGATTGCCACGTACGTCAGCAAGTGCCTCACATGTTCCAAAGTCAAAGCCGAATATCAGAAACCTTCCGGCTTGCTCCAGCAACCGGAAATACCTCAATGGAAGTGGGAGCAGATCTCCATGGATTTCATCACAAAACTCCCTAAAACAGCTAGCGGTTGCGACACCATTTGGGTGATCGTTGCTCGACTCACAAAATCGGCTCATTTTCTCGCCATCAAGGAAATCGACAAAATGGAACGCCTCACACGAATCTATCTGAAAGAGATTGTATCTAGACATGGCGTACCTCTCTCAATTATCTCAGATAGGGATAGTCGCTTCACATCCCACTTTTGGCAATCATTGCAAAAGTCATTGGGTACTCGTTTGGATATGAGTACAGCCTATCATCCACAAACCGATGGTCAAAGTGAACGAACCATCCAAATACTGGACGATATGCTACGAGCTTGCGTAGTAGATTTCGGTGTCAATTGGGAAAAATATTTACCATTGTGCGAATTCTCGTACAATAACAGTTACCACACCAGCATCAAGGCTGCACCATTCAAGGCACTGTACGGTCGTAAGTGTCGCTCGCCTATTTGTTGGACCGAAGTTGGAGATAGCCAACTCACTGGTCCAGAAATCATTCATGAAACCACCGAGAGGATCGTTGGTATCCAGCAATGGTTGAAAGCCGCACGTGATCGTTAGAAGAGTTATGCTTATGTGAGACGCAAGCATCTCGAATTCCAAGTTGGGGATCGAGTACTCTTGAAAGTATCACCCTGGAAAGGTGTCATTCGCTTCGGCAAACGCGGGAAGTTGAATCCCAGGTACATCGGACCTTTTGAAATCCTTGAGAGGATTGGTCCAGTGGCATATCGATTGCAGCTGCCACCCGAACGCAGCAGCGTGCATCCCACATTTCACATTTCTAATCTTAAGAAATGCCTTTCTGATGAGACACTCATCATCCCTCTTGACGAAATCCACATCGATGATAAACTCCATTTTGTCAAGACACCAACAGAAATCATGGACCGTGAGGTCAAACAGTTGAAACAAAGTCGTATTCCCATCGTCAAAGTCCGGTGGAATTCACGGCGTGGTCCGGAATTCACCTGGGAGCAGGAAGACCAAATGCAACTCAAGTATCCACAGTTATTCACAGAATCCACATCATCTACGACTTCGAGCTAAATTTCGGGACGAAATTCTCTTAACAAGGGGAGAATGTGACACCCGACAAATTAGGGCTAGTTATTAGTTCCTAATCATCTATTAATACGTGTAATTAGTTCTGGATTAGGCTAATTGTACGTATCATTATATATATTAGAATATATATACACGTACGCGATTAAATTTAATCGAGAAATTATTTCATCGGATAGATTCCGACTTGTTTATACGGACGTTGGTGAACCCAAATTATTAAATAATATGAAATTTTTTAATAAACATATTTGTTTCTAAATATTACTTCGATAATATCACATAAGCATTTCGTATCGTATAAAACACTCAAATGCGACCAAAATACACAATTCGCGCCCGAAAATCGAAACAAACTAAAGATACATTTTTATAACTCATTAATAAGTATTGTGATAAAATACTTCATTCAAAAATATCGAAAGGTTATTCGTATTTATAAACACGTACGTATAATATATAACGTACGAATTAACGTTTAAACGACCGGAGAAACGAACACCGCACGGAACGCAAACGCAAGGAACAAAATTAGACACACTCACACCCCATTTGGGCCCCATAAACTGGCTGAGACCAGCCCCCAACCCCCCTCCATGTTTTGTGGATCTTGTTCCACTCCACTTTGACCAAAAACCTTAATATCTTCATTATTCATTTGATTTCATTTTTATTTTCACCATTTTCTCTCTTCCTCTCTCTCTCTACAAACGAACCAGCATCATCATCATCTTCTTCCACCATCAAAACACCATAATCTAGCATATTTACTTGGTGGAAATCGCAAGAGAAGCAAGGAGAACGAAGAGGAACCGAAACTGAGCCTTTTTCTTTCTCAACCTCACTCTAGATCTTCATATCTTGTAAGAACACTCATGTCTTTCACTAGATTTCCTTGATTAATGTTTAATAACTTGTTATGTTACTCATATAACAATATCATGTCCAAATCATAGCTCAAAATACGTTTTTATGAATTATACATATATATATATACCAAAACAGATTCTGCCTTCATAAAATCGTTTCACGAAATCGACCATATCTTGAAAACTAGGAAGAACCAACTCTTGACATCTAAACAAAAAATGTTCATTAAGATACTAGCTACAACTTTCATTTTGGCTCTCGGACCAGATCCTCTCGGATCATTGTGAAAAGTGTAGATCTTTGGACTGAACTCAGTTTTGAACCAAATCCGACCACTTGTTATGTTTATTTTTATTAAAAATAGTAAACGAATATATAAAAGTACCATAAAGTGCAGAAATGGACTAGGTTCATAGGTGGTTATGCTTGGTTTTTTTTGAGACCTAGATCATCTCGAAAAGTGGTGAAATCGAAAGTTGAATCGAAGTTAAAATCTGGAAAATATAAACTCTAGGGGCTGTTTTTGCAATTTAGTGAAAGTGACACTTTGAGGGACCCACGAAGCGTAACGACAACTTTTATAAACTTATTTGACATATTAGGATTTTTTTAAAAGCTTCGGGTCAAACGGTGGTCGTTTGACCACTTTCCCGAACCTGAACCCATGACAAAAGGACTAACCTGATTCGAACTTAGACTCTCGGACCCTTGACTTTCGGACTCTTGAAGAAAGTTCGGATTTAGTAGTTTCGGATCAACACTTTCGGACTAAAACCTACATTCAGACACACATACACATTCGGACTTAAACACAATCGAAAATACACTTTCGGACCTAGATACCTTCGGACTACAAACATTCGGACATAGATATGTATATATACTTTCGGATATATATAAAAGTACTCACTTTCATAAATGCATATATATATACTTTTATAAGTATACAAAATGATGAAACGCACAATAATAATACTTGAAATTATAATTACAAAAACTCATTAACGGGCCGTACATATTTACAAAATATAAACAATCCAAAACTAATCATTTGGACATTACTAGTTGAATGAGCAACTAGCATAGATGGTCTGTTAAGACATCTAATCATTACTATAACCTTGCGCGTTTAGGACGCCCGACAGGTTACAGTCATTGTAATGACATCATTACCTCGTGCATCATCATTACTACTTGTTTTGCAAGTCATCCGACTCAGGTGAGTCTCATAGCCCCTTTTTAAATGCTTTTACCTAGGGTGAGATACATGCTCGTTTTGTTTTACATGTGAACACAAGTATCAAAACATCGATATATGCCACATTTCATCTAATCAATTTAAAGCCCTCCATCACATACTTTGTTAATATGATTTAGCGTGAATGTTAGTGTATGGTACCATATGGGATTGACAATCCCCGTCCGAGTTAGCAAGCACTAACCTGTCAAACGGATGCATTATCATTTGTTCAGTATGAGTGTTGATTAGGCACTCATAGGGAGGCACCTCGCTCAGGTCCTTGAATGTGGATCCTGACCCCTCAATTAAGCTCAAACTATGGACTCATGGCTGCATGTACATTCATTATTTGTTTGATTACAAATCATTATATAAATCTTGTGGTTCATAAATCTCATTTACTCATATACACCTGTGAGCTCACCAGCTTTTTAGCTGACCTTTTAGCATGTTATCTCAGGTACTCAGCAGTAGGTTGGACTGCCCATCAGGATACTTTAGCTCGAGTTGCATGCAATCATTAAACATCAAGAGATTTCCTTGCATATCTATATTTTGTATAATTGGAAATGTACTAGAATCTCTCATGGTAATCATGTGAACTCAATATAATGTAAAATCTAATGTTATATCAATGTATTTTGTAAACGACGCATATAGAGTCGTTCATTATATATCTTATGTGCTTGTGATTATTGATTAGTCGCGCCCCGACCCGATTCGCTTCCGCAACCCGAATTAGGGGGTGCGACAAAGGGTAATCCATAAATTAAACTTGAATTCATAAAGTCTTGACGCTACAAGGGTTACTAATTCCTATTTTATCTGAACGTATTTCACGAACATCATTTTATAGTGTTTTGACTTTCGTAGGATATAACAGTTAGTTGTGAAGTTGTATTACCCATTCGGGATTCCAACTATTAAACCAGAGCTGATTCCAGAGATATAACTACCTTCGGTCGTTTACCGACTTCCATACATTTGTACTCCGCCTTAAAGCGTTTCCAGTACTATATCGGGTAAACAGTCGAATAGGGGCCGTCATATCTCTTTACGATTGTCGTGCATTAATTATATAATGTCATCTATACTTATAATTATCTACATCATCAACAACCACAATAATAAACTACTCGCAATTCATGGCAACAAATATATCACATACCAAGCAATAACACATATTTAAAATATGGAATAAAATAAGTATGATAAAGGTTTAGATATCACCCGGAATTAAATACGCAACAGCATATTATTATGATTGACAACTCGTTTACACGTACAAAGATGAATCTTCAAACCTCCTAACGTTCGTTCTAGCCTCTATACTAATCCGAAGATTAATTACAATAATCCTAGACTATAAGAGAATTTCTAGAGTGAGAAAGTGGAAATGGAAAAGGAGTGTGTGGAAGTATTAGAATGTAGAAGTGTATTCTTAAGTGTGTGTTAAAATGAGACTTAGGGGCTGCTATTTATAGGAAAAATATGGCTCACATTAGCACCCCTAGGCTCATATTAGCAAAAGTAGCGAAAGGTGGTGCACCAGGTACGAAAAAGTAGCGAAAGGTGGTGCAACAGGTACGAGCAAGGACGAAAAAGTAAAAAAAAGATGGGAGGGTGGAGGCCGGTGCCGCCTGGCTGCTGGCTGGCGGCGGCCGGCTGCCACCCGTCCCGGTCCGTCGTCTTTTGTTGCGTTGCTTAATTCGCGCGTATCTTCGTCGTTATGCGTCTGTTTGTGTCGATTCTTTTTGGCTGGATTCGTAATTCAAAAACGAAGACTTTGATGTAAAGATATCCCAAAAATATGTCTCTTATCTCTAGAGGTTGTGTACGAATCATTTGGATCTTCCGGCGGGCGTAGAATCTCCATTCTTTATCCGTTTTTGTTGATTCTTCTTCTGTTGGATTCGTAATTTGAAAACGAACATCTTGGGTGTGATGGATGTTGGTGATGGGCACTTTTGTCTCGAAATCTCGTTTTGATGCCTTGAATCTTCAAATGTGTGTGGAATCTTCGTTTTTCACCCGTTTTGCTTGATTTTTATCGTGCAACCTTGTTTTTACCATCTTGGCATAATATCACTGATTTGTATTGGTTTTGAGTTTAAATTGCCAAGAATCATTCCGAAATGAGAGAGATATCGGTAGTAAAAACGTGACTTTTTACGCGATATCAAGTATCTCACACTGAAAACTTTGCTTGTCCTCAAGCAAACTCATTCTTAAAAAGCTTCTGGAAGGATTCTAGTCGCATTAGTTTTTAGAGATACCATTTTCTAAAGAATATAAAGTTACAGTTATGAAAGAGTTTTCACCGGAAACTAAGGGTTTATAGAATTTGATACATTCTTCGAGCAACATAAATGATGATCATGACTAGGCAATCCTCACAAGTGGGTCACTCAAATCACTCAAGTGTTTAGGGTTTCCTATTTACTAGTGTCAATCACTCAGATAGCCTGTCATGCAACATTCTCATCATAGGATTGATCGAGAATCAAATCTCCATCACTTTTGATGAGGACGGTACTAACCTTTCGAGATATCTTCGAAGGAATCAGATGTTTGGGTTGAAGAAGGTGTGAGGGTTTTCCTTGTATTTTCTCGAAACTTTTCTTGAGAGAGTTTCTTTGGAATTTCTCAGATTTTGAAAGGACTACATAGCCTTTTTTTTTTGGCCCTTTTACTTGATCCTTGGACTTTTAGGTTTCTTCTGACAGCTTTGCTTTTGCTGAATTTCTCTTTCTTGGAGCTCCTTTTACGGATGATGCTCATCCTTTGGGGAACGCTCCGATAATTTTTTTTGCTTTGTGTTAGGCTGCAGAAGTCTTGGAAAATCAAGAGTATCTTTGAGAGTTTGTTGGAAAATGAAACTTCTGTAGGTTTGGGACGAATATTAGGAGGTTTTGATTGGGTGTGAAGAGTGAAGGTTGAGTAGGTGGATGTTTGATGGTGGAAGGGCGTTTGGATTCCTTAGAAGTTATCAGGATGGGTTGTACCTGTACCACGTATGGCACTCATCGGTGTGATCTCGAAATGTATTACAAGAGCAAGTTCTAATTCAAATGCATACATCGGCGCACACATGAAATGAAAAGTGAAGCATTTTAGAGATGAATGCTAATGATGGGCTCAATCCTCACGAATCGAATGTTTTGGTCAATGTGTGCCTAGCCATGTGTTGCCCTTTTTGTCCGTATCTTATTCTAAAACAGTTTTGTTTCGTTGTCAAAACTCGTTTCTTGCTGTAATTTATAATTTTGAAAGATAGGATTTCTAAAGAACGATGTTTTTGAATCTAAAAATTTGAAATTTTATCCATTTTGGTTGACTTACGGACAAGAGGTAAAAACTTGCGGTTGAAGGCCGTATATCCACACTTAGAGGAACATTGTCCCTAATGTTCGAATCTATTCGTTGAGTACCTCTTGTTGAAGTATCCCACACTTAGAGATTCTACTTATTTTTGGATTGTTTTGTAAGTGTTGTGTGGTTTTGATTATCCTACACTTAGTGTTTGGAATATCGGATGAGATAAACAATTCTTTAAATGGGTAGAGGGTTTTGGAACGGTGTACCGCTTTTGCTGTGCACGTTGTTGGCTACTCGTTAGAAGTTTGTTGGTCCGTGGCTTGTAGCTTATGGCTCTCGGCATTCTTCATCGTGTGGTCCACAGTTTCCCTTGCTTCGGTCTTCTATAGTTTTTCAAACAAACCACTCAATTCAATCAAGTAATAGCTGCTAATAAGAAAAGTAAAGTAATAGCTTAATAAAGTAATAACTGGATAAATGTGATGTCTATGCATCCACAGTACATCAAATACACACAATAATAATAAAGTCTTGATAGAAAATAGAAAGGAGTGAGAAAGCGGAGCAATCTATTGCTCGGCTGGTGGTGATACTGCAGCTGAAGATACTATAGGTCCAGGAGATGTCTCATCTGATGAAGAATCATCATACTGATAGTGGGTGCCTTTGTCTGATGCATCTCGATCAGCCTCTGCATCTAGTGTACCTATGGTGAATACTCTATCCTGTATCAAATGGTCAACAAATTCCCCTGCGGGCATGTCAAAGCTGTCAAGTGGAATCTCAGGTGTCCTCTGCTGGGAGTGTCCTCTGAATAAACTAGTCTGTATATGAGAGGATACTTGATCAATCGGTGCATCTGCAGGGCTGGTGCTCCTGAGAATCCGGTGACTCTAAACAATGGTGGCTCGTGTAGGAGTTTTGGATATCCTACTGCCTCTCGAAGTCTGACCTCTAGCCGAACCAACAACAGAAGGAACATGCTGTCTCTGAATAGGAACCTGTGCTGGTGGTGCTCGTGGCCTAGGTGGAACTGTGCGAGGTTGTAAACCATGGCCACGGTCAAGAACTGGATGTCGGTGATGTGCTGGAGTAGGAACTGTAGGGGGATATAAGTGTTGTCACACCCCCAATTTCATGCTTTGCGGAAGCGATTGTTTTTGGGTGTGACTAATCAATAATCAAACACAGAGGTTACAAGCAAACGACTCTACATGAGACGTTTATAAATATACAAAAGTAGTACAAAGTTTTAAGTCATAAGTTATAAGTTTACAATAACAGCGAGTTCACATTTGATTTTGAAGATTTTAATACATAACCATTAATACAAAACATAATGCAAGAAAATCTTCATGTCCAAATAGATGCATGCGACTCGTAAGTAGATAGCTTATCCTGAGGGCCATCCTACTATTACTGATCACCTGAGAATACAACACTAAAAGGTCAGCTATAAAGCTGGTGAATCTCACAGGTTTAACATAAACATTGATGTGATCAACATGATTATCTGACGATTTAACACCGATAAAGATTAAATAATGCAACCGAACAATGATAAACCAATTAAGGTTTCCGAACAATGATTAAACCATCAAGGTTACCAAACTATGATTAACCAATTAAGGTTACCGACTAGATTTACCGACAATGACATTTGTATTGCATTAAGCCATGGTTCGAGGCCTAACCCGATTTGTGCCTCCCGAACGGTGTCAACACCCATAACAATTACTAAAATGCCCATTTGTACATGGTTGTAGCTAGCAACCCGGACGGGGACGTCATTCCCATGATAGATCTATCTTTTAGTAATCGCACCTTATTAAGTTAACGAACCATGCAATGATGAGGACTTTCCCGTATTAAAACACTCATGCAATACCCGAACAATGAAAATCAAGACCGACAATGATAACCAACATGTTTAACAGAGTTAATAATTAAATTAACTAACTGAATAACAGTGATCACGAAAACAAGTAAGCATTGTATCTCACCCCAAGTTTAAAAACAGTAAAAGTGGGCTGTGAGACTCACCTGAGCCTATCTGAGCATTGAAAATGTCCGACGTGGAATAGACAATCCCCGAATCTCCTAGTGTCCTAAACACGCGAGATTTTAATGAGTATTTGATTATCTAATATTTCTCCGTATCAATGTTTATCCATTTTGATTATGTCCAAGTGATTATATTTGTACTTCCTATTAAAGTTTATAAAATGTACGGCCCGTTGGTGACGGATTGAAATTATATTCTAAAGATATATAACGTGTGTTTTTGCATTTATATAACTCGTTCATGGATGTATCGTATTGTTTACAATTATCCTTATATTCATTATATTTTATTTCATAAGTTACGAAATTTGGTACGAGGTCCAAAAACTGAAATATATCATTTTCGACCCCTAGACGACCCCGAAAGGCCTAAAACCGCCTAGGCTATGGTACATAGCCTTGATCATTGGGCCGTTTTCGAGTGACCGTGTGACTTTTAGTCCAAACCGTTATAATAAATTTTTCATCGAGAAGCTACCCTGAAAACACTAGTATATGATAATATACTAGTGTGACTTTTAGTCCAAACCGTTACAATAAATTTTTCAGGGACCAATTGCAGGTCTGTTCGTGCAGTTCATCCCTAACCTAGTTTTTAACTTCATTTTTAACCAAATCCTCATATATAAAACACTAGTATATGATAATATAAGTATTATAAACACAAAACTAAAGTAAAGTTTGAGTTTCCTTACGAATTAAAATTTGAACCCGTGAGGATGAGGATGATGATCCGGATGGTGATCAAAGAAGATGAAGATGAATGTGATGATGATCAAGATGATGATGATTTTGAATCCCAGAGCGAGAGACCGAGAGAGAAAGAGATGATTCGGGTGTGAGTGTGAATGAATGAATTATTGGGGGTCGGTGAATATAACCGGCCTCCAATAATTGAGGTAGATAGCATTTTTCGCCCCGTGTTCGCGTACCCGATCGTATTGTAGTATAATGTTTTAAAATGATAAATTTCTAAATATGAAATCGTATAGATTTTTTATCGAAGTATATTATAAAAATACTTTTAATGAGATATAAAATTATATCTTTGTTTCTCTTTGGTTTGACGGATAGTTTTCAGTGTACAAAATGCGTTTAAATTCACAATCGAGTAGATAATTATTATTCTCATTAATAATACATTATTTAAAAATGCTTTGCACCAACGTTCATATTTGAGATTGCGTGTTCTTTCAGATTTGATGGTATGTGATTATTAAATAATCATTTTAATGTTATATATATATTTATATATATAATATCCGAAAAATTTTGTTAATCACGTATTGAGTATGAATGATTTAGGTTTAAATTAGGGGCTAATTTTGGCCCTTTTTGACCGGGTGTCACAAGTGTGGTGGTGCTCGGCCCAATCCACAGGGTAAGTCAGGAAGTGGGCTCACTGGTATCCTTGCTGTTTGCTGTCTCATAGCCTTATAACATCGGACCTGCATCTGCATCAGCCAGTACCAATAGTCTGGCCCTGGTGGTGTCCCATAGTGGTATATGTAAGGAGGCACCCGAGATCTAGGAGCTGGGGTGGAAGGTCCTGCTCTAGTAGGCTATGGCACTACTGGTGGTGGTGCAAATGGGTCATAATAATCATCCTTATCTTCGTCTGACTCTGAGTCTGAATCTGAGTTATTTGGCTCTTTTGGTTGATGCCTCTTTCTTCCCTCTCTTGGTAAAATTAGACCTGGTACCAATTCATCCATACTTTCGGTTTCTGATGATCGTGCCCTGATGTAAACTGTGCCATCTCTCATAATCTTGAGTATATCCATGCTCCTAAGGAACTCATAATCTATCGGTTGGGCACTCCATACCGGCAGGCTTTTGAAGTTTTCTACCTCTGCCGTCTTAAGCAATCCCATTCTGCGAATCAACCTTGTAATTATTGGACCCATATATGATCTCTTTGCACCAAAATCCTTTTCTTCCAGAATCCGCTGGGTAACTAAATGGGCAACCTGAATATTCCTCTTCTCGAGGATGCATGTCATCATGGCAATATCAAATCTGGCAACTCGACCGCTTGTCGTGTATTTTCTATCAAATGAACAAGCTATCAGCTTGTGTAGGATTTGTAAGACTGGATCTCTGAGTTTTGTAGCTTTGATACCCGAGAAATATGTTGCTGATGATAACTTACTCCATGCCTTGGATGGTGTGGTCGAGATGGATATCGAAGTGGCTCCATTAGTGACCAGTGGGGAATGTATCTCCTCAGGTGTGTATAGATCCAAATGTTGTGCGAACTGAGCCAATGACAAGGTGAATGAACTTCCCATGTATCGAAATGTGATCGAGCTGTCTCCAACTCTACTCCTTGTCTTAAATGTGTATGTGGTCATGAACTCGGTAACCATTTCCATGTATACCAGTTCATCAATGCTGAACAGTTTCTTGAAGGACTCGAACTGCTGACCCTCAACTAGATAACTGAGTAGGTTCTCTAGTCTTTGTCTGAATCCCAATACTTGCAACTTTTCCCAGTCCACATATCTAAAATGCCCGAGCTTCGTGTCTCTCCAAATGCGTGCCATCTGGTCGTGATTAGGTGATGCACTAAGATAGGCGAGAGATCCTGTAAGTGGTCGTGCTGGGTTTAGTTTTTTCTTCTTCGGTGATATAGTACCTGAGAACATGAAAAATTTAAAGTAATGGATTCTCAAGAAGGAGAAAATTTAAAGCACTTATTGAAATTTCCAATGGAAGATTTGAAATGAGGGCTTTAAATTTTTGGCAGTCCAAAGAATATAGTAAATATCAAATTGTTGGGAATTGATATTGATGTTTCTACTGTTACTACTGTTGATTGAAGAATGCACAAGGCATTAACACTGTTAGTGTTAATGTTACTACTGGTATTAACACTGTTAGTGTTAATGGTTACCACTGTCTTCACAAGTTACAACTGTTAGTTCAAGTCTTCAAAGATTATCACTGTTAGTGGTGGTTACCACTGTTATCAGAAGATTACAACTGTTATCGAAGATTGAAGACAAGAGTTACAACTGTTAGTAATAGTTTCAACTGTTAGCTTGTTTACAACAGTTAACACTGCTTAGGCTAGTTACCACTGTTTGGTATACTAGTCTAGTAAATTGTACAAGTGTTAACACTGTTATATAGGGATTACCACTGTTTGTATAGTTGTGGTAGTTAACACTGTTTATATATAGAATAGGCGGAAAAATGAAGTTTGAATAATTATGGAATGTAACTGTTTCCATGATTATAGGAGATTGTTTAGCAGGACTCTATGGGATATAAATAGAGATCCTAAACCTAGATTAGGTTAACTTAGTTTTCACGCAGCTTCAAGGTTTTTTAACCCTAATACAGTTCAGTGTATTCGTCTTATGTTATTAATAAGATTGAAGCTTTTGATAGTAACTTGGTTTTATTAACTTTATTATTGATCTTCATAATATTATTGAGTGTTATTCCGCAACTTCTCAGTAATAATTCAAAACTTGTTGATATCATAAGACTTAATGTAAGTAACTTAGAAAATGCGTCTAAGAGTGTACATAAACTTATCAATTCACAGATTCATGATAAACTTAAAACTGGGTTAGGATACAGTAATGTACCTCCTCCTTATAACAACAACTACTTTCCTTCTAAAACTGATGTTGATATCAATTCACTTAAAGAAGGAATGAAGGATGATGTTAAAAAGGCTGATCCTGTTAAGAGTTTAAAAGAAGAAGTGAACTTGGATAAAGTTGAAATTCATGAGTGGAGTAAAGAAGATGATGAGGATAATGATACTTCTGAAAGTGAGGACACTGTGACACATCATTCATCTAAGTCAACAAGTGAGAGCAGCAAAAGTGTTACTGATCTAGTTTTAGAACTTAAGGGTACTAAACTAGAAGAGGGTAAGCAAATGTTTGTGGAGAAGGCTAAACATCAAGTAGAACATGTGAGAGCCACACCTAACACACCTAGAAATTTTCAAAGGAGTGTTAGGAATGCAATGAAATCATCTGTATCTGTATGTACTACATCTGCATTGAATAAATGTGATAATTGCAAATGTAAGGATAACTTCTCTAAATCACAACATATTCAAAATCATATTCCCAGAGGTAATCAAAGAAATTGGAATCAAATGGTAACTCAAAAACTGGGAAATAATGTAACAGTGATTAGAGAAAAGTTATGTCTTATATGTGGCAGGAATAATCATCTTCAACATGACTGTTTTCATAATCCAAAATCTGTTCAAAAGAATGTGAAACAGCCATGGACATCAGTTAATATGATCAACAAACAAAATTTTAAATCCAAAGTTAATCATATTGCTGCTGTCAGAAAGATGAATTATATGGCAAATCAAACTAAGGCTGCTGCAAAGGTTTCCACTGCAGGAACAAAAGTTACAGATTTAGCCAACAGTAATAAGGCTAAAACAGTGGCAAAAGAGTATAATGTAAACAGTGGTAAATCTTTTAAAAATGTTAGGACTGTTAATTCAACAGTTACCACTGGTAGAGTAAATAACACTGTAAGGAATACTAACAGTGTTAATTATTTTACCACTGCTAGACATAACAACAGTTATAATAAGTTTAACACTGTTAGGCATTATAACTATGGTCCTTCAATTAACACTGTTAGACCAAAACCCACTGTTAAGTCTAAAATTAGTTGGATTTGGACACCTTTTCAATCTAATTTACCCAGAGGCCCAAAATCCAACAATGTATCAAAATCAATGATCTTCAAGAAAGTTGATTACTTTGATACATATGGGAAACCCAAAGCCAAATTGGTTTGGGTTCCCAAGAGAAATTAATTTTTCTTTTTGTTTAAATGTGTGCAGGGCAAGCCAAGAAGCTTATGGCATATTGATAGTGGCTGCTCAAGGCACATGACTGGAGATAAGGAAAAGCTACAGAACTTCAAATCATTTGATGGTGGATATGTAGCATTTGGAAGCAATCCCAAAGGAGGAAAAATTACTGGCAAAGGAACAGTTCAGAGTACCAAGCTAAGTTTTGAAAATGTTTATTTTGTGGAACAATTGAAGTATAATTTGCTAAGTGTAAGTCAAATTACAGATAAAAAGAATCCAGTTCATTTTACTGACACTGAATGCCTTATTTTGTCAAAGGAATTCAAAATTCCAGAAAATATGATTTTAATGAGAATTCCTAGGCAAGATAATGTATATAAGTGTGACTTAGCAAATATGACACCTCAACCTGATTTAAACTGTCTGATTTCAAAAGTAAATCTGAATGAATCTAATTTGTGGCATAGAAGGATGTGTCATATGAATTATAAAACCATTAATAAACTTGTCAAAAAACAAGCTTGTTAGAGGTTTACCTGAAAAGGTATATTCATGTGATGATCACTGTGTTTCTTGCCTTAAGGGAAAGCAACACAAAACTTCTTTTAAGTCCAAATCTGTGAATACAAACTGTACTCCTTTACACTTGTTACATATGGACTTGTTTGGACCAACAAGTATAAGAAGTATGGGAAAGAGATCTTACTGCCTTGTAGTAATTGATGATTATACTAGATTTACATGGGTTTTCTTTCTTAGAACAAAGGATGAGACAGGTGAAATACTTAGATCATTTATAACTAAGATGGAAAATCAATTAGATAAAAAGGTTAAAATCATCAGGAGTGATAATGGAACAGAGTTTAAAATCATGAGATGGATAAATTCTGTGATGAAAAAGGCATTAAGAGAGAGTTTAGTGCTCCTAGAACTCGTCAACAGAATGGAGTAGCTGAAAGAAGGAATAGGACACTAATTGAGGCTGCTAGAACTATGTTAGCTGATGCAAAATTACCTATGTCTTTCTGGGCAGAAGCAGTTAGCACAACTTGCTATGTTCAGAATAGGGTAACAGTTGTTAAGCCTCATTTCAAAACCCCTTATGAATTGCTGTTTAAAAACAAACCATTGGTTAGTTTCTTAAAATCATTTGGATGTCCATGTACCATTCTGAATACCAAAGATCACTTAGGAAAGTTTGAAAGCAAGGTAGATGAGGGTATTTTGTAGGGTATTCCATCCAAAGTAAGGCATATAGGGTTTTCAATCAAAGGACCAGGGTAATAGAAGAATCAATGAACATCACTTTTAATGAGAATACCATTAATCCTGATGGGATAGGTCCAAAGTCATTGTTTGATATTGATGCTCTTATTTTTGCTTTTAGATATGCAACTGTAAATTCTAGTGCAGGTACAAGTACATGTACCAACACAGGGACAACAGATGAAGCAAGTGAGGAAGTATCAGGAATGTCCACAGAAAAGAATAAAGACTCATTGGAATACATTGTATTTCCAATCTGGACTCCTGATCCACCAGAGGTGTTTTCCTCTGATCAACCACAGTCCTCTCAGAGACTTGAGACAGAAGAATCTACTGATATATCATCTAGTGAGAGTTCTGGACAAGAAGGCAATCATACCAACTTAGAAGCAAACATTCCAGTGACATCAACATCTACTTATCATGTTCACAAAGATCATCCTCTAGAACAGGTAATTGGGAATGTTGACTATGCTGTTCAAACTAGACAGCAGTCTACTGTCAATGAAGAAGAGATACATACCTCTTTATATGTATGTTTTCTTTCTCAAGTTGAACCTAAGAAGGCAGTATAAGCTCTTAAACACCCTAGTTGGATCGAGGCAATGCATGAAGAATTGCTGCAATTCAAAATATAGAATGTGTGGACTTTAGTTGATTTACCAAAAGGGAAAAGGGCTATAGGTACTAAATGGATATTCATAAACAAGAAGGATGAGAGGGGAATTGTCATCAAGAATAAAGCCAGGCTAGTGGCACAGGGATATACTCAGGAAGAAGGTATTGATTATGATGATGTGTTTGCTCCTGTTGCAAGGATAGAAGCTATAAGATTATTCTTGGCATATGCTTCATATATTGGTTTCACAGTATATCAAATGGATGTCAAGAGTGCTTTTCTGTATGGCACAATTGATGATGAGGTGTATGTTTGTCAACCACCTGGATTTGAAGATCCTACATATCCAGATAGAGTCTGCAGATTGGATAAGGCACTGTATGGCCTGCACCAAGCACCCAGAGCTTGGTATGAGACTCTATCTGTTTATCTTTTGGAGAATGGTTTTAAAAGAGGTACCATTGACAAGACACTGTTCATCAAAAGGGATCACAATGATATTTTATTGATACAAGTGTATGTTGATGACATCATTTTTGGATCTACAAATGATGGGTTATGCAAGGAATTTGAGAAGTTAATGCATCAGAAGTTTCAAATGAGTTCTATGGGGGAACTTAATTTCTTTTTGGGGCTTCAAGTCAAACAAAGCTCAGATGGCATTTTCATTCATCAGAGTAAGTATGTTAAAGACATACTCACCAAATTTGGCTACACTGAAACTAAAGTGGCTAGCACTCCTATGGAAACACACAAGCCATTAGCTGTAGATCCTGAGGGGGAGGAAGTAGATATACATCTGTACAGGTCTATGATAGGGTCATTGATGTATCTAACTTCCTCCAGGCCAGATATTATGTTTGCTGTATGTATCTGTGCCAGATTTCAGACTTGTCCAAAGCAGTCACATTTATATGCTGTAAAGAGAATTTTTAGATACTTAAAGGGACAACCTGATATAGGCCTTTGGTATCCAAAAGATTCTTCCTTTGACTTAATAGCATATTCAGATAGTGATTATGGGGGAGCTAGCATGGACAGGAAGTTCACGTCAGGAAGTTCATGTCAGGAGGTTGTCAATTTCTAGGAGAGAGGTTAATTTCATGGCAATGTAAGAAACAGACAACTGTATCAACATCTACTGCTGAGGCTGAGTATGTAGCTGCTGCAAATTGCTGTGCTCAGGTCTTATGGATTCAGAATCAAATGCTTGATTATGGTTTAACTTTCTTAAACACTCCTATATTTATTGACAATACTTCTGCTATCAGCATCATCAATAATGCTGTTAAACATTCTAAAACTAAGCATATAGAGATTAGGTATCATTTTATCAGAGATTGTAATGAAAAATGACTTATTCAGATTATAAAAGTCCATACTGACAATCAACTTGCAGATCTGTTCACCAAAGCTTTTGATGTGGGCAGATTTACATTTCTGATTATAAGTATTGGTCTGATTAAATCTCCTTAAATTGTTTCTTCATAACTATTTTGTAAAACATCTCTATAATGCTTAAGGATTAGATGCTGGTAGATGTAATTGATACTAACAGTGATAATAGTCTTAGTTACAACTGCTTTGCTTTCCTATTTATCACTGTTATTATTCAATTACCACTGTATATGTATTTTGCTTTGTTTCCACTGTTAGTTTTATTGTTATCACTGTTTTTGTTGAACTAACTCTGTAGGTTATCAGTGTCAGTGAAGCAACCATCACTGTTAGTGTAAACAGTTTTCACTGTTTTCACTATTCAGTTATAATTGTTTTTCACACTGTTAGTGTAACTTTTAACACTGTTAGTATATCAGTTACCACTGTTTATACTATCAAGTTGAAATTTTTCACTATCACTGTTTATCTTTCAGTTTTCCTTTTGCAGGTACAAAAAAAAATAAAAAATATTACTGTTAGTAATACTAATGCAGTCACTAGTGTTGAGTTATAATTCCTTTGGTCAGGAGTTATTTCCATCCACTAGGTGTAACACTGTTAGTATTATTATCATGAATGTATAATACTGTTAGTTCTTTTTGTTTCCACTGTTTTGAAATTGTTTCCACTGTTTTAAAATCGTTTCCACTGTTAGTGTTAAAATTGGGATTTTTATTTTAAAATTAGGTCATTGAAACTAACAGTATAAATACTCCCAACACTTGTACATATTCTTTACGCTTTCATAAACACTGCTTTCATAAACCCTATAATCACTGCTCTCGCAAATCTTACACAAATTCTTCATGGCTTCTTCTTCATCAACCACACCTCAACTCGCATTAGGCAAAGATCATAACATGATTGCTTATCTGGTAAAACCTTCCATCGCCGATGATTACATTGAAATCATTGATTTTCTGCGTAACTCTACCATTCACCATGCGCTAACTGTAGCACCCAGAATTTCACATGAACATATCAATGAGTTCTGGGTTAAAGCAAAGATTGAGGAAGAAGCAGGTGTTCCACAGATTGTTTCCACAGTTGCTGGGCACTAAGTGGTGATTACTGAAGCATCCATTCATTCTTCTCTTCATCTTCAGGATGAAGAAGGTATAACTTCAATTTCTGATGAAGATTTATACTCTAATTTACAACGAATGGGATATGAGGGTAACTTGGGTGGGTATGTTTTTCAGAAAACAATGTTTTCATACCAATGGAGATTTCTAATTCATACAAAACTGCACTGCTTATCATCAAAACGTTCATCTTTTGAACAATTCAGTAGTAATATAGCATATGCCTTGGTATGCTTAGCTACTGGTCAAATCTTTAATTTTTCCAACTTTATTTTTGCTGGTATGCTAAGAAACATCAACCAACCTAAACTGAAATTCTTAATGTATCCAAGGTTTGTGCAAATTCTTTTAACTGAACAAATATCTGATTTGCCTGCTTTGGATAAGATTATAGGTATCTCTTCCTTCAAACCAAAAGTATTTTCAAATATGAAGAGAGATACCTCTATTAAAGGTGTTATGTTTTCTGGGAGGGTAACAGCATTGTTTCCAACAATGCTTCCTGCACCCTCCACCACAGCATCTGTACCACCAACAGAAGCTGAACCAGTTGCTGAGAGGATGGAACAACCCATTCCTTCTCAACCCACAACAACTGGGGGTAATATTGAAAAACAAGGGACCCAAATCAAAACTACCTATTATAGAAAAGCCAAAAAGGCTACAAAACAGGCATCTGAGGTTCATGCTGCTCAGATATCTCAGTCAAATGACAGTGGTCATGAACAGCATGTGGTCCATAAGGAGTGGGGTGACCATTCTGTAAGGGCTGCTTCTACTGCTTCTAGTCCACACACAGAGCAGGATAGAAGTAACATTAATAAGACCCAAGCAGAGGCAACACCAGAAGATGATTCTATTCATATAGATGATTTTGGTGGTCCCAGTACCAAGAAAACAGGGGAATTTTCTGATCATACCAGGTATGAGGAAGATTTTGATGCACATGTCAATGATTCACCTAGGGAGTCACATTCTGATGGTGATGAGGCTAGAACTAACATGGAATTAACGAAAATGATTGATTATGTTTGGGAGAAATTTAAGGTGGAAAGAAGGAAGAATAGAGAAAAAGATGTAATGATTGCAAATTTGGAGCAGAGACTTACTCAATTGGAAACCCTTGTGGTGAAAGTTTTGAAAGAAGGTAAGGAGTATGTGTTAGTTGAAGGTGATTCTCCAAAGGATGCTTTCAAAAAGGGGGAGAAATTTTGGACTAATAAGGGTGATAAAAGGAATGTTCATATTGATGATTTGGATGGTGACAATGTTCCTGAACAGATGGATGAGGATATTGAGATGGAAAATATTAATGAGAATGAGAATGAGGATGCTGGTGGGAATGAGAATGATGATGAAAATTTGCATAAGAATGTGAATAATGATGAAGCTACAGCTGAGAAAGTGCCAGACAATGTTCCTACAAGGACAACTTTACCACCTGTACAGATTAGAGAACCTACTGCAGCTACTGCTCCTGCTCAAAATTTACCCAAAATTGATCCAAAGGATAAGGGTAAAGGAATTCTGGAAGAAGGGCCTACAAAGAAAAAGCAGAGATCAATGCCTTATGAAGCTACAGTTAATGATGAGGAATATGCTCAGAGATTACATGCAGAAATCAATGTTGATGCTCTTCAAGAGGATTTGATTGATGTAGAAGTTGGACCAGGTCAGTTTGTTAAAATGACCAAAGCTCAGGTAGATGAATGGGATGAAGCTCAGCTGAAAGAGCAGAAATTAGATGATATTGAGTTTTTGGTAGAGCAGATTAAGAGCAAGAAAGCTGCTGAGATGAAAAAGATTAGAGATGAAAAAGCTGCTAAGAAAAGGAATAGACCTCTAACAAGAGCACAACAGAGGAGAAATTTAATTGTGAGGTTAAGAGGAGGGAATATTCCAACTTCTAGATTGAATGCTATGTCACTTGAAATTCTGCAAAGGATATGGGACAGAGATACATTTTTGAATCCTGAGGCAGCAAAGAGAGCAGAGGAAGAGCAGAAAGCTAAGAAGAAGGCAGATAGAGAAAAGAAACAAAAAGAAAGGATTGAGAAAGAAATAGAAAAAGAAAAGGAATGGGAAAGACTGAGTGCTGAGCTTAAAGAGCAATTAAGGCAGGAATATGCATCAATTCCTGATCTACCAAGAAATAAAATTGATTTGAATGATGTGATTGTGGTGCAACCCCTTCAGGTACAACTTCCACCTGATAACTTGCCTGGAATAATTGATTGGTCTATTGAACAATTTTCAATTCCTATTAAGTGTGAGAAAATCAGAATTGAAAGAGCAGATACTTCTGTATCATTTTGGAGGTCTTTTAAGGAGTTGATCAAGGTGATTACAAGGGAAGATTTGGTTAAGATGTATGAGATTGGATCTGAGAAAGGTTTAAGTACCAAGAAGTTTGATAGTGTCTATGAGTTGTGTACTTGGTCATGGATTTCAATGATGTTTGAACCAGATAGATTTACATTTGAGCTCAACACTTTTCAGAAAGTAAGACAATGGATATATCACATCAATCCAGATGTTCATCAAGTGATATTGGATGATGCTACTATGCTTTGGATGTTAACAGACAGAGAATAATATATGAGTCTGAGTTTGTTGAGAAGCTTAAAGCATGCCAAGTTATTTGTTTCATTCAACAATGATTTGGTAGAGAATTTGGTATATATGATATTGAATCAGATTCACAAGAAATAAGAGTATGAGAGGAGGCATAGAGATCAGTGATAGATTGTTTGAAAGAATTTGAAAGAGGTCAACATGAAGAATATAGAGAAACTTAATACTGTTGGGGACATATTAAGTTTAGGGGGAGATTGTTGGGAATTGATATTGATGTTTCTACTGTTACTACTGTTGATTGAAGAATGCACAAGGCATTAACACTGTTTGTGTTAATGTTACTACTGGTATTAACACTGTTAGTGTTAATGGTTACCACTGTCTTCACAAGTTACAACTGTTAGTTCAAGTCTTCAAAGATTATCACTGTTAGTGGTGGTTACCACTGTTATCAGAAGATTACAACTGTTATCGAAGATTGAAGACAAGAGTTACAACTGTTAGTAATAGTTTCAACTGTTAGCTTGTTTACAACAGTTAACACTGCTTAGGCTAGTTACCACTGTTTGGTATACTAGTCTAGTAAATTGTACAAGTGTTAACACTGTTCTATAGGGATTACCACTGTTTGTATAGTTGTGGTAGTTAACACTGTTTATATATAGAATAGGCGGAAAAATGAAGTTTGAATAATTATGGAATGTAACTGTTTCCATGATTATAGGAGATTGTTTAGCAGGACTCTATGGGATATAAATAGAGATCCTAAACCTAGATTAGGTTAACTTAGTTTTCACGCAACTTCAAGGTTTTGTAACCCTAATACAGTCCAGTGTATTCGTCTTATGTTACTAATAAGATTGAAGCTTTTCATAGTAACTTGGTTTTATTAACTTTATTATTGATCTTCATAATATTATTGAGTGTTATTCCGCAACTTCTCAGTAATAATTCAAAACTTGTGTTAATCTAATAAGTTTATTAGATCAATCTTGGTTTATCACAAATGTCCCCAAGTAACTAATAATTAGTTTAAACAAATAATAAGGCAATCATTAATAGGTGAAAAATATATAGTCATGAAATGGCAATAGCTTTATTGTGAAGTAATGCAATTTACAAGGTTTGGTGTTACTTAAATTTGAAATGTCATTATTTCACAATTTATAATTATTAGTAGGTTTTGACTTTTAAAAGTTCAAGTTGAAGTAAGGTTTAAAAATTCAATTGATTTGTTTTAAGAATGCAATACTTCAAGTTGACTTTTTAGGTCAAAGCTTACTTCAAATAATAACTTCGTATGCCAAAATTATATCCTATGCATGTAAATATGACCTAAACTATTTCAATCATTTCCTATTTGGTAAACAAGCTAGGTCATGCAATAAGAGTTATGTCATCCATGTGTTTGATTTTATTCAAGACTTTTATTTTCACAATAATGATTTTCTAGTTATTTTGCCTACTTTGACTAGTCAAGCAAGTACAAGATTCTAGTGAGCAAGAATTGTCAAGTAATTTTAATTTACTATTCTATTCAAGCAAGCTAACTAATCTTTTGTAGACTTTCAAAAGTCAATCTTGCTAATCCTAATTCGTCCGCATTGTGCAATTAACATAGAGTAATCATTCAAATCACCATGATCATTTAAATACCTAACAACTACACTTAATCAAGCAAAATCATAGACTTAATTAATAGGTCAAAGTTCATCCTTTTAATAAAGTCAAACATGTGTGGATTAGCATGGGTAAGTGGTAGTAGTATGTAATTTCTAAGCATTCAACCAAGAAAATTGGTAATTCCTAGTTACTAACTTAGCCAATTTCATAAAATAGGATATTCAAAGTTCAAAGTGGGTTTCTCATGATCATACCTTTGTAGTGCTTGAAACTTCAAAACAAATGTACAACCGAAAAGAATATGCAATGAGGAGTTCAAAAGGACGCAAAGTTATAGAGTTTGATGGAGATTTAATGGTGGTTCATGGTGGTGTGGGTTTGGAAGTGAAGGTGGAGGTGGTGGCCGGCCATGGGGATAAAAAGGGGAGAAGAAAGTGTTTTAGTTTTTGAATTATGGGAGTGCATGGAAGTCTTAATGGTCCCCTAGGAATATATGTCCTAGTTTCAAGTACCATATTCCTTACATGGTCCCTATTGTAGTTTTAAATTAATAATCTAAGTTAACTTCTAATATCCTATTAATAATGATTACGAATCCTAAGTGTATTTATTGTGACTTGTTACTTGTTAGTTTCTTGTCACGTTATAAATAATTTAGGGAACACGCACATTTTTGCGGGACAATTATAATCAACCTAAAATATTAAACTTAAGTTATCTATTATATATTATTATTTCTCTTTTTTTTTACAGAAACTTTCAAAAATTATTAAAAATAAGTTCGTTTAAAGTTGCGAAAAGGTCGAGACTTGTTCCCTTAGACGAATGTTTTTATGATGCTCGCATAATGTTACAATCGAAACCATAGTTTTACACAGATAACTATTGACCAAGTAGTAAGGTTCGCGACTCCTCTTTACAAGGTTATAATCACGGTTGTTAATCGAAAGGCAAATGTAAGTTTTAGGTTTAAAATCATAAGATAAGTCCATTCATAAAGTTTCCGTTTTATAATGTCGATCCATAATACAACTACCTTCGTCGTTACCGGCTTCCATACGTATGTACTTTGCTTAAAAGCATTTCCAGCACTATACCGAGTAAACAGTCGAATAGGGGCCGTCATATTATGTCATGACATATTTAAAGTCATCCCACAATTATATATGCTAACTACATCACAACAAATACAATAGTAATCTACTCGCTAATCATGGCATAAACTATCTCTAGCATAATTAAAGTATACATATTTAATCAAGATAGATAAGGATAGAAATAACCGAGATTAATATGCGAGAAGGAGTAGACTTGAATTAATAAGAGTTGCTCCAAGCGTACACCAATGATTACAAATACGTTCCCCACCAAGGATTACAACACGTTCCTTGCTACTAGCCTAATACTAATTTAAAACAAAGAAAGAAAGAAAAGCTAGAAGAAAGTGTGTGTTGATGTGTGTTTCAAGGTGTAGGTGTGTTTCTTCAAATGAGCCCATGCCTCCTATCTATAGAGGAGTTTTGGTGCATTTTAGCCAAAGGAAGCACACATTAGCAAAAGGTGGAAAAGGTAGTAGCACCAGGTACAAAAGGCGAAAAAGGTAGTGGCACCAGGTACGAAAAATAGGAAAAGGTCTAGCACCAGGTACGAAAAAGGATAAAAAATCGCAATCCGTGCGGGTGGCGGGAAGCAGCCGGTAGCTGGCTGCCAGCCGGCGGCGGTTGGGTGGCTGCCGGCGGCGGCTGGCTGCCAGCTGCACCAGCCTGCTGCCGGTTGCTTCGTTTCTCGATTCGTGCGTGTTTTCTTCGTTTCGCGTCCGTTTGCATTGATTCTTTTTGCGTTGGATTCGTAATTCAAAAATGAAACTTTTGATGAAAAGAAATCCCAAAAATATGTCTCTGAACTTTAGATGTGTCGTACGAATCATTTGGATCTTCCGGAGTGCGTAGAATCTTCGTTCTTCGTTCGTTTTAGTTGATTCTTCTTCTGTTAGATTCGTAATTTGAAAACGAACATCTTGGGTCAAATAGATGTTGATGATGGGCTCTTTTGTCTTGAAACCTCGTTTTGATGTCTGGAATCTTCAAACGTGCGTGGAATCTTCGTTTTTCATCCGTTTCGCTTGAGTTTTATCGTGCGACCTTGTTTTGACCATCTTGGCATAATACTATTGATTTGCAATGTTTTTGAGTTAAAGTGCCAAGAATCGTTCCAGAATGAGAGAGATATCGGTAGTAAAAATGTGACTTTTTACGCGATATCAGAAACATTTTTGGGATTTCTTTTCATCAAAGTCTTAATTTTTTAAAAACGAATCCAACGCAAAAAGAATCGACGAAAACGGGCGCATAACGAAGAATATACGCACAAATTGAGAAACGAAGCGAAAGACGGCGAACCGGGGCGGCATGCTGCCAGCCGCCGCCGAACACCAGCCAACCGCCACCGGCTGCATGGGTGGCGGCGCTGCCTGCCTGCCCCCATCCCCCGTTTTCTTTTTCGTCCTTGCTCGTACTCGCGGGGTACACGTGCTAGGCCTTTTCCGCAACTCTAGGGTACACGTGCTAGACCTTTTCTCCCTTTAGGGTACATGTGCTAGCAACTTTTCCACCTTTTGCTAACATGTGCTCCTAATTGCTAAAATGCACCAATTTTCACCTATAAATAGAAGGCTCCATGGCTCTTTTCAAGACACACCCTTTTCATACAACCTTTCATACCCTCACACACCCTTTCTCACCTTCCATATCTTTCTCGTTTCTCTAGTTTTACTTTCTAAATTAGTATTAAGCTAAGTTTAGGAAGTTTGTTAGAATAGAATGAAAGCAAGGAACGTGCTTGTAATCTTTGGTGTAAGCTTGGAGTTATTCTTATTAATTCAAGTCTATTCCTTCTCGCGCATTTATATCGGTTCTTTCTTTCCTTATCTATCTTAATTAAATATGTATACTTTAATTATGCTAGAGATAGTTTGTGCCATGATTAGTGAGTAGATTACTATTGTATTTGTTGTGATGTAGTTAGCATAAAGAATTTTGGGATGACCTTAAATATGTCGTGAAGTAATATGACGGCCCTATTCGACTGTTTACTTGATATACTACTAGAAACGCTGTTAAGCGGAGTACAAATGTATGGAAGTCGGTAAACGACCGAAGGTATTTGTATTATGGATCGACATTATAAAAATGGAAACTTTATGAACAGACTTATCTTGTGATTTTAAACATAAAACTTATATTTTCCTTTCGATTAACAAACGTGATTGTAACCTTGTAAAGAGGAGTTGATACCATGTAAAAAGTCATGTTTTTACGTACGTTATCTTCCACATTTTAGGCACAAAGTTAACAAAAACATAATTAAAAGGACATTATTCATAAAGTTTTGTTAACTAAGTCAAAACGGAGTCGATGTTTGAAAAATCACTAAAAATGGCATGAAAAACATAAGAAACCGGGCAAAACTGCTTTATCACACCACCGTTCACTCATTTCAATGCACTTTAAGCTACACTCCGAGTTATGACCTCTAACTTATGTCATTCTCTTCGTTAGGAAAATACGAACGCGTGGGTATAAAGAACGCTCAAAACGGATAAACGACGAAGAAGTTACGCCCGAACGAAAAACCGAAGAACCGAAGGGCCAGGATACGGCTGAACACAGCCGTATACGGCTGAGCCAGACCATATACGGATGGACACAGACCGTATATGGCCTGTGCAGACCGTATACGGCCTGTGCTCAGCCATATACGGGCTAGCTCAGCCGTATTCACCCTATGCACAACCGTATACGATCCAGTTCAGCCGTATTCACCCTAGCTCAGCCGTATTGTGCGTTTGGGTGATAAAAATCTGATTTTTATTCGCCTTTGCGATACGGTTGTGCGTTTTGAGGTTTGGATACGGTCTACGGATACGGTTGTGCGATCTCTATATATAGGAGCCTCATTTCATCATTTCAAGACATCTCTCATTCAACACACACATTTCACACTTCAAATCTTCATTTTCTTATATTTTTATATTTTTACTCTCTCTCTAGAATAGTTTAGATAGTTTCTCTCTCTAGAGTTTCTCTCTTTAGAGAGAGAGTTAGATAGTTAGTTGGTTAGCAGTAGAGAGAGAAGGAAAGCTGGTATTGTAATCACGGTGTAATAAGAAGCATTCTTGGTGCAAGACTCTGCCTTTTCTTTTCAGCTGTTACTCTGCTCAATTTTACTGGTGATATCTTTCTTTTCATACTTATACTATGTCCGAATTATTTCTGCCTGTTTGTATAATGTATGTTACTGTTATTGCCATGTTTATTGAGTAAGTATGCTGTTGCGGTTGTTGAAATGTAGATAGTTAGAAGTAGGGATGATGTTGAATTAATCTTTAAATCTATATAATTGGGAATTGTTATATTTGTTATGTCTAAACTTATCATGCATCTAGACTTAGCTATGGATCACCCTTTCCAGTCCTTCACGTGACTACTACTTTAGGCTTAGAACCTGATCAACTCTAGGTACAGTAGGAAGTTATCTGTGTTATAGTAAAGAAGTTGTGTATGTCACTGTAAACCGGCTGTAATACTGGGCAAATTCCCCGGAAAGAGTCGTCTGTGCCTACACTGTGGATTACCTAGAGACCCTAGAATATGGCCTAGAAACCAATATAGTTGTGGAAGTGCACAGTACACCATCTGGCTACCCCTATAACTGAAGCTATGGAAACACTTCGATATTGTACACCGTATATGTACCTAGGGATGAAAAGCTGTGGAAACATCATAGTACACCGCAAGTACATCCTCGGTTACACAAATCTGTGGAACTGTCTAAGTGCTGTACATCGTGAACGGTTCCTAGGTTAGTACATTGTGGAAGGAGTATGCATTGTACACCGCTGGTGTTCCTAGGGCTGAATGACTGATTGCAAAGGAGAGGCTAGATCATGACAGAAGTAGTTGAACTAATCAAACGTAAGGAATGAGTCTAGAGATGAAAGTCAAGCCCAGCAGTGGTTCAGGATTCTTAAAACCCCTAGATTCTACAAAACTGATAGTTTAGAATAGCAAATTAATAATCTGAACATATTTAGGAAATGGCATTTACATTTAGGTGTTAAGAACGGTCGGAATTACCCACGTGGCAGTCTGTTACCTTATTCCTGCACCCTTCAAGGGTTACTTGTCCACAAAGATAGTGTGGGGGGTTGAGCAGCCTGTTTTGATCATAATCACGATAGCCTAGGTCTCGTGACATACTAATTCTGGTACATAACTAGAATGAGTAGGGTCCTAGTGTTTACACCCACAATGCATCTGTTTATTAACTAAAAATGTCCCCAATTATCTTTATAATAAGCATCATCCCCGCAACTGATTATTGAAGTTTCAACCGCCGTAATTCTCTTTCTGTCTACCTAGCTACCGATTCTTCTCTATCTTATTTACTTTTCTTGTCTTTAGTTAATTAGTTAATTAAATTAGAAAACCCCCAAAACCTACCTATCTGCACAAAACCCATCCTAAAAGCAAAACTCTATCTTTGGCATCACTTCGTTTTAAATTCGCTCCGATTTAAGAACGACCTCGAGTTATACTTACTGCTTGCTCACCCTGTGTGATAGGTAGTACTTATAAATTGAGTCCTAGCTCTTTATAAATTTAAAACTTACCCACCGACGCGTGCTCGGTACTGTCCGGTCAAGTCCCTTGACGACGGGGACGGGCTCTCGCCCCTCACGAGGAGAGAGCTTTAGAAAACCTGACCGTTCAGGCGCCGTCAAGTTTTTGGCGCCGCTGCCGGGGACTGTAGAGCGTTACGATTCTGAAGCCGCCTTAGATAGAATAAGCAATTAGGAGATCCTTTTTGTATAGATTGTCCTTAACCTATTCGAAAGTTACTTTTCTTAGAATAAATTAACTTAGTCTAAAATAAAATGAAAAATCCAAAAATATCTTTCTACGATTCCCGCCTTCTTGTCCCATTTCTCTGTCCGCCTCCAAGACGACTGAAGAAATGACGGCTATGGACGACGCTGAGTTCTTCGACCACTTGGAACCAGAGTTGAAATCCGACTTTCACTCATCACCGGAAGAAGCCTCCGCTAGCCCAGACGATGATTCTAGAACCTTAGGGAAATTCTTAGATCTTGACTTAGGAACCCTTAAATCTCAACAAAAGATCTCAACTTCTGCTTCTAGGATTCCAAGCTATCAAGTTTTACCTGCACGTGAGATTAAATATTCCTTAGAAAATATCCCTAGATTCCCTGATTTTGCAGATAATATTCCTGAAAACACTCAATCCTTTCATTCCTCATCTAATGAAGAACGAATCCCCATAAGGAATGAGGATATTCATGAACATCTTCCAAAATCACCAATTTTTGTCCACTTCGTACCAGAACCTTCGTACACCATCTATCGTGTTGTTGATAAGGAGATACCGAAAGATTCAGATAGTTATGAAATCCGATACGTTGGTTACTCTTTTGACCCTGACAGGAGGTTAGGTGTATGTAAGGCATTTGCATACTCATAGATTGACATACTCGTAGGTGTTCTCCACTATCTTCCGATCCAAAAGGAAGATGGTATCTTCACTCGAAATCGAGAGCAAGAGCGAAAGCTATTATTAGAAATAGATCGCCTCATGGATCTATTTGCTTGCACCGATTATTCATCAGTTTCACAAACCATGATTAATCGCTATGTTGCAGCAATGATAAAAGAGCTTGAGCTATTAACTTCTAAAGATCCTGCGATCACTCTCGACATTTCTGGAAAAATTCCATTTTTCGTAGATCCCGCCGCTTATATAATCACCAAGTTGCAAGAAATATTTCTTGGAGCTGACGACGACAAGATAAAAGCCGTTTTCTTTGCCGAAAGAAAAGATATTCACGTTAAACTCGCTTCGTTGTTCGATCAATCCAAATTCCCTTTTACCGTTTCTCAAAGATCTTTAATTTGGGATATCACCATTGCAGTGCAAACTACAAATGGAGATCCTGACTCAAAAGAGGAACTTAGGTTTCAGAGAATTTTAGGAAATCTTCTTCACGATCTTAATAATATAGGCCGCGGTATGCGAATAGGAATTTCAAGTAAAAAGAAAGTTAGAAAGGAATTTAATAAGTTTGTTAACAATCTGCTAGAATTAGGCCAGAAAGAATGTAGGAATCTTAGCGAATTCAAAATTTTTTCATTACACCCTGCCAAGCTAGTTGATTATGTCGTTAACATTCTAAACTGTGATTTTATTCCTCGTTATACTTCAAGATTGCTTTCGAGCTATCCCCTTTAAATAGATTTGGAACAATAGTCGAGCTACAGACTTGAAACAAGCGCTTTTTGGGAGGCAACCCAAATTTTTAATTAGGTCTTTAAAATAATTTCCTTAGGTTAAAAATAAGTTAGTTTACTTGATGGTTTAATTTGTTTTAGAAAAAGAAAAAGAAAACCCTTTTAAAATCTTTGTCTCCGCAAAATCTGCGTAGTTTCTGAAAACTTAAAAATTTTAAATCAAAATATCTTATAGAGAGAGAAGGAAAGCTGGTATTGTAATCACGGTGTAATAAGAAGCATTCTTGGTGCAAGACTCTGCCTTTTCTTTTCAGCTGTTACTCTGCTCAATTTTACTGGTGATATCTTTCTTTTCATACTTATACTATGTCCGAATTATTTCTGCCTGTTTGTATAATGTATGTTACTGTTATTGCCATGTTTATTGAGTAAGTATGCTGTTGCGGTTGTTGAAATGTAGATAGTTAGAAGTAGGGATGATGTTGAATTAATCTTTAAATCTATATAATTGGGAATTGTTATATTTGTTATGTCTAAACTTATCATGCATCTAGACTTAGCTATGGATCACCCTTTCCAGTCCTTCACGTGACTACTACTTTAGGCTTAGAACCTGATCAACTCTAGGTACAGTAGGAAGTTATCTGTGTTATAGTAAAGAAGTTGTGTATGTCACTGTAAACCGGCTGTAATACTGGGCAAATTCCCCGGAAAGAGTCGTCTGTGCCTACACTGTGGATTACCTAGAGACCCTAGAATATGGCCTAGAAACCAATATAGTTGTGGAAGTGCACAGTACACCATCTGGCTACCCCTATAACTGAAGCTATGGAAACACTTCGATATTGTACACCGTATATGTACCTAGGGATGAAAAGCTGTGGAAACATCATAGTACACCGCAAGTACATCCTCGGTTACACAAATCTGTGGAACTGTCTAAGTGCTGTACATCGTGAACGGTTCCTAGGTTAGTACATTGTGGAAGGAGTATGCATTGTACACCGCTGGTGTTCCTAGGGCTGAATGACTGATTGCAAAGGAGAGGCTAGATCATGACAGAAGTAGTTGAACTAATCAAACGTAAGGAATGAGTCTAGAGATGAAAGTCAAGCCCAGCAGTGGTTCAGGATTCTTAAAACCCCTAGATTCTACAAAACTGATAGTTTAGAATAGCAAATTAATAATCTGAACATATTTAGGAAATGGCATTTACATTTAGGTGTTAAGAACGGTCGGAATTACCCACGTGGCAGTCTGTTACCTTATTCCTGCACCCTTCAAGGGTTACTTGTCCACAAAGATAGTGTGGGGGGTTGAGCAGCCTGTTTTGATCATAATCACGATAGCCTAGGTCTCGTGACATACTAATTCTGGTACATAACTAGAATGAGTAGGGTCCTAGTGTTTACACCCACAATGCATCTGTTTATTAACTAAAAATGTCCCCAATTATCTTTATAATAAGCATCATCCCCGCAACTGATTATTGAAGTTTCAACCGCCGTAATTCTCTTTCTGTCTACCTAGCTACCGATTCTTCTCTATCTTATTTACTTTTCTTGTCTTTAGTTAATTAGTTAATTAAATTAGAAAACCCCCAAAACCTACCTATCTGCACAAAACCCATCCTAAAAGCAAAACTCTATCTTTGGCATCACTTCGTTTTAAATTCGCTCCGATTTAAGAACGACCTCGAGTTATACTTACTGCTTGCTCACCCTGTGTGATAGGTAGTACTTATAAATTGAGTCCTAGCTCTTTATAAATTTAAAACTTACCCACCGACGCGTGCTCGGTACTGTCCGGTCAAGTCCCTTGACGACGGGGACGGGCTCTCGCCCCTCACGAGGAGAGAGCTTTAGAAAACCTGACCGTTCAGGCGCCGTCAAGTTTTTGGCGCCGCTGCCGGGGACTGTAGAGCGTTACGATTCTGAAGCCGCCTTAGATAGAATAAGCAATTAGGAGATCCTTTTTGTATAGATTGTCCTTAACCTATTCGAAAGTTACTTTTCTTAGAATAAATTAACTTAGTCTAAAATAAAATGAAAAATCCAAAAATATCTTTCTACGATTCCCGCCTTCTTGTCCCATTTCTCTGTCCGCCTCCAAGACGACTGAAGAAATGACGGCTATGGACGACGCTGAGTTCTTCGACCACTTGGAACCAGAGTTGAAATCCGACTTTCACTCATCACCGGAAGAAGCCTCCGCTAGCCCAGACGATGATTCTAGAACCTTAGGGAAATTCTTAGATCTTGACTTAGGAACCCTTAAATCTCAACAAAAGATCTCAACTTCTGCTTCTAGGATTCCAAGCTATCAAGTTTTACCTGCACGTGAGATTAAATATTCCTTAGAAAATATCCCTAGATTCCCTGATTTTGCAGATAATATTCCTGAAAACACTCAATCCTTTCATTCCTCATCTAATGAAGAACGAATCCCCATAAGGAATGAGGATATTCATGAACATCTTCCAAAATCACCAATTTTTGTCCACTTCGTACCAGAACCTTCGTACACCATCTATCGTGTTGTTGATAAGGAGATACCGAAAGATTCAGATAGTTATGAAATCCGATACGTTGGTTACTCTTTTGACCCTGACAGGAGGTTAGGTGTATGTAAGGCATTTGCATACTCATAGATTGACATACTCGTAGGTGTTCTCCACTATCTTCCGATCCAAAAGGAAGATGGTATCTTCACTCGAAATCGAGAGCAAGAGCGAAAGCTATTATTAGAAATAGATCGCCTCATGGATCTATTTGCTTGCACCGATTATTCATCAGTTTCACAAACCATGATTAATCGCTATGTTGCAGCAATGATAAAAGAGCTTGAGCTATTAACTTCTAAAGATCCTGCGATCACTCTCGACATTTCTGGAAAAATTCCATTTTTCGTAGATCCCGCCGCTTATATAATCACCAAGTTGCAAGAAATATTTCTTGGAGCTGACGACGACAAGATAAAAGCCGTTTTCTTTGCCGAAAGAAAAGATATTCACGTTAAACTCGCTTCGTTGTTCGATCAATCCAAATTCCCTTTTACCGTTTCTCAAAGATCTTTAATTTGGGATATCACCATTGCAGTGCAAACTACAAATGGAGATCCTGACTCAAAAGAGGAACTTAGGTTTCAGAGAATTTTAGGAAATCTTCTTCACGATCTTAATAATATAGGCCGCGGTATGCGAATAGGAATTTCAAGTAAAAAGAAAGTTAGAAAGGAATTTAATAAGTTTGTTAACAATCTGCTAGAATTAGGCCAGAAAGAATGTAGGAATCTTAGCGAATTCAAAATTTTTTCATTACACCCTGCCAAGCTAGTTGATTATGTCGTTAACATTCTAAACTGTGATTTTATTCCTCGTTATACTTCAAGATTGCTTTCGAGCTATCCCCTTTAAATAGATTTGGAACAATAGTCGAGCTACAGACTTGAAACAAGCGCTTTTTGGGAGGCAACCCAAATTTTTAATTAGGTCTTTAAAATAATTTCCTTAGGTTAAAAATAAGTTAGTTTACTTGATGGTTTAATTTGTTTTAGAAAAAGAAAAAGAAAACCCTTTTAAAATCTTTGTCTCCGCAAAATCTGCGTAGTTTCTGAAAACTTAAAAATTTTAAATCAAAATATCTTATAGAGAGAGAAGGAAAGCTGGTATTGTAATCACGGTGTAATAAGAAGCATTCTTGGTGCAAGACTCTGCCTTTTCTTTTCAGCTGTTACTCTGCTCAATTTTACTGGTGATATCTTTCTTTTCATACTTATACTATGTCCGAATTATTTCTGCCTGTTTGTATAATGTATGTTACTGTTATTGCCATGTTTATTGAGTAAGTATGCTGTTGCGGTTGTTGAAATGTAGATAGTTAGAAGTAGGGATGATGTTGAATTAATCTTTAAATCTATATAATTGGGAATTGTTATATTTGTTATGTCTAAACTTATCATGCATCTAGACTTAGCTATGGATCACCCTTTCCAGTCCTTCACGTGACTACTACTTTAGGCTTAGAACCTGATCAACTCTAGGTACAGTAGGAAGTTATCTGTGTTATAGTAAAGAAGTTGTGTATGTCACTGTAAACCGGCTGTAATACTGGGCAAATTCCCCGGAAAGAGTCGTCTGTGCCTACACTGTGGATTACCTAGAGACCCTAGAATATGGCCTAGAAACCAATATAGTTGTGGAAGTGCACAGTACACCATCTGGCTACCCCTATAACTGAAGCTATGGAAACACTTCGATATTGTACACCGTATATGTACCTAGGGATGAAAAGCTGTGGAAACATCATAGTACACCGCAAGTACATCCTCGGTTACACAAATCTGTGGAACTGTCTAAGTGCTGTACATCGTGAACGGTTCCTAGGTTAGTACATTGTGGAAGGAGTATGCATTGTACACCGCTGGTGTTCCTAGGGCTGAATGACTGATTGCAAAGGAGAGGCTAGATCATGACAGAAGTAGTTGAACTAATCAAACGTAAGGAATGAGTCTAGAGATGAAAGTCAAGCCCAGCAGTGGTTCAGGATTCTTAAAACCCCTAGATTCTACAAAACTGATAGTTTAGAATAGCAAATTAATAATCTGAACATATTTAGGAAATGGCATTTACATTTAGGTGTTAAGAACGGTCGGAATTACCCACGTGGCAGTCTGTTACCTTATTCCTGCACCCTTCAAGGGTTACTTGTCCACAAAGATAGTGTGGGGGGTTGAGCAGCCTGTTTTGATCATAATCACGATAGCCTAGGTCTCGTGACATACTAATTCTGGTACATAACTAGAATGAGTAGGGTCCTAGTGTTTACACCCACAATGCATCTGTTTATTAACTAAAAATGTCCCCAATTATCTTTATAATAAGCATCATCCCCGCAACTGATTATTGAAGTTTCAACCGCCGTAATTCTCTTTCTGTCTACCTAGCTACCGATTCTTCTCTATCTTATTTACTTTTCTTGTCTTTAGTTAATTAGTTAATTAAATTAGAAAACCCCCAAAACCTACCTATCTGCACAAAACCCATCCTAAAAGCAAAACTCTATCTTTGGCATCACTTCGTTTTAAATTCGCTCCGATTTAAGAACGACCTCGAGTTATACTTACTGCTTGCTCACCCTGTGTGATAGGTAGTACTTATAAATTGAGTCCTAGCTCTTTATAAATTTAAAACTTACCCACCGACGCGTGCTCGGTACTGTCCGGTCAAGTCCCTTGACGACGGGGACGGGCTCTCGCCCCTCACGAGGAGAGAGCTTTAGAAAACCTGACCGTTCAGGCGCCGTCAAGTTTTTGGCGCCGCTGCCGGGGACTGTAGAGCGTTACGATTCTGAAGCCGCCTTAGATAGAATAAGCAATTAGGAGATCCTTTTTGTATAGATTGTCCTTAACCTATTCGAAAGTTACTTTTCTTAGAATAAATTAACTTAGTCTAAAATAAAATGAAAAATCCAAAAATATCTTTCTACGATTCCCGCCTTCTTGTCCCATTTCTCTGTCCGCCTCCAAGACGACTGAAGAAATGACGGCTATGGACGACGCTGAGTTCTTCGACCACTTGGAACCAGAGTTGAAATCCGACTTTCACTCATCACCGGAAGAAGCCTCCGCTAGCCCAGACGATGATTCTAGAACCTTAGGGAAATTCTTAGATCTTGACTTAGGAACCCTTAAATCTCAACAAAAGATCTCAACTTCTGCTTCTAGGATTCCAAGCTATCAAGTTTTACCTGCACGTGAGATTAAATATTCCTTAGAAAATATCCCTAGATTCCCTGATTTTGCAGATAATATTCCTGAAAACACTCAATCCTTTCATTCCTCATCTAATGAAGAACGAATCCCCATAAGGAATGAGGATATTCATGAACATCTTCCAAAATCACCAATTTTTGTCCACTTCGTACCAGAACCTTCGTACACCATCTATCGTGTTGTTGATAAGGAGATACCGAAAGATTCAGATAGTTATGAAATCCGATACGTTGGTTACTCTTTTGACCCTGACAGGAGGTTAGGTGTATGTAAGGCATTTGCATACTCATAGATTGACATACTCGTAGGTGTTCTCCACTATCTTCCGATCCAAAAGGAAGATGGTATCTTCACTCGAAATCGAGAGCAAGAGCGAAAGCTATTATTAGAAATAGATCGCCTCATGGATCTATTTGCTTGCACCGATTATTCATCAGTTTCACAAACCATGATTAATCGCTATGTTGCAGCAATGATAAAAGAGCTTGAGCTATTAACTTCTAAAGATCCTGCGATCACTCTCGACATTTCTGGAAAAATTCCATTTTTCGTAGATCCCGCCGCTTATATAATCACCAAGTTGCAAGAAATATTTCTTGGAGCTGACGACGACAAGATAAAAGCCGTTTTCTTTGCCGAAAGAAAAGATATTCACGTTAAACTCGCTTCGTTGTTCGATCAATCCAAATTCCCTTTTACCGTTTCTCAAAGATCTTTAATTTGGGATATCACCATTGCAGTGCAAACTACAAATGGAGATCCTGACTCAAAAGAGGAACTTAGGTTTCAGAGAATTTTAGGAAATCTTCTTCACGATCTTAATAATATAGGCCGCGGTATGCGAATAGGAATTTCAAGTAAAAAGAAAGTTAGAAAGGAATTTAATAAGTTTGTTAACAATCTGCTAGAATTAGCCAGAAAGAATGTAGGAATCTTAGCGAATTCAAAATTTTTTCATTACACCCTGCCAAGCTAGTTGATTATGTCGTTAACATTCTAAACTGTGATTTTATTCCTCGTTATACTTCAAGATTGCTTTCGAGCTATCCCCTTTAAATAGATTTGGAACAATAGTCGAGCTACAGACTTGAAACAAGCGCTTTTTGGGAGGCAACCCAAATTTTTAATTAGGTCTTTAAAATAATTTCCTTAGGTTAAAAATAAGTTAGTTTACTTGATGGTTTAATTTGTTTTAGAAAAAGAAAAAGAAAACCCTTTTAAAATCTTTGTCTCCGCAAAATCTGCGCAGTTTCTGAAAACTTAAAAATTTTAAATCAAAATATCTTATAAAGTTTTAAATTGCTTAGATTTTAAAGAGTCAAAACTTTAAACCAAAAAAATATTGTTTATTTTTATCTAGTTAAGTAGTTCTCCCTGAGTTTGAATAAAACAATCTTTTGTTGCGCACAGTCAAATACCAAATTTTAAACTTTTGCTAAAATATTTGGCTAAGGTTTTTAATTACCCAAAATACCTAGTAATTACACTTAAAATGTTATTTATGCACAAATGGTAAAAAGGAGGAGTAAATAAAAGGGGTAAAAAGGAGTCAACCAAAGTCAAAACAACAAAAAAATCATTTTTCTCCCCCTCCTTCTCCATCCTTGCGCCGGCCTCCATCACCCCACCCCAAACCCACCATTTTCCATCATTTTTAACCAAACCAAGCTTCAAATCTTCATCTCTAGGTCATTTTTATGTCCCCTAACATCATTGCATCTTCATTAAGGTATGATCCAAGCTTAAAATACCAAAATTCTCTAACTTCATTAACCTAGGGTTTCAAGTTAGTTTTTGATGATTTGTGCTTTGCATTGCGAAATTGAGCTTTGATTCTTGCTTAGTGATGATATAGGATGATGTAGGAACTAGCATTACTTCTTAGATTGAAGAAATTTGATGTTTGACTTTGAAAAGTTGACTATATTTGACTTTTGTGACTAGTAAACCCATTTTGGCCAATTAATGATTAAATTGCTTATGATAAGTTGTTTGTTGATTGATTAATGCTAAATATGATTAGTATAGCTTATTCATTTGCTTCATTTGTGGTTTAATGCGTAATATGGTCAAGTTAGCAAATTAAAGTAAGCATGGAAAGTTGACTTTTGTTGAAACGTCACCATTTTGAAACAAAACCTTTGATAAAATGATGTTTTAATTTAAGTGGATGCTAATGCCTTGCTTTGATTTGCTAATGCAAGTTAGTGTTATGATAGATTTGGCAAATGACAAAAAGGAAACCTTACTTTGGTAATGTTGACTTTAAAGGTCAAAATGCTTAATTTTTAGTAATACTAGTTAAAAAGTCATGGTGGTGTTTTAAAATTGTATCTTTGAAAGAGTTATGGTAAATCTTAAATGGATACTACATTTTCCTTAATTAACTACTTTTAAATTTTAAAATAGTATCTACTTAAAAGAATACCATAATTACCTAAAAAGATACAATCAAGAAACACATTTGTCAACTAATGAAGCTTTGTTAAGATACTTGCATGATATGGTCAAAATTGCTATATACTTGTTTAAATATCATGGTTTATTTGCATGCGGTAATAGGTTATACTTACCATGATAAGGTAATTACATGATTAAGATTTAACTCTTTATCATACATGCTTGTTATGGTTGAATAAGTCTTTGACTTTTCTTGTAGAAATCATTAAGACCTAATAACCTATTATTGTAAACCAAAGTTTCTTGTGGTGATTGAAAATTGAGTTTGGTGGTATTATTAGCTATTACAAGTTTTTGGGACTGCTCATATTCTAAAGCCCACATTTTGAATTTTTATTCAAAATTGGGAATGTGATTTAGTCAAATAACTTGTAATTATTCCTGGTAATTCACTATGTTCTTGTTTTCTCTTATTTTTCAGATGACTGATTTTCCCCGGTATATCAGAAAATCCATCAAGGACCCAGAGAAACGGGAAAGGTATCAGACATGGATAACACATCAGTTGGGAGAAAATAGGTACTTAGTATGGGAGGATTTGGAGCAAATCGGTTTAAAGGAAGGGTTTGAAAATTTGATAGTATTTAAGGAAGGGAAGCGACATCTGCGCGCATGGAGGAATCTATTTGAGATTAAGGAAAATGTTTATCAAGAGTTAGTTGCTGAGTTCATGGTATCCTTCCAGTTCGACAAAACGATTGATAAGCTAAATGATGACCGAATGATTAGATTCAACTTCATGGGAAATCCTCACCACATGTCATTAGCAACCTTCGCCAGACATCTTGAATTATACACTGAGTATCAAGTTACCACTCCTTTCTTCCTGAAGGAAAACACTGAGGTTAAGCAGCGAGACCACACTGCTATTTGGCAAGAATTGACTGGAAATCAGTTCCAGTCCAATGTCAAGGCCACTTCTTTTCTTGATAAGCACTACCAAGTTCTCCTCAACCTCATCGCTTGCAGCATTCGAGGAAAGAGAAAGACTAAAGGAGCTGTTGGGGTAAAGGACTTACAGATTATCAAGAGCATTATAGAGAAGAAACACGTTAATGTTGCCTATTTGGTTGCTGATAGAATCCTTACTGAGTCGGGGTACACCGAGTCAGAGTTTGCATATATGGGAGCAATAATCACTAAGTTAGTTAGGAGAATGGGGCTGTTGACTGAGGAGGTGATTGGTAACCTGATACCAGTGGCAAACAGGGTATCTAAGCCATATGACATTAACTATATGGTTAAGGTTTGGTTGCTAGAGAAAGATGCTGATGGGCAGATAAGACGGAAGGATGGTGATATCATTCCGGGAGTTCGAATGAGACCCCCGAGGAGCAAGAGTGTTAGATTTGAGTTTGATGACAGCACGGTCCACCGACAGCCTAGGACCACTGTTGCTCATGAGCGAGAGGAAGGAGAGACAGCCGCTGCTGAGGTACAAAGTCCACTAATACCGCCTGTTTGAGAGTTTGGTTGGATCCGGTATCATCCGAGCTCATGTATGGTATATTGGGTATGCTTAACTCACATTACACACAGGACACATATTTAGCTACTGAGTTTGGATTCCCACAACCTACACGCCCTACATGGGTATGCGGCCCACGACCACCCAACTACCACACCATGCCACTACATCCATTTGCCATGATGCCACCCACTACCACCGTTCCATACACCTCCATACCACCCACATCCTTCACTCGCACTGTGCACATGGAGATTCCTTGAGCCTGCCGTACCAGGACTACTCCTGCAGCTGAGCCGGTTTTCTCTGTGCACACTGCGACACCACGTGAGCCGCATATCCCACATATTGGACAACCATCTTCCCGTACCATGATCCGTCCGAGACCAGCTGAGTCAGCCACATCAGACACATCTTCAGAGACAGACTCACCTCAGTCGGGGTTCAGACAGGACATGCAGGTTGATGACCAGGTACCGGTGCAGACTGACTATCTGCCTGATATGACTACTGCTACTGTTGTGCCTAATTTTTCAGGATTCACAGGGATGCTTCAGAGCAACTCAGTGCCTTCCGCTGAGCTTCCACCGTACCCGATGCATGGTGCTTCCTTAGGATCATATGAGGTTGCAGAGATGGGACTAGATCCTAACTTCCATTTGTACCTGATCCAGCCACCAACATCCGGCAGACAGCGCAGTTCATCTTCAGCATCAGTCTCCCGCAGGTTATCCAGTGGACAGCACTCTGCCGCCCGTCATGCACCTTACAACTCCATGCCACCTCCGGCTCACGGACCACCATCCGACCAGGATCCTTCTCACCCTTGATCTTATCAGATTTTATTTTCATTTGTGTTGGATAACTGTGTCACTTATTATTATTATTACTGATATTTGGGATTACTGTATTTGACTGTTGCTGCATGAACTATTTGGGTTCCAACCTGTAATCTGGTTGGACCCATCTATCTATCTTATCTTATCGTTTATCTATCATTTACTTATTTTAGGCTTTTCTTAGTTAATTTTTAGATTACTTGCAATAAAAGAGAGCAGTAAAAAGTATGAAAGTTCCCCAAGAAGAAACCGAGATGACGCACGAATCACGCAAAGATCCTGACACAAACTGATCAACCTACACATCCGGATCAGAATCTTCATTCACACATCTCAGTCCTTTCTAGGGGAGTTTTTTTCCATTCCTTAGTGATTTTCTTTCATCACCTATAACTCGTCGTTATGCCATCATGCTTAAATTCTAAGTGTGGGATTCTAAATCCCACACAAATCAAATCAACTTAGAAATAGGGTTCCAAAATATTTTCAAACTTTAAGTGTGGGTCCCAAGAATTTTAAACTTAGTTTGAGAACATTAGGGACAATGTTCCCCTAAGTGTGGGATACACGGTAGGTTATACCGTATTCTTTGACTTTGATTGCTAGTCCAAAGATAACTTTCCAAAAATAAGCTTAACTTCGACAGTGGAGATGCCACTCATTCAGTTAGCTTAAAATTTTTCCTAAAAACCTCATTTTTGCTAAAATTTAAGAAAATGTTTTTCAAAATCATAAGCTTAACTTCGACAGTGGAAGTGCCACTCATTCAGTTGGCTTAATTTTTCATAAAAATATATTTTCAGAAATTAATTAAACTGCTTTGGAAAGTAAAATAAGTTAAGATACGATTTCCTTAAAAATGAAATGTTAATCTAAGAGCATCGCACGGCTAGGCACGTACAACCCTACTGCAGTGAGGTATTTGAGCCTAATAAAAGCATTCATCTTTAATGCTTCACTTTTTCATTTGATGTGTGTGCCGATGCATGTGCTTTAAGTTAGAACTTGCTCTTTGTATACGCTTCGAGACCACACCAATGGGCACCGTACGCGGTGAAGGTGCAGTCAAAGGACCTTGACATTCCTTAGGATATAAACCCCTTTCTTTCATATCTTTTCAAGCCCCAAAACCCTTCCAACACTTACTTTTAGTATTGATGATCCACCTAGAAAACCCTGTTGAGCCTTAGCCTATTCGTTTCTTTCAAAACCCAAAAATATGAACCCACTTATTCCACACCTACCAAAAATCTTATCTTAAAAAAAGAAATTTTAACTTGTGGGAAATGTTATTTTAATTATCCTTTTTGCTTTCACTCCAAATCACAAATACTGTTGTTTACTCAAAACTTTCTCGTGTGCGTTCCCCTGATAAAAATCAAAAGTTGCAAAAGTTTATGGTGTGAAAAATTGACACCAAGTAAATGCAAAGTCATCAGAAGGATGAAAAAGATGAAAGAAAGAAAATGATTTCAAAAAGGGCAAAAGAAAGAAACAAAATAAAAATCCCTAGAAAAGTCCAAAAATAGAAGCAAAAAGAAAAAGAAAAGAAAATAGAATAAAGCTAAGTGCTTCGAATCTCTCGAAAATTCCTGTTCTTATAAAAGATATAAACTCTCCCGAGTATTTTCAAAAGATAGAAGTCAAAATAGCTATCTTCTTCCCTTGCCATTTATCCGTTTCCGTTTTCATTAAAAAGGTGTTTAAAGTAATGTTTTCCCAAAAAGTTTAAAGTTCTTAAAGATAAGCTAAACCCCCCCATTTTAAACCAAAAACTCCCACTTATTCATACCACTTAACCCTCACCAACCATTACAACCCATTTCGAATGTCCTGGGATGATTAGCACCGTCTTCATTGAAGTGGTGGAGATCCGATTCTTGATCAAGCCTATGATGAGAAGCAATGCATGACTGGCTTTATGAGCGATTTCGTTTGTTTAGAATGATAGGAAACCCGATACACTCTGAGTGAATTGAGTGACCACCTTTGTGAGATCGCCTAGTCATGTACAATATCCATCGAGAATTGTGAAAGTATGCCAAGGTTGACATTTCAGGATTAAGGGAGGGTTATCTTAATGATGCTTGCTTTCTAAAAAGGTTTTCTTAAGTCACTGATTAAGTAAAAGTCTCAGGTTATTTCTTGTCAAAACCCAAAAACCGATTTTTTTCAAACCTTTATAGCAAGTGAGAATTTTAAAGTTTGCTTGAGGACAAGCAAAAGTTTAAGTGTGGAATATTTGATAACACGTAAAAAGTCATGTTTTTACGTACGTTATCTTCCACATTTTAGGCACAAAGTTAACAACAACATACTTTAAAGGGCATTATTCATAAATTTTTGTTAACTAAGTCAAAACGGAGTCGATGTTTGAAAAATCACTAAAAATTGGCATGAAAAACGTAAGAAACCCCGGGCAAAACTGCTTTATAACACCACCGTTCACTCATTTCAATGCACTTTAAGCTACGCTCCGAGTTATGAACTCTAACTTATGTCATTCTCTTCGTTAGGAAAATACGAACGTGTGGGTATAAAGAACGCTCAAAACGGATAAACGACGAAGAAGTTACGCACAAACGAAGAAATGAAGAACCGAAGGACCAGGATACGGCTGAACACAGCCGTATACGGCTGAGCTAGACCGTATACGGCTGGACACAGACCGTATATGGCCTGTGCAGATCGTATTCACCCTATGCTCAGCCGTATACGGTCCAGTTCAGCCGTATTCACCCTAACTCAGCCGTATCGTGCGTTTGGGTGATAAAAATCTGATTTTTATTCGCCTTTGCGATACGGTTGTGCGTTTTGAGGTTTGGATACGGTCTACGGATATGGTTGTGCGATCTCTATATATAGGAGCCTCATTTCATCATTTCAAGACATCTCTCATTCAACACACACATTTCACACTTCAAATCTTCATTTTCTTATATTTTTATATTTTTACTCTCTCTCTAGAATAGTTTAGATAGTTTCTCTCTCTAGAGTTTCTCTCTTTAGAGAGAGAGTTAGATAGTTAGTTGGTTAGCAGTAGAGAGAGAAGGAAAGCTGGTATTGTAATTACGATGTAATAAGAAGCATTCTTGGTGCAAGACTCTGCCTTTTCTTTTCAGCTGTTACTCTGCTCAATTTTACTGGTGATATCTTTCTTTTCATACTTATACTATGTCCGAATTATTTCTGCCTGTTTGTATAATGTATGTTACTGTTATTGCCATGTTTATTGAGTAAGTATGCTGTTGCGGTTGTTGAAATGTAGATAGTTAGAAGTAGGGATGATGTTGAATTAATCTTTAAATCTATATAATTGAGAATTGTTATATTTGTTATGTCTAAACTTATCATGCATCTAGACTTAGCTATGGATCACCCTTTCCAGTCCTTCACGTGACTACTACTTTAGGCTTAGAACCTGATCAACTCTAGGTACAGTAGGAAGTTATCTGGGTTATAGTAAAGAAGCCGTGTATGTCACTGTAAACCGGCTGTAATACTGGGCAAATTCCCCGGAAAGAGCCGTCTGTGCCTACACTGTGGATTACCTAGAGACCCTAGAATATGGCCTAGAAACCAATATAGCTGTGGAAGTGCACAGTACACCATCTGGCTTCCCCTGTAACTGAAGCTATGGAAACACTTCGATATTGTACACCGTATATGTACCTAGGGATGAAAAGCTGTGGAAACATCATAGTACACCGCAAGTACATCCTCGGTTACACGAATCTGTGGAACTGTCTAAGTGCTATACATCGTGAACGGTTCCTAGGTTAGTACACTGTGGAAGGAGTATGCATTGTACACCGCTGGTGTTCCTAGGGCTGAATGACTGATTGCAAATGAGAGGCTAGATCATGATAGAAGTAGTTGAACTAATCAAACGTAAGGAATGAGTCTAGAGATGAAAGTCAAACCCAGCAGTGGTTCAGGATTCTTAAAACCCCTAGACTCTACAAAACTGATAGTTTAGAATAGCAAATTAATAATCTGAACATATTTAGGAAATGGCATTTACATTTAGGTGTTAAGAACGGTCGGAATTACCCACGTGGCAGTCTGTTACCTTATTCCTGCACCCTTTAAGGGTTACTTGTCCACAAAGATAGTGTGGGGGGTTGAGCAGCCTGTTCTGATCATAATCACGATAGCCTAGGTCTCGTGACATACTAATTTTGGTACATAACTAGAATGAGTAGGGTCCTAGTGTTTACACCCACAATGCATCTGTTTATTAACTAAAAATGTCCCCAATTATCTTTATAATAAGCATCATCCCCGAAACTGATTATTGAAGTTTCAACCGCCGTAATTCTCTATCTGTCTACCTAGCTACCGATTCTTCTCTATCTTATTTACTTTTCTTGTCTTTAGTTAATTAGTTAATTAAATTAGAAAACCCCCAAAACCTACCTATCTGCACAAAACCCATCCTAAAAGCAAAACTCTATCTTTGGCATCACTTCGTTTCAATTCGCTCCGATTTAAGAACGACCTCGAGTTATACTTACTGCTTGCTCACCCTGTGTGATAGGTAGTACTTATAAATTGAGTCCCAGCTCTTTATAAATTTAAAACTTACCCACCGACGCGTGCTCGGTACTGTCCGGTCAAGTCCCTTGACGACGGGGACGGGCTCTCGCCCCTCACGAGGAGAGAGCTTTAGAAAACCTGACCGTTCGGGCGCCGTCATGTAACAACCCCAAAATTAGGGTCAATTTAAAATTTTCCTAATTATGTGCTTATTATTTGTATTTAATATGAAATAGGATTAAATACGATGATTACTTACTATATATATATATAAATAGGTGATATATATATATATATACACGTACACGATTCGTTCAAATCGTATGAAAATACAAAAGTACAAAATACGGACGCTGGTAAAACAATTATTAAATAATGTGAAATTATTTAATCACACAAATTTCTACTTTATATTATGTTGATAATATAACAAACGCGCACGTTTTATTTAAAACGTTATCAAATATTTTAAAACGCAACCAACCGACAACAATAAAACAAAATTATATTTTACAACTTGAAAACAAGTATTTTGGTAAAATACTCCGACTAAACTATTGAATAATATTTCGTATTTTAAAAACGTCTAAATAAACGCGTACAAAATGATTTTTACGTTTAAACGACCGGGGAAACGAACACCGCACGGAGCGCAAACACGGAGGAACAAAAATTGGTGAGACCACCTCATGTGGCCCCACCACAACCGGCCTAGGTGAGGGGGCATTAAGCCCTCACCACTTTCTCCACTCAATCACACAAACACCAACCCACACTCCATTTTTCCCTCTCCTCTCTCTCTATCTCGGCCTCTTCTCTCTCTCTCTCTAAAACCGCCACCCAAACACCTTAAAAACGCCATTGAAACACCTCAAAAGGCTAGGCTCATTTGGAGAAAAGTGTTCACAACGACGAGGGCTACAATCCTATCTTTTCGGTTTCTCGACCCGACAACTTTGTAAGTTTTCCGACGACTCTCGAAACTTCCGATTTCTATTATTTTGCTAGATTATTGTTCCCCTAGCTTAGTAATGTCCAAATATGTAATTTAAACTTGATTTCGGAACATTGTCGGTTTTGGCCACTTTTAAGAAAACGACACCTCGAACACTAAAAACGTCAACTAATAATTTTTATGAACTCATCATAACATTCTAAGACTTGTGTAAAAGTTTCGTGTCAAACCGAGGTCGTTTGACCCAAAAACCGAACTCGAAAACATAAACAGCCCTTGTGTTGCGTCAGGCCAAAAATTTATGAGACACAAGGCTTGTGTCGCATAGAAGCATGAGACACAAGCATTGTGTCGCATAAGACATAAGACACAAGGACTGTGTCGCATAAAACATAAGACACAAGGCTTGTGTCGCATAAAACATAAGACACAAGGCTTGTGTCGCATAAAACATAAGACACAAGGATTGTGTCGCATATTGTGTCGCATTAAGTTGCATCCATGAGACACAAGGCTTGTGTCGCATGACAACCATAAGACACAAGCACTGTGTCGCATTTAGTGTCGCAAAAACCCAAAAACAGAAGCTAAAAACATTCTAAGTGTTTAAAAATCACTTTTTAACAACCAAATCAAATACGATACGATTTATACGTGAAAATACTATACTTTTGGAAGTATACACCAATACACGAATACATATAAGATTTCACTTATTTAAAATGCGAGATCCCACTCGCGCACATACACGAGATTACACTCGAACACCTATGAGATTTCACTCATACATTCTAGGGTTACACCCACTCGGATTTACATTCACTTGAACGTTACACGTTACAATATAAACGTACTTGACAACTATACGATTACAACAACTGCATAATAATAATAGACGAGACTATTATTACACTCCGATACCAACGGGCCGTACAACTTTGCTACAAACTACAACATACAAACAATTTCAAATGTACAAACAAACTAATGGACATTAACTAGTTGGGAACAACTGGCATGAATACTTTACAAGTACTCCATTTACTTACATAACCTTACGCGTATTAGGACGCTAAGGGTTGCTAGTCAGGATACTATACCGCTTACTTTCTGCATCGTCTGCTAGACTCTCAGGTGAGTCTCACAACCCCTATTTTACTGTTTTTCACTCAGGGGTGAGATGCATTACTGTTTTACATGAACACACGTACTTATTTGCTGGCATGATTTACTTACTTTACTGAATTACGGGTACGCCAATTGCATGAGTTTCGTTTAATCCAATGAAAGCCTCCGAATCATAGTTGTTAATTAGGAATAAGCGCGAGTTTTAGTATATGGATCCATATGGGACTGACAATCCCCGCCCGGGGTAGCACGCACTACCACGAACCGTACCGTCTAAACGGGCGTTTCTTACTCGTTATATGAATGTTTTTGGATTAACATTCACGGGGGTACTATATTTACTGTACGTTAAGCTTCAACTATGGTGGCTCATGGCAAGGGTATCAAACGGTTAGCATGACCTGCAACCACCACTTACTTACTTACTGGCTGGCTGATGTTTACAAATACAACTGTTACTTGTGTGTTCAAACTATTTACTTATAAACCTGCGAGATTCACCAACCTTTTGGTTGACCGTTTTAGTAATGCTTCTCAGGTACGCAACATCAGTAGGGATGCCCAGCAGGATATGCTTATTAGCTCGAGTCGCATGCATTTACAAGCTTGGAGATTTTCATACATTACTTTTGTACTAGTTGTTATGTAATAGAATCTCTAGGAAACTTACTCGAACTCGAGCTTGTATTTTGAATTACTTATGTACTAATGTAATAACTTTTCGAACGTCTCATATAGAGTCGTTCACTGTATCCTTTGTGCTTGTGATTATTGATTAGTAACACCCAAAAACTCGCTTCCGCAAACCATTAAATTTGGGGGTGTTACAGATTGGTATCAGAGCCTAAGGTTATAGTGAACTAGGTTGCATTTAGTGGGCCAAGACTATGACCGTTAGGCAGTATTCCTTATTAGGTATAACTGGTTCAGGAATTACATCATACAAGTTTAATTTAACATAGCCTGATCAACTATGTACAATTAAATAAAGATGATGTAAGTTTTGAAAAGGGTTATGTTGAACAGGAATGCACTAGCTGACTCTGACCTCGAGAGAACCGTGACTTTTGCTTGTTTGTGCTAGACACACACTAGGCGGTTTATATGATATAAACATGTACATATATAGGCCTTACCCACTAACATAACGCTCTCTCGTGACATCTACGAAAATCCACATATCGGCTTACCCCAAACAAATGACAAACTTCCGCCACATGTCCATGTCTTTCATTCGAACTCTCACCTGTCCTTTATCTTGTTGAAGGGACATGCCTCCGCGAAAACACACGTTCAACGATGCCGAACTTGCTCAACTCATTGCCCAGAGTGTGGCCCAAGCTATGGCTACACGGCAATCAAACCCAGGAAGCGAAGGCTCAACCGTCAACGCCTCACAAACAAAACCCTGCACCTATAAGGACTTCCTTAACTGCAACCCATCTAATTTCAAGGGTACTGAAGGTGCCATTGGGTTACTCCAATGGGTTGAGAAAATGGAATCTGTCCTCCGAATCTGCAATTGCCCTGAAGACTGTAAGGTCAAGTATGCCACATGTACCTTTCAAGAAGGTGCCCTGACTTGGTGGAATACTCATGCCCAAGCAGTAGGCATCGACATTGCATACCAACTTCCCTGGGAAGACCTGAAAAAGATGCTCAAGGATGAGTACTGCCCAAACGAAGAACTACAACGACTGGAAGAGGAATTCTGGAATCTTTCTGTTCAAGGCAATGATGCCGCTAGTTATACCACTAGGTTCCAACAACTCGCCCTTTTCTGCCCTGGTATGGTAGAATCTGACCACAAACGTATCCAAAAATACATCCGCGGACTCCCGGAAAATATCCAGGGGAACGTCGCCTCTTCTAAGCCTGCCAACATTCATGGCGCCATCCGTATGGCCCATGAGCTAATGGCTATGATCGTTCGTCGTGAAACATCAGTTTCATCTGCCAGCAACAATAAACGGAAATATGATGGGAACTCTAACCCTCAAACCCAATTCGACAAAAAGCCCACTATTACTAAAGCCGATACTACAAATCTCATTGACTCAAAGGCGTACAAGGGGAGCAAGCCTTACTGCTCCCAGTGTAATCTTCATCATGATGGCTCCTGTCCTTGCACCAAATGCAAGCGATTTGGACACCTGGCCAAAGACTGCCGAACCAACACCACTAGTACCAACACCAACGCACCCAAGACCTGTTACGAGTGTAATGGTACTGGGCACTTCCGGAAGGATTGCCCAAAGCTGAAGTTGAAAAACAATAACACTGCTCAAGGAAGAGCTTATGTACTCAACGCTAGGGAGGATCCCCAGGATCCGAGACTTATTGATTTGCTCAACCCGGGTACGCTCATTCTTAGATTACCCGAACTGATTCTTGAAATTTCTTACTTAAAACGTTTGTGTATTGCTTTGTATCTATGTGTTCCTTAGATCCTAAGTACCCGATAGGACTAGGAAATGAACGACTATAGGATTACCGACAGTGCAACTTGCAGTGCACTTTAAATACCGCGAACAAACTTCCTTCCCAAATATCTCACACTGGTTGAGACCGGGAACTCTAACATTATTTTAAACATATCATCTAATAGAACTTCACTTACAAGTAGCGATTCTTAAAAAGAACACTTATTTCGTAGGAAATGACAACTCACTCCCTCAGCAACCCTACATTGGATGATGAACTGCTCAGTGAGGAACCAATGATGTTTCCTTACCTCCTTGAACTTGAGAGTGATATAGAGCATGCCACTGTATCAGTGACCGCACCTACCTCCACTGTCGCACTAACTGTTGCCAAAGCACCCTTCACTGTAGACCAGAGTACAGAACTGGTCAACCGCCTCAATGGTACTCTCAACTCGGTGCGAAAACAACTAAACGAAGCACGGGAAGACATCAAGAATCTCCGACGAATTGTCTTTCTGAATGACGAGCGTATACGTGAGTACGAACTACGTTTGATATCTCTAGAAAACCCTGCTTCTCCACCAACTTCACATGGCGTTTCTGCTGAAAAGGATACCGACACTGACTGTACACCGCCTCCAGCAAAAAGGGTGAAAACCTCTCTGACCAACCCCTCAGGAAACTACAAGGGAAAGAAGCCACTCTGTCCCCAATGCACTCGGCATCATAAAGGACCGTGTGCCATACCCATCGGTCGATGCAAACCCTATCCTAAAAGTACGAACTCTCCTAAAGCGAAGTTGTGCTTCAACTGTGGGAATGCAGGCCATTTCAAGGCCCAATGCCCACTACCTCCAGGCAACAAAACTCAGGGTACGTCACTACCTGACCACTGCCTTACTACAAATACTGTAGGACCTACCCTACTATTATAGGCTACTAGTACGCAATGTAGTTACCTAACGAATATCGAACTACAGACCACCCCTTCAAACAAATTTCGGGACGAAATTCTCTTAACAAGGGGAGAATGTAACAACCCCAAAATTAGGGTCAATTTAAAATTTTCCTAATTATGTGCTTATTATTTGTATTTAATATGAAATAGGATTAAATACGATGATTACTTACTATATATATATATAAATAGGTGATATATATATATATACACGTACACGATTCGTTCAAATCGTATGAAAATACAAAAGTACAAAATACGGACGCTGGTAAAACAATTATTAAATAATGTGAAATTATTTAATCACACAAATTTCTACTTTATATTATGTTGATAATATAACAAACGCGCACGTTTTATTTAAAACGTTATCAAATATTTTAAAACGCAACCAACCGACAACAATAAAACAAAATTATATTTTACAACTTGAAAACAAGTATTTTGGTAAAATACTCCGACTAAACTATTGAATAATATTTCGTATTTTAAAAACGTCTAAATAAACGCGTACAAAATGATTTTTACGTTTAAACGACCGGGGAAACGAACACCGCACGGAGCGCAAACACGGAGGAACAAAAATTGGTGAGACCACCTCATGTGGCCCCACCACAACCGGCCTAGGTGAGGGGGCATTAAGCCCTCACCACTTTCTCCACTCAATCACACAAACACCAACCCACACTCCATTTTTCCCTCTCCTCTCTCTCTATCTCGGCCTCTTCTCTCTCTCTCTCTAAAACCGCCACCCAAACACCTTAAAAACGCCATTGAAACACCTCAAAAGGCTAGGCTCATTTGGAGAAAAGTGTTCACAACGACGAGGGCTACAATCCTATCTTTTCGGTTTCTCGACCCGACAACTTTGTAAGTTTTCCGACGACTCTCGAAACTTCCGATTTCTATTATTTTGCTAGATTATTGTTCCCCTAGCTTAGTAATGTCCAAATATGTAATTTAAACTTGATTTCGGAACATTGTCGGTTTTGGCCACTTTTAAGAAAACGACACCTCGAACACTAAAAACGTCAACTAATAATTTTTATGAACTCATCATAACATTCTAAGACTTGTGTAAAAGTTTCGTGTCAAACCGAGGTCGTTTGACCCAAAAACCGAACTCGAAAACATAAACAGCCCTTGTGTTGCGTCAGGCCAAAAATTTATGAGACACAAGGCTTGTGTCGCATAGAAGCATGAGACACAAGCATTGTGTCGCATAAGACATAAGACACAAGGACTGTGTCGCATAAAACATAAGACACAAGGCTTGTGTCGCATAAAACATAAGACACAAGGCTTGTGTCGCATAAAACATAAGACACAAGGATTGTGTCGCATATTGTGTCGCATTAAGTTGCATCCATGAGACACAAGGCTTGTGTCGCATGACAACCATAAGACACAAGCACTGTGTCGCATTTAGTGTCGCAAAAACCCAAAAACAGAAGCTAAAAACATTCTAAGTGTTTAAAAATCACTTTTTAACAACCAAATCAAATACGATACGATTTATACGTGAAAATACTATACTTTTGGAAGTATACACCAATACACGAATACATATAAGATTTCACTTATTTAAAATGCGAGATCCCACTCGCGCACATACACGAGATTACACTCGAACACCTATGAGATTTCACTCATACATTCTAGGGTTACACCCACTCGGATTTACATTCACTTGAACGTTACACGTTACAATATAAACGTACTTGACAACTATACGATTACAACAACTGCATAATAATAATAGACGAGACTATTATTACACTCCGATACCAACGGGCCGTACAACTTTGCTACAAACTACAACATACAAACAATTTCAAATGTACAAACAAACTAATGGACATTAACTAGTTGGGAACAACTGGCATGAATACTTTACAAGTACTCCATTTACTTACATAACCTTACGCGTATTAGGACGCTAAGGGTTGCTAGTCAGGATACTATACCGCTTACTTTCTGCATCGTCTGCTAGACTCTCAGGTGAGTCTCACAACCCCTATTTTACTGTTTTTCACTCAGGGGTGAGATGCATTACTGTTTTACATGAACACACGTACTTATTTGCTGGCATGATTTACTTACTTTACTGAATTACGGGTACGCCAATTGCATGAGTTTCGTTTAATCCAATGAAAGCCTCCGAATCATAGTTGTTAATTAGGAATAAGCGCGAGTTTTAGTATATGGATCCATATGGGACTGACAATCCCCGCCCGGGGTAGCACGCACTACCACGAACCGTACCGTCTAAACGGGCGTTTCTTACTCGTTATATGAATGTTTTTGGATTAACATTCACGGGGGTACTATATTTACTGTACGTTAAGCTTCAACTATGGTGGCTCATGGCAAGGGTATCAAACGGTTAGCATGACCTGCAACCACCACTTACTTACTTACTGGCTGGCTGATGTTTACAAATACAACTGTTACTTGTGTGTTCAAACTATTTACTTATAAACCTGCGAGATTCACCAACCTTTTGGTTGACCGTTTTAGTAATGCTTCTCAGGTACGCAACATCAGTAGGGATGCCCAGCAGGATATGCTTATTAGCTCGAGTCGCATGCATTTACAAGCTTGGAGATTTTCATACATTACTTTTGTACTAGTTGTTATGTAATAGAATCTCTAGGAAACTTACTCGAACTCGAGCTTGTATTTTGAATTACTTATGTACTAATGTAATAACTTTTCGAACGTCTCATATAGAGTCGTTCACTGTATCCTTTGTGCTTGTGATTATTGATTAGTAACACCCAAAAACTCGCTTCCGCAAACCATTAAATTTGGGGGTGTTACACGTCAGGAGTCACGAACCTTAATACTTGGTCAATGGTTATCTATGTCAAAACTATGGTTTAATTGTAACGTCATGCAATCATCATAAAATGCAATGTGATTACGTGGAATTTTCATGAGTATAGTACACCTCCAATCACAATGTACTTATCATGAAAACATTGCGAATCAATTAAATTCACAATGAAAACATCGGTTAACGATTAAATGCATTGTGAACTATCATAGTATTTTCCGATATGGTCTGGGTTTAACTTTATGCAAAAGCCGCCAACATTTTAATTAGATTAGTTTAGATTAGATTATAATAGGTAGGCTATAGGCTAAATAACCATTCACGAAAATCTAGGGATTTGTTAATTGTATTGAGAAAGACAAGTTTAAAATCCAATTTAAAATAATATATTTCCTTAAACCATGAAACCTAAAGTAAGGTACGCAAAAAAGCTAAACACTTTCCCTCGCGTACCATGCTTGAGTTTCACTTATAGGAATTAATCAAATAAGTCCGAACATATTTTCTAAGTTAGTTGTTTGCCGGATTTGTAGTCTTTGTGGTAATAAGAACGGTTATACTTGTTATGGACTTGCTACTCTGTTCCTTCACCCACGAGTGAATGCGTTCAATAATAAGGGCCACTGACTCCCTCGCAGGAGAGTGTGGAGAGTTGAGCATTGTCTGTCTGATCAGAATCATGATAACCTAGTTCCTCGTGACATATCTGTTGATAACCGACTGATAAGGAATCTACGGGTTATACCATAAGCTATTGAACCTAGTAAACATTCCCAATTCAGATAAACGTTTTCTCTGAAAAGTCATCATCCCATATTATGAGCTAATGAAATCACAACAAATACTACTTTCCATTATCTGATTTATTATCATCTTTTATTCGCTTTATTTAGTTTATTTAATTATGTGAACCAAAACCCCCAACGCACTCTTATAAAAAAACCGGTACTAGAAAGGAACGATTGTTTGGATCACCTCCATTTCAATTCAGTTTCTCTTTAAGAATGACTCTAGGTCATACTTACCATCTACTAGCCTTTGGTTCAGTAGTAATAAGTCACACTTAGACCCTGATGTGACCTAAAAAGTTATGTTTTTAGGCACATTATTCTACACTTATTAGACTCATATTTGGTAAAAACATCTTAAAACATCTATTATTTACTTAAAATCACCAAAGTGGTCTAATTACGAGCGTTGCTGTTAAAACCACCAAAAACATCCGTTTATCATGCAAAACGAGGCAAATAACGTCACCTTAAATATTCCCTTCTTAAATCACTTATGGAATTGGATCTTAATTCATATTTTATAATTTTATAGGAAAATCCAAGATCGGTGGTGAAAGAATCAGAAGGAATGGACGAAAGACGGAAAAGATGTGCAGTCTGGAAGCTCGCCGATCGTCATCCGGAACATGCAAAAGTCAACCACCTCCAAATTTGGAAAACTTAGTGTCATTAGAAGCGTAACGGAAAAATGAATCCAATGACGCAAGAATCAAGCAAAACGAAGCCCGAACGAAGAAGATACGGACGAACTAAGCAACCGGGGACTCAGTATACATCAAATGGAGCACCAACCCCCCCTCCCCCCACCTAGGTACCGTATACGGTACCCTAGGTGCCGTATACGGCCCTTAGGGTGCCGTATACGGGGGGTTTCCTCTTGTTGGGTGCCGTTTGACCCTCCCTTGGTCCGCTTGCCCCGTATGCTGCTTTGATGCTTGTATTTGGTGCTTAAGGACTTGTACCATGACTACCTCCCTTCCCCTATAAATAGTGGCTTCATTTCCACCATTCCACATACCTCTCCTCTCATTTCTCTCTCTAGAATAATTTAGCATTCTCTCTCTAGCACTACTCTTAGGAGTTAGAGGAGAATTAGTAGGTAGTTTAACATTCTCTCTCTAGCACTACTCTTAGGAGTTAGAGGAGAATTAGTAGGGTAGCTTTTGTAATAGAGTTGAATCCTCAGAGGATCTCCTTTGTAATATTGTTCGGGATATTTCGGAGCTCTGTCCGTGTAATCTTTCAGCTACTATTCAATCTACACATTACTTTCGGTTATTCCTATCCTTATCTCTCATAATGTTGCATGCTATTATTATGTTTGATTTAGGATACATTGCCATGATTAGTGAGTAGATTAGCTATTTTGTGTTTGTTATGATGTAGTTAGCTTATTAGTATTTGGGGTGATGCTAATTTAAATACCATTTGGATAACACTGTTATGAAACAACGGAGATAACGTTATACGGATTTCATTTGTATAGCGCCGGAATCATCACGAATGTGTGTAGTACGGAACGTGGAAGCTATGAAAGTCGTGGGCACAATCCGTTGTGGAATAATGATCCCAATTGTTAAATATTGAAAACCCGATGAACTGTTAACTATACATTTATGATTTTAAACTAAACTATCGCCTTTCCTCCAATAAACGTGGTTAGAACCTTTATATCAAGGATTCGCGAACCTTAGTCAAATGGTCACTACCTATTTGTGTTGTCTTAAATTAACATGGTCTGATTTCGAAGCAATGGAAATACTGTCTACCCATCGTATAGTACACTGTGGATTAATCAGGGATTTATTGGTTTGGGATTATAATGTGAATGGGTTGTTCAGCTATCATAGATGGTTTTACTGTAATACAAGCTTAGATATATTGAGTTCATATGGCTGTAAAGTATGTAGCCCAGTTAAAGTCCTAATACGACTGAGTATCCGGTTTTGCGTTGGAAACACCTCTGGTGGAGTACAAACACGTGGAAACTACAGAAAGGTCGAAGGCTGTATACTGTGTCACATCCTAGCATAGTCTGTGATCCAGGAAAGACCGTAATACGGGCGAATACACAGTATAACATCGAAAACCCTGTGGGTCAAAGACTGTATCATAGCCGAATATCTCTGAACTCAACCACAACCATTAATGTATATTTTAATCGGTCACCACCTGTCTTAAATCTTAAATGCCTTGCCTAGCTTAAATACCTCTGTCTGTGTTAAGAAAGATCAGTGGATTAATTGCGAACTGTCGCCCTATTCCTGCACTCCATCCAGAGGGTCACCTTGTCTCATCACAAGAGACGGTGAGGAGGGTTTCAAGACAGTCCGATCTGATCAGAATCCTGACAGCCTAGCACTCAGTGACATACTAATCAGGTTCACTTGATCAATAGGGTGCTAGTGTTTACACCACAAGGTATCTACGTGAATGCAAGATACAAATCTTAAAAGACATTTTCAATAAATAAAACCCTAATACAGCATCACGCCACGTAAAAGTTAACAAAGTCATAACAAACACAAGTCCCCCTATACTGATTCAACCTACTGCTTGTTATTTATTGTTTTAATTAGTTTTATTTTTAAGTACGGACCTAAGTATAAAAACCCCCACTCAAAACAATTTTCAAACCATCGCTAACTTGAACTTTCATCTCGACAAGTCATTTCACAATACGGTTAACTCTTTTGAACGACCCTAGGTCATACTTCAGCTATACAGCTCTAGTAGAACTTAGGTCCCCACCTAAATATAAATTTTAAAACTTCCACCGACGTGCTACCATATGGTCGCGTCACTTGCTCATGAACTCGCAGCTTCACCAGAAGCTACGAAGGGGGGGCCTCGGCCCGGGAAGGGGAGAGTGGCCGAGTGGTTAAAAGCGACAGACTGTAAATCTGTTGAAGTTTTTCTACGTAGGTTTTGATGACGCGTGACGGTTGGTGGCGCGTCAGACCCCAACATTTACAAATTTAAAACACCCACCAATAGGCGTTGTGATCACTCACGCTTGCGACGGTCGGAACACCATCAAGTTTTTGGCGCCGCTGCCGGGAGGACTAATTGTCCGATACAGAGGCCCAACCAATCCTGTTTTCTAGTATACCCTTAGGATAAAACCTTATAAAAAAAACAAAATATTTTCTTTTTTCTTTAGTGTATGACCTGTTCTCCTAGATCTGCACCGCTTTTTAACTCTCCTGATCCAGAACATATAATACGCACTATTCGATGAGAAAAGAAGCAATCCGCATTTATACAAGCAATGGCTGATTGCATCACTCTCGCTGACAACAATAAGCCCTCTATTGAAGGAAGAGGAGGCCCAATTCTTTACCCAGAAACCCCAGGACAATCATTCGAGCTTAAACACCACATCATCCAACTAATCCAAAACCACTGTCAATTCCATGGATTGCCAAGTGATGATCCAAACTCTCACCTCGACAAGTTCATCTCTCTTTCAAACTCCTACAAACAAAATGGAGTTAGCCAAGATACAATCCGCTTGTATCTATTCCCTTATTCGCTCACACATCATGCGCAAACATGGTTTGAAGGTTTAGAAACCGGCTCTATCCCTTCATGGACGGTGATGGCAACAAAGTTTCTAACCAAGTACTTTCTGCCCTCTAAACAAACCAAACTCCAAAATGACATCATGAACTTTCACCAAGCTTTTGATGAGTCATTATACACCGCATGGGAACGATTCAAAGGAGCACTTAAGAAATGCCCCAATCCCCGACTCGACAAATCTGCACAATTGTGTACCTTCTATAACGGTTTAGACCCTAACCACCAAACCACCCTCGACGCTGCCGCACAAGGAAGCTTTATGAAGAAGACAGACGAAGAAGGATGGAACCTTATAGAAAACATGACTATGCATCACCATGATTGGAACTCTGGAGATCACTCAACATCTTCATCACCTCTCGCTGCATCGAATCCAATTCCAGTCGAAGCAATTAAGGTATTAACGAAGAAAATGGACACACTTGTCAAACAGTTCGGAGAACTTAAGAAACAACAGCACCGCGTACACCAAGTGCAAGCCTTTCAAAACTGCACCAACTCGCAACCACCCGGTGAATATCAAGTTGAATATGAAGAGACAGACGACACCGTTTACTATGCTCAATAATCCGCTCAACCACAAAATTTTCCACCCGGTTTCAACCAAAACAACAACCAACCTAGAGGACCTCCATTCCCACAAAGAAACAACCAACCTTTCCAACCCCGATACCCACCTAGATACCCACCTTACCCACAACAACCACAACTTGCCTACAACCAACCCCTCTCACTTCCTGGACCCACTCCCGACACAAACCAAACCACTGAACAACCCAACAAGACTAATGCCCCAGCTTCATGTTCAGATGACGCCTTTACCCAGTTCATGCAAGGCCAACACATTCTCAACCAAAAGACATCCGCTAGGCAAGATCAAGCCGATCTCTTTATGAGAAATCAATTGGCCGTACTGAAGAACTTGGAAGCTCAAATTGGACAATTGGCACAACGTCTTGAGAATAGATCCAGAGGAAGTTTGCCTAGTAACACGGTTCACAACCCACATGTTGAGGAGGCAAAGCAAGTTACCACCACCAAGGAAGCAGCCACTCCACCACCTGCTGCTGTCCCAGTAAAGGAAGAATCAGAGATCAAGATACCAGTTATGGAAACCACCCCGACCATGAACAAGGAGGTTATAATCCCTTACCCCGCTAGACTTAAAGTCCAACCTAAGAAATTATCATCTTTAAGTTAGACGGAAAATTCCTCGATACTATGTCTAGAGTTCCCGGTCATAATAAATACATTAGAAAATTGTTGTCCACTAAGGATAAACTGCCCGAAGTAAACAACATTCCCCTTAGTCCTGAAAGATCATCCCTACTTAAAAACAACCTTCCCGAAAAACTAGAAGACATCTGTAACATCCCCAAAATCACAGTTTAGCGGAAGCAAGATTTGGGGTGCTACTAATCAAATATCACAGCGCAAAAGTAAAGCAAACGACATCTATATGCAACGTTTGTAAAATAGTTACATTTCCATACATAAAATGTTTGAAACATAACGTTCCCGGTTACAAAATGAAGTTCCCTAGAGTTCGCGTATAAGGCGGGAGATTCTATTACATAATCATAATAATTACAAAAGATAATGCCAAGAATCTCCGTTAAATGCAAGGTCGAAATCATGCGACTCTAGCTAGGTCCTGAGGGGAATCCTACTCCGTATGTGTACCTGAGATACAAAGCTAAAAAGGTCAATACGAATGTTGGTGAATCTCACAGGTTTGTAAATAACGTAAGAGTTTGAACACAAGATTTCATTAATAAGGCCCGCAGGCGTAAATCAGTTATTTGCAATACTCGCAATATAAAGTAAGTAAGTTATACCATTGCCATGAGGCTCATAATCGAAGTTTAACCCGTAAATAATAAATTTGCTCCCGTGACATGCTCGGAAATTGAGCAAGCATCAGTAATGAATAATAGTCGTCCATTTATACAGATCGGTTCGTGGTATCGCTACTACCCCGGGCGGGGAGGGTCATTTCCCTAATGGATCCATTAACTAGTGTTCGCGCTTAAGTACATAACTAACGATATATGATGAGGAGGCTTCCCCAAATAAATGGTGAGAAAACTCATGCAATTCCGTTTGGTAAACATGTAAATCAGTACTCGTGTTCATAAAAATAAGCAATGTATCTCACCCCGTAAGTAAAACAGTAAAACAGTAAAAGTGGGGCTATGAGACTCACCTGAGTCCAGTAAGTACGTATGCGTAATCAACCAGGCAAAGCGGTTGTAAGTCTGTGTATCGATTTTCAGAACCCTGCAACCTTCTGGCGTCCGTAACGCACAAGGTTGTAAGTATACTAGTAAACGAGTTGGTGTCTTTAAAGATCACCCATGCCAGTTGTCCACTCAACTAGGACATGTCCAAGCGTTTGTTTAGTAAATCGTTTGTATTTTGAAAACAAGTATGGCCCATTGGTGACGGTTTGTAAAAATAATCCGGGAGTGGTACTATTATGTATGTCGTTTTATTAAAAATTGTATCTAGGATTTAAATTCGGAAAATTGGTCAAGTCGGGTTATGGACTGAAATAGTGGTGCGAATTGAGTTCGCGGTGCGAGCCGAGTTCGGCTCGCAAGGCAGTAGGCTGCGAACTGAACTCAGTTCTCAGCACAAGGTTCGGTTCGCAAGTCGACTTGCAAGTCAACTCGCAGGTCGACTCGAAAGTCAACTCGCAGGTCGACTCGCAAGTCAACTCGCAGGTCGGCTCGCAGGTCAACTCGTAGGTCAACTCGCAAGCCTACCCGCAGGTGGGTTCGGTTCGCCATTGGGTTCGCGAGTTCAATCTTCGGTTCGCAATTGGGTTCGCCTCGCAGGAAGAACAGATCTCGGTTCGCAGAATGAGCTGTTCGAACACTTTTTCATAAAAACGCATTTTCAAGTCGATTTTTGGGCAAATCTTTGTTGAGTAAACATTCTAGCATGTAAATAAAAGTTTCCTAAGTAATTTAAAAGAGTTTTGAAGTACCTTACCTACGAAATTGAAAATGGAGAAGATGAAGATGGAGAGCTCGAGATGGTGATCGTTTCTCCTTGAATCAACTCCGCAAGATGATGAGTTTTGGGTGACGTTTTGAGGTGGTTTGGGGCTGTAAATTGAGAGTGAGAAGGAGAGAAAGAGTGTGTGTATGTGTGTTTAGTGTGAAATGAAGAAAGAAGGAAACAATGGGTTTTAAAAAGGATGGGTCATGGGTCGGTTTGGTCTTGGTCCGCGGGTCTGAGCCGACCCACTTGGGTCTCGGCTCGCGGGTTTGTGTTTCCGAATTTTATATCACGGTTCGTTGTCGGTTAGATCCCGTAGTTGTTTAATTGTTGTTTCGCGTTATATGTTAAAGTGTATCCGAAATATTTTTAGCCGAAGTATTTTACCACAATACTTAATAATGAGTTATAAAAAAATATAAACTTGAATTACTTCCCGTTGTTAGGCGCGTTTCGTGTGCTCTCGTCGCGTTCGGAGTGTTTTTAAACGATACTAGATACGTGTAATATGTTTTCACAATATATTAAAGCAGATAATGTTTGTTTGGTTAATTTTGAATTATTTAAAAGTTTTTGTCACCAACGTCCAATCTACATTTTTATAGGATCTCGCCCGTTTGGTAAGTGTACAATTTAAACGAATCACGTACGCGTGTAGGTAATTTCACAAAAGTCTCGTACATTTAGATTAATACAAAACTAAATACATGAAATTACAAGTAGTTTAGGCACTAATCCAAAGTCCTAAATTGGCGGTTGTTACAACATCGGTAGATTTACACTCCCTTGTTCTATTTACCAATCCGGATATATAAGCGCCTTAGCCGACCTAGGAGCTAGCATTAACCTCGTTCCCTACTCCCTATTTAAGAGGCTAGAACTTGAAAATTTGAAACCCACTAAGATGACTGTCCAGCTAGTTGACCAATCCGTTAGATACCCAAAAGGAATAGCTGAGAATGTCTTAGTTCAAGTTAACAAATTCTTCTTTCCTACGGATTTCGTGGTAATGGACACCCACGAGGACATAAACATCCTGATTATCCTTGGAAGACCATTCATGAATACAGCCCGAGCAGTGATTGATATGTGTAACCACACGATTGTCCTACGCTCGCTTGGTGAAAGCATCACTTACAAGATCGACCAACCAGAATGCACTCCAGAACAAGAAGAATTTTATGCTATATCAACAGGCAGAATTTTCTATAATGATGAATCAGAGCTCAAAGAAGAACAACCTTTCATCCGATCGTCAACCTTCATCTCTGATGCTGAAACTGACCCAGAAGAGGAGGAATATCAACCTGCAGAGGAAGACGTGGAATCTGAAGAAGAAGAAGAACCTGAAGAAGAAGAAGAAGAAGAAGAGAAAGAACCCACTGAGGAAGAAGAAGAAACTGAAAAGGAAGAAGAAGAAATGGACGAAGAGACTAAAAAAGAAAGATCTGAAGAAATGGAGGAAGATGAAGATCAGACTGATTCACCCCAAATGGCTGAAGTAAAAAGGATATAATGCTCCAAAGAAAACAATTCATTGAACGAATCTATTGATTACGAATCCATCCGTCAATCCTTCAGATCCGTTCATCTAAAGAGAATGGAAAACATGCTCGACCCTTATCTTGACCCTTCGAAACCATTCACCCGAACCCGACTCCTAGATATAGATGCAATTGAAGAAGAGTTCTGATCCTCAAAACACTCGGAAATATATGATAAGCTCTTACAAAGAATCGCTGCGTATAAGGCAAGTCAAACGAATGGCTTTGTGGAAGAAAACCTTCAAGATTCAGCCACGGAAGTCAGGACCATTGAAGTCGATAGTTCCTAACCTTTCAATAACGTACCCTCAGATGAAGAATTCCACTAATTTCCGGATTCCCGTGATGAAGATTCTGAAGAGGAAATCGAGTATGACGACGATTGTATCGACGTCACTCTTGACGAACTCTCTATTCCCCCTGCTCCAGCAAATTCTCCTATCTCCACAACGGAGATATTGGAAATCCCCCTCTTAGATACCCACCAAGAGATGATTAACTTGATTGATGAAAACGACGATGGCCGCATCATCGTAGAAGCTATCAGAGAATCGACCAATGACTACACCACCGCTCAAAGGCACCTGATAAGGGAGATCGAACGAGAATACGATTCATACCTTGCCAATTATGGAGCGCAAGAACCTCGCGCTCTACACAGGTATATCCAAGAACTATCAGATTCCCTTCAAGCTCAAATCACAAGAGAAGCTCAACAGCCAGAAAGACCCCACTACCCGATGGGAGAAATCGAGTTCTGCAGCAATCAGAGGCAAATATACCAAAGAGTATATTGTGCCCTAGCCGGATCAACTTTCCCCTACTCATCGAGTCAGAAGGCTACACTAGCATTGATAACATCAAATAATACTAGTTTTATATAATAATATTCCCTAGTTTTTGTATACTTTTGTTGCATTTACTTTATAAAAGATATGTATTTCGTTCATATTTACAAAATAGGTAGAAATATAGTTTAAATTAGAAAATGAACAGAAATAGAGCAAATAAGGTAATTTTTGTATAAAAGTTGATTGTATCTAAATATGAGTAGGACAAAGTGGTTAAAAGAGTGATAGAAATAAATAAAGTTTGTAAATATTTGAGTTCGAAAAGTTAGATGAGTTGAGCAAAAATAGTTAAATTGTATATTTATTGGAGTTTACGAGTTGGACTAAATAATTAGTTGGGATAAATAATAGTAGTTAGTTAATAATAAAGTAATATAAGTTAAATAATCATAAAACTAAACGTTGATACCAACGTTAATAATGTTAATATAAAAATAATAATTATAATATAATAACTAATAATAATAATAACATTATTAAAGTTAATAAATATAATAATAATTATTAATAATAAATATTTATGTACATCTTTTGTGGTAGATGAATTCACGTGAAGAAGCAGAAAGTATGTCAAAAAGATGGGCCTACACCAAGTCAAAAGGCAAAACGCGTGAGGCAAATTAACAAAGGAAGTCGGTGGAGCATTAAATGCTATACGGAGGGACATTCGTAAAGGACAGGATGGATGGATGCATGAATAGGGGAGGCGGCGAGTTAATCTTGGAGGATATGCCAAAGTCAATCCATACGGCGTATGGATTGGCCCCAGCGAAATATAAAAGCTAGCCTCTGCCTGCGAATTAGATATACTTTTTCATACTTTTTCAATATAATTTCGGTTAGGGTTTGTATATTACGAATTTTAGGGGTATTTTGGAGGCATGAGAGGCTAAGGTTGGAGCCATTTCACTTTACCTTTTTGTGATTCATTATTCGGTTTGTATCTACTTTTTATTTAATTCAATTACAATTATGTTTTTGATATTGAATACTTTGTTTTATGCATATTTGAATATGAATTGATATTTAGTATTTGTGTAATAACGAAGCTTGGATAATGATTATTGACTGATTATAATGCACGTTCATTATGTTGTTTAATTAAAGATGGTTATGTTATCCGTAGATCCTTATTTATTGGTGATTATTAGCTATTACTTAACGTGATTAATTGTATCATTGAGATTGTTTTCCTTTGGTATTATTAATTATTGATGATTAGAATTTAGGTTTTGATCATTGCTGAATATATTGAGTTTGACAGGTTAAGATAATAATAACTAGTTAATCTAAAATGAATAAGCTAATAAGTAGTTATTAGTAGGTATTGTTGAGTCATACCGTTAGGATCAATCATAATTAATTGTGAATGTTTAATGAGTAATCTAGGGAAAGACACGCAATAGAAACATACAATTCTTGCGACATCGGATCGATGTTTAATGTTGGAACCTAGGTTATAGAACTTAGTTAGACTCGAACCGTTGGCTAATTTACATTTAACTTGAATACTTTGATTAGTAATTAAGTTAATATAAAAAAAATCACAATTAAACAATTATTTATTCCTTCCTATTGTTATCTATTATTTATTATTCTTGTTCTTATTTAAGTTTTTATTTAGTTTTAATTTTGATTACAAATCTTATGTTCGCACGGAACTAAAATGTCCCCCTTTGTTTACAGTTTTCTAGGATAATTAGTAATTTCCATTTTTATAAATAAACCACTGTTCTTGTGTTCCTTGTGATCGACCTGGACTTACCATAGCTATACTATTCCGATCGGGTATTCTTGCCTGGTTGTGTGATAGTAGTGATTGGTATTTCCTGTACTTTATAAATAATAAAACTAGACGCTTTCACATACGCATCAAGCATCAATGAGAACCCATCTGGAAAGAACTACTGGAAACCCGCGGAATTATTCCGATATCAGAATGGTGGGAGATCTTAGAACCCTTTTAGATATCATCAAAATCGAAGAACACCTCACAGCTTCAGAAAATTTCAGGATCATCATTCATTCCACTATTGGTCATCATGTTGAGCTGATAATTGATGAACTTAACGACTCAGTATATGAAGAAGAAGTTCTTGAAGTACCAAGATTCATTCTGCACTTTTCGCAAATCAACTTAGCAACATACATGATGACTCGACTACGCGGAATGTATACTGAAGAAGATGTGGAGCTTGATGTTTATCTCAACGGATACAATGAAATATTCAGCAAGCTAATCTATGTCTTCACGGACTCAGACTTTTCCTTCAACCGTGAGCAACATCAACTCATCAGACAAGTATGCCAAGCAACCAGGATCTTTGGAGTAGACCCTTTGGATAGTGACTTTGAAGAAGTGAAAACTTAGTTCATAGCCCTAATCGCTTCAATAGACTGAAACCACCCCCAGCATGAGATTGTTCGAACTCACACCTGCACAAGAGTTGACCCTAATGGATCATTCGCACGGTCAGTTAGATACATCAGCTATGGGATAGCAATGCTCGATCGACTAGCCACTGATCACTTTAAAAGCTTCAGGATGGAATCCACCTATCCACCAACCCTAATTGCTGACATGATAGAGCAATTCCTTCAGTACTTTCCTCCACATTACAACTTACCTAGGAGCCACGGTAACAACTCCAGCACCTGGGACGCATCCAACATCATCATCTGAAGAAAAGGACTAAGTTGAGTTCTCGACTTTAAAAGAGCGCTTCTCGGGAGGCAACCTGTGTTTTACATTTATGCAAGTTTTACTTTCCAAGAAGTAATGAAATATCCGACTATCTTTCACACTCAGATATGCAAAGAATACCTCCTCCTTCGAGGAAGTAGTCGCATCCAACATATCTTATATTCGACGTGTTCACACCTACGAGACAAATCACAAGAAGATTTGATCAAGAGTGAACCCAACAAGACAAAGTTCAGCACACGCGTACCAAGGAAAACTGCAACTACTGGGGAGTACCTCTTTACCAATCTTTTTTCTTCGTTAAAAATATACCATATCCACTATGCTTATCACTAAGTGTGGGATTCAAACCCAACACAAAGAATACGTCTTAGATGTTTCAATTCTTAAGTGTGGTATTTTACCCCAGTCAGAGCTTGGAATAATATCAAGGACGATGTTCCTTTAAGTGTAGGATAGCAGTAGTTACACTACTGAAAAATGGATAATGGTATATGCTTGATTCTAAGCTCGTTGCTCTTTAGACCATCTTTCTCCAATAAGTAAACAAAATTTTTCAAAATTGAGTTAAAAATATGTTGAAATTGAAAATTTTTAGACAAAGAATGATTTACTTTGGGGAAGAAGGATTAATAAAATATGAATTCCTTTGAAAAATTAGTTTAGTAATCCCATAAAGAGCATCGTATGACTAGGCACATAACAAACCAAATTTCGATTCGTGAGGTATCTTGAGCCATATAAAGCATTCATTTTTAATGTTCACTTTTTCAATTCTTGAGTGTGCCGATGTATGCGTTTAGAATCAGAACTTGCTACTGTTATGCATTTCCAATCCGAATTAGTGAGTGAGAAGGAGATCGAATCACATCATTCTTAAACCCATCCATACACCCAAAAAATAAAAATACGTTATCCCTACCCTCTCAAAAGCATCCCTCAAACTTCATAGAAAGTTCTAAAGATGAAAGAAGAGAAGCTACAAGGATATGACGTCGAAAAAAAAATCAAAAGAAAAGAATTCGAAGAAAAGAAAATCAAATGGAGAAAAAGCCTATTACCAAAAATCATGAGAAAAGAGTGTCAATCTTCCCAAAAATTTCAGCTTTCCTCTTCACAAAAAAATATAAACCTATGAAAAACCAACACAACCCCCTCTCATGTCACCAACACTCCATTCCAAAAACCCTACATCACTTCTCCTAGAATAATTGTGGCTAGATCGACATCGCGCTCACTTAAAAGGTAACGATTTGATTCTCGGTCAAGCCTATGACGATAAACGATACATGACTGGCGTTCTGAGTGATTGATAAAATTAGAATAGGAAACCCTAAACACTTTGAGTGATTGGAGTAACCACCGTGAGAGGATCACCTAGTCATGTATCCAAAATCAAAGATCAAAAGTATGTTTCCAAAGATTACAACGCCACTTTTTCAAGAAAACAAATACCTTATTTTTCCAAAAACCCCCTAAGTAAAAAAGTTCCGCCTCGAAATATTTCATTATCTACTTATTTCTAACCCTGCTTGAAATTCGAGTTTGGTTGAGGACAAGCAAAGTTCTAAGTGTGGGATACTTGATATCGCGTAAAAAGTCACATTTTTACTACCGATATCTCTCTCATTCTGGAACAATACTTGACAAATAAACTCAGATAATATTCAAATCAATGAAACTTTGGCAAGAAGGTCAAAATAGAGTTGCACGAGAAAAAATCAAGTAAAACGGACGAAAAATGAAGATTCCACACACGTTTGAAGATTCAAGATATCAAGACAAGATTTAGAGACAAAGTACCCATCACTGAGATTTCTCTTATCCAAGATATTCGTTTTCAAAATACGAATCTAACAGAAGAAGAATCAACAAAAACGGATGAAGAATGAAGATTCTACGTACGCTGGAAGATTCAAATGATTCGTACGAGACATTTAAAGATCATAGAAACATTTTTGGGATTTCTTTTCATCAAATTCTTTGTTTTTGAAAAATGAATCCAACACAAAAAGAATCGACGAAAACGGGCACATAACGAAGAAGATACGCACAAATCGAGAAACGAAGCGAAAGACGGCGAACCGGGGCGGCAGGCTGTAAGCCGCCGCCGGCCACCAGCCAGCCACCGCCGGCTGCATGGGTGGTGGCACCGGCTGCCTGCCCCCCGTCCCCCGTCTGCTTTTTCATCCTTGCTCGTACTCGCAGGGTACACGTGCTAGGCCTTTTCCGCAACTCTAGGTTACACCTGCTAGACATTTTCTCGCTTTAGGGTACATGTGCTAGCAACTTTTCCATCTTTTGCTAACATGTGCTCCTAATTGCTAAAATGCAACAATTTTCACCTATAAATAGGAGGCTCCATGACTCATTTCAAGACACACCCTTTTCATACAACCTTTCATACACTCACACACCCTTTCTCACCTTCCATATCTTTCTCATTTCTCTAGTTTAACTTTCTAAATTAGTATTAAGCTAAGTTTAGGAAGTTTGTTAGAATAGAATGAAAGCAAGGAACGTGCTTGTAATCTTTGGTGTAATCTTGGAGTTATTCTTATTAATTCAAGTCTATTCCTTCTCGTGCATTAATATCAGTTCTTTCTATCCTTATCTATCTTAATTAAATATGTATACTTTAATTATGCTAGAGATAGTTTGTGCCATGATTAGCGAGTAGATTACTATTGTATTTATTGTGATGTAGTTAGAATAAATAATTATGGGATGACCTTAAATATGTCGTGAAGTAATATGACGGCCCCTATTCGACTGTTTACTTGATATAGTACTGGAAACGCTGTTAAGCAGAGTATAGATGTATGGAAGTCGGTAAACGACTGAAGGTAGTTGTATTATGGATCGACATTATAAAAATGGAAACTTTATGAACGGACTTATCTTGTGATTTTAAACATAAAACTTATATTCACCTTTCGATTAACAAACGTGATTGTAACCTAATAAAGAGGAGTCGCGAACCTTAATACTTGGTCAATAGTTATCTGTGTCAAAACTATGGTTTAATTGTAACGTCATGCAATCATCATAAAATGCAATGGGATTACGTGGTATTGCCATGAGTATAGTACACCTCCAATCACAATGTACTTATCATGAAAACATTGCCAACCAATTAAACTCACAACGAAAACATCGGTTAACGATTAAATACATTGTGAACTACCATAGTATTTTCCGATATGGTCTGGGTTTAACTTTATGCAAAAGCCGCCAGCATTTTAATTAAATTAGTTTAGATTAGATTAGAATAGGTAGGTTATAGGCTAAATAACCACTAACGAAAACCTAGGGATTTGTTTAATTGTATTGAGAAAGGCAAGTTTAAAATCCAATTTAAAATAATATATTTCCTTAAACCATGAAACCTAAAGTAAGGTACGCAAGAAACCTAAACACTTTCCCTCGCTTACCATGCTTGAGTTTCACTAATAGCAATTAATCAAATAAGTCCGAACATATTTTCTAAGTTAGTTGTTTGCTGGATTTGTAGTCTTTGTGGTATTAAGAACAGTTAGACTTATTATGGACTTGCTACTCTGTTCCTTCTTCCACGAGCGAATGCGTTCAATAATAAGGGCCACTGACTCCCTCACAGGAGAGTGTGGAGAGTTGAGCATTGTCCGTCTGATCAGAATCATGATACCCTAGTTCCTGGTGACATATCAGTTGATAACCGACTGATAAGGAATCTACGGGTTATACCACAAGCTATCGAACCTAGTAACATTCCTAATTCAGATAAACGTTTTCTCTGAAAAGTCATCATCCCATATTATGAGCTAATGAAATCACAAAAATACTACTTTCCATTATCTGATTTATTATCATCTTTTATTCGCTTTATTTAGTTTATTTAATAAACTGAACCAAAACCCCCAACGCACTCTTATAAAAAAACCCGGTACTAGAAAGGAACGATTAATTGGATCACCTCCGTTTCAATTCAGTTTCCCTTTAAGAACGAATCTAGGTCATACTTACCATCTACTAGCCTTTGGTTCAATAGTAATTAGTCACACTTAGACCGCAGCATTTATGTTAATCCCTTAACAATTGATTCTGTAAAGCTTTGACAATGTATTAAACAACTGCGGAATAATTGTTTAATATTAAGTAAAAGAACACAAACATGCAATAACTTGAACAACACGTAAATAACTTCAAAGCTCCAATCTTATTAATCAATAAGACGAATACACAGATGTATTAGGGTTTACACCTTGAAGCTACGATTACTTTTCTACCTTCTAAGGACCTCTATTTATAATACATAGAGTCCTGTACAAGTCATTCTACATATATGGAAACTAAATCAAGTCCATATATAACTCAAACTCTTACAACCGTCATAATAATATAAACAGTCATAACAACCTGTTTACACTAACAGTTATAACGTTGATATTTACAAAGATAGTCATAACAATACAATCAGTAATAACTACTTGACTCAAATATAACTTATAGTAACAAAACCTTCAAGTAGTCATAATGACTTGTCTTCAATCTTCATCCAGTAACAACCTCATTACTAACCGTCATAACTCTATTTGTTCTGCCAATCATAATAACTTGTACAGCCAGTCATAATCTTACTTGGTAATTTCAACCCAAATAGATCAGACTACAATCTCCCCCTAAACTTAATTTGTCCTCTACAGATCGAAGTTTCTTCAGTTGACTTCAATCTTTCTTTCTTTGCTTAGTCCTTTTGCTATACTGATTCATTATTTTGTACACTAAGTCTTTGCTCTTTTCAGTCTTTACAGCAACTAGCTATTTCTTTTTAATCAATTGCTCTAATAAGGCTTCACTAAGAATATACTCTCTTTCTTCCAGCATGTACATGTATTTACCATTCCTGAGAGTTATACAATGTACTCCAGCTCTCACAAAATGTTTCCAAGTTCTAACAACTTCAGAACACAGAAATAAATCCCCATATACTTCTGGCTCAAATATCATATGCAGCCATTCCCATACATGTCTTTCAATATCAATACTAATAAGCTTCACATCCTTCTCCAAACCAATCTTGTACATATCATACACATCAAACTTGTTTATTCTCCTTAAGATATCATTCATTGATATATGAAAGCTTACACCTCCATTCGCAAGTGGATGATCTCTATGAGAGATGTACTGAGATGTGGAAGATTAAGGTATTTCAGATTCTAAATTGGTGAAATTCTCATTCATAAGGATACCTTCAACATCCTTAGTAATTCTGTCAACAACAGGCCTTGTATTACTAGAAAACTCATTCAAATTCTTGGCAAGTTGTTGCTCTGAGCTCAAATCACTCTCATCTTCACTTTCCTCCAAATCTGGCATATCTGGATTTGTCTCATTATCCAAAGGAGTTTTATCACCATCATCTTTATCCTTACATGAGTCTGAATCTATTGTAGACTTTGATGAATCTGGACCAGAATCAAAAACTTCTGGAGGATTAGGAGACCATATTGGAAATAAAATGCATTCCAAAGAATCATTCTTCTTTCTTGCTGGGATTCCTTTTTCCTCTTCATCTGTACCTGCACTTGTACCTGCACTAGAATGCACATTTGTATATCTGAAAGCATGGGTTAGTGCATCAATATCAAACAAGTAATCTGGACCTTTCCCTATTGGATTAGTTGTTTTCTCATTGAAAGTCACATTCACAGATTCTTCTATGATCCTAGTCCTTTGGTTAAAAACTCTGTAAGCCTTGCTTTGTACAGAGTAACCAACAAATAAACCCTCATCAGCCTTACTTTGAAACTTACCTAAGTGGTCTTTGGTATTCAATATTGTACAAGGACACCCAAAAGATCTTAAGAAACTAACCAATGGTTTCTTCTTAAAGAGCAGTTTATATGGTGTCTTGTTGTGAGGCTTAACTATCAATACCCTGTTCTAAACATAACAAGCAGTGCTAACTGCTTCTGCCTAGAGAGTCATTGGTAACTTAGCATCAGCCAGCATGGTTCTAGCATCCTCAATTAGTGTCATATTCCTTCTCTCAGCTACTCCATTTTGTTGTGGAGTCCTAGGAGCACTAAACTCTCTCTTAATACCCTTAATTTCATAGAATTTATCCATCTCATGATTTTTAAACTCTGTTCCATTATCACTTCTAATGATTTTAACCTTGAGATCCATTTGATTTTCTATCTTAGTTATGAATGATCTTAGAATTTCTCATGTTTCATCCTTTGTTCTAAGAAAGAACACCTAACTAAACCTGGTATAATCATCAATGACCACTAAACAATCAAATTTCTTCCCCATACTACTCACATTGGTTGGTCCAAACATGTGACACCCGCCAAATTAGGACTAGTAATTAGTACCTAATCAATTATTAATACATGTAATTAGTTCTGTATTAGGCTAATTGATGTATCGAAATATATATTGATGAATATATACAAGTATGCGATTTGATTAAATTGTACAAGTTTCAAATCGAATGCAATTCGATTCAATTAATATGGACGTTGGTGAACAATTTTATTAAATAATATGACATTATTTAATAACTCTATTTTATCCAAAATATTATTTAGGTAATATTTCAACTCAAATTCCTATCGTACAAACAACATTTACACGATTAAAATAATAAACGCGCGAACAATTGAAACAATAATAAGTTATATTTTATAACTCAAGTAAAAGTATTTGATGAAATATTTCAACAAAGACATTAATAAATATTCGTATTTTAAAATAATTATTTAAACGATTAAACGATCGGGGAAACGAACACCGCACGGAGCGCAAACGCGGGGGTTAAAAATTGGGAGATTCCCTCCCCTATTCCTTCCAAAAATCTGCCATTTCCCCCTCCCCACCCTCATTTTCATCCACTCTCTCTCTCTCTCTTCCATCTTCTTTCTCTCTTTTCTCTCTAAAACAAACCACACCACCACCACCTTAAATCATCAAATAACACCACTAAACTCACTCGAATCACTTTGCTCGTTTGAAGAAAAAGAACCACGACGTCACGATCTACATTTTCATCTTTTTGGATTTCTCCGGCGTTAAGTTTGTAAGTTTTCGACAAATCTCGAAACCCTTTGATTTCATAAGTTTTCACTTGTTTGTTGTTTCTCCATGCTTAAAATGTCCATACAAGGGTTGGGTAAAAGAATCGGACCAAATGGTCGCCGGAAAACACGTTTCCGGCTCAAAATCTGGCCAACAGCCCGTTATGTCGTAGAGGCTCCAGGCCACCCGCGACACAAGCTCTTATGTCGCAGAATCATGTCCTATGTCGCATATAGCGACACAAGTGACTATGTCACAACACCTTCGGATGTCGCATATAGCGACACAAAATGCTATGTCGCAAAACTCATCCCCGTCGCACATAGCGACACAATATCTTATGTCGCATTAAATTGCGGATGTCGCACGTAGCGACACAATGACTTATGTCGCAGTCATGATATGCGACACAACAGATTATGTCGCACTAGAACTACAATGTCGCACCTAGCGACACAAAGCCTTATGTCGCACCCAGTGTCGCATTAATCAGAACTTTGAAATATAGATTTTTACTAAGTGTCAAACTTACGTAACTTCAAACACTTATACGATACGACTTTTAAAGCACATCGGAATATTTTTTGAACATGAACACTTCGAAATCAAAATAATAATGAGATTATTATTACAAATAATTCACCAAAGAGCCGTACCCGTTTTCAAAACATAATCCAATCAACCAAGTCGTAGTAACTTGGACAAGTTAAACAACCAAATCGTAGTAATTTGGACAATTTAATCAACCAGATCGTAGTAATTTGGACATTCTAGTTGGACGAACAACTACAAAGGTAGTCTTTCGAGATACCTACTCATGGTTATAACCATCGCGTGTCTTGGACACCCTCAGGTTACAAGTCTTCGGACATCAATTCACAGTTAATCAATTCAAGTTTATTTCGATAAACACTCAAGGCTCAGGTGAGTCTCATGGCCCCTATTTTTACTATTTTCATCAGGGGTGTGATACATTGCTCATTTTGTTTTACAATATGAATGCAAGTACAATACAAATCAAATACTACATGAGTTGTTTTCAACTAATCAATTAAAGCCCTCCACAAGCATAGTTTGGTAATACATTTGTAGCGTGAATGTTAGTATATGATATCATATAGGATTGACAATCCTCGTCCGAGTTATCACGCACTAACTGGTCGAACGGACGAATTAGCATTTGGGAAGACGAGTGTATATTAGGCACTCGTGGGAGGCACCTCCGTTGGGTTTCCTTAATTGGACTTGACATTCAAGTTAAGCTCAGACTATGTGCTCATGGATGTATAACTTTTATTTTGCTTAGTTGCATTTTAATATCAATTAAATCTTGCGGTTCATACAAATATGTGTTGACATATAAACCTGTGAGCTCACAAGCGTTTCACTGACCAACTTTAGCATGTATCACAGGTACACAGCAGTAGGTTGGCTGCCCAATCAGGAATCATTATCTCGAGTCTACATTCAAACAATCAGAGATTTAATTGCATTATTATATTTTGTATAAATTAATTATGTAATGTAAATCTCTCAATTCAAGAACTGAACTAATGTACACTATATTTTGATGTAACTTTTGTTTAATCAATGAAATTGAAAAACGACGCATATAGTGGTCGTTCATTATATCTTTGTACTTGTGATTATTGATTAGTCGCGCCCCGACCCGATTCACTTCCGCCGACCCAAAATTGAGGGTGCGACAAAACAAGTCCATGTGTAGCAAATGTAAGGGTGAGCAATTAGTGTTCACAATTTTGGACTTAAAAGAAGACTTGCGTTGCTTGCCTTTCTGACAGGAAACACAATGATCATCACATGAATATACCTTTTCAGGTAAACCTCTAACAAGCTTGTTTTTGACAAGTTTGTTAATGGTTTTGTAATTCATGTGACACATCCTTCTATGCCACTGTTCAGATTCATTCACACCAGCTTTAGAAATAAGACAGTTTAATTCAGGTTGAGGTATCATATTTGCTAAGTCACACTTATATACATTATCTTGCCTTGGAATTCTCATTAAAATCATATTTTCTGGAATTTTAAATTCTTTAGACAAAATAAGGGATTCAGTGTCAGTAAAACGAACTGGGTTCTTTTTATCTGTGATTTGACTCACACTTAGCAAATTGTACCTCAATTGTTCCACAAAGTAAATATTATCAAAACTTATCTTATCACTCTGCACTGTTCCTTTGCTTGTTATCTTCCCTCCTTTGGGATTGCTACCAAATGCTACATGTCCTCCATCAATTGCCTTGAAATTCTGTAGCTTCTCCTTGTTACCAGTAATGTGCCTTGAACAACCACTATCAATCTGCCATAAGCTCCTTGGTTTGTTCTGCACATATAAAGAGAAAAGTTAATATCTCTTGGGAACCCAAACCAATTTGGCTTTGGGTTTCCCATGTGCATCCACATAATCAACTTTCTTGAAGATTATTGATTGTGATGCACCGTTGGTATTTGGACTCATAAATTTATCAGAAAAAGGTTTCCAAATCCAACTGATATTAGACGTAGCAGTTTAACTGGTAGATTATGCTTGACAGTCTTAAACCTGTTATAACTGTTAAAACGCCTAGCAGTAAAAACACTTGGTTTAGCAGTTTTAACATTATTATCAGTGTTAAGATGTCTAGCAGTCATAACAGTTTTAGCTGCTTGTGTCTTTTGACTGTTGGCTCTAGTTTTAGTTATAACTGCTTCAGTAGTTTTAGCTGCTATAGTTCTAACTTTATTAGTCTTTGAGTATATCTTATGGCTTCTGGCAATATGATTAACTTTTGATTGAAACTTTTGTTTATTAATCATATTTGCTTTTGTCGATGACTGCTTTCCAATCCTTTGAAAATTCTTATGATTATGATAACAGTTCTTTTTAAGATGACCCAGTTTACCACATACAAAGCAAGCCTTTTCTTTTATCACAGTGACATTGTTACCCAGTTTCTGAGAGATCATTTGATTCCAATTTCTTTGATTGCCTCTGGGTATTTGTTTTTAAAAGCTTTGTGAAGAAGAAGTACTTGCTTTGCAGTTACAATTTGCACAGTTATTAACAACAGATTTAGCATTTAACGATTTATGAACTGATTTAGCACTAACATAACCTAATCCTTCCCTAGAGTTGTTAGTGTTTAAGCTCACATTTTCTAATGCCTGTTTGGCCTTTTCCCTAAACATTTTCTTACCTTCTTTGTGATAACCGTCAAAAATCTCAGGTCATTACCGCACTTGAATCTTAAATTTACAGCATTCCTTAAATCCTAGTGAAACTTAAGGTTATGACTCCTTAGGTTTACTAAAGCCACATAACGACTTAGAGGGAAGGATTAGGTTACTAACAAAGTTTACAACTCTTCCACAAAATGTTTTATAATATATTCAAATCCATAAGTTACTAACAAAGTTGCCAAAATCACGATTACGTTAGTAATAGAGGAGACGACGCCAATTTAACCAGAAATAGTACCAGCTGTTTTGTGTTAAAACTTGGGATAGTTAAAAATTCCTTTCGTATACTAGAAATTTATATATCTTTAGAGACTAAACTCTAATGCATCTAGAGCTTGTTACGAGCGTGGAAACACTGAACATTTTAGGAAAGCACATTGAAATACCAATGTGGTCACAGGTACCTTTCTCCTAAATAACCACTACGCATCAATACCTTTGACTAAGGGGTAGACAAGAGCTTTGTCTCACATCAGTTAGGGCCCCTAATCCATAAGGAATCACAACCTTTAGAACCTCCGTATGTGGTAGAACTCGCTATTGGTTACAAACTAATTGTTAGTGAAATAATATGTAACTACGTACTAGACCTGAAAGGTGAATCCTTCAGTATAGACCTTATTCCGATGAAAATGGAAAGTTTTGATGTAGTAGTCGACATGGACTGGTTGGCCAAAAATCATGTAGACATGAGTTCTCATGAGAAGATTATGCAACTACCCCGAAGTATTTCTAGATGATCTACCTAGGTTGCCCCCACATAGGCAAGTTGAATTCTGAATCGACTTAATTCCTGGAGCAATTCTAATAGCTAAGGCACCGTACTGCCTAGCGCCCATGGAAATGCAGGAGTTGTCTAACTAACTCCAAGAACTCTCCGATAAGGGATTTATTCGCCCCATCTCATCACCATGGGGTGCTCCTGTTCTATTCGTTAATAAAAAGGACGGATCCTCACGAATGTACATTGATTATAGAGTATTGAACAAATTAACAAATAAGAATAGGTACTCGCTCCCTTGAATCGAAGATCTATTCGATCAGCTGCAAGGCGCCTCCTACTTCTCCAAACTCGACCTACGGTCAGGTTATCACCAATTACGGATTCACAAAGAATATATACCCAAAATGGTGTTCCAAAAATGATATGGACATTATGAGCTTATGCTTATGCCCTTCAGCCTAACCAATGCTCCTGCGGCATTCATGAACTTAATGAACAGAGTTTGCAGAGCATACTTGGATAAATTTGTGATTTTTATCGATGACATACTAGTCTACTCGCGTAGTAAAGAGGATCACGAGCAACATTTAGGGAAAGTGTTGCAACCACTCAAGGAAGAGAAGTTGTACTCCAAATTCTCTAAGTGTGAGTTTTGGAACAGAGAAGTACACTTTCTCAGTCATATGGTGAACATAGAAGGGATCCATGTGGATCCAACTAAAATCAAGACGATTGAGAAATGGAAAGTCCCGAGGACCCCTACAGAAATCCGTCAATTTCTAGGATTGGCTGTATACAATAGAAGGTCCATAGAAAATTTCTTAGAGATCGCCAAGCCCTTGACAGAACTGACCCAAAAGATGAAGGAATTCGTTTCGGATATTGAAAAGGAGAAGGCATCCCAAACGCTGAAGGAGAAACTGTGCAATGCGCCAATCATATCATTGCCTGAAGGAACAGATTGTGGTATATTGTGATGTGTCAAACTAGGGATTGGGTTGCCATCTGATGCAGAAGAATAAAGTAATTACGAATGCTTCCACGCAGCTCAAGAAAAATGAGGTGAACTGTACTACGCAGAACTTGGAACTAGGAGCAGTGGTCTTCATACTTAAAACCTAGAGACATTACCTATACGGTTCCAGATGCAATGTGTTTACCGATCATAAGAGTCTCCTGGACATACTCGAGCAGAAGATGCTCTACATGAGGCAAAGAAGGTGGATGGAGTTACTTAACGACTATGATTGCGAAATTATGTACCAAAAGCCATTAGGATTATTACAACAACCCGAAATACCCCAATGGAAATGGGAACAGGTAACAATGGACTTCGTCACTAAGTCACCTTGAACTTTCAAAGGTCACGAATTCATTTGAGTTATTGTTGACCAACTGACAAAATTCGTGCGTTTTCTACTTATCCGAGAGGATTACATAATGGAGAGACTTGCTCAAAGCTATATTGAAGAAATTATGTCGCGTCACGGAGTGCCCATTTCAATTATCTATGACAGAGATTGTCATTTTACATCATGGTTTTGGCTATCAATGCAGAAGGTGTTGAATACCCAACTAAACCTGAGTACATCTTATCACCCTCAAACATATGGGCAAGTGAGCGAACTATTCAAACCTTAGAAGATATGCTACGAGTCTGTGTACTAGACTTCGGAGGAAGTTGGGATGTACACTTACTTACCCCTGATAGAGTTCTCTTACAACAACAATTACCAGACCAGCGTCAAGTGTGCGCCATTTGAGGCCATGTTTGGACAAAAATGCCTATCACCGTTGTGTTGGCACGAAGTCGGTGAGAAGCACTTGACAAGGCTAGACGTCATTCAGAAAAGCTACGTTGACAATCGCAGAAAGCCACTAAAATTCCAAACGGGTGATAGAATGTTCCTGAGAGTATCACCTCAGAAAGGACTTGTGCACTTCAACAAGAAAGGCAAGCTAAGCCCAAGCTAAATTGGACCATACAAAATCTTGAAACAAATAGGCTCGGTGGCTTATGAACTAGAATCACCCAAAGAGTTGGATGGCGTTAATGACATATTTCATGTCTCGAACCTTAAGAAGTGTCTAGTTGACAACTCTCAGACCTTGCCCTTAGAAGAGTTCGAATCGATTATTGACTACTTTCTTTTAGTAAAGCACCCACTGAAATCCTTAATAGAGGTACCAAACAGTTTAGACATTACAAGATTCCCTTAATTAAGGCTCTCTGAAATTCTAAACATGGACCTGAGTTCACATAGGAACAGGAAGATTTAATGAGACGAAACTACCCCCACCTATTCACTAGTGCTTCGTCACCCAATAGGACCAGTTGAATTTTGGGAAGAAATTCATTTCAACGGTGGGATAATGTGACAACCGTCAAAAATCTTAGGTCATTACCGCACTTGAATCTTAAATTTACAGTATTCCTTAAATCCTAGCGAAACTTAAGGTTATGACTCCTTAGGTTTACTAAAGCCACATAACGACTTAGTGGTTACTTAGTGAACCATAAGTTCTTTTAGACATGTTAAATTAGGTTACTAAGTGCCAAATTAAACAAAGAAAATTTATCTCCTTATGCTTTAACAAAATCCTTGTCGAATCGCAAACCGAAATTATCGTAACTCGGAAATGTAAGATTGAATCGGTTAAATAATTCATGATAATCAAACTTATATAAATTAAATGTTTATAATACAATTCAAGAACTTAGAAAAATAAACCTTATATCATACAAATACTTATACACTCTAATACAAATTATTAATACAACATTTATACACACTAATTAACACACACAAAAAATGATTTAACAACCCCCACCCCCCCCCCCCACCCCCCTTAAAAAATTCAGTAAAACCATCCTCCTCCCTCCTTTCATTTTAATTTTTCCATTTAATTCACCTACTCTTTCATTATTATTCTCATTTTTCCTAAACACACACTTCTCTCTCTCTCTCATTTTCTCTCTAACTCTTCACATACTCTCTCTTTCTCTATACCCTCTCAAGAAACCAGCCTCCTTTCACCATAATTCCAGAAATTTGAAGGTGTGTTCAAGTTATTTCAAGAACACAAAGGTAAATCAAAACGTCTACACTCATTTACCTTTCATTTTCTTGTAATTTTCTTCATAAAATTCGGATTTTATGCTTTTTCCATGGCTAAAATCCTCATAAAATGCTTGATGTTTGTAGGTTATCTCTTTTCACATCCTTATGTGTTAAAAGAAAGAGTAACCCATGATCAAACCGAAAATCAAGTGAAAAATCATGTTAATGCTTGTAATCTTGTTAGATCTTGTTCATCTTTGTGTATGTCTTTCTTTTTATGCTAAAAATCATTTCTAACACATCTTGGATGTAATCCAACACCATGCATGTGTTAGAGAGTGGATTAAAGGTCAAAATAATCAAGAACCACTTCTATTTAATGTTTAAATGTTTCTCATTTTGAACAAAACATCATTTTAGGGCTTGTTTGGTTTCTGTCCAGATTTGAGTACGAGATTCACCAAGGTGTTTCTCCCACTTAACATAACCAAAATGGACGTTTTATGAGCCAAAAATCAAGTTCAAGATGTTAGATTTCAAACCCCATAAGCCTCATATTTGTTTGAGTTCGTTTGATATTTTTAATAATTTTGGCAAGAAAAGGTGTACAAGTTGTCATATTAAGTCAGAAACTTTCTTCTCAGTGTTTTAATCATAACTAGAGCTTCACATCTCCAAATGACTTGAAACAAACGCCAAAAGTTTACAAATTCTGTTGGCTACAACTTTCCTATTAATTACTTTTTCTGGAACCCAATAGATTTTGCCCAGAAACAATGATTGCATGCATGTGTTCAGATTTGACCTCAGACGATAAAAGTAAATTTTAAAAATACTTGGACTTCTCTATAACTCCTGGAAAACTTACATAAAATAGCTAATATCTTGGGGATCAACTGTAATATTATCCTTATTTTATTTCGGATCATAAGTATTTTTCATAAATTCAACAAACTGATATAATTTTCTGGAAATAAGAATGTGGACTGATTTTTGGTAAAATTTGGAAACCGACACTTCCGGACTTGCTATTTAAGGAAAGACTAACTCTTTATGACTCACGAACATGTTTAAGGTTTGGGTAAAAGTCTCGGGTCAAACCGAGAAGGTTTGACCGACTCAACAAGAACGGGCCTGTGACACCCGCCAATTTAGGACTTTAATTAGTGCCTAAACTACTTGTAATTACGTGTATTTAGTTTTGTAATACTCTAAATATATGTAACATTATGGTGTAATTACTTACACGCGTACGCGATTCGTTTAAATCGTACACTTACCAAACGGACGAGGTCCGATACAATTTAGATTGGACGTTGGTGAAAAAAACTTTTTGATAATGTGGAGTTATCCAAACAAACATTATTTGCTTTAATATATCGTGAAAATATATTACACGTATCTAGTATCGAATAAAACACTCCGAACGCGACGAGAGCACACGAAACGCGCCTAACAACAGAAAGTAATTCAAGTGACATTTTTATAACTCATTATTAAGTATTTTGAAAAATTACTTCGGCTAAAAATATTTCGGATATACTTAACATATAACGCGAAACAACATTTAAACAACTACGGGATTTAACCGACAACGACTCGTGATATTAAATTCGGAAACACAAACCCGCGAGCCGAGACCCAAATGGGTCGGCTCAGACCCGCGGACCCAAACTCAAACCGAACCATGACCCACCCCTTTTAAAACCCTTTTGGTTTCCTTCTTTTCTCATCTACACCAAACACACACACATACACTCTCTTCTCTCCTTCTCCCTCTCAAAGTGCAGCCCCAAACCACCCCAAAAACGTCACCCAAAAACTCATCATCTTGCGGAGTTGATTCAGGGAGAAACAACCACCATCTCGAGCTCTCCATCTTCATCTTCTCCATTTTTGATTTCGTGGTAAGGGACTTCAAAACTCTTTTAAATTACTTGTAAAGCTTAGATTTACATGCTAGAACATTTACCCAACAAGATTATGTCCAAAAAATAAGTTAAATTGTGTTTTAAAACTTGAATTGCACAAACAGCCCCGTCTGCGAACCGAGATGTGTCTCAGCTCGCAGATCGAGCTGCAAACCGAGATTTACCTACCAAAAACTGAACTCGCGAACCCAAACTGCGAACCGAACTCACCTGCGAGTTGACCTGCGAGTCGACCTGCGAGTTGACCTGCGAGTTGACCTACGAGTTGACCTGCGAGTCGACCTGCGAGTTGAACCTTGTGCTGCGAACCGAACTCAGTTCGCAGCCTACCACTTGCGAACCCACTTTGTCTTGCGAATCCAAACTCAGCTCGCACCGCGAACTCAGTTCGCACCACTATTTCAGTCCGCAACCAAACTTGACCAAATTTCCCGAATTTAAATTCCAGATGCGATTTTTAATAAAGCAATGTAGTAGAAATAAAAAAAAATTCAAGCTGACCCCAGCCAGGGGCTCTGCCCCTTGGACCCCGCAGGGGCTACCGCCCCTTGAACCCCGCTACCAGGGGCGCTGCCCCCGGACCCCTGTCATCCAGGAACTTGTAAATACTTTTCGCAACTAAGTGTCGAATACTTACAAATAATGAAACTTGATACAACAATACATATAATAATAACACATTTGGATTATTATTACAAACCGTCACCAACGGGCCATACTTGTTTTCAAAATACAAACGGATTACTAAACGAACACTTGGACATTTCCTAGTTGAGTGGACAATTAGCATGGGTGATCTTTTGAGATACCTACTTATTTGATTATTTGCTTACTTACGACCTTGTACGTTTTGGACGCCAGAGGGTTGCAGGGTTCGGAGAACCACGTACGAACTTACATCCGCTTTACTTACTTGATTACACCTTCATACTTACTAGACTCAGGTGAGTCTTACAGCCCCACTTTTACTATTTTACTTACGGGGTGAGATACATTGCTTACTTTTCTTGAACACAAGTACGAACAACTCATTTTACTATACGGGATTGCATGAGTTACTTACTTTTACTGAAGTCTCTCCATCATATATCGTTAGTTATGGACTTAAGCGCGAACACTAGTTAATGGATCCATTAGGGAAATGACCCTCCCCGCCCGGGGTAGTAGCGCTACCACGAACCGTTCTGTATAAACGGGCGACTATTATTCGTTACTTATGCTTGCTCAGTTACGAGCATGTCACGGCAGCAACTTATTATTTATGGGTTAAGCTTCGATTATGAGCCTCATGGCAACGGTATAACTTACTTACTTTACATTTGCGGGATTGCAAATACCTGATTTACGCCTGCGGGCATTACTGATGAAATCTTGTGTTCAAATACTTATATTATTTATAAACCTGTGAGATTCACCAACATTCGTGTTGACCTTTTTAACTTTGTATCTCAGGTACACAGACGAAGTAGGATTCCCTCAGGATACTAGCTAGAGTCGCATGATTTATACACTGCATTTAACGGAGATTCTTAGCATTATCTTTTGTATTTATTATGATTATGTAATAGAATCTCCCACTATACGCGCGGACTCTAGGGAACTTCATTTTACAATCAGAAACTCTACGTTTTCAAACATTTTATGTATGGAAATGTAACTATTTTAAAACGTTGCATATAGATGTCGTTTGCTTTACTTTTGTGCTGTGATATTTGATTAGTAGCACCCCAAAGCTTGCTTCCGCTATACAGTGATTTTGGGGGTGTTACAGGGCCTCAGTTTCGAAAACGGGAAACTTACTATTTTGGAAAGAATGGTAACCAAAAGGGGTTTGGGTGTCTTATGATGTATTAATCGATTTGTGTGTTGTTAATCATAATTTGGGAGGAACCAAAGTTCCAACACTCAAAACACTATGAAATTTGGACACACACAATTGCGAGACATTATATACTTGTATATTCATTATTATACTCAACGCGATTATTCGACATTAACAAACTTCAAAGCAAACAAACCATTTTGGCACTTTGTAATCTAAATATTTAGCTAAGCAATCCTATCAAACCTAATTTACCAAGAAACTAATTAGAAACCTCGTGTTCGTAGGACTTGGATAGGAGTCATAACCGACAAGCACGCGCGCTACATCCATCGTTTACTCTTACGCTCAATTGTGAGTTTTCACAGCCCCTTTTTACTTGTTTATTATTTTGGGGTGAAAAGCATGATCTCAAACTTTAACTAAATTGGTTGTACTCTTTATGAACTTGTTGAACTTTTGCTATACTATTTATGTGAATTGGTATATACTATTGTTATGCTTGAGTACTATCGTGCTAAAGTCCCCGGAAATACAGTTTACACTACTTATTAACTCGTCCGAGAGCCAGACGAGCCGTTGATATCTATGGATAGCGCTATTTAGGGGGAAACCACTCCTCACTCACACTGGTCATGAGTGCATAGTATCACCTTACTCATGTTAGCGATAGAACATGGAGCTTGGGGCATGTGCCGGTTGAATCGGTTTAGTAGTGGCCTCAATTGCATTAACACTCTTGTATACTACCTTTCATATTCGCAACTATTACAACCACTCATTTTTATTCATGTCATTTATGGACAAAGCTTTTAATTCATTTGTTTATAACACTAAACCTGTGTACTCACCAACTATGACCATAGTTGACCCTTTTGTTTTATCATGCTTTTCAAGAGAACGACAGTAAGGTGCACTCTAGGAGTACGTTAGCATGGATGCATGTTCACACGCATTTGCTTTATTTTAAAACCATAACCCTCTTTTGAAAACTTTATGAAACTTATTGTAATCTCTTTTGAAACAGTGGGTTGAATTTTCTGTAGTTTGTACTACTTTTATTTAAATTTATGTTTGGTGTTGCTTCTATATCTTGTGCGTTGTTACCCGGTGCTGTTACATCTCGTGTTTCCGCTTTAGCGGGGTGTGACAGGTTTGGTATCAGAGCCTAAGGTTATAGAGAATGCCGGGTTTTTTTTTCAAACAAAAACCCCAACTATAACCAACATTTTTAAATAATATTTTCTTAAAACACCAAAAGTATTACCAGTTTAACTAAACTGAGCATATAACTAGTATAACTAACCCGTGTGTTGCATTATTAGACCTCAATTAGACATAGCCTGATCACCTATGTTTAATTTAGGTAAGATTATGCGAGACATGGAGTAGGTGTACTATGATTATGTTCGATTTTCTTTCCTGTTAAACCTATGAAATGCAAACATTGTGTGTGTGCATTGCATATCGTAGGCATCCATGTAGCACTGTTAGTAACTAAGTATACCTCCATTTTAGTCTTATCATTTCGAGGTTAACATGTTAGTTCATAATGTCAAAGTAGCTTGTTTAAGGTGTTAGTCAAATCTTGTGATCTTTGTAAACGACACTAAGTACAGGATAGCAACACTTGGGGTGTTGCATTAGCTACTGTATATAGTGGTTGAATCTGGATCTGTGAATGTTCTTTCTGTCTATGCTCGAGCCATATTATGTGATATTCTAATCGATTCTAATTAATTATAGGGCAATAGTTTTACTACTCTTGTTTGTATTAAATGGCCCTTGATTTCGCATACATAAACTCGTTAAACAATATTCCGCACATTTAACTAGTGAATCGAACCCTAAGGATCAATAGATTGGAAACTACACATCATTTTCCCACACTGCTTAGTCAACAAACGCATCAGGACACATCACTAATCGTCTTAGGGACTAAATCTTCTATTTGTAGTCTTATCTTGTCACAACCCTCATCCCACGCCGCCATATCAACCGACGATTATGATTACATCATTGGTCGCCCTCGCGATAACCCACCCAGTACCGACAAGGAGAATCTATCAGAAAAAGGACCACTTGAGGAGGTTCCGCCTAAGGATGAACCAATAAAACTGGACCAACATGAGAAGTCGTCACCTAGGCGCGTTACATCTACTTATTCTATTTTACACTCTTCCTCCTACTCTTATCGAAAACCTATGAATCGCGTGTGCTATACACGACTAGAATTACTGACAGTTCACCTTGAACTAGACCTTACACTATGTATACTATTACTGACACTCTAACCACTAGGACCCGTCGTCGGTCAGATGTCCGTCAATGGAATTAATTACCCGCAACTCTTGAGGCTTGGAGAATAGAAGAAGGAATATAGATTCTTACAGAGGACGAAGAAGCTTTCTACATGCAAATCTCTCTACACGCACATGAACTCGCTCACCATACATTCCCGGTACTAGCTGATAGGCTACGCCGCCACGAGAATAGAATAGATACTATGAAGTTAGAACAACATGAAACCCGTTTAGGCTAGGTGTGACTGGCACAAGGCTGAGATGTACAGATCTATGAGGACCAACAGGGTCTTAGTGAAACCATAGAAACTACCCATCTCCAGGTGATGGCGACCAGAGGCAAAGTTAACGCCTTGCAATTAAAACTAGTGTCCAAAATATAACTCAATTAAGACTAGTAGAAATTCCACTCTCCATGTATAGTGTGTGGGAAACGACTTCAACCAAATTTGCGTCAGACATTTTCCATGGATTTTTCAAAAACATGAATCTTCATATAGATTTTTGATAAAACAAAGCTTTTAACACTTTTCAATAAACAGCCTTCAATGTATTTATCGACTCAAGCCTTCAACGAATTTTCATCAGACATTTTCACAACTTCAATCTTTTCGAATGAATTTCGTTAAACGGAGTTTTCAAACAATTTGTCAGTAACAAGAATTTCAACGTGGTTTGATTGACTCAAATAATCAACGAACTCTAAGTTGTCAAACAGATTTTCAACATAAAAAATTTTCAACAAATTTTATAACTCTTCCACAAAATGTTTTATAATATATTCAAATCCATAAGTTTGCCAAAATCACGATTACGTTAGTAATAGAGGAGACGACGCCAATTTAACCAGAAATAGTACCAGCTGTTTTGTGTTAAAACTTGGGATAGTTAAAAATTCCTTTCGTATACTAGAAATTTATATATCTTTAGAGACTAAACTCTAATGCATCTGGAGCTTGTTACGAGTGTGGAAACACTGAACATTTTAGGAAAGCACATTGAAATACCAATGTGGTCACAGGTACCTTTCTCCTAAATAACCACTACGCATCAGTACCTTTGACTAAGGGGTAGACAAGAGCTTTGTCTCACATCAGTTAGGGCCCCTAATCCATAAGGAATCACAACCTTTAGAACCTCCGTATGTGGTAGAACTCGCTATTGGTTACAAACTAATTGTTAGTGAAACAATACGTAACTACGTACTAGACCTGAAAGGTGAATCCTTCAGTATAGACCTTATTCCGATGAAAATGGAAAGTTTTGATGTAGTAGTCGACATGGACTGGTTGGCCAAAAATCATGTAGACATGAGTTCTCATGAGAAGATTATGCAACTACCCCGAAGTATTTCTAGATGATCTACCTAGGTTGCCCCCACATAGGCAAGTTGAATTCTGAATCGACTTAATTCCTGGAGCAATTCTAATAGCTAAGGCACCGTACTGCCTAGCGCCCATGGAAATGCAGGAGTTGTCTAACTAACTCCAAGAACTCTCCGATAAGGGATTTATTCGCCCCATCTCATCACCATGGGGTGCTCCTGTTCTATTCGTTAATAAAAAGGACGGATCCTCACGAATGTACATTGATTATAGAGTATTGAACAAATTAACAAATAAGAATAGGTACTCGCTCGCTTGAATCGAAGATCTATTCGATCAGCTGCAAGGCGCCTCCTACTTCTCCAAACTCGACCTACGGTCAGGTTATCACCAATTACGGATTCACAAAGAATATATACCCAAAATGGTGTTCCAAAAATGATATGGACATTATGAGTTTATGCTTATGCCCTTCAGCCTAACCAATGCTCCTGCGGCATTCATGAACTTAATGAACAGAGTTTGCAGAGCATACTTGGATAAATTTGTGATTTTTATCGATGACATACTAGTCTACTCGCGTAGTAAAGAGGATCACGAGCAACATTTGGGGAAAGTGTTGCAACCACTCAAGGAAGAGAAGTTGTACTCCAAATTCTCTAAGTGTGAGTTTTGGAACAGAGAAGTACACTTTCTCGGTCATATGGTGAACATAGAAGGGATCCATGTGGATCCAACTAAAATCAAGACGATTGAGAAATGGAAAGTCCCGAGGACCCCTACAGAAATCCGTCAATTTCTAGGATTGGCTGTATACAATAGAAGGTCCATAGAAAATTTCTTAGAGATCGCCAAGCCCTTGACAGAACTGACCCAAAAGATGAAGGAATTCGTTTCGGATATTGAAAAGGAGAAGGCATCCCAAACGCTGAAGGAGAAACTGTGCAATGCGCCAATCATATCATTGCCTGAAGGAACAGATTGTGGTATATTGTGATGTGTCAAACTAGGGATTGGGTTGCCATCTGATGCAGAAGAATAAAGTAATTACGAATGCTTCCACGCAGCTCAAGAAAAATGAGGTGAACTGTACTACGCAGAACTTGGAACTAGGAGCAGTGGTCTTCATACTTAAAACCTAGAGACATTACCTATACGGTTCCAGATGCAATGTGTTTACCGATCATAAGAGTCTCCTGGACATACTCGAGCAGAAGATGCTCTACATGAGGCAAAGAAGGTGGATGGAGTTACTTAACGACTATGATTGCGAAATTATGTACCAAAAGCCATTAGGATTATTACAACAACCCGAAATACCCCAATGGAAATGGGAACAGGTAACAATGGACTTCGTCACTAAGTCACCTTGAACTTTCAAAGGTCACGAATTCATTTGAGTTATTGTTGACCAACTGACAAAATTCGTGCGTTTTCTACTTATCCGAGAGGATTACATAATGGAGAGACTTGCTCAAAGCTATATTGAAGAAATTATGTCGCGTCACGGAGTGCCCATTTCAATTATCTACGACAGAGATTGTCATTTTACATCATGGTTTTGGCTATCAATGCAGAAGGTGTTGAATACCCAACTAAACCTGAGTACATCTTATCACCCTCAAACATATGGGCAAGTGAGCGAACTATTCAAACCTTAGAAGATATGCTACGAGTCTGTGTACTAGACTTCGGAGGAAGTTGGGATGTACACTTACTTACCCCTGATAGAGTTCTCTTACAACAACAATTACCAGACCAGCGTCAAGTGTGCGCCATTTGAGGCCATGTTTGGACAAAAATGCCTATCACCGTTGTGTTGGCACGAAGTCGGTGAGAAGCACTTGACAAGGCTAGACGTCATTCAGAAAAGCTACGTTGACAATCGCAGAAAGCCACTAAAATTCCAAACGGGTGATAGAATGTTCCTGAGAGTATCACCTCAGAAAGGACTTGTGCACTTCAACAAGAAAGGCAAGCTAAGCCCAAGCTAAATTGGACCATACAAAATCTTGAAACAAATAGGCTCGGTGGCTTATGAACTAGAATCACCCAAAGAGTTGGATGGCATTAATGACATATTTCATGTCTCGAACCTTAAGAAGTGTCTAGTTGACAACTCTCAGACCTTGCCCTTAGAAGAGTTCGAATCGATTATTGACTACTTTCTTTTAGTAAAGCACCCACTGAAATCCTTAATAGAGGTACCAAACAGTTTAGACATTACAAGATTCCCTTAATTAAGGCTCTCTGAAATTCTAAACATGGACCTGAGTTCACATAGGAACAGGAAGATTTAATGAGACGAAACTACCCCCACCTATTCACTAGTGCTTCGTCACCCAATAGGACCAGTTGAATTTTGGGAAGAAATTCATTTCAACGGTGGGATAATGTGACAACCGTCAAAAATCTTAGGTCATTACCGCACTTGAATCTTAAATTTACAGTATTCCTTAAATCCTAGCGAAACTTAAGGTTATGACTCCTTAGGTTTACTAAAGCCACATAACGACTTAGAGGTTACTTAGTGAACCATAAGTTCTTTTAGACATGTTAAATTAGGTTACTAAGTGCCAAATTAAACAAAGAAAATTTATCTCCTTATGCTTTAACAAAATCCTTGTCGAATCGCAAACCGAAATTATCGTAACTCGGAAATGTAAGATTGAATCGGTTAAATAATTCATGATTATCAAACATAGATAAATTAAATGTTTATAATACAATTCAAGAACTTAGAAAAATAAATCTTATATCATACAAATACTTATACACTCTAATACAAATTATTAATACAACATTTATACACATTAATTAACACACACAAAAAATGATTTAACAACCCCCACCCCCCTTAAAAAATTCAGCAAAACCATCCTCCTCCCTCCTTTCATTTTAATTTTTCCATTTAATTCACTTACTCTTTCATTATTATTCTCATTTTTCCTAAACACACACTTCTCTCTCTCTCTCATTTTCTCTCTAACTCTTCACATACTCCCTCTTTCTCTATACCCTCTCAAGAAACCAGCCTCCTTTCACCATAATTCCAGAAATTTGAAGGTGTGTTCAAGTTATTTCAAGAACACAAAGGTAAATCAAAACGTCTACATTCATTTACCTTTCATTTTCTTGTAATTTTCTTCATAAAATTCGGATTTTATGCTTTTTCCCTGGCTAAAATCCTCATAAAATGCTTGATGTTTGTAGGTTATCTCTTTTCACATCCTTATGTGTTAAAAGAAAGAGTAACCCATGATCAAACCGAAAATCAAGTGAAAAATCATGTTAATGCTTGTAATCTTGTTAGATCTTGTTCATCTTTGTGTATGTCTTTCTTTTTATGCTAAAAATCATTTCTAACACATCTTGGATGTAATCCAACACCATGCATGTGTTAGAGAGTGGATTAAAGGTCAAAAGAATCAAGAACCACTTCTATTTAATGTTTAAATGTTTCTCATTTTGAACAAAACATCATTTTAGGGCTTGTTTGGTTTCTGTCCAGATTTGAGTACGAGATTCACCAAGGTGTTTCTCCCACTTAACATAACCAAAATGGACGTTTTATGAGCCAAAAATCAAGTTCAAGATGTTAGATTTCAAACCCCATAAGCCTCATATTTGTTTGAGTTCGTTTGATATTTTTAATAATTTTGGCAAGAAAAGGTGTACAAGCTGTCATATTAAGTCAGAAACTTTCTTCTCAGTGTTTTAATCATAACTAGAGCTTCACACCTCCAAATGACTTGAAACTAATGTCAAAAGTTTACAAATTCTGTTGGCTACAACTTTCCTGTTAATTACTTTTTCTGGAACCCAATAGATTTTTCCCAGAAACAATGATTGCATGCATGTGTTCAGCTTTGACCTGGGATGATAAAAGTAAAATTTAAAAATACTTGGACTTCTCTATAACTCCTGGAAAACTTACATAAAATAGCTAATATCTTGGGGATCAACTGTGATTTTTTCCTTATTTTATTTCGGATCATAAGTATTTTTCATAAATTCAACAAACTGATATAATTTTCTGGAAATAAGAACGTGGACTGATTTTTGGTAAAAGTTGGAAACCGACACTTGCGGACTTGCTATTTAAGGAAAGTCTAACTCTTTATGACTCATGAACATGTTTAAGGTTTGGGTAAAAGTCTCGGGTCAAACCGAGAAGGTTTGACCGACTCAACAAGAACGGGCCTCGGTTTCGAAAACGGGAAACTTACTATTTTTGGAAAGAATGGTAACCAAAAGGGGTTTGGGTGTCTTATGATGTATTGATCGATTTGTGTGTTGTTAATCATAATTTGGGAGAAACCAAAGTTCCAACACTCAAAACACTATGAAATTTGGACACAAACAATTGCGAGACATTTTATACTTGTATATTCATTATTATACTCAACGCGATTATTGGACATTAACAAACTTCAAAGCAAACAAACCATTTTGGCACTTTGTAATCTAAATATTTAGCTAAGCAATCCTATCAAATCTAATTTACCAAGAAACTAATTAGAAACCTCGTGTTCGTAGGACTTGGATAGGAGTCATACCCGAAGAGCACGCGCGCTACATCCATCATTTACTCTTACGCTTAATTGTGAGTTTTCACAACCCCTTTTTACTTGTTTATTATTTTGGGGTGAAAAGCATGATCTCGAACTTTAACTAAATAGGTTGTACTTTTTATGAACTTGTTGAACTTTTGTTATACCATTTATGCGATCTGGTATATACTACTGTTATGCTTGAGTACTATCGTGCTAAAGTCCCCGGAAATACAGTTTACACTACTTATTAACTCGTCCGAGAGCCAGACGAGCCGTTGATATCTATGGATAGCGCTATTTAGGGGGAAACCACTCCTCACTCACACTGGTCATGAGTGCATAGTATCACCTTACTCATGTTAGCGATAGAACATGGAGCTTGGGGCATGTGCCGGTTGAATTGGTTTAGTAGTGGCCTCAATTGCATTAACACTCTTGTATACTACCTTTCATATTCGCAACTATTACAACCACTCATTTTTATTCATGTCATTTATGGACAAAGCTTTTAATTCATTTGTTTGTAACACTAAACCTGTGTACTCACCAACTATGACCATAGTTGACCCTTTTGTTTTATCATGCTTTTCAGGAGAACGACAGTAAGGTGCACTCTAGGAGTACGTTAGCATGGATGCATGTTCACACGCATTTGCTTTATTTCAAAACCATAACCCTCTTTTGAAAACTTTATGAAACTTATTGTAATCTCTTTTGAAACCGTGGGTTGAATTTGCTGTAGTTTGTACTACTTTTATTTAAAATTATGTATGGTGTTGCTTCTATATCTTGTGCGTTGTTACCCGGTGCTGTTACATCTCGTGTTTCCGCTTTAGCGAGGTGTGACATTCTTCTAGTTTATCAGATGAAAGTTCAGAAACTAGACTAGTAATAACTTTCTTTTCAATCTCACATGATGATTCAGACTTGAGTGATTTAGATTTTACACTCTTTTCACTCTCAGATGTACTATCACTCTGATCATCTTCTTCACTCCAATCACTAATCTCAACTTTATCAAAGTTCACATCTTTTTCTAAACTCTTAACATGATCAACCTTTTTAACATCATCATTCATTCCTTCCTTAAGAGAATTGATATCAATTTCAGGTTTAGAAGGAAAGTAGTTGTTGTTATAAGAAGATGGAACATTATTGTAACCTAATCCTGTTTTAAGCTTATCATGAATCTGTGAATTGATAAGTTTGTTAACACTCTTAGATGCATGTTCTAAGTTACTTACATTTAGTCTAATGCTATCTCTTTCACATGTGACCTCGGCAAGTTTCTTAGTTAACAATTCTACTTTATCTTTAAGAGTGTCTCTCTCCCACCTAGCATAATCAATGTCATATTTATACTGTGTTTCATTGACTTCATATGCTTTTATTTGTTTCTCAAGATTTTCAATGGCTGCTATGGTGTGTTTGCTTTTAATCTCCCATTGTTTTAGTTCATCACACACTTTTAAATTATGATCCCGGTAATGTTTAACAGTTTGTTTACACACAGTAGAACATAGTTTAACATGTACCTCATATGGAACTTCTGTCTTTTGTTCAGGTTTAGCAATGGCCATTAGAGCTTGATTTTTCACTTCATGATCTTCTTGATCACTCCAATCAAAACCTAATCCATCTTGAGATACTAAAGCATTACTTGTACCCCCTTGAATTGGTACATTCCTTCTTAGATTCCCATTGAAATTTCCAGCTCTCTGTCCATTCGGATCTTGTTTTGGTGCTCTACACTCCCTTGCAAAGTGTCCCATCTTATGGCAGTTAAAACATTCCACCTTGCTCTTGTCAAACAGACTTGCATCATTCCTTTGAGATGTGAAATTGTTCCTTCCCATCCGCTGCATAAACCTCTTTCCTCTTTGTGTGATCAAAGCAATTTGCCACTTGATATCCATCTCCTCAAGATCATCAGAAGCTATCTGCTCCAGATCTTCATTAGTAAGTGAAGAGTTCACATTACTAGCAAAGAAAGATTCCAATACTTGATCATTGGATCTATTCTGATGATCCACAACCTCCAGAAACATAGGTAGACCCCTGTTGATTTGTATCTACTTGTGTTCCACCCATTGACATAAAAGCAGCATTATGATTATACCCTGTAGTCTGCTTCTTGCTCTTTATCTCTGTTTCAAAGTTTCTCAGATCATTATATATGTCTTCTAGTTCCCTGGAGTCCAAATCTGTACTTTGTCTTTAACCAACTGTATAGATTGTCCATTCTTTACCTAATGATCTTAAAAACTTTCTGTTGAGATCATCCTAATCAATTTTAACTTTATGATTCTCCAACTCACCAACTAACTTAGTAAATCTATCAAAGGTCTGAGTTAAGGTTTCAGACTTGACAGAGCCAAAGTTCTCAAATTGCTGTTTGAGAAGTGATCTTTTGTTCTTTTTGGTGTTAACATTACCTCCAAACCTTTTCTCAATTGCCTCCATGAGTACCTTTGCATCTTCATAGTTTTCAAATCTCCTCTGGTACACATTAGGAATTGACAGCAATAGAGTACTTAATGCTTTGTACTCTGTAGATCGAATTTTTCTTTCAGCTTCAGAGGTTAGTGGTGGTCTTTCTTGTCGAACACCATCACCATGAACAAGATAAGCAGGACCATTAACAACAACTTCCCACATCTGGTAGTCTGTGAGAAGCATATATTGCTTGATCCTGACCTTCCATAGATCAAACTCATCAGGTTTGAGCATTGGGATCTTTGTAGCTTGAACACCTTCATTATTTTCTGTAGCCATTGTGTCGCACCCCCAAATTCAGGTTGCGGAAGCGAATCGGGTCGGGGCGCGACTAACCAATAATCACAAGCACAAAGATATAATGAACGACCACTAAATGCGTCGTTTTACATTGTATTGATAAAATCAAAGTTTACATCAAAAATATTGTTTACATTAGCTCAGTTTCTTGAAATTGAGAGATTTACATTACATAATTAATCTATACAAAATATAATAATGCAATTAAATCTATGATTTGTTTGAATGCAGACTCGAGCTAATGATCCTGATTGGGCAGTCACCTACTGCGGAGTACCTGTGATACATGCTAAAATGGGTCAGCGAAACGCTGGTGAGCTCACATGTTTGTATGTCAACACATATTTGTATGAACCGCAAGATTTAATTGAATTTAAAGTGCAATTAAGCAAATTAAAAGTTATACAACCATGAGCACATAGTCTGAGCTTAACTCGAGGTGTCAGGTCCACATTTAAGGAATCCTGATCGAGGTGCCTCCCACGAGTACCTAATCTACACTCATCTGAACAAATATTAGTACATCCGTTTACCCAGTTAGTGCATGCTAACCCGGACGAGGAGGGTCAATCCTATATGGTACCATATACTAATATTCACGCTACAACGTATTACCAAACTATGCTGAGGAGGGCTTTGAAAAGATTAGTGAGATAACTCATGTAGTATTTGTTTGATTTCGTACTTGCGTTCATATAGTAAAATAAAACGAGCAATGATATCACACCCCTGAGAAAAGTAAAATAGGGGCTATGAGACTCACCTGAGTCTGGAGAGTTTAACTAATTAAACTTGAGTTGATTAGCCGAGAATCGATGTCCGAAGACTTGTAACCTGAGGGTGTCCACGACACGCGATGGTTATAAATGTGAGAAGGTATCTATAAAGACTACCTTTGTAGTGATTCTTTCAACTAGAATGTCCAAATTACTACGATTTAGTTGATTTGGTTATGTTTTGAAAATGTGTACGGCCCGTTGGTGATTTGTTTGTAATAATAATCCCACATTATTATTTTGATTTTCGAAAGGTGTTATACTTAGAAAGTATTTGTAAACTTTAAGTGACGGGGGTCTGGGGGCAGCGCCCCTGGGTAGCGGGGTTCCAATGGTGGCAGCCCCTGGCGGGGTCCAAGGGGTTGGCCCCTGGCTGGGGTCGAGATGCCAGGTCAGCTCGAAAATTTTTTATTTCTATCATATTGTTATAGTGAAAACGCATATGAGATTCGAATTTGGGTAAAATCAAGTGATAAAATTTCAGGTTTCGACACTTAGTAAAATCCGCGTTTTCTAGATTCTGTTATCTGCGACATTAGGCGTTGTGTCGCAGGTCGTGACTGCGACATTGACTATGGCGTCGCTATGTGCGATGTACGTATATTAATGCGACGTTGGGGGTTGCGTCGCTATATGCGACATTGTTGGTTCTTGTGACGTAAGGGTCTGTGTCGCTATGTGCGACGTCAGCCATTTTAGGCGACATTGAAACTGATGTCGCACCTGCGACATCGTGATAGGTTTTTGCGACATTGAGGTTGATGTCGCAATGTCGCTGGGACTGATGTGACATCTGCATCTGATCAGGTCTTGGTGGCCGGAAAAATGGTCGGACAACTTCCGTTTGGTCCGAAACTTTTACCCAATCCATATTTGGACATTTTAAGCTTAGATAAACAACAAAAAGTCGAAAATAATGGAAATCGATGAGTTTCGGGATTTTGTCGGAAACTTACAAGTTTGCGCGAGGAGAAACCGAAAAGATGGGAATGTAGATCGTTGCGTGGTGATCGTTTTCTTCTAAATGAACCTTGGAGGATGATGAGTCTTTGATGGTGTTTTTGTGATTTTAATGGAGGTGGTGGTGTAGTGGAGTTTAGAGAGAAAAAGAGAAGAGAGATGATAGGGAGAGAGAGAATAAGTGAAAATGGGGTGGGGAGGTGGTGACCTCATCCCTTTTTGGCTGATTTTGGGTGGGGTCCACGGGTGTGGGCTTCACCCACTTTTCGTTCCTGCGTTCGTGCTCCGTGTGACGGTCCTTTTTTCCGATTGTTTAAACGTTTAATTAATTTAATACGCGTTCAATTATAAGTTTTAAAATACGATTAATTATTCGACATTTTAGTTGAAGTATTTAACCGAATCCTTTAGAATTTAAGTTATAAAAATATAACTTATACTTGTTTCGTTCATTTGCGTGTTAAATGTTTAAGTCGCGTAGACGTTTATTATACGATATGAAATGTAATTGAAATATTATCAAAATAATATTTTGGGTATGATATCGTTATTAAATAATTTTATATTATTTAATCAAATTGATCACCAACGTCCGTATTTACTTGAACCGAATTACATTCGATTTGAATTGAGTACGATTTAATCAAATCGTATACTTGTATATATTCAACAATATGTATATTTGATACATTAATTAGCCTAACACAGAACTAATTACATGTATTAACAGTCGATTAGGTACTAATTACTAGTCCTATTTTGGCGGGTGTCACACATTGAATTAAAAGTTAAGAGAGAACTAAAACCTTAATAAACAATTTGTTTCTTGATCTTTTACTAATTCAAAGCTTTCCAAAGCTCTGATATCACTTTGTTAATCCCTTAACAATCGATTCTGTAAAGCTTTGACAATGTATTAAACAACTGCGAAATAATTGTTTAATATTAAGTAAAAGAACTCAAACATGCAATAACTTGAACAACACGTAAATAACTTCAAAGCTCCAATCTTATTAATCAATAAGACGAACACACAGATGTATTAGGGTTTACTCCTTGAAGCTACGATTACTTTTCTACCTTCTAAGGATCTCTATTTATAATGCATAGAGTCCTGTACAAGTCATCCTACAAATATGGAAACTAAATCAAGTCCATATACAACTCAAACTCTTATAACCGTCATAATAATATAAATAGTCATAACAACCTGTTTATACTAACAGTAATAACCATAAACCTCTAGACAGTTATAACTTTGATATTTACAAAGACAGTCATAACAATACAATCAGTAATAACTACTTGACTCAAATATAACTTACAGTAACAAAACCATCAAGCAGTCATAATGACTTGTCTTCAATCATCAACCAGTAACAACCTCATTACTAACCATCATAACTCTATTTGTTCTGGCAGTCATAATAACTTGTACAACCAGTCATAATCTTACTTGGTAATTTCAACCCAAATAGATCAGACTCTACAAGTTTCTCTTGGGAACCCAAACCAATTTGGCTTTGGGTTTCCCATGTGCATTCACATAATTAACTTTCTTAAAGATTATTGATTGTGAAGCACTGTTGGAATTTGGACATTTTGATTTAACAGTATGAATTTGTTTCCTAATTCAACTTATTTTAGACTTAATAGTGGAATTTGGTCTAACAGTTTTAACTATTCTACCAATGTTGGCTAACTTATCAGTTACCACTACTGCAGTAGATTTACCTGTAGCAGTTTTTAACTTACTAGCCTTAGCATTCATCTTCTTGGCAGTAGCTAAATGATCAATTTTTGATTTGAAATTTTGTTTGATGATCATATTAGCTGTTGTCCATGGTTGTTTTCTGATCCTTTGAATATTCTTAGGATTATGATAACACTCATGTTGAAGATGATTGTTTTTACCACATATAAAGCAGGGTTTCTCCTTTACCATCTTAAAGTTATTTCCCAATTTTTGTGAAACCATTTAGTTCCAATTTCTTTGATTTCCTCTGGTTCTATGATTTTGAATTGATGGTAACGAAGAAGAGCTTCTTTAAATTTACAGTTATCACAGTTATTAATCACAGATTTGTCAACAACATTTGTCTTAACTGATTTAATTGTATTACTAATATAACCTAGACCTGACCTAGATTTATTAATAGTGGTGCTCACATTCTTTAAAGCCTGTTTAGCTTCCTCCTCAAACAATCTTTTACCCTCTTCTAGTTTATTACTATTCAGTTCTGAAACTAGAACAATCATTGATTTCTTTTCACTCTCACAGGACTTGTTCGAAGTTTAAGATTTAACACTTTTCTCACATATAGATGAAAAATCAGATTCATCTTCTTCAGTCAAATCTCTAATTTCAACCTTTTCACGATCGACTTCAATATTTAAGTTATTAACTGGATCCACCTTTGTAATGTCAACTGAGGGTCCTTCCTTTAATTTATTTAAATCAAAGTCAGTCTTAGGAGGAAAGTAATTGTCAATATAAGGTGGGGGTACAGAATTATATCCTAATCCAGTTTTTAACTTATCATGAATTCGTGACTTGATTAGGTTTTGAACACTTTTAGAAGCATTTTCTATGTCACCCACTTTTAATTTAATACTATCTCTCTCACATGTGACCTCAGTTAGTTTCTTATTCAGAACATCTACTTTATCTTTCAATACATCTCTTTCACATCTTGCATATTTAAGATCAAATTCATACCGAGTTACATTCTAATCATATGCTTTAATCTATTTTCAAGATTTTCAATGGCAGCAGTGGTGTATCTACTCTTTACCTCACATTGTCTAAGTTCCTCACAAAATTTTATATTATGATCCCTGTAATGCTTAACAGATTGTTTACACACAGCAGAACACAATTTAATTTGTATCTCATAAGGAATTTTTGACTTTTTGTCAGACTCAGCAATGGCCATGAGAGATTGATTCTTCACTTCATGTTCCTCTTGATCACTCCAAGCAAAACCTAGTCCATCCTGAAAAACCAATGCATTTGATGTACCACCTTGAATTGGTACATTCCTCCTTTGTAATACATTCCCATTGCCAGATCTTTGTCCACTGTGCTCCTGTCTTGGACTTCTACATTCTCTAGCAAAGTGCCTCATCTTATGACAATTGAAGGATTCTACCTTGCTTTTATCAAACCAAGAAGCATCATTCCTTTGATTTGCAAAGTTATTCCTCCCAGTCCTTTGCATAAACCTCTTGGCTCTTTTAGTAATCAAAGCAATTTTCCACTTAATATCCATCTCCTCCAGATCATCAACATTAATTTGCTCCAAATCTTCATTAATAAGTGAAGAGTTAACATTACTAACAAAGAAAGCTTCCAGCATCTGATCATTGGATCTGCATTGAGATGATCCAGTTCTTGCAGTAACATAAGTAGACCCTTGTTGATTTAAATCAACTTGAGATCCACTTACTGACATAAAAGCAGCATTATGATTGTTTCCTAATGCCTGCTTCTTGCTTTCTACTTCTGGCTTAAAATTTCTTAGATCATTATAGATATTTTCAAGCTCTTTTACTTCCAAATCTGCACTTTGTCTTAAACCAACTGTGTAGATTGTCCATTCCTCACCTAATGACCTCAGAAACTTCCTGTTCAAATCATCTTTATCAATCTTTACCTTATGGTTCTCCAGGTCTCCAACTAACTTTGAAAACCTGTCAAAGGTTTGAGTCAAAGTTTTTGTTTTTACATAATTAAAGTTCTCATACTATTGCTTCAATAGAGATCTTTTGTTCTTCTTGGTGCTATCATTACCACCAAATCTATTTTCAATAGCCTCCATAAGTACTTTAGCATCTTCACAAGCTTCAAACCTCCTTTGGTACTCATTGGGAATTGATAGTAACAATGTGTTGAGTTCTTTTAACTCTGTGGATCTAACTGCCTAACTGACTCATAATTATCACAAAATCATAAACAGTTGTAACTACCACATTTACACTTTCAGTGTAAGCTAAAACTTCCTTCAGTGGAAACTGTTTCATTTGCGATATAATACTAAGTATAAATACACAATAAGCTTTAACTACTATAATAAGACTAACAACTATAATTACTTACAAAACAAACTGTAACACCCCTAAAATCACTGTTTAGCGGAAGCAAGCTTTGGGGTGCTACTAATCAAATATCACAGCACAAAAGTAAAGCAAACGACATCTATATGCAACGTTTGTAAAATAGTTACATTTCCATACATAAAATGTTTGAAACATAGAGTTTCGGGTTACAAAATGAAGTCCCATAGAGTCCGCGCGTAAAGCGGGAGATTCTATTACATAATCATAATAAATACAAAAGATAATGCTAAGAATCTCTGTAAATGCAGTTGTAGAAATCATGCGACTCTAGCTAGTATCCTGAGGGAATCCTACTCCGTATGTGTACCTGAGATACAAAGCTAAAAAGGTCAACACGAATGTTGGTGAATCTCACAGGTTTGTAAATAATATTAGTATTTGAACACCAGATTTCATCAGTAATGCCCGCAGGCGTGAATCCGGTATTTGCAATCCCGCAAATGTAAAGTAAGTAAGTTATACCGTTTCCATGAGGCTCATAATCGAAGCTTAACCCGTAAGTAATAAGTTGCTCCCGTGACATGCTCGTAACTGAGCAAGCATAAGTAACGAATAATAGTCGCCCGTTTATACAGAACGGTTCGTGGTAGCGCTACTACCCCGGGCGGGGAGGGTCATTTCCCTAATGGATCCATTAACTAGTGTTCGCGCTTAAGTCCATAACTAACGATATATGATGGAGAGACTTCAGTAAAAGTAAGTAACTCATGCAATCCCGTATAGTAAAATAAGTTGTTCGTACTTGTGTTCAATAAAAGTAAGCAATGTATCTCACCCCGTAAGTAAAACAGTAAAAGTGGGGCTATGAGACTCACCTGAGCCTTTGCAAGTTACGTTTATACCAATAAACGAGAAATCGTAAGTAATGTCAATCGTAGGTTCTCCGAACCCAAAATCCTTCAAATGCCTAGACACATAATGTTAAGTAAGTAGATATCCCGCAAGACCACCTAGAATAGTTATACACAACTAGTAAGTCCAATGTTTGTTTATGTGTTTGTAATCGTTTGTCTTTAGAAAACATGTTTGGCCCGTTGGTGAAGGTTGTAATAATAATTTCAAAGTATTATTATTGTTCTTATATTATTGTATACTGGAATGACGGGGGTCCGGAGGCAGCGCTCCTGGTAGTGGGGTCCAAGGGGTGGCAACCCTTGGCGGGGTCCAAGGGGCTGAGCCCCTGGTTGGGGTCAAGCTGGGGATTTGAATTTGGGTAAAATTGGGTGTCAAATTTGAGTCTCAAAACTTAGTGAAAAAAGGAGTTTTAAACTCTCTGTTTTTAGCGACACAATATGCGACACAAAGGTCAGGTATGCGACACAAGGGTTGTGTCGCATAAGAATACGACACAAGAGCTTAGCGACACAAGGGTTGTGTCGCATAAGCTTTCGCTGCTAAATCAATAGCGACATAAGGGTTGTGTCGTATAGGGTATACGACACAAGGTGCGACATAATCGTTGTGTCGCAAAATCTATGACACAAGGGTTGATGCGACATAAAATGCAACGTCAATGGGTTTATGCGACACAACCTTGCGACACAAGGCTTGTGTCGTAAAGATGAACACCAGCCCAGAAACAGCGCCTGTCGCGCTTTTCCGACCCAAATCACAAATCTAACTCATTTTTAGGCTATGAAATCATGTTCTAATCCTTTATTTAGGCATAACTAAGTTGTGTACACAATCTAACATCAAAACATAACATCAAAATGAGTAAATCTAAGATTTTAGAGTTTTTCTTACAATCACAAATCGAAGCTAGAGGAGGCCGAAAATGATGATGATGCTTTTGTAAATCTTGTTCCTTGCTTGATGGTGATTCCGAAAATGTAACTTTTGTTGTCGGTTATGCTAGATCCGAAAATTTGGTGGTGATGGGTTTGAGAGTGTTTAGTGGTGTGTGTGTGTTTTTGTTGAAATGGAAATAAAAGAAAGAGGGAAAGAGAGGTGGGGTGTAGGTGAAAGCCTCACCTTTTTCAGTCCCCGCAATCGCGCTCCGTGCGGTGTTCGTTCTCCCGTTCGTTTAAATGTTAAATGTTTATTTTATACGTTTAAATATACGTTTTAAAATACGAATAATTACCCAATATTTTTGTTGAAGTATTTTACCAAATACTTAATGGTTGCGTTATAAAATATAACTTTAACTTGTTCCGATTTGTTTGCGCGTTTAATAATCTAATCGTGTAGTCCTTGTTTGTACGATACGAATTTGAATTGAAATATTATCTAAATCATATTTTGGATATAATTGCGTTATTAAATAATAATATATTATTTAATAAAATAGTTCACCAACGTCCGTATTAATTGAACCAAATTACTTTCGATGTGAAACTTGTACGATTTAATCAAATCGCATGATTGTATATATTCAACAATATATATTACTTGATACATTAATTAGCCTAACACAAAACTAATTACATGTATTATAACTGATTAGGTACTAATCACTAGTCCTAATTTGGCGGGTGTCACACAAACTATCAGTGTTAATCATATAACCTTTACTGGTAATCTTCAAGCTTCACTTATAAACACTTGTCTTCTCTTCAACATTCTTCTTTCAGTGGTAATTCTCTGAAGACGGTGTTAGCCATAACATAAACAGTTTTAATGCCTTTTACTCTTTCAACAGTGGCGATTTCAACCTAAACAGTCATTGCCTCAACAGTCTCAGATAAACATCTGTTACAAGTTCGTCCATGTTGCCATTTTTTCCTTAAAAATTTCCATTTCTTCTTGTATGGAACATTTTTTATCACGAAAATTTCTTATTTTATTCATTGGACAGGAGAAATTAGTGTTGGGTTTTTATTCCCTAACTAGATTAATATGCGCAGCGGAATTATAACAAAAAATAATTAATCTAAGCCAATTAGGAAACTAAACCCTAAGGGATCTTACTTGAATAAATAAAAGCAATAAAATAAATAAGATAAATAAGAAATTACTAACCTTTGAGAAAACCAATTTCTCACGCGTAGACGAACAATCAAAACCTTCTTGCTTGGTGGCGAGTGCCCAAACTAGAACACCTCTAATGCTTCACACCCACGAACCAAAAGAAATTCCCAAGTCTCCTTTGGTCACGACTCTTAGTCGTAAAACTCTTACAAGGAGCAGGAATAAGAAAGAGAGAAAGGTACAAGGAAAACCTAAGGGTTAGGCCCCTATTTATAGGGGAGGAGGAAGGCATGGCTTTGATATTCCAGCCGATGTGGGACAGAATCCATACAGCGTATGGATCTTTCCATACGGCGTATGGATGGAGTTTCCACCGCCTTGAAACCCTAGCATCCATACGGCGTGTGGAAAATTCCATACGGCGTATGGATGGAGTTTTCAGATTTTTCCATTTCTTTTAGTTTCTAATTAGTTTCCAATTAATAAACTAAATATAATATTAATTCCAATTAATATTATTTCTCTTATTTATTTCTATTACTGTTCATTGAGGGCGACCCAAAAAGGACTCCACTTTTAATGATGTACTTACCAGTTAGTTATGATATTGGACATTATTCCAACAGTCTCCCACTTGGACAATTCATCAACTATTATTGGTCTAAGCTTATCCATTAACTAAGCAGAGAGTGCCATCCAACGCAACTGCCGAACTCTAATTCTTATCTTAGAGTTATCCCTTTAGATAAGTGATCATATATTCCTTTGTTTCTGATATCGTATGAAACTGGGACATGGATTTTGATCAATCTCCAGATTCAAGATTGTGTTTTCTGATTTCTGATCAATTTGACTACAAAATTATATACATCAATTTAGTCCTTGCTTAGCCAAATGCTTTATTAGTCAACATTTAATCATCAGAGGGCCCATGATATCGCTTTTCCCATTAGGTGAAAAGGAACAAATAAATTTCGACTACATAACATTAGTCAACTCATCATGTCATACCTAGCATACCCTTTATAACTGGCATTTATGCACAGCGTTTGAGTAGACTAAAGTATAACAGACTTGAAAACTAGAAACTCAATGTATCTCCATTTTAAGAATATAAGATATTATCATCTCAGAGTTACTTGTGATTTCAATCCATGAAGTAACTTCCATGAGTGCGGGTCTCTCCTATAATTAAATCCCCATTAAGTACCCATGAGTGTTGCAGCAATCTCCATGCAATGTCTAATCTCCATAGACAATCTACTAACACTCCATGACAGTCTTAATTCACCACATACTTCCTATAGTGTGATCGATTGAGGAGGTTTGAGTAAATCTTATTACTCTGGAAGTGGTGTCTAAACATGCTAAACTTGAAACACAATGACAAACAATAGTAAATGGTAGAACTCCTTCCAATAAAAAAATCTCCATTATTTAATCACCAAGTCTATTCATGTTTCCATCATTGTTTGTAACGTTTCAAAATCAAACTAACAACTAAAACTTTATGTTATCTCGTAACTTCATGCTCCTAGCAAGTTTACTGTGTCGGACTCAACTAATGACGTTGCAAACTGATTAGTTGGACTATCCTCTAATCCTCACAATCACGTGTCCTTTATGCTCCTAGCGGTTTTCTTGCGTCTGGACTTAGTCAGTGTCTTTGTGAACGGATCAACCGGACTATCCTCTAATCTTCACAATCACTTGTCCTTTTATGCTCCCAGCATTCTCTTGTGTTCGGAATTAGTCAGTGTCTTTGTGAACGGATCAGTCGGACTATCCTCTAGATCTTCACAATCACTTGTTCTTTTCCGAACAAAATGGTATTTCTTTTCAAATCGTTTTAAATTTCCATGTCTCCGCTCCTCCATTCAGTAAGATTCTCAAATCAGATTATAAACGACTATCATCTCTATCTGCTTGGAAACTTGCGTCACTATGACCTGTTACTCTGAATTCCTTTTCTCCACTAAAAAAATTATCTTCAGTATTTCTCAAATACTTGAGAATGTTCTTTACAGCTGTCAAATAACTTTCACCAGGATTGTGTCGATGTCGACTCACTTTGCTCCAAGCAAATGAGACATCAGTCCTTGTACATGTCATGGCATATATGATCGATCCTATAGCCGGAGCTTATGGGACATAGATCCCTTCTAATCTTTTATGCCATGATGTAAGGGTAGATTCCTTTTTCTTAGAATTCTCCATTCTAAGACCTTTTAGAATTTTATTCTAAGTACAAGTCCTGGCTAAGTCCTATGAAACGTTTCGACCTATATCGTTTAAATTTCTATACCAAGAATATATGTTGCATCTCCTTGATCTTTCATAGCGAAACTTTTCCCGACCAATCCTTTACACCTTGTAATGTTGGGATTCCATTTCCTATGAAGTATTATATCATTCACATATAATACTAGGAAGACTACAACACTCCCATTGAACTTGACATATATACAGGACTCATCTTTGCTTCTAGAAAATTCAAACTTTTGGATTTTCTCATGGAAGCAGAGATTCCAGCTATGAGAGGCTTGTTTAAGTCCATAAACATCCTTATGAAGCTTACACACTCTATTAGAATACTTTACACTTTCAAAACCATCTGATTGTGCCACAAACACATCCTCTGTTAGTTTTCCATTAAGGAAAGCGGTTTTGATATCCATCTGCCAAATTTCACAATAATGAAATGCAGTTATGGCTATCATTATCCTAATTGACTTTCTCTTAACTACTGGTGAGAAGGTTTCCTCATAATCAATCCCGAGGGTTTGAGTATAGCCCTTTGCTACCAACTTAGCTTTTATAAGTGTGTACTTTCCCATCCATGTATGTCTTCTTCTTGAAGATCCACTTATAACCCACTGTCCTAAGACCAGGTGTAGCGTCAACCAAAATTCCAAACTTGGTTGTCATACATAGACTGAATTTCGCAAGCTTACTTCCACTTAGCAGCCTTAGGGCCCGCCATCGCTTCCTTGCAGTTAGCAAGTTCATCTAATTCACTTAGTGTACTATCACTAATTTTAGCCTCTTCTTCTATATGGAGGCCATAATAGAACTGGGGAGGACTGCTAACTCTACAATTGTGAGTGGGTAAGAATATGTCATCAAATTCAACAGGTGTCACCACCTCTTATTGAACGTCAGTGTTTACTTGTAAGTTCTTCACCGGTAGATCCTTGAAACTTTTCAAGATCAATTGTACTCCCGCTGACCTCTTTAGATATTGTTTCTCTTTTAAGTAACAATCCTCTTCGAGCTACAAACATATATCTAAACGACTCATGTGGATAACCAATGAAAAGATACTTTTCAGATTTGGCTTTTGTGCTAAGTTTCTCGTCTAACGATAACTTCACAACTCCAGATTTGGATGTGCCAAAGAGAAAACATTTCCCTTTCACATCTCTACTTGGTGAATACTAGATTTAAGATATGCGAATGTCTCTAATGTCTAACCCCAAAAGTTTATTGGAAGTGTTGCCCGACTCATCATAGATTGAACCATGTCTAACAAGGTTCCATTACTCTTTTCAACAACTCCATAAGGCTATGGTGTTCTTGGATGAGACAACTGTGAAACTATTCCACAGTTTCTAAGATGATCAAGAAACTTGATACTAAGATATTCTCCTCCCCTATAGGATTGGAGTACCTTTATCTTTCTACCCAGTTGGTTCTCTACTTCGTTCCGATATCCTTTTGAACATTTTGAAATTATCGGACTTATGTTTAATCTGATAAACATATCCAAATCTATTGAGTAGTGATTTCCGTCTTTTGTAGCGCATCGAATTTGTACACACACATCCATGTGCACTAAGTCCAATGTTCCTTCACCTCTTTCACACGACCTTGTGAATGGTGATTTAGTCATCTTGCCTGATAAACAAGATTCGCATACATCATCCGATTTATGGTCAAATGGTTCCAACACTCCATCCCTTTGGAGTTGGGCGATGCGTTTCTTATTTTGGTGCTTAAGATGAAAATTCCACATTTTAGATTTATCAAGCTCATTAGATGAACAAACATTTAAATTACTTTGTTGACCTATTTAACATTTTCATACATGCCTTTGCTAGGAGAAGCTCTATCATCATTCTCATTATCAAATGAAAACTTATAACTGTCCTTAAACAAGCATGAAATGAAACTATGTCGAATAACAACAATTATTTAAATTTATCCTAACCTCATATTTTAGCACGAGCTTAAACTTTCCAATGGACGTGACTTTCTTGTCTCTCATGACTAAGTTGAGATCTCCATGCTTCTAACTCCCACTTTCCTTTAGGTCTTACAATACAGTGCAAATGTGAGCACCACTATAACACCCGTCAATTTAGGACTTTAATTAGTGCCTAAACTACTTGTAATTACATGTGTTTAGTTTTGTAATATTCTAAATATATGTAACATTTTAGTGTAATTACATACACTCATACGCGATTTGTTCAAATCGTGCGCTTATGAACCGGACAAGGTGCGACATTCTTTTCTTATATGGACGTTGGTGACGAAACTTTATAATAAGGTGGATTTATCTAAACAAACGTTATTTACACTGATATATTGTGAGAATATATTCCAAGTATTACTTATTGATGAAAACACTCCGTACACGATAAACACGCGCGAAGCGCGTCAGTCAAGCGAAAATAATTCAAATTATATTTCTATAACTCATTACTTATTGTTCTGATAAAATATTTCGGTTAAAATATTTTGGGATATACTTAAACACGGACTAACATTTAGACAATCGCGAAACGTAACATAAAATTCGAGCAACGAGTTCACGAGACCGAGGCCCAAATGGGTCAGCCCCAAACCCGCGGATCCAAGCCCCAACCCGACCCATGACCCACCTCCTTTTAAACCCCCTCTTTCCTTCAATTCTTCCATTTTTCACAAACACACACTTACATCTCAAAACCCTCTCTTCTCCTTCCCCTCTTTCTTCTTCAAATCAGCAGCAACATCAACACCATCGTCATCAAAATCGTTCATCATCATCAAGAAAAAGCACAAGGACCACCATCATCTTCTACCTCATCTTCATCATCTCCATTTTCGATTCTTGGTAAGAAACGCTTCAAAACTCGATTAAATTACTTAGAAAGCTTTTATTTACATGCTAGAACGTTTACTCAACGAAGATTTGCCCAAAAACCGACTTGAAAATGCATTTTTAAAGATAAGTATTCGAGCAGTTTGTCCTGCGAACCGAGATCTGTTCGTCCTGCGAGACGAACCCAAACTGCGAACCGAAATCTCGACTTGCAAAACCAAACTGCGAACCGAAACTGACCTGCGAACCGAAACTGACCTGCGAACTGACCCGACCTGCGAACTGAACTGCGAGTCGACTTGCGAGTTGACTTAAGAGCCGAACCTTGTGCTGCAAACCCAACTCGGTTCGCAGCTTACTGCCATGCGAGCCGAACTCAGCTCGCACCGCGAACTCAGTTCGCACCACTATTTCAGTCCGCAACCAGACTTGACCAAATTTCCCGAATTTAAATTCCAGATGCGATTTTTAATAAAGCAATGTAGTAGAAATAAAAAATTTTCCAAGCTGACCTGGCAGCTCGACCCCAGCCAGGGGCTTTGCCCCTTGGACCCCGCTACCAGGGGCGCTGCCCTCGGACCCCTGTCATCCAGGAACTTGTAAATACTTTTCGCAACTAAGTGTCGAACACTTACAAATAATGAAACTTGATACAACAATACATATAATAATAACACATTTGGATTATTATTACAAACCGTCACCAACGGGCCATACTTGTTTTCAAAATACAAACGGATTACTAAACGAACACTTGGACATTTCCTAGTTGAGTGGACAACTAGCATGGGTGATCTTTTGAGATACCTACTTATTTTATTATTTGCTTACTTACGACCTTGTGCGTTTTGGACGCCAGAGGGTTGCAGGGTTCGGAGAACCACGTACGAACTTACATCCGCTTTACTTAATGGATTACACCTTCATACTTACTAGACTCGGGTGAGTCTTACAGCCCCACTTTTACTGTTTTACTTACGGGGTGAGATACATTGCTTACTTTTCTTGAACACAAGTACGAACAACTCATTTTACTATACGGGATTGCATGAGTTACTTACTTTTACTGAAGTCTCTCCATCATATATCGTTAGTTATGGACTTAAGCGCGAACAATAGTTAATGGATCCATTAGGGAAATGACCCTCCCCGCCCGGGATAGTAGCGCTACCATGAACCGTTCTGTATAAACGGGAGACTATTATTCGTTACTTATGCTTGCTCAGTTACGAGCATGTCACGGCAGCAACTTATTACTTACGGGTTAAGCTTCGATTATGAGCCTCATGGCAACGGTATAACTTACTTACTTTACATTTGCGGGATTACAAATACCTGATTTACGCCTGCGGGCATTACTGATGAAATCTTGTGTTCAAATACTCATATTATTTACAAACCTGTGAGATTCACCAACATTCGTGTTGACCTTTTTAACTTTGTATCTCAGGTACACAGACGGAGTAGGATTCCCTCAGGATACTTGCTAGAGTCGCATGATTTCTACACTGCATTTAACGGAGATTCTTAGCATTATCTTTTGTATTTATTATGATTATGTAATAGAATCTCCCGATATACGCGCGGACTCTAGGGAACTTCATTTTGCAATCAGAAACTCTATGTTTTCAAACATTTTATGTATGGAAATGTAACTATTTTACAAACGTTGCATATAGATGTCGTTTGCTTTACTTTTGTGCTGTGATATTTGATTAGTAGCACCCCAAAGCTTGCTTCCGCTAAACAGTGATTTTGGGGGTGTTACAACCACACCTTGTATCCAAGACCCACGAATTAGAAGCTGTAGTAATGTGGAGTTTGATCACTTATATATCTGAATCCTTTTCCGACCTTACTGTCTTTAAGGTCCTTCAGATATTGTGGGCGGCAACGCTTCTAATGCCCCTCTGTGTTACAGTAAAAGCACATTGCTTTCCATGGATTCCTTAGTAGGTGCAATCTCATATTCGATCTTTCTCTTAGCCTTACGATTGGACCTTCCATTCGTAGCTATTTCGGATCTCATCCTTTCTTTGCATCATGACCAATTTTACTAGACAGGAGCTGCTGATCCAGAGGGCAAATCCTTATTGATCCCTTGCTTAGCGGTTTGCAATAATTTTGGAGTTACATTAATGAGGTGTATATCTCATTCAAATCCATTTGTCATGAGATTACAAACTGTTTGTATACAGCTGATAGATCGGACAGAATTATGGCGATGGAAAAGTTCTGTATTAAATATTGTATTCAATAATTCCAACCTATCAAAGTACCCTTTCATCTCCAAGACGAAAGCACAATTGGAGGTTCCAGGTTTAGGTTTGCAAGCCATGAGGGATTCGTCCACATCAAGGCGTTCTTTGCTTGCCTTTGCCTGAACCATTTCTTTTGACTGCTGGTTCATTTCATGAGCTCAAGTATTTTCAAAAGTCTTTTGCAATTCAGGGCTTATGAAGAATACATGATACTTTATTCGCATCATCATTATGTTTCCGGTGAGTTTTAATCTCCTCTTGGTTTGAATCATTATCATTTGTGGGAATCTGCTCAACGAGAACACACTCCTTGTTCTCGTACATTAGGCTAAACCTACGATTCGCATCCAGTCCATACACTTTGGACCGGTTAGTCTTTCCCACCCAAGAGCTGAGAGTAGTGGGAAAGTCGAGTTGTTTGCAGAATTAGGAACGAGAGAATTATTACCATTTTAATAGACATCTTTGAGATAAACAGTTTTAGTTAGTTTGAATATTCCTTAATTTAAATTACCCAATTACAAAATTAAGGCTAGGATCCATATTTTAGATTCGTTTTATGAAAAGGTTTGCCGTAATCATATTGCGAATTTATTTTAGGTAGACAATTCCTTTGTCAATTTCATTCTCTATGAAACTCCTAGTTCTTTTGAGATTCATTGATTCTTATCAACGACATGTTAATCTCGGATATGCTCATCTACTATTCATGACTGGTATGTCGAGGATCATGAACAAGATGATGAATTTAACCATGCAAAACCCGTGTGGTCCCCGGCCCAAGTACGCTCGAGAATCGCGAGTTCCACATCACCTCTCAATATGATCTCATATTAATGTGCCGGTAAACCACACACGCTCCATTAACAGACAATACGAAATATGTTGTTGATGCATATCAGTTTGTCTGTCAGTTGGTCTATCGAGTTGTAAAGTGTCGATTAGCCGTTTAATAGAAATATAGATTTTGTACCTAGCGACACTTAAGTTTTTGTTTAGACGACACTTGCCTAAGTGATACATAGCGACACTTGGGTAAGTGACGCATGAAGGCGGCCACATGCGACACTTGCCAAGTGACGCATGTCTGCCGGTTGTAGTTTAGTATAAATATAAACCTACGGGTTTTTGGCTAGGGTTGACGAAACCCTAGCACCATTTGTCAAAATTGCAACCTTGTAAACAATCTGATCGGTTACGTTTATCAATACAACTTCATATTTGATTCGTTTACTTGTTTTCGGTTTGTGATTAATAGTTATTCGTGTGATTGTTTGATTCCGCCTTACAATCACTGTCATCAATCATCTAGATCCACGACAAGGGACACTCACAACTGGTATCAGAGCGTTTAGGTGATTCGATTGGCACTTTGAAGACGTTTTTGGATTGATTTCGGTTTGGTTCGTATAAAGAACCAAGAATAATCACAGATTTCGGGTTGATTAGGTGCTTTCCAGACGATTTTCATCATTAATTACAGGTTTCGTTCGTTAGGGTTTGAGGAATTTTTGTTAGGTTTACGAAAATTCGACTTTTAGGGTTTTTGGGATTTTACAGCCGTTTCTGCGACACTCGTTGCGTCACTTGAACGTGACACTTCGTGCGGCACTTCGTAAGTCCAAATTAGGGTTTCACCGACACTCTGGTGCGTCACTTAGAGCATCATTTGGGGTTAATACGACACTTAACTCAAGTGTCGTCTACTTTAATCCACCGTCACTCACGTGCATCACTTTAGCACGTCACTTGCTTGCCAAGCGTCACTTCTGCTAGTGACGCCTGTTTGATTTATTGCGTCACTTCTGCTAGTGAGGCCTGTTTGATTTATTGCGTCACTTCTGCTAGTGACGCCTGTTTGATTTATTGCGTCACTTCCCCTAGTGACGCCTGTTTGATTTATTGCGTCACTTCCGCTAGTGACGCCTGTTTGTTTATTACGTCACTCAGGTACGACACTTGAAAGCGTCACTTGCTAGATTGAGCGACAGTTGCTTAAAGTGTCATCAGTCACTTTATACGTCACTCGATAGCGTCACTTATTAAGTGCCGCTAGTCGTTGTGACACTTGAGTGCGTCACTTATCAAGTGACGCCTTTGGAACTAATAAGTTTTCAGGTTCTTGTTTTTGAGCTATTTTTCAGGATATTCTTTAATGGCTACTACTGCTGATAAAGAAGATATTAGGGGAATCAGGGATATGATTAAACAAAATCATGATGTCGGTTCTAATAATAAAACTCCTCTGTTCACTGCTGATATGGATTACGCATATTGGCGTGACCGATTTGAACAATACGTAGATTTCCACTGTCCAGAGCTCTGGGGTCCACTCAGAGAAAGATATGAAGCTCCAGTAGCTAAGGGAGACTATCGTGGTATCCCTCCATCCAAAACTTATAAAGCTATGTCTCCTGAAGAGAAAAAGGAGTATGATATTGAAAGAAAGTCTCATTCGGCTATCTGTATGTACCTCACTAAAGATGTCTTACGCCTCTTCAAAACTCATGACATAACATACGATCTTTGGAAGGCTAGTGAGACGAGATGTGGTGGAAATCAGAAGTACAAGGAGGCTAAATTAGAACTAATCAAGAAACAGTATGATTTGTTTGATTCTCTTCCTAATGAAACAGCATCTGGCGCATTTACAAGATACTCACAGTTAGTTAGTGAGTTAACCGAGGGAGGTTACAATTTCCCTCAAATTGAGGTAAATAAGAAGCTGTTGGATGTTCTACCTAGTAGTTGGGACGTTAAAGTGCAATTTCTAAAAGAGAGCCAAGAGTTAGCAACAATGAATTTGGATGAGCTAATTGGCGTTCTTCAAGCTCATGCAATGGAGTTGAAGAAGAAGGAATGTAAATCGGGTGGTTTTGTTGAAGACCCGACATTATATGGAGGAAAGGTAAACACCGGGAAGACTTATGGTGGAATGGCCTTCGTTTCTGCTACAAGTTCTCCATTGCAGCCTTCATTGCAGCCTACTGGTACTCATCATCCAGTTTACGCTTCTGGACCTTCACAAGGGTCACAACAGCAAGTTCCAATTTTCCCTGCTATTCAAGAACAGGCTGCTATCTATACAGCTTTTCTTAGCTCCTACAAGGATTTGGTTTCACAACCAAATTCTACATTAGAACTTGCTAAAGAAGATTATGCTCAATTGGATGACGATGATCTTGAGCAAATGGATTTAAACTGGAATATTGCCATGATCTCAAGAAGAGTTCAAAAATTCTTGCAACGAACTGGGCGCAAGAGTTTGGAAGGAGATGGCAAAACCAGTTTTGGTTTTGACAAGAGCAAGGTTCGTTGTTATAATTGTCAGAATTTGGGATATTTTGCGAGAGAATGTTAAAAACCCAAAGTTCCTCCATCGGGTTTCATGAAGCCTGATGCTCCTAGAACTCCAGAGAAAGAAGAAGTAAAGCAAGCGACAGCTGATACACTAGTTGTCTTTGAGCCTACCAACACAGACTAGAGCATGTATGCTGACAAGTTTCAACAATGTCTTATGGCTCACATCTCTAATGAGGTACGCAATGAACCAGAAGAGCCTTTGAATTGTATTTCATGCATTAAGTTAACTAAATCTTTAAAGTGCTATCAAGAAGACAACGTAGAATTAAGGAAAAAGGTTGAAAAACTTAATGAGTCCAATAAGTACTTAAAGGCCAATGAACAACTGTATGATAAGAAAATTGAGGCTTATAAACAGGACACTCAAAGGTATAAATCTAAGGTTTTTAGTCAACAGGATGCTATTAATAGCTATCTTGTTGAAATAGAACTTTTAAGAAAGGAACTCTCTGATTTGAAAGTTGAGTATGACAACTATAAAAATAAGATTCTAGGTTCCTCTTCTTCTACAGTTGCCTTCAATGAAATCCTTAATAAGCAGAGGACATATAATAAAACTAAGACAGGACTAGGTTATACTGTAGTCCTGCCTCCCACTGAATACTGTCCTATGCCTGTTAAGGAAGGCACCGAAGAGAATCCTGTTGACTATGCATTGTTATATGGGGTCAAGTCAAAGGTGAATAATCAAAACAAACAGGCAAAGGAGAAAACCAAGCGGCCAGAGTATCCTTCGCCTCAGTTTGTTAAGTCTAAATGTGAATCTCCAGTTAGTATTGAGGATATTGTTGAGATTGAGGACATTACTGATCAGGAGTATCCTTAATTTAAGAAGGTTGAAGTTTGTAAGTCCCTAGTACGTGGATCGATAACGAGGTTATCTTAGGTATTAAGGCACGGAATTCCTCAATACTTGGTTCACGGTATGTGAATGGGTTATTTCGCAAGAATAATAGCGAATTGATTAATCAACAAGGTTTTGTATCGATTAATTAATGTTAATCGATCAATACCTAACCTTATGAATGCTTAGAATCATTTTTAGTTCTCTGGAAAAACGAATTGCCAAAAGTCTCTAACCGATTTGACCTATTTGAGTATTTATATGTTTCAGCCAATCTTGATTCGCAGGCTGATGGGCTCTGCGAGTCGAATTCAACTCGCAGCCCACAACCAAGTCCAGTTCGACTTGGTTCGCTGCTCTGCGAGCCCATATCTCATCTCGCAGGACTAATTTCTGCGACTTGAGATCTCATCTCGCAAACTTTAGTTTGTAAATTCGTATTCGATATTCGTCTAATACTTTAACATACTAATATATTTAACGAATATTAATACCAAAGTAATATCATTTACAAATCCAAATCAATTATACAAAGTTGATTACAATAATCACTAGTACTATTACAAGCTAGATCTGTTGTCACACATACATGTCCCAACAGACTCCCCCTTGACAATAGCTCTAGCTTCTATGCTACTATATCTTCAAGTTGTCTTTGATCTTTACTTGTAAATCTTACTTCCAGCATAAATCTTCAATTTGATACAAGTCTTAACCATCATTTGATAATCACGTGCTAAATCACCCCATGCAATTGTCGTCAAGATTCTATTTTCATTCAACTTTATCAAATCTTTCTTCGACATGTTCATTAGGTGTCGATGGTCATAAACTCTGAAGATTTCTCTCTCACCACCTTCAACCTCATCATCAGATTCAACCATGACAGCTTCTCCAGTCTCTGAATCCACATGCTAACTCTTCATATTTCCCAAAATATCTTGTGGCATTATCTTTAATGGAACTTGTTGTACACACTTAACAGACGGATAAATCTTCTTTCTTCTTCTTCTTCCTGTCCTTTGACTTCTCTCTGCCAGTTTAATAGTCTTTCCTTTTCTTGGCTTAATCTTTTCAAATTTATTAGCTCTAACCTCAGTCTTGATTATGTGTTCAACATATTGTCCAACAAAATCATCACTAGGATTATTCAAAGATAATCGAGCCAAATCACGAATCTCAAATCTAGGCAAAGAACTAAATACTGCAAGCTTTCTCTCAAAATATTGAACTCCGTCAAACTTTTTAATAGCAAACAGCTTCAGTTCAGAGTCAAAGTACCAACCAATAATCCCTCTTTTAGGTTCCCGTTTCCCAGTTATATCAACTTCAGAAACTCCAACCTTCTTTTTCTGTTTTGGAAGTTTTCTAAGAAAAACTGCTGGATTCTTGGTAGGAATCAAGATTTCATCATTTTCAGAATCGGTTGAGTCATCAATTTCTTCATCTACATCGACAACTGTTGGACCTTGATCATTTTCAATAATAACTTCTGTCCTAGATGGACTCATATGGTGTTCATCAATATTTGCATCTGGATCTACACCAATGTCTTGTACATTCTTAGGTACAGCAGTCCAATCTTCAGGTAGTAAAAATTCTCCTTCTTCAAGATCAAAATCAATTTCTTCATCGATTTCATCAAGTATATCACTTCCAGAGTCACTTAATTCTAGCATTTCCATACCTACACAAATCAAATTAATAATATAAATTCTTTTATAGATTTCTCTGAATCAATTTAAAAATTTCATTATTTATTTCAATTATGTTAGTATAACCAATCTATATAACTTATAATTCTTATATTAATTACCCTGAATCAATCAAAGAATTCTTAAGTCTTATAAACACTTAACAAATATTAATTAACTTTAAATTCTAATGCATTGTGAATAATCACCAAACATTTAAATTCATTATTAATTACCTTACATAATTTCCAAGACTTAATTGAACTGTTATATCGCAACAACTTAACTTTCAACTATATCTTTAAATTATATATCATTTGTCTAGTTAAAAATCATACATATTTAACTTGTCAGTTATTGTCGCAACCCCCAAATTCGGGTTTCGGAAGCGAATCGGGTCGGGGCGCGACTAATCAATATACACAGCACAAAAGATATAATGAACGACCACTATATGCGTCGTTTTACATTGATATTGATAAAACAAAAGTTTACATCAAAATATTGTTTACATTAGCTCCGCTTGAAAATAAGAGATTTAAGTACATAATTAATCTATACAAAATATAATAATGCAGCTAAAATCTCTGTTTGTTTACATGCTGACTCGAGCTAATAGATCTTGATTGAGCAGTCCAACCTACTGCTGGTCACCTGTGATACATGCTAAAATGGGTCAGCGAAACGCTGGTGAGCTCACAGGTTTGTATGTCAACACATATTTGTATGAACCGCAAGATTTTATAATTGAATTTAAAATGCAATTAAGCAAAATAAAAGTTATACAGCCATGAGCACATAGTCTGAGCTTAACTTGAGTGTCAGGTCCAATTAAGGAAACCCAACTGAGTTGCCTCCTAAGAGTGCCTAATCTACACTCGTCTTCCCAAATGCTAATACGTCCGTTTGACCAGTTAGTGCGTGCTAACCCGGACGAGGATTGTCAATCCTATATGATATCATATACTAACATTCATGCTACAGATGTATTACCAGACTATGCTATGGAGGGCTTTATTGATTAGTTGAAAACAACTCATGTAGTATTTGATTGAATTGTACTTGCGTTCTACTTGTAAAACAAAGCGAGCAATAATATCACACCCCTGATTGAAAAGCAGTAAAATAGGGGCCATGAGACTCACCTGAGCCTTGAGTGTTTATTAAAATAAACTTGAATTGATTAGCTGTGGATTGATGTCCGAAGACTTGTAACCTGTCGGGCGTTTAAAACGCGCAATGTTATATGAGTGAGTAGATGTCTCAACAGACCATCTATGTTTGTTCTCCAATAAACTTGAATTGATTAGCTGGAGTTTCTTCATTGTTTCGTGAGTTTCGGGGTGAATCCCGAGCAGCTAAAGCATCGGCCACTGCTCGAGATACGATAGCAGCAAGTTCGGCATCACTGTAACTTTTCCTCTTTGGCGGCATGATTCTTCAAGAAAGAATGAGAGGTACATAAGAAATTGCACCAGGATGATAATTACGATAGATGTATATATGTAAGAATGGTAATATACAACATCACAGAGTAACAATCATATTGTAGAAATAACGAAAGAAATTGTCAATTCATAATACGAAGTCAAACGATTACAGACAATTTCTAGCTAGGGGTTTCAAAAGTTACAGACTTAGAAGTTTTACAAAAGTACCAGGAATTATTACGTCCGGTTCAAATAGATAGGTCCTATGAAAGCATAATAAAGTAAAGGTTCAGCCTAAGCTAATCCTGACATAGATTGAGTTGTAGCAGTAGTGTGGTGAGACGGTCCACAGATTTTGCAAGTCTGCTAACCATGCGGAGGGCGTCCTCGGTTTCCCTTAGACGTGTCTCGCACTGGTTCAGCCTTGATTGTAGGATGGAAATTTCGTTTCGGTTGCCAATCACTTGGTTGTGGACAACCTCCATGGTTTCGACGGTTTCACCCAGACGATTGTCAAGGGTGTTCACGTGGTTGATTGTATGTTCATGATCCTCGGAGACTTGATTGATGCGTTCAAGTGATGTGAGTCTCCAGTTTTCGTTGGTTTCTTGGAGTTCGATATCCATAGTATCAAGTCGATGTTCGTGTCGATGCAGTCTAGTGGCTAAATCCGACAAAGTGAAGTGAGTGGGGTATGGGTCAGCTCGAGGCAACCTGATGTTCCTCCTAGCTACCCTTGAATTTCACGATCCATACGGATGAGAGCGTGACGAATTGGGTGGTGTGTTTTCCATTCTGAGACAAAGCGTTAGAAAGAATGACGCCTACATTCATATAATACATATATAATATAGCCTAAGATATTGTGTGTGAGAGAGGCCTATTTATGTATATATATATATATATATATATATCACATAATAGCCTAAAGTGTCTAGCACAGATATGTTTGAGTCCCGGTTTCTCTCGTGGTCAAAGTCAACTAACGTAGCCTGTTCAGTCATGACTCTTTTCAGGTCTCACATCATATTCTTTTAATTGTACATAGTTGATCAGGCTATGTTAAATTAAACCAATATCGTGTAGTCACTGAACCTAATCATACTTAGTAAGGAATACTGCCTAACGGTCAAAGTCTAGGCCCACTAAATGCAACCTAGTTCACTATAACCTTAGGCCCTGATACCAATCTGTCGCACCCCCAAATTCGGGTTTCGGAAGCGAATCGGGTCGGGGCGCGACTAATCAATATACACAGCACAAAAGATATAATGAACGACCACTATATGCGTCGTTTTACATTGATATTGATAAACAAAAGTTTACATCAAAATATTGTTTACATTAGCTCCGCTTGAAAATAAGAGATTTAAGTACATAATTAATCTATACAAATATAATAATGCAGCTAAAATCTCTGTTTGTTTACATGCTGACTCGAGCTAATAGATCTTGATTGAGCAGTCCAACCTACTGCTGGTCACCTGTGATACATGCTAAAATGGGTCAGCGAAACGCTGGTGAGCTCACAGGTTTGTATGTCAACACATATTTGTATGAACCGCAAGATTTTATAATTGAATTTAAAATGCAATTAAGCAAAATAAAAGTTATACAGCCATGAGCACATAGTCTGAGCTTAACTTGAGTGTCAGGTCCAATTAAGGAAACCCAACTGAGTTGCCTCCTAAGAGTGCCTAATCTACACTCGTCTTCCCAAATGCTAATACGTCCGTTTGACCAGTTAGTGCGTGCTAACCCGGACGAGGATTGTCAATCCTATATGATATCATATACTAACATTCATGCTACAGATGTATTACCAGACTATGCTATGGAGGGCTTTATTGATTAGTTGAAAACAACTCATGTAGTATTTGATTGAATTGTACTTGCGTTCTACTTGTAAAACAAAGCGAGCAATAATATCACACCCCTGATTGAAAAGCAGTAAAATAGGGGCCATGAGACTCACCTGAGCCTTGAGTGTTTATTAAAATAAACTTGAGTTGATTAGCTGTGGATTGATGTCCGAAGACTTGTAACCTGTCGGGCGTTTAAAACGCGCAATGTTATATGAGTGGGTAGATGTCTCAACAGACCATCTATGTTTGTTCTCCAACAATTACTTATGTCCAAATGTTTGATTGTTCAACTTTGTTTATCAAAAACGTGTACGACCCGCTGGTGAAAGTTTGTAATAATAATTCTTTAAGACATTATCATTATGATGTTGTATCGTGTGCTTACAAAGCATGTTTTATGTGTTACTGAGTTATATCGTATAAGTTTAGATGTTTCATGAAGTTCAACACTTAGTGTGAAACTAGTTTTGAAGTTTCTGATTTAGGCGTCACTTAGGGGCGTCATTTAGGCTAGTGTCGCTATAGGCGGCACTCAGTTGGTTAACGGCACTAGGTCAAGTGACGTTTAAATGTGATTTTTAAATGGGCAGCGTCACTTGGGGTAGTAACGCTATATGCGGCACTTGGTTTAGGCGTCACTAAAGGTAAGTGACGCTATAGGCGTCACTTGGGTAAGTGTCGCTGGTAGGGCGACACTTACGCCTGACCAGATTTCTAATTTTAATCCAAGTGTTCTATGTGTCGGTTTTTCATTTGGGTAACTTTCTAAATTTAGTTTTTGGTCCAAGTTACTAACTAGGTCAACCAAACCCATTTTTGTTACCACTTTCCAAATATAGTAAGTTTTTCGAAAACTAGCCACTTTTGTTGACTTGGTCAAACTTACTCGGTTTGACCCGAAACTTTCACCCAACCCAAATATCAGTTTATAGAGTCTAAATAAATTGTCGGTTTGTGTCCAAGTTCACCAAGAGTGTCGATTCTTATAAAAGTTCCAAATATTTAAGATTTCACATTTTCGACTTTTTGTCGGTTTATTCACCAAGTGATGTTACCAATTTCTGGTCCAAGTCAAGTCTCACAATTTTTATCAACTGATCTTCTATGTGTGTAGTGTCTAACTTATGTTTTCCAAGAGTTTTAAGTCCATAATCATAGAGAAACAATTTAATTAGTCATGCATAGTCCAGTTTCTGATTTTAACCAGGTCAGTCCCACAAATTGATAAATAGAGGAAAATACGTTCGGATCTGGTAAAAACGTAAAACATGAAAGTTGTAGATCTTTTCAATACGCAAATTTTAAAAAAAATGCATCTTCTAACTCTTCCTAGAACTCAAGTTATGACATTATTAGTAATCTGTGTTTTTCTGGACAGATTGTGTATTCTTTGTGAAAAATTCATAAAAACGTATTTTAAGTTTATATTTGGACATAATCTTGTTAGATGAGCTTTATAACATATAATTAAACAATATGGAAGTAAGAAATAGTTTCCTTACAAAGATTTTGGTGAAGATGAGATGAAGTTATAATGCTTGTGTTCTTGAGTCAAAAATCCTTGCAAGATGTTAACTTTTTAAGTGGTGGTGCTATGGTGGATTATGGTGGTGGTTGTGGTGGTGATATGAACTGAAGTTCTCTGGAGTTTTTGAGAGAGAAGTGATAGAGAGAAGGTGGAGAAAATGTGAGTAAATGAGTTAGTGGAAGTGATCTTGCATGTTGAATGTATGGAAGCATATGTGAGTGGTATGCATGAAAGATTAGAGGAGGGAAAAGAGGTGGCACATGGGTGCACATGGGGGATGAGGGGGCCGGCCTAGGGGGGCCCACTCAGGGGTATTTTGGTTATTTTGTCATTTATCCGATTTGTGCTTCGTGCGGTGTTCTTTTTCTCGTTCGGTTTGGTGTTTAAACGTTTATTACGCGTTTTTAAGTAACGATTTAAATTTCAATATTTTCATTTGAAGTTTTCATTCTATATACTTGAAAAACATTATAAGAATGATTCGTTAATTTTAGTGATCTCAATTTACGCGTTCGTTGTACGGATTCTAAATCACGTAACCGTTGTTTGTACGATACGAATTAATTACAAGGTATTATTATCAAGATAATATTTTGGGAAAGATATTGTCATTAAATAATGTTATATTATTTAATAGAATTGTTTCACCAACGTCCGTATTTATTTGAACCGAAATACTTTCGATTTGAAACTTGTACGATTTAATCGAATCGCATAATTGTATATATTCAATAATATATATATCGGTACATTAATTAGCCTAACACAGAACTAATTACATGTATTAATAATTGATTAGGCACTAATTACTAGCCCTAAATTGACAGGTGTCACATTCTCCCCCTGTTAGGAGAATTTCGTCCTGAAATTTTGTTTGAAGTTGTGTTTGAAGTAGCGTCAGCAAATAACTGAGGGTACTTGAGTCGCATCTGGTCCTTCGTCAATAATACTGAAGTCTGGGTCGACTTCCTGAGCCTTTCTCTTTTCCTTCAGTGTTGGATCTGGAATCATCTGAGATCGGTATCTAATATAACCAGCATCTGGAGGTGGAGAAGGAGTACTATCATCATCATCCGAAGCCGATTCACCATCACGGCCTCCAGATGGACCAACATCAGAATCCTAAATATTAAATATATTAAACATTTATGATTAGCTAAAAGCTCTATCATACAAGTTCTATATATTTATGATTAATCTGATAAATACCTTAGAAGGTAAACCCTCAGATCTATCAAGCTGTCCCTGCTCACCCTCAGGTCGAGTGACCTATGGGTCTGCAGTCTCAACTCCCTGATCATAATGATATTTATATTTCATGATCAGAAAATTATCTAATTAACTAAATATCTATAACATTTGCATTATATAATAATAATTTGATAATAATGTAACAACGAAGTACCTATATTACGATATAATTATAAAATTACCTCAGGTTGTGCAACATAACTATCAATATCCCGTAGTAAGGGATCAGTATCATCATCAATCTGTATTAAAACCTCATGTAAAACCTCAGCAGCTAGCTCAGGCACAATGAGCTCCTGTGACTCTGCTGCTGGTTGAGGTTGAGGTTGAGCTTGTTGTTGTTGTTGAGCTTGAGCTTGATTGTGAGCTCCGGCATCCATCCAACCATTGTTTGGTGAAGCAACATAATCAGCATCAAGAAGATGCCCAAAGAGATCAGCTGCCTCAGGCTTAATCTCATCTTTACGCTTGGATAACAGAAAACAAGCGTTGTAACCTCTCAATCCTATAGTCTCAACTTGAAAATCAGGTGCCTAATCTGGCAAGTTTGGAACTTGAGCTCGAATCAGGAGCATGCAGAATCTAGGATAAAGAATAAACAATGTCCTAGCAGCTCCGGTGATCTGTCCTCTGAAGGACTGAAAAATATAAGAAGAAAAACTGTATGGTTTATTATAAACCAGTGACAGTACAGCTGACATCAACTCAGGACTAAGCTCATCTAATCCTGACTTCTTGTTCCCAAAAATAGATACTATAATAGTAAAAAGAAATCTCCACTGTCCTAGTACAAATGCCTTGACAAACTGGCGTCCTCTCCTAGGTCCTGAATAACCTGTACGACCTAGAGCTCCTTCTATAAAGTCAGCTGAATAAGCAGCCGGACCAGCTTCTTGATCAGTAGTTCCTAGCTGCAGTAGCTGTCGTAAATCATCAGCAGTTAAAGAAATCGGATGCTGATTTACCGTCGTACGTATAGTAGGCGGGTTAGCAGCACCATCATATAAAATGTTCTTCCAAAACTGCGTATGAAGATCTCTGTTCAGAGGAGGTGACTCAGTAATAGCAAATCGAATTCTCGAATGTGCTAAGTATGTCAAAATTTGCTCAAATCGCTCAGCACCACGCTCGTTGACATCTAAATTCACCAATATGTTGTGACCCTTCTCAAAAGATCTGTTAGCCATATCTGTAATTCAAAATTACACAAATAGCAAAAAGGTTAAGTTAACGAACATTAGATAATTTACACTTTAACGTATTATGATCAAAAAGATCATCAAACGTCTAAGTATACTATCAACAAATAGCGTAATTCACTGAAACTTAATTGAATTAACTTTTTCAATTATATTCTATAAATTATATATAAAGCCCGTTATCTAAGAATAACAATTTGAGTTATCATACCGCCGATAAATATCAGGACACACTGCTCGACTACTCTATGAGTCGGAAGACTTTCGATATGAAATAACTTAAATTGTTAAGATATTACACATATTTTAACTTATAAACAAAAGTTCTTAAGTCTATATGTATATAAACGAGTAACTTGTTAATTATCTGTAACCAAACGATTCTCAAATCGAAAACAAGTTATATTTCTTACATTGTAAATTTAACTTTATTTCACAAAGTCAACTGAAGTCAACAAATTTAAATTCAGTTCTCAAAGTCAAATAAAGTTAATCATAAATTTTAATTTGCAAAAATTAAACAAGTAAGTCAACTCGCTTCGCAGAAGGTCTGCGAGTTGAACTCGAGTCGCTCCGGTCAACCAAAGTCAAACGAAGTGAATTCATTTTGCTTCGGTCAACTGAAGTCAAACGAGGTGAACTCGTTTCGCTTCGGTCAACTCAAGTCAAACGAGCTGAACTCGTTTCGCTTCGGTCAACTCAAGTCAAACGAGGTGAACTCGTGTCGCTTCGGTCAACTCAAGTCAAACGAGGTGAACTCGTTTCGCTTCGGTCAACTCAAGTCAAACGAGGTGAACTCGTGTCACTTCGGTCAACTCAAGTCAAATGAGGTGAACTCATATCGCTTCGGTCAACTCAAGTCAAACGAGTAATCTCGTCTCGCATCGTTCATGGTCTCGGCTCGCAGGAGCGGGATGCGAAGCGAGATAGATCTCACTTCGCAGGACCAACGGTTTAACGAGATCAAAACACCAATCACCAATCAAATGTGTTTCGAAGCAATTAATCGTTTAAGATATGTTCAATAAACATCGATTAATCATTAGAAACAAGTTTTAGGTTTTCTAAATCACTAATTTGTACAAATTCCGTGATAAACTAAACCGAAACATTCTAAAACATAAACCGATCGATTTCTCACAAATTACACGGTGAAAGGTCATGAATCTTACTTCAATAGATGCGTAATGAAAAGATGAGTAAGTTCAACGGATCGAAAACACCTTCCTCTTTGTATAAAATCAGAAATCAACCGAAAATTGAGTTCGGTTCGTTTCGCCAAATTCACTTTGCAGAGGTGTTTGAGTTCGGTTCACAGAGTAAATGACAATTGTGGGTTCGGTTCGTTTGACCTGTTACTTTTATACCCTTTATTCGATTCGCATGTTTCAACTCGGTTCGCCAAGTTTGACTGGTCAAACTCGCAAAGTTAGTTTAAAAAGCGAATTAAATGAAAAGTATAAATTAAAACGTAATTAAATAATTATCTTCGTAATTATGTAGCCAAAACAATAAATGTTTTTGCATATTTGACTTATACCACTATTAAAATGGCCTTAAGTCAAGATTCAAGTCAAAAATAAATAAATCGTTTTTCACTTGAAGTTGAGACATTTATTCAACACGGATATAAGAGAACTAGTTTAATTTAATTCCAAAGGGTAAACACTAAATAAAACAAGAATAATAATTAAAACTTTTATTTATTAATTACAAAACTTAAAATAATAAAACTACAAACATTCTAAGAAAATAAACTAACTTAATAGTAAACACTTAAAGTTTTAACTGCTTAGGGATCATATTAAAGAGAATAAAGGTAACATTATTACAAGTTAACAAGTTTAAGACAATTGTTAGTATACATACCTCATGAAATTTATATAAGCACAATAAAATCACAACTTTAATCAGTAATAAACTTATATTTATAAAATTATATCTTATGTACCTTTATCCACATGATATAACACTTTATTGAAAAATAACTTATTATTTCTTATTATTCACAAAGGTGAATGTTCGAATATCATATACAGTTCAAGACGATTACCGATATTATGATCCACATAAACAAATTACACATAGATTTCTGAGCAAAACTTTTATTGTTAATTTGCACAATATCTAGTGTTTTCTACTATACAACATACTGAAGAATTCAAGTACAGCACATAACACTGTATCTTGTATTAACAAGGTAGAGATTACTAAATGATGTTCTTTAGAAGCATATAACATACACTTGACACTAGATACTTTGTATCTTTCATATGTAAGGTAGAGGTTACTAAATGATGCTCTTTAGAAACATATAACTCACCTTTTGACAATATGATACTTTATATCATTTTTTTAATTTTAGATCACAGTGCACGGTAGTACTATCATTCAACAATTAAGACATATGTCATACATTATATAGCAGATCACATCAGATAAGACACATGAAATTTATACTTCTTAACTGCTCGGAAATCTTAGCATAACCTGCCTACCAATAAATCGTATAATGAACCTGACTAGACTTAAATTATTCTTATCACTTGTTAAATAAAAGGACAAGTTATAATCAGTGGATATAAGTGTATAATAAGATAAATATAAATGTAATCCTAGTTAAAAATCGTTATTCTAGTACAACTTATAGAAATCTACTAACACATCGTACTTAATACTTAAGGTTATTATTCTTATACTTATTCTCCTAATGTACTATCATCTCCCAAGTTTTTACAGCTAAAAACTTAAAACTTTTTCTAAAAGAACTTCGTTTGTTCTTTTATTGGAGGCGATTCCCCGCAGGTAACAAGCACTTGAATGCTATACGCCCCGCCCCCCCTTTTTTTAAAAAAATAATAATAATAAGTACACAAAAATAACTACTAACTATTACTAAAATACCCTTGGAAGACTAATCACTCTGGATTTCTCATTCCATTTAGTTGAACCAATGTCTCAAATCTTGCTCTGTCGAACACCTTCGTGTAGAGGTCTGCTAAGTTATCCTCAGTCGGAACCTTAACGAACCTTATCATTTTCTTCTCAGCACAGTCTCTAATGAAATGATGTTGAATATCAATGTGCTTAGTTTTACTGTGCTTCACAGGATTGTTGGTGATCGACATAGTAGATTCGTTGTCAATCATCAGATGAAGGATTCTTAATAACATTCTTCTGTGCCTCTAACTTTTCTGGTTTATTAGATACTTTCGTCTCAGGGTTAACATCCGCCATCGCAATGTCTACAGGAGTTTTAGTGTAATTTGAATTGAATGGGTGAGGCATATCATTATAACCTAAACCAGACATATCCTTCATACTACGTTGAGCACCTAACATTTTATCCATTTCAGATGATCTATAGCTCTCAAGCTTACGATTCTGAGCTACAAGTTTTGTTTTGCAATCAGCTAACTCCTTATCCTTATTAGCAATGGACAGATTCAAGTCATTTATGTTCATATAGAGACCATCTATGATAATTAATTTCTCATTCACGGTATCTCTAAAAGCTGTCTTGTCAGCCGCATCTGCCTTAATCTTATCCTTTAAGGCTTGTTTATCATCACTTAACCTACATATATCTAACTTAGCTAAGTCAAGTTCAGATCTTACAGCCTCACTGGATTTACTAAGTGTGCTAAGTTGACATGACAGGGTATTATTAGTTTCAGTTAAAGTCTTATAGGAGTCAGCATAAGCACTAACTTGGGACTGTAAACTAGAAACTGACTGGCAAAGATCAACAAGAGATATAAGATCTAGACATACCCGTTTTTTATCAGTTTGCAATTCAGCCATTTTAGCCACAAAATCTACAGGATCCAAATCTTCAGTTGAACCTAAATCTAACACATCATCAACATTAGCTTTAACAGGAGTCTCAGGCACCTTTATTTCAAAAGCTGGATCAGTGGGCATATAGGACATAGACTCAGCCACAATCTCTTGATCTTCAATCTCAGCCATCAAAGCTTCCTCGGACTGAGTTTTCCAATCATAAGAACCATCTAGCTGTTTAACTACTAAGGCTTTGGAATTCAACGTATTTCCCGAGCCTTGTTTCCCTTCACCAGTCTCTACCTTAGGTTTTTGGCATTCTCTAGCAAAGTGTCCGTAACTTTTATAGTTATAACACTTGATCTTGGTTTTATCAAACCCTGATCTGTTACCAACAACCTTTCTTCCATTCTTCTTTAAGAAATTCTTAACTCTCCTTGACAACAAAGCAAGTTGGTCCTGGAGCTCTATTTCTTCAAGATAATCAGGATCTATCTGTTCATAGTCTTCATAAAAAATAATTGGATCATTAATTTTACAATCAATATAATTTACATATGAAGCTACAAATGAAGCAAGAACAGACAGTTGCTGCTCAGCAGATTTCACACTCATAGGCATCTTTTGATGTTCTTGAGGTGACTTCTCAGAAGGTTTCCCTTTAGCTTCATTTCCAGATGATGTAATGAAACACAGTTCATCAGTTATCATCTCACCCTTTCTATCAGCATTACCAACAAACAAAGCAGTGGTCGAACTGGATGAAGCAGTCGAGATAGAAGTTTTTCCATGATACAGTCCTGGATCCTGAACCTGATCAGAATCAGTATCTTTCGACTTCTTAATGAAATCATATCCTTTGAGCTTGTCAATAACCTGCTCAAGAGTCATGGTTGCATATCTGGTTTCATTGTCTGTAATCATCACACCATACATCTCCCATTTAGAAGGTAAACCCTCAAGAAACTTGTCGGTTTTCTCTACCTCCTCAATAGTGATTTCATGGTTTTCAATCTCAGATAACAGATAGTAGAAACGTGTAACATAAGCATCAAGAGTTTCTCCTTTAAAAGCTTTAAACAAAGTAAACTGCTTTTTCAGAAGCTTCTTCTTGCTAGCTTGCACTTGTGGACTTCCCTCACATCTTTTCTTAAGCGCTTCCCAGAGTGCTTTAGCAGTACGAAAAGATTTTAACTGATGATTAATTTCCTTAGATAAGCACATCTTGATACAAGAATGAGCTTTATTCTCATTTTCATAGTCTTTCTTTTGTTGTTCACTCATCAGATTATAGGATACCACAACAACAACATTTTGAACAGTTTGAGTGGGTGCCGTGTACCCTCTTTTGATACACATCCAGATTGAGAGATTATGGAATCTACAGTAAGATTCAAACCTATCTCTCCAACTGTAATAGTCTTCAACACGTAACAACTTAGGTGGAGTATTAGATTTTCCAACCTCGTGCTCCATCTCGATCATTTTACTAATGTCAGACATTTTAAAAGTTTCGGGAATTAACAATCAGAAAAATCAGAAAGTTCACTTCGCAGAAACTCGACTCGTAAGGCAGGAACTCGGTTCGTAGAGGAGAACTTAGTTCGCAGGGGAACTCGGTTTGCAGGAGAACTCAGTTCGCAGGGGAACTCGGTTCGCAGGGGAACTCGGTTCGCAGGGGAACTCAGTTCGCAGAGGGGAACTCAGTTCGCAGGGGAACTCGGTTCGCAGGGGAACTCAGTTCGCAGAGGGAACTCGGTTCGCAGAATCGGCTGAAAAACCCTAAAATGAAAATTTTAGTTTTCTAATCGATTAAACCCTAAGATTTCAGTCGATTACGAAACTAAAAACTTCCAGAGACTGATTTTGGTCGTTTTTACGAAGATTCAACGTAACAACAACCCTAAATCTATCGTTATTATCCAATTAACCTCGAACTAACTAAGTATTTAGCCCAAAAGCTCTGATACCAATTGTAAGTCCCTAGTACGTGGATCGATAATGAGGTTATCTTAGGTATTAAGGCGCGGAATTCCTCAATACTTGGTTCACGGTATGTGAACGGGTTGTTTCGCAAGAATAATAGCGAATTGATTAATCAACAAGGTTTTGTATCGCTTAATTAATGTTAATCGATCAATACCTAACCTTATGAATGCTTAGAATCATTTTTAGTTCTCTGTAAAAACGAATTGCCAAAAGTCTCTAACCGATTTGACCTATTTGAGTATTTATATGTTTCAGCCAATCTCGATTCGCAGGCCGATGGGCTCTGCGAGTCGAATTCAACTCGCAGCCCACAACCAAGTCCAGTTCGACTCGGTTCGCTGCTCTGCGAGCCCAGATTTCATCTCGCAGGACTAATTTCTGCGACTTGAGATCTCATCTCGCAAACTTTAGTTTGTAACTTCGTATTCGATATTCGTCTAATACTTTAATATACTAATATATTTAACGAATATTAATACCAAACTAATATCATTTACATATCCAAATCAAATTATACAAAGTTGATTACAATAATCACTAGTACTATTACAAGCTAGATCTGTTGTCACACATACATGTCCCAACAAAGTTAAACGTGAAAAAGTGGTTTTAAAGGTTGAACCTGCAATTAAGGTTCAACCTAAAAAGGGAAAAGACAAGGTTTTAAATGCAAAACCACAAACTTTACAGTCACCTGTAAAGATTTTGCAACATAAAGTTACAAGTGAAAAAGATTTTTGTGATAAACCTTCCACTTCAACCTCTCAACCAAAACAAGCATTTTCTAAGACGTGCACGCAATGTTCATGTTCTAGAAATGTTTCCCCACCTCCTGTGGTAAGTCCTCAGCCTCAACCATTTGTTGAGACTCGTTCGTGTTTCTACTGTAAGAGACAAGGACATTTAATTCGTGAATGTCCCAAACTTTCTCATCAGCACTATGGGAGAGAGATGCCTAGGACATCAGTTTATAGAAATTCCTTTTCAAAATCTCCACCTAGGCGTTCTTCAATCTCTCCCAAGCCTACTGAGAAGCCAAGTAATGTTGGGCAAAAACCTTTGCCAAAACAAAAGCCCGACATTGCTCCCAAACCAATTTCCGAACAATCTAAAGTTTGGAAATGAAAGGAGTCTGTTAGTGACTCTTCCGTCATCAACAATAACACATTCGATGAAAATTCTGATTTGTTAAAAAATAAAGTTCTATCCGATGTGATTATTGTTGATGACCTTGGTAGACCTAAGTCTGTAAGGGCTTGGGTCACCGTTTCTCACTAATCTCCTTACTTTTATGTGTTGCAGTAGTCAGAACGCGTTAAAGATAGTGAATGGTTCATGGATAGTGGCTGCTCGCGACACATGACTGGTGATGTGTCTCTTTTGACGGATGTTAAACCCCACGCCGAAGGACATGTTGCTTTTGCTGGAGATACTAGAGGAACAATAACAGGAAAGGGAACGCTAACTAATGGGAAAGTTAGCTTTGAGAATGTGAACTATGTGGCTCAACTCACTCACAACTTGCTGAGCGTTTCACAAGTCTGTGATGAGGATTTTACCACTGCTTTCACAAAGACAGAATGTGTGATACTAAAGCCAGGTTTCGTTATCCCTGAAGAATGGGTGCTTATGAGGGCGCCACGGAGAAACGATACCTACGTGATGAATATGCGAACTGTCGAGACTACAGATGAGTACACTTGTCTCCTATCAAAGGCTTCGGAAAAGGAATCACTACTTTGGCATAGACGGATGGGACACATTCATTTTCGCAAAATGAATTTTCTCATAAATAATGATTTGGTAAATGGAGTTACAAAACAGTCATTTGCTCTAAAAGATGATTGTATTGCATGCCATAAAGGGAAACTCCACAAAAAGTCCCATAAGTCGAAGGTAGTGAATTCCATTGCTGCACCATTGGAGCTCTTACATATGGATCTTTTTGGTCCTATTTCTACTAAGAGCATTGGTGGTAGATCTTACTGCTTAGTAGTCACCGATGACTACTCCAGATTTTCGTGGGTATACTTTCTTGCTACGAAAAGTGAAACATCAGATATTTTGTGTACCTGTTGGATAAGTTGGCAAATCTGTGCAACTTAAAGGTGAAGAGACTGCGAAGTGACAATGGAACTGAATTCAAGAACTCAACTCTTGAGTTATATTGTGCCACGAAAGGCATTGATCATCAGTTCAGTGCTCCAAGAACTCCTCAACAGAATGGAGTTGCAGAACGTAAGAATAGGACTATTATCGAGACAGCTCAGACTATACTGGCCGATTCTAAGCTTCTTATTATATTTTGGGCAGAAGCAGTCAGTACTGCTTGTTACATTCTGAATCGCGTGCTTACGGTTAAGAAAAAGAACAAGACCTGTTATGAACTTTTCAATAATCGTAAGCCAACTCTGCAGTTTCTAGAGCCATTTGGGTGTCCGTGTCTGATTATGATCCCAAAAGAAAAAGTCTCAAAGTTTGGAGCTAAAGCTGTTGAAGGGATTTTCCTTGGTTATTCAGTCAACTCTCCAAACAAAAGAGTCTACATTAAATCATCACACCAGGTGGAAGAGCATTTTGAGGTAAAATGCTTGCGTTACACGGATCCTCCTCAAGGAACGGGTCCGGAATGGTTGTTTAATTATAAGGATGTGTTTAACTCTTTTGACTTACCCGAAGAAGATGATGAAGAGGAGGAGTTGGTTACCCTACTTCATGGCATCAGTCTGTGTCAAGACACATCTACCTCAAAACCTACATCCACACCTACTCCAACACCCACACCATCACCTCCAACACCCACACCATTACCTACTACACCCACACCATCTCCTACTATCCCACCTTCGAATGATCCTTCAACTTCAGGAACGATTAATGCAAAAGAACATCCTGATGATCCCAATATGCCTCCTTTAGAGGAAGACGAAGAAGAAGAAACTGTCTTCACTAACCTTAATGCTTATGATCAAGAAGATGAGGAACTACAACCTGTGCAACCTGAAAGTTCTACTGCTCCTGAGACTACCACTGTTCCCGCCACTGAAGGGGATATGAACAATTTGGAGTTAGTACTTGCACCGGATGTAATCCTAGTAACACGTGTACACAGGGATCACCCCATCGATAATATTATTGGTGATCCTAATGCTGCGGTTCAAACAAGGCAACAAGTGAAACAAAATCTAAATCAAGAAATGTTGAATCTGGTTGCTCAAATAAATTCTTGCCATTTATCCCAAATTGAACCCAAGAAGGTTGATGAGGCCTTAAAAGATCCATCCTGGGTCGAGACCATGCAAGAAGAGTTACAGCAGTTCAACAAGCTGCACGTTTGGGATATAGTTCCGTTACCCAAAGGTGCTCACTTAACCGGTACTCGATGGGTATTTCGAAATAAGATGGATGATCGGGGTATAGTGATTCGTAATAAAGCTCAATTGGTTGTTCAAGGTTTCAGTCAAATCAAGGGCTTGGATTATGATGAAGTCTTTGCTCCTGTGGCAAGACTTGAGTCTATTAGTATCTTTCTTGCATTCGCTTCTTTCAAAGAGTTTTGTGTTAACCAACTCGATGTTAAAAGCGCCTTTCTATATGGACAAGTGGATACGGATGTGTATGTTAAACAGCCTCCAGGTTTTGAAGACCCTGAGCATCCAGAATACGTCTGCAAGTTGAACAAGGCGTTATATGGTCTTCATCAAGCTCCGCGGCTTTGGTATGAGAGGCTCACTACCCACTTAATCAAGCATGGTTTTGTTCGAGGGAATATCGATAGTACTCTGTTCATTCGTAAAGAACAGACTGGGGATCGAGAAGATATGTTACTTGTGCAGTTTTATGTGGACGATATTATCTTTGGCTCTACAAATGAGGCGATGTGCAAGCATTTTGAGGAGATTATGAAATCTGAGTTTGAGATGAGTGCGATGAGGGAGCTCAAATTCTTTTTAGGTGTACAAGTTGAGCAGTCTGCAAAAGGTATTTATATTCATCGGTCAAAATATGTCAAAGACATGTTGACTAGATATGACCTGCTCAATTGTAAAACCTATGAGACTCCTATCGAACTTAATCACAACCTTAGACTTGCTGAGGATGAGGAAGATGCAAAGAAAAGGACTATCAATCCATGATAGGTTCTTTGATGTATTTGACTGCCTCTCGACCGGATATTGTTTTCGCGGTATCCGTCTGCTCACGCTTTCAAGCCAAACCCAAGGTGTCTAACATGAAGGCGGTAAAGCGAATTTTTGGTTATCTCAAACATAGACCCAATCTTGGTCTATGGTATTCAAACGAGAAATCATTCGCTCTTTCTGCCTATTCGGATTCGGATCATGGCGGCTGCAGCATAGACAAGAAATCTACTACTGGTGGATGCCAATTCCTCGGATCTCGATTGGTCTCATGGCAGTGCAAGAAACAGACTATAGTTTCTCTTTCAACTGCAGAAGCTGAGTACGTTGCTACTGCGAGTTGCTGCTCACAGGTTCTATGGATTCAGCATCAGCTGCGTGATTACGGGTTACTTCTTTCTATGACTCCTATTCACATAGATAACACTACTGCTATATCTATCACACGCAATCCCGTACAGCACTCTAAGACTAAACACATTGAACTTAGGTTCCACTTTATACGGGATTGCTATGAAAAACACCTGATAGACCTTGTCCACATAGACACCCTAAAGCAGAATGCCGACCTTTTCACAAAAGCTTTTTCGCGTACTCGATTTGATGAACTAATCAACATGATTGGTTTAAGGTTCTTTATAGCCAAAAAGTAATTTGTAACTTGGAACGTAATTTATCTCTTTTTATGTGTGTTAAAAAAAAAAAAAAAAAAAAAAAACCCGCAACAGCCACTCTTTATACTTTTTAGTATTAAAGAAATGCACCGTTGCTACATTTTAAAATAGACGTTGAAGTTGTGTCTGTAAACAACTTGGGATATGATAGTACATCAGGTGACATGCACAAAATGGAATTTTAAGGTTTATCTTGGATGTGTCAGTAGATTTATCTGACATGTTGAAAACAGTTTTTATAAACATTGTCTTCATCATACGATATATTAGTAGGCATGTTATGCAAAACTCTTTGAGATCTCTTAAGAAGCCTAATAATTGATTGTCTATTTCAAGTGGTACAACATCATTAGATGTATGACAACAGTCTTAATTTCTTACTTATGCTAGACATATTTTCGTGAAAGAAGTTTATTTGATATCATTTGGGGGTATATATTGACAGTTTACTCTGTTATACGTAAGTATAGACCTGGTCTCTGTTAATATATACTTAAAAATTAAGCAAACACAAGTCAAAGTACTTGCAAAGTCTTTAAAATTAAGATACCTAACAAGGTCGCCAAAATGGTTTAACCAAGTCTGGTTTTGCATAAACCTGAATCAAACTATGTCGCTCTGTTGTACGTAAGTACAGACCTGTCACCGCTGACTTGATTCTTAAACTTGATTTTCTAATATTCTTTCTGTACATAGAAGCATGGTCTATGTCTTAAGTTAGGATGTATATCTATGGTGGGGACCACAGCGAAATGTACATACGAATAATAATAAAATTAGCTCCTAGATGTGAGTGTAACATGTTTAAAGTGGACAAATATACTGATAATCGTTTTGAAATAATTTTTATAAAAAGTGTTTTTAGCATGTCAAGTAAATTTAAAGTGGACAAATATATTGATGATCAAAATAACACTTACTGTTCCTAATAAATGCATGTTATTCCGATATGATCCCTAACCAGATTATATCAACTCCGTCACCAAAAAGAATGTGTTAATTTTGTATTTGTAAATTTGCATTCCTTTATGTGTTATTATATTTTCTCTAATTTAGTTTAATTTTTGATTTTAACCAACTTACAGTTACCTTTTAAAATTTGAGTACCGAAATCACAACACAAAGATCGATAAAATCGGAAACTTTTCACTAAAAGTGACCTGATGCGTCACTTCATGAGTGACGCTACTAGTGACGCACACGATACTGCGTCACTTTCATTAGTGACGCTGTAAGTGTCGGGGTAAGCCACGCTACAAGTGCCGGGTTAAGTGACGCATATTAGGGTTTTCGTATAAATACCCTTTCAAACGACACTCAACCCCACTACTTTTCAAATTCAATTAGCGTCACTCCCTCTGACATACCGTCACTTCTTGTGTCTCTGCGTCACTTCCTCTGTGCGTGCTTATCGATCTGTTCGTGATTTCTCAAGCTTTGGTTGTGCATTCGCTCGTGATATTCTTGTTCCCCTCACTCTTACGCATCTATTGGTACTACTTTTAACCTTTATCTTTCTGTATTCATGCTTTAATCGTAATTTAAGGTTACGGGTTTTAAGTTTCATAGAAATCACACGATATGGGGATTAGTTTGTTAATGTTTTCTGTTAATAATTAGTGCATTTTACTCGTTTCTATCATGCGCACATTGTGTTAACTACGGTTTTCAAAAACCCCAAATTTGGTTCATTATGATTTTTGGGTATGAATAGTGACACGATGATCTTCATCGTTGCGTCACTTCATGCGTCACTTACAGCAAGTGACGCTACTTGTTAATTTAGAACCCATACCGTCACTTCTTTAGTGACGCCTATTACTACGTCACTTCTTAAGTGACTCTCTTAGTGACGCATTTGCATGTATTAATTGTTAGCCCGTCACTCATCCGAGTGCCGCCTATTTATGCGTCACTCTCTTAAGTGACTCACTTAGTGACGCCCTTGTCTATACCGACACTTATACCGTCACTTCCTAAGTGACTCCTAAATCAGAATTTTGTTTATTCGGTTATGCGTGTTTGTGATAATTCTATAACGTTTCTGGTTATCTTTGTTTCGTATTTTAGCTTACAGATGGCTGTTTTACAAAACTACTATCGCCACACCAACACCCGTCATAATATCACAGCTTTCTTGGAGTCCACGCATGCGAACTCGGCTCCCTTCCGACCTATGATTGAGTTCTTAAGATGATCGAGGATTCATTATGCTATCACTGCATCTACTCCGGTCTACATGAATCAGATCGAAGAGTTCTATGATCATGCTTTTATTCGAACTCAGGGTGACGTCCCGAGAATAGTTTCTAAGATGTTTGGTGAGGAGATTGAGATCACCGAGAACTCTATTCGTCGGGTTCTCCAATTCAACGATAACCATATAATGCCGACTATGTTCGAGACATCTTTTATCTACAGTGGTCTTCAACGAATGGGTTATCCGGCAAATCAGCTTTCTGATTTGCGTAAACAATATCTATGCCAGGTTTGGAGATATTTGTGTCACATTGTGATCGTCTATTTATCTTCGAGGAAAGGAGGATATGATGCTGCGAGTCATTTGACTCTATCTCTGATGTTAGCCTTGATCTACAATAAGCCGTATAACTTTAGTGGATACATCTTTGGCAACATGGTTGAAAACATTAGGGCAAGGAAGGATAAGTGGCTGCAATATCCACGGTTTGTGCAGCTGCTGTTGAACGACTTGAATCTGGATATCGCTCCTGATCAACGATCACTTTTGGTTCCGACGCCCATGCTTCTACGCTGTTTGGGCACATAGTGAACAAAAACTATGTTGTGCCACCGAATGACGGTTTTGAGGACGTCGTGATTCCTCCGATGAATGAGGATGATCTGGTTGACACGGAGGTCGCTCAGGATTTGGACGACATTGACCAGGTTGAGAATGTCGATGAGGCTGATGATGATGATGATGATGGTGGGCCCACACCACCCGATTCTGAGGGTGATGTGCCCCCACCAACTGCTTTAGATGGTATACAGATTGCAGATCCCAGACGCTTTAAGCGTATCTTACGACGGATTTCTGCGGGGAGGGTTCATGTACCGAGGAACCCTGGCAAGCGACCAGCTGGGTCTTCTCCATCCTATTCAGATTTACCTTTGAGGACACGCCAGAGAACAGGAATCATTATTCAGGAATCTGGTCAGCGAACGCCTCAACAACAACAACAATCTCCACAACATCAACCACAGCCACAGCTCCCATCTATTCAACAGCTCTTGAGTTAAGTGGAGCAATTGAGCAAATGCTTTGATGATCAGAACGCGATTATTGCAGCTCAGGCTTCTCAGATCAAGGACTTAGAGCTTAAAGCTGCACAGGTGGATGAGTTAAAGCTACAGGTGTCTGAGTTAGATTCTAGATTACTAGAGTTGGAGTCTGTTACGGTTGTTTCGGGGGAGGAAGGTCAGCGTACCTTGGAAACAAATGTAACGCCTCCCCCATAATCTGAAAATGTAAATCTTGATTCAACAATCAATGAAAATGTCCGTTTAGATTATTTCTCTGTTGATGACATTCCGGGCCAGCCGAGACCGATAGCTGTTGACTATTCGTTTGTTGATTTATCATATATTCAGAGGATGGTCAATGACACTGGTTCGGAGACTGAACAAGGGTATGTATTCGACATGGATGATGATGTGTCGGTTGATGATGAACATTTGAGTTCAGATGAGCATTACGATGATGCACCTGTTATTGAGACATATTCGAGTGATGATGAGGGGCCTGCTAAAACTTCTCATGGAGAATCTAGTTCAACTCATGCAGTGCCTGCTCAGGATTCTGCATCAGTACAGCCAACTCAAGAGGCATCTGAAAGTGAAACTGCTGAAGAAAGAACATAAAGGAATAAGCAGTGGTGGCCTCAAGGTAGATATGCAAAACCAGTGCCTGTGACTTGCAAAACTTACAAGGTTCACGGAGATTATACCGGTTTGATTAAGAGTTGGAAGGTTCGTCAAAGAATGATTATGATTAAGAGAATGGATGGTATTCAGTATTTCAAACTGAGATTCAATCAATTGAGTACACTACCAAAGGGGGAGATCAACAGGTTAGCTCAGTTAAACTTGATTAATCCTGTCAATGATGATTATGCGAATTATATTCAGAGGACATTGCGTCAAGAGGTTAGGACTAAAAGATATAATAAGTTGAAACCGACGCTGGGAACAAAGTATACATACAAGAAGAAGTTGGATCCCACGACAGGTCGCCCTATGGTTAAAGTTCATTATCCACCGGCTGACTGTCTGACCGAAATACCTCTGGAGCAGGTTCCGTATAATTTTCTACGAAGATTTATATATTGGGAACTTGATCCACATACTGGTGAAGCGGTGATAGTATTCGTTCCCGATTCAGAGCCGCAGCCAGAATTTGGGGGTATTTGGAATTTGAAAAAGATTGCATTTCGTGTTTTTGATCCTATGAGTTTGATAAACCTTCATGTAAAAGATTTGAGAAAACTCTTCGATAATAGGATTCGGGTAAATGAGAACAATGAATTCAACAAGAAGCTTGCAGGACAATTTCAGAAATTTGTTGAAGTTTGTGTTACTTATGGAATTCACGCAGATGGGAAGTTTCCTGCAGGTTGGGTTTGATCAGAAAATTTGAAGATTTTTTGAAGACCAAGCTGAAGACATGGGGGAGTTTGTTGATGCATATCAGTTTGTCTGTCAGTTGGTCTATCGAGTTGTAAAGTGTCGATTAGCCATTTAATAGAAATATAAATTTTGTACCTAGCGACACTTAAGTTTTGGTTTAGGCGACACTTTTCTAAGTGACGCATAGCGACACTTAGGTAAGTGACGCATGAAGGCGGCCACATGCGACACTTGCCAAGTGACGCATGTCTGCCGGTTTTAGTTTAGTATAAATACAAACCTACGGGTTTTTGGCTAGGGTTGACGAAACCCTAGCACCATTTGTCGAAATTGCAACCTTGTAAACAATCTGATCGGTTATGTTTATCAATACAACTTTATATTTTATTCGTTTACTTGTTTTCGGTTTGTGATTAATAGTTATTCGTGTGATTGCTTGATTCCGCCTTACAATCACTGTCATCAATCATCTAGATCCACGACAAGGGACACTCACAGATGTGCGGTTTTCATGGGTTAGCATACTATTCACATTTTAGAGTATCTAGAACGGGATTTTGTTTTAGTACTTTTAGGTCATACTTTTGATATTAACATCATCCTATCAAAGTCCTTGGCAGCTCCATTGAACGCACAAAGAAGCAGAGAATACCTCTCTTATAGTTTGTTCATTATGGGTGAGCCAATTCATCAATTGACTAACGATGTATTTAACTTTAATGATACATATACTTATAGCTCATAATATATGTAACGTTTCTCTTTAAACTCTTAAAGTCTACGGTTCTATTTTAAAACATTTTAAAATTTAGGGGTATATTTTAAACATTTCAAAATATAGGGTCTAAAGTGTAAATTCATTTTACCAATTTAGACAATTCTATTTCCAATTTATCTTTACCTACATACTATTACAGATAATTAAATGCTAGTATTTATCAAGCTAAGGCTCTGATACCACTGTTGGGTTTTCAATTCCCTAACTAGATTAATATGCGCAGCGGAATTTTAACAAAAAATAATTAATTTAAGGCAATTAGGAAACTAAACACTAAGGGATCTTAACTTGAATAAATAAAAGCAATAAGATAAATAAGAAATTACTAACCTTTGAGAAAATCAATTTCTCACGCGTAGATGACCAATCAAAACCTTCTTGCTTGGTGGCGAGTGCCCAAACTAGAACACCTCTATTGCTTCACACCCACGAACCAAGAGAAATTCCCAAGTCTCCTATGGTCACGACTCTTAGTCGTAAAACTCTTACAAGGAGCAGGGATAAGAAAGAGAGAAAGGTACAAGGAAAACCTACTGTATATGAGACTTTTGATCTCTTCTCTTGTCTGTGTTTTTTTAATTTTTTTAATAGGTATTCTCCCTTCGACCCACGAAGTAGGTAAGGAGAAATCTCTCCCCCTTTCTGTTTATGGATAGAATATCTCCTTAGGAGAGTGTTTTATGAGTTCCTATGGCTAAATCCGGCCGCCTTTGCATCTTGAAGAAGGAGATGACACCCCTGCTTCAAGGTAGTGGTTATAATCGATTTGATAGAAAAGATGGAATAGTATGTATCTTTCGTTGAGGATTTCCTGGAAAAAATTGTCAACTAAAGTAGGAGTGCTTCTAAAGTCCACTTCTTCTTTTGATTGCAAAGATTTACAAGTGCATTTAGAATAAAATGGTAAAGTTCACCCAGTGTAGTTTGTGTAACATGTTTCCAATGACTTGCAAGCTTCATTTCCTAGTGATTCTATTAAAGAATTTAGGATGACTTGTTTGAAATTGACATCATCAACACCACATAATCCAAACCTAATGTGTGTTTATATATTTAAATTGATTTATCAAATCGACCATATAATAAATTAACAATCTACTCGTATAAGATATAATAAAATTAAATAATCCAACACGAAGTAATGTAAATTGATGTAATGTAAGTGTGAGGACTTGATTATATATGTTCGCATGTTAGGTTAGAAATTCTATATAATTAAAATTCACGGAATCTATTGATATTCTTTTACCTAGAGTTAAAGATTCCATCTATAATAATTAGTGAGTGTTAATTAACTTTTTTATTTACCTTTAAAGTCAAAATTCATTTTGATACCATGATTGTGTTCTCTCTTTGTAAAATGAATTTGTTCTCTCTATTAATGCCTATTAATGCCAAATGCCGTTGACGTCTAGCTGCTTCATACTTGTTAAGAACTCTTATTGTAATATGTAACGAAATACGTGTAAGAAAATTTTTCAATTGTACTATTTATCTTAATAAGAAACACATGATATATTTATAGTTAACCAAAAGAGTATACTACTAGTAATAAACTTAAAAAAAAATGCTCAGAAGAAAATACTACCCCCTTTCCTTACAAAATGTCCATGTTATAATTTTAGGATGTCCCATAAAAATGTCATGTTTTGACCAACTGAAATAGATATGAAGAGTATAGACAGTGGAGAATTGCGAAAGTGTGTGAAAAGCTAGGGTGTGTTTCGCAACACATTTCAACACTTTTCTAGAAAACAAAAACTCTTCTCATATTTTATAAAATTGGAGATGAAAAACTGTGGAAAATTTTTCACAACTAAACGCACCCTTAGGGATTCTTTTTTCAATAATTTCTTTTGAGATCGTTAAAAACTAAAAAGCCCAATAAGTTATAGGGTGTGTTTGGTAACAACGGGCTAGAGCTTGTGGCTGGAGCTGGAGCTGGGGCTTATTTTCACAAGCCACTTCAAAAAGTTTCTTATTTAGGGGCTTCTAGGGGCTTATATTTTCAACAAGCCCCACTTTACTTATGTTGCCAAACAAAATTTATAACTGGGGATTTATAAAAAATAGAATCTCAAATAGAATCTCAGACCCCATCCAAACATAGTCATAATCCCCTCAAATCTTCGTGCCAAACACCGAACATTTTAACAAATTAATCAAAAATTAAAAGTAATCACATGTTTACAACACCCCCACGGCCCCACCCCACCCCATCCCAAAATCAGAAAAACCCTTGGACTTGAGCGGCACCTGCTCTACTTTATAGAATTCATCGATCGATTAACTCCCGCCGATTCGTTATGGTAACAATCTATCAATCCTCTTTAATTCTTAACGATACTCGTTTTGATTTCTAATTATTGAATTTATCATCTGGCATCTGCCTTGATGTACGAAATTGTGTCTGTATAGTGCGTACTCATTTTTTGTTATTATGTTATTAAACGTAGGCAATGCAAGTATCCTGAACGAAGAGAATTGTCTAATTAGTCTCGGATCAATTGATAATTAAAATAAACCCTAGAAAATTAGCCCTAATAGTCGTATAGTGTCATGATATGAATTGTTTCTTTTGGTTAATGTTGCTGTATATTTTACCTGTAGTAGTTGGTAATTTGAGAGTCTCATGTGTGTTCGTTTGTGGTGATTATGTCATCAATTGCTTCTACCTCTACATTTTAATTTTGATGTTGTTGCTTACCATCGCTGCCATTATATATATTTGCCCTTTTATTTGTTAAGTTGAAACTTGTAGGTTCTGTTTTTATGTGTAATCATATGCTGATTAGGAAAGATGATGATCATTCTGATTCCATTCCTTTAATTCAAATGAATTTGGTACACCACTTGTTCAGTACAGAAAAATACATTAAAAAACCGAACCAATTATTTTTGCTTCTTCATATCATCTTCTACTGTGTATCAACTGAATCAGCATGTATTTTGACCCCTGCTGATTTATACTGTAAGACCATTCGGTTCCAGACTCGTGCTTTTTGAACAAGCACTCCTTTTGTTATTGTTGTTAGTAGAGTGATACAAACATGTTTACATGAGAATACTTTCTGTAGTCAATGTTTCTTTTATCACCTATTAATACTACAGAAAATATCAAGTATAATGTTGAAAGAAGGGTCTTCAGATCTATGGGTGACCTTTGAGGAGTTGTGTGATCAGGGGCATATCATTAGTGGTAACGTCATAGCTGTTCTCGACGAGGCTTCAATGCTTCATAGATTGGTGACATCTCATTATTAGGCTAGAAAATACTCTTTTATAAATAAAAAATGATTCCAAGTCATATTGTTTGGTTTGTAGATCGGAATTTAATATGCATGCATTTGGATTTTCATAAAATAGAAGCCAATAACTTATTTTTCTTAAAGTTTTAAACTATAAAAGTATTGTATGGAGGTTGTACATGCCCACTCCTAGATAAATTCTGTAATGAGTGGGGTCGTGATACGAACCTAGCCCATAGTAGCCCATATCAAGCCATAAGCCCAAATATAGAACTTACTCCCAAAAGCTAACTTGAAGGAGGAGGGGACACCTAGACTAACCAACCAATCCCATACTTGGTCGATGTGAGATTGTAACAATACCCTACCCTTGAAGAGCCAACACCCTCGTTGATCACAACTATGTTCCGAGGCTCGTTGGTCACAGCAATGTTGATCAAGGTTGGCACCCTCTTTCGGGTCCAAGCCACCACTCCATAGGTGTTGGAACCTCGAAAGATAGGGGTGGCTCTGATACCAATTGATATGAACCTAGCCCATATCAAGCCATAAGCCCAAGTGTAGAACTAATTCCCAAAAGCTAGCTTGAAGGAGGAGGGGACATCTAGACTTATAAGCAACCAACCAATCCCATACTTGGTCGATGTGGGATCGTAACAGGTCATCAATTTTATTTTTTTTGAATGGCGATTTTAATTTAAAACTAGCAAGGAGCTAGAAAGAACATTACAAACTGGAGAGACTAGGATTTTGCAATCAAGTTATTTCAATGGGTTCAACATTAATATTATAACAGTACACATAAAATTCTAATGGGTGGTTTTAGTATTTGTTTTTGTTTAATTAACAGTAAGCATACATTTCTAGTAGTTAACTTTAGTATCTGTTCAATTTACTATAACAATGTGCATGCGTCCCTACATATGAGATGAAAATCTAGTGTATAGTTCTGTAATAGAGATTGAAACAGTAATGCGATTCACTATGATTATGTAACAGTTCAATCACAGTTGATACAGTTTATTTTTTAAGCGTGGCCAAATTCTGATTTTTGCTATTGGAATTTGTGGCTGCAACCTATAGGCTTACTAATTTACATTTTCCAGAGATACTTGTTGTTTTAATAATCTTTAGAATTCTAGATATATATAGTAAAAAACAGCGGGTTTAGGTTATTGATAGAGGCACAAAATCTTCGGGATTTGCTTTATAAACACATTTATATCTTGCTCTCATATTTTAAATTGTTTCTAGTAGTTAACTTTAGTATCTGTTCAATTTACTATAACAATGTGCATGCGTCCCTACATATGAGATGAAAATCTAGTGTATAGTTCTGTAATAGAGATTGAAACAGTAATGCGATTCACTATGATTATGTAACAGTTCAATCACAGTTGATACAGTTTATTTTTTAAGCGTGGCCAAATTCTGATTTTTGCTATTGGAATTTGTGGCTGCAACCTATAGGCTTACTAATTTACATTTTCCAGAGATACTTGTTGTTTTAATAATCTTTAGAATTCTAGATATATATAGTAAAAAACAGCGGGTTTAGGTTATTGATAGAGGCACAAAATCTTCGGGATTTGCTTTATAAACACATTTATATCTTGCTCTCATATTTTAAATTGTTTTTCGTTATCCTGAATAAAAAAATATATAATAGAAAGATCTTACTCTTAGATTGCATATAAATGTATATGATCTATCTAGATTCCTACGATTGGCTTTATTAATTTTTTATGTTGCTTCATTTTCCTTTATTGCTTTCCAACTTATGCTTAGATGTGCCACGGACTCGTGATCTAGTCTAAAGGACAATAATATCGTGTGGAGGGTAGAGTATTTAGTTAAATTCACACTAGAATTTACGATGAGCTGCTTCATCTTCCATTTTGTTCACTAAGGCTCTATGCCTCTATGTGACTAGCAATTCATGTACTTGTTCTTACATGTGCTTGCTAACGAATACATTGTAACTAAATTATCTAGAAACAATTACCTTATTGTTAACATTATAAACAAACCTATTAATGGGCTTAAGGTTTCTGCTGCTCTTCCATCGAAAGGGTTGCTGAAGGCTCTAAAGAAAGAAATCTTCTAGGATTTGTTGTGTTCTAACGCATTAAATAAACAATTGCCTGCAAAACCGTTTTGAATTGGTTCATGTATAAGACATAGTTATATTGAGTTTCAGCACCTATGTCCAGCATATTTTCAACTACTATCCTGAGATAGAAGATTCATTAAAGTAGTTTCTTTTAAACCAATAATTGGCCTCTCTAGTTTTCCAGATGTAGTACTGTGCAAGTCATTAATGTAAAGGATTTAAATAGCTATTGCATTAAATTGCCTGGTCATAATATATGTAATATGAGCAGAAAAAGTGATTTCTTCTATTATCAAATGAATGTATATATAAACATACAGGGAAAAACTATACTTGGAAAGTTAGGTGTATAGAATCAATTACTCTAACTAATCCCGCGATTCTAGTAATCATATAAAATCAAATAAATGATTATATGATGAATATAATCTACTCCATTTACAATGAAATCTTCTAAAATTATAACACTCTTATTTCCAACACTTCGAGTTGCTCTAGAGGCCAACCAAAATTAACTGCAAGGGACAATAAGATACGGATAGAGTTGATTTTTGCAACCAGGGCGAAGGTTTCTTGGTAGTCAATCCTATAGGATTGGGTAAACCCTTTGGCCACCAGTCTCGCTATATATCTTTCTACACTTCCATCAGCCTTGCATTTCACTGTAAAGACCCATTTGCATCCAACTGTCTTTTGATCAGTAGGTAGTTCTACGGTTTCCCTAGTCCCTTTTTTCTTAGAGCATTCATCTCTTCTATTACTGCTAGTTTCCACTTTGGATCATCCAATGCTTCTTTAATGTTTCTTGGTACAAACAGATTATATTTTGGATGTAAATGCTTTATGACTATGAGAACGTTTATCATAGGATATGTACTTAACAATTGGATGATTAGTACAAGAATGAGTTCCTTTTCTAATTGCTATAGGAATATCAAGATCAGAATTCACATTAGAATCGGAAGGAATAGGATCAACAACAGTTTGGAAAGCAACGCTATTAGGATGAGAGGAGTCAGAAGTACCTGAAGTAGAAATAGTGGTCACAGGTTCGTCACTTGGGGAATCCGATTGACTTGGTGCCAAGTTGATAGCAGGCTCTCTACTCTTTAACTGCCGTTTTCTCCTAGTATATACTTTAAAATCAGATTTATGTTCCTTATGGCTGTTTGGTAATACCTCTCCCTCTAATGTGAACTCAACAACGTTTGGCAAGATGGGATCAATAGTTTCTTTGTCAACAGTTTTAGGTAGAGGAGTGGGAATAATGTCCCAAAAATTTCCCTCACATTGTTTCCCCCCCTGGAAGTAATCCCCTTTATAATAAGATTGATTTTTCAAGAAATGAAACATCCATTGAGTATATATTTCTTGGTTTTTGGATTAAAACATTTGTACCCCTTTTTATCTGGAGAATAGCCTATGAAAGCACATTTTGCAGCTATTGGATCTAGCTTTGACTGTCCTGGATTACTCAAATGGACATAAACGGTACAATCAAAGCCTTTAAGAGGTAAATAACAAAATATTCTTGTACAAGAACCTCTTTTTTAAGAGAATTAACAGGAGTAATATAGTTAAGAACTCGAGTTGACATCCTATTTATCAATTAACATGCTGTTAAAACAGCTTCACCCCAATAAAATTTTGGAACATTCATAGAGAACATAATAGCACGAGAATCTTTTAATAAATGTCTTTTTTTGCATTCGGCTATACCTTTTTGTTGGGGTGTATTAACATTGGTTGACTGATGTTGAATACCCTTTTCTTTCAAAAAGTTTCCAAGAATTCTATTGAAATACTCGGTGCCATTATCAGTACGAAGAATTCCAATTTTTAATAGTAAATGAGTTTCAATCATTGTATAAAATTCCTAAATAGGTTCTTAACTTCAGATTAAATAAACCCCAACATAGGTATGATCATCAATAAAGGTTACAAACGATTTTCTGCCAGAAAGAGTGTTGATTATTGAAGGGCCCCAATCATCACTATGAATTAAGTAAAATGGCCTTGAAGGTTTGTATGGTTTTGAACAATAAGTAGATTTATGAGAATTTGCTAATATGCAACTTTCACAATTAAACTCAAAATGATCAAACCCATGAAAAAAATAGGAAACAACCTGATGCCCTAATCTATAGTACCAAAGCATTATTTTGTCCTCAACAGGAATAAATCTGGTACTACTTAAACTTTGAATTGAAATTTCCTTGGAGTCGCTATTTTCGAGATAGTAGAGGCCTCTATCATCTTAGCAGTTCCAATTATTCTTCCGGAGTGTAGTTCCTGGAACACACATTTAGAATCTCTAGCTAGTTTACTAACAGATAGAAGGTTACATGCAAGTTTAGGTACATGAAGGATGGATTTTAGCGATAAAATCTTTGACAGATTTATCAAACCTTTGCCAGCAATTGGAGAATAAGAACCATCTGCTGTACGAACTTTTTTATGGCCAGAACATGGAATATAGGTTTCAAATAAATTAGAGTGGAGTATAAAAAAGAATGACAAGCTAAAGCATTTATAAGTATACCTGTTGTGCCAAAGAAGCATGAGAATTACCAGATGTTCCAACATTAGAATTTAGCAGTTTCTTTAGGTATTCCATCTGCTATTTGTTATAATCTACTCTATTTACAATAAAATCTTCTAAAATTATAATAATCTTCTTTCCAACACATAATCATTGTGAGTTGATGGTGCTTTACCAACAATAATCAACCTATGGCCATGCATGCAATTCACTCCCCGTGATTACTGTAGTTCCTGTTTGCTTATCAATGCGTCAATTAGGGTTATGTTTGATCTCTATCAGGTCAAACGAGCTAAAACTGTTGGCTAGTTAGGAAATCAATCGAAAATCTGGAGACGCCCACAGTGGATTGTTAATGCATACAGTGCTACATTGTTTAAATCAATAAGTCTGTTGATCATACATACGCTAGTTGATGATTTTTGAAAATTTGAACAAAAGGGTTGCAGACCGGCCTGACACGTGTTTGGCCTGTTACCCATTCCTCCAATTTTGTCTATTTGCTTCTCTGTATGGAATCAGTAGCTTTATGTATCAATTAATCTTCTGTACCGTGCGCTGGTCTTTCTTATCTTTATTACCTCAATATGATTTGTATTATAACAACAATTCTTGTACCCCAAACTTACCTGAAATCGCTTGTTATGTGTAATAATCGTAGGTACGCTTACAGCTTGACCCATTTCTCAATGAACTGACTAGCATGTTTGAGCATACCACGAAGAAAGGTTCTGTATGGGTTACTCTCAAACACTGTAAGTTAATTCTTTTACTGTATTTGATTTTAAGTATGTTGCTGCAACTACTATATACATATCTGATATTGATTAATAATTTTTTGGTAACCATACGTCAGCATCTGACAAGTCTGCAGTGCAAAAGAATAAGATGGCGAGCGCTGGTACGGAACTTGAGTACAAATGTCTTGTTAGGGCAACGGATGGCAAGAAAAACATTTCCACATTGGTAATAAGCTTAAACTGAGTTTTTTCTTCTGTTTGGTGTGTCTTTTTCATTTCTGAAATTAATATCGTTTAGCAAGCTATGTAGCTGTCTCTTTTGGTTGGTTATCGTTTCTTTGTTCATGGCCTCCTTGTTGACAAGAAGGGGTTTGAATTTAATTTAATACGATTTTCTATAAAATTGGTGGTATATTCTTGAATTTTCCGTTACTATTTCATTATTTGATACACTGATTTTTTTTTTTGTGTGTGTGTATATAATACCCTTTTTCCGTAAGTATTGTAAGGGGTTGATATTGTGAAATCCTTTCCCACATTGGCTGTGATTCACTTTGCAATCTTTATATAAAGTACTAGAGGTGGCAAAACGGGCGGGCGGGTTTGGGTAGTCGGGTAAAAATGGGCTCGGGTCATAATGGGCTCGGGTCACAATGGCATCGGGTCATAACGGGCACGGGTTGTAACGGGTACGGGTCACAATGGGCTCGGGCAAAACCGGCTTAAATGAACCCATTAGCATGTGTTTTTAAAAAGCCCATTTAGATAGCCCATTAGCATTTTAAGATGTCGCCCAATTAACCCATTAGCATTTTAAGATGTCTCCCAATTAATCCATCCCTATGATTGCGGCCGCCCATAAGTACCCAACATATGATAAAAAGATATCCAGATTCGCCCACTATCTACCATCTGGGCAACTTTTGCCGGTACTAATGTAAACCCTAATTGCAGCCTACGAATATCTGCTGGATGTGGTATCCTATGCTATCTATTGTTGACTCGACATATCTTCTTTAGTATGTGAAGCTTTAGTGTTAAATTGTTTTGGTTGTTAATGTCAAAAGAGTCGTTATGCACGCCTTTACTTTTTTGAATGGCAAACTCACAAACCTTTCACCATAGTGCGGGACTTACACCTTTTATCTACTTTTTAGAATTGTTTCGTGTTTTAACTGTTTCATATTATATATTAATGGTGTGTAAGAAAAGAGTAAAGAATTCAGAGTGAGGTGGATCAGTAAATATTTGTGCCATGTTGGGAGTATACCACTATAGATTTTAGACGCAAGGCCGTGAAGTGTCTTTACATATCTTTTCTCCGTTTCATAGTTTTATTTTACGATGAATGATGCTTTGTGTGAGTCCTATGTGGTAGTCTCTTATATTTGCAACCAATATTCCCTAAGTACAAAATCTTTTTGTAGTCATATGTGTCAAGTTTAGAGGTGGCAAATAAACGGATTGAGTTACTGTCAAATTAAGCAAATTGGGTATGGCTTAAAATGGGTAGCTTTTGTTAACTCGGGTTGGGATGGGTTGATCCACCCACCAACACCGATGGTTCTTTTTGTTTTCAAAACTTTATTAATAAAACGATAAATATGTTGTTTGAATAGATAGATTTAGTTTGTTGAGACCTGATTGATCCGTTCAAAATTTGGCCTATTTGACCAGTTGGAAACTTAGAGTTGATACATAGCTGAAATAGGCCCATTTCAAGTAAGCGAGTTCTAAAAGAAATTTTTACTTTAGTCAAGTTTCACTGGCAATGGATTCCCAATTCTCATTTGTAATAGTATATTTCTTGTTAGGCTGTTAGCATGTTTATATGCTTGTTCCAGAAATGAATCTAGAAATTGCTAAATATTTTCACTGCTAGTGTATATCTTCATTAAGACATTGGATTTTACACTGATTCATTTCCATCTAACAGGTTGGAACAAAGGACCATCAACGCTTTCAAGCATCTTATGCCACTATTTTGAAGGCTCGCATGACATCTTTGAAAAAGAGAGAGAAGAAGGACAAGAGAAAGGCTGCAGATGCAGATAAGAAGCAAGAAATCTCAAAGAAGCGCTCTACTACCGCTAAACCCTAACATATCTTCAGGGTCATGGTTTATCTTACATATGCTGTTGCATGTTTTTCAAGTGCTCTTTGCTGAAGGATAGTGTTATATTTTGCCCCTCACCCCTGCTTTTCTTTGAAGAATCATAGATACATAACATTATACCATTGGGTGGATAGTCGGGTACTTTTAAAAGTGAATTTTTGCTGGACAGATGCTATAAAATTTAGATTGACCTGATCTTGAGCTATTCAGTGACTTTTGTAGGTGGTAAAATGGGTAGGGTGAGGTACCGGGTCAAAATGGGTAACCGTTGGGTTTGGTCAGGTTGTGTTGAACCGCTAGGACTATTATAATCTATATGTGTTTGTATACTTTTTTTTATCATGATCAAAGCGATAAATAAACGGGATATAATTTGTGTTTTTTATAGCATTAATCTTATGCGATAAACTTTATGATTGCATTAATCATCAAAACGTTTAAATAAGGCAATCTTCGACTTGGTATCTTATAAATTTGAAGGTCACTTTAAGCAATTTTCAACGGTTTCACAACCAAATTGACTCTTTCATTAGGTAATGGGGTGGGACCAACCTTTTCAGTTGTATATTGCACCATACATTGATTTTCTTTCTTTCATGCAAAATGTGGTTGCCAGGAAAACCTCCATTAAGTCAGGTATGCCTTCTTTGGATGTATGCAACTGGGCAGGTGCCTGAAAGGATTTACTTGGTGAAATTTGAACATTATTTGTTTCGGTAAACTGGTATTGGGCTCATACAGTAAATTCTTGGGTGGGTTGGCTAGTGAGTTATAACATTTATGTGCTAAAATTTTTATTGCGTTTTACAAATAGTGTGCCAAATATGTTTCAGAAAGGTACTTCATCCGTCTCACTTCAAATTTGCATTTGGAAAATGAACGTAGTCTTATGAAAATGTGCAATTTTCAAATAGTTAACCGATCAAATGTGACAATACCTATAAAAACTTGTTTGGTTGGTTGTAATATAAAAACTACACTTTTTTTAGACGATCAAAACTACTTATTTTAAGACAATCCAAAATGCCATTGTACACCCTTGAGGATCTTTTTTTTTTTTACTAACTATGCGAATTAGGTCAAAAAATGTGAACTAGGTTTGACATTAAAAATGGACTTTTCTTGACTTTTGACCATTGCCTATTTCATAATTTCATCTGTTCTTTTTTATGTTAACATTTAATTGTAGTTTAATCTTAAAAAATTATATAAAGTTAGTGACTCTAGTTAACATAATTGCTTATCTAAAATTAGCATGGCAACCAGTTCAAAGTTGGCAATCATAGTTGGTTAGGAAACACCCAAAAGATATACAAGCATTGCAAAATCCATATAAAGAAACAACATAATATTGGTTTCTTGAATGTATATGAAAACATGAAACCCATGCCGGAAATAATGGTGTCGATGACAAGCATGCCAAACAAAATACAAAAAACTAACATACTTTCACATAGAGAACTAGTGGGTGATTAGAAATTTAGAATGTCAACCAAGTTGACACTTGATATCAAACTTTACCAATAAACATTTAACAGTTCAATATACTAAAATTCCCTAACAAATATCAACTCATAATTTAAAGATAATACAAATCCAACCCATATGACTAGAAGAAAGCGCGACTACCATAGAAAACACGAGCACTGTCTTTCTTCTTGTTCTCGATCTCCACATTGTTCTTCTGTCGCTGAATAACATCACCACGATCTTCGGCTTCAATCTTTTCAAGCTTCATGGGTAGTTTCATTTTAGCCAAAGACTCAGTAAACTGTTGCATACTTCTCATATACATATCAACAATTTGTTGTTGCATTTCAGACTCTTCTTCCTTCACCTCTTTCTTTTCATTCATATTACTATTCTCTTTAGAACCCGAACTTTCTTCATCAACAGAATTATTCAAGTTATTCTTCTTTTCCGATGATTCAGCCGAGTTCCTATCATCACTTAAACTCGTCATTGTAGAACTAAAAAAACCCGAATTCTGGATACTATCATTAGGTGAAATTGAGCCTGAATTTAGTACCATTTCATAATCATCCACAGATGCACCTAAACAAAGAAACGATCCAGGCCCAACGAGGTTGGCTTTGGACACATAACCATGACCTGATAACCCAAAATACTCGGAAACCATCTGTTGATTCTCTTTCACTGCATTAATATCTGGGAATTCAATCCTGGAAGGATCTAACAACACAACCTCAGATGTTATCGATGAATTGGTACTGGTTGAACCGATACTATGATTAAAGGGTAAATTATTCGTATTTAACGAAAGACTTAGTTTGACAGTACCAGCAGGAGAATGAAACAAATCAGTTGAAGAAAGACTAAAATCTTGAGTCAACTGTCCTCCTTTGGCAAGAATTAAGGGAATGGGAACTAAAGAGAAACCCAAAAGTTGATCTTCCATAAAATTCTTAGCTCTACTAAGCATCCAGATTTCACATTTAAGAAGAGCAGCATCAAACTGATTGACTTTTGGGATCACTAATTTCTCATTGAATTCAGGGTTCTTACCACCACCTTTGATGATCCTAGTTGAAAAAGTCTCATCAGGGTTATAAGTAAGTGAGAATTTAGCATAAACATCTTGATTTTCATAGATACATATATTGTGAATGTTTCTGGCATGATGAACATAAATCTCAAGAATCCCAGAAAATTCACTACTACCTTCTTGTGTCGGGTTAAATCGAAATCGACTGCTTTGATCATATGATGATGAACCCATCATACCCAAAAGAAAAAAAACTTTTTTTTTCCTTTCTCAAGTGTACAATACGAAAGCACTTTGATAAAAAAAATAAAGTTGGAACATAGAATACATACTCTATCAATATAACATATATGAATATGATAATAGTGATGATCAAGAAACATCAGCCCATGATATAAAATGTAGAGCACAAATTAATTCAAAGGAAAGCATAGTAACTAACTGTTCCTTAAAGAGAATGTGAAGATAGAAAGTTCGTTAATTGAAGCAACAGCATACGGATGTTTAGAGATGGTTGAATATTTATTAAAATTTTGGTTTTTGTGAGTGGAGGGTGGTTGGTGGGGTAAGAAAAGAAGGAAAAAAATGTTGAAATGATGATCATGGTCAGGAATTAATAATGATGTGAGAGTGGTTGAAATTGTTTGATGTTTAATTGTTTCTTTCTTTCACTTGCCCTACACACACTCTCTGTATATATGTATACGTACGTATATATAGAGAGAGACATAAAAAGAGTGAGTGCTTTATGGGTTGAAAGGTGATTGCTTGATATTGCGGTCTCCACTTGTGCTGTGTGTCTTGTTAGCAGTGACCCACAAGCACAAATATAAAACACGGTTTCAGAGTAAAACTAACCTGAGCTATAACTCATTGCACATTTTATATTATGACTGCCCCTAAACGTTGGGATATTTGTCTTTCTAACTATTTTATTATTACATGACATTTCTACAAGATGAACTTATAACTATTTCATTATAACTCATTGCACACTATCATTAAAATCTAGGATTAATTAAGCTTGCCCTAAGAAAAGGGGTTGTATTTTACTCCTAAGACTTTGTCATTGTCATTTATGAGAAGATAGTTATGTCCCTAATCAATGTGTTCAACAAATGATCATGTGACAAGATTTCACACCAACACCTTCTAATGTTTGTGTTACGAAATTAGCAGCCAACCTGATGGAGGCCCAAGTATTGAAGATCGAGCCCACGTATTTCTGAAGGCCCACGTATTTCTGGAGGCCCACGAGCGTGTAACAAAAAGGGCTGCACGGAAAAGGGCATAACTTGGGCTATAGGGCTACGTTTCAGGCCCATGAGCAGGCGAATCGAAGCTCGGTTCGAGGCCACCAAGCCGCTAACCACCATAGGTGGTTAGCCCTATGCTCGAAGCCTAAAAACGGATCCGTTTGGGAGATACGGCCCATTATATGTTTTTTCTGTTCATTTTGAACTTTTGTTTTGGGCTTTGTGTTTGGCCCGTTATGTTTTTTAGGCCCGTTTAAATTTCTGCTTATTATTTAAGCTTTCTTCTTCATTGTAATGAACTCTGTTTTAATTTTCAAGAATTTCGATTTTGCTTCCAATTTTGTGAATCAAGGTTCCAATTTTGTGAATCAAAGCATACCCATCCACAGTATTCTTGGTGAATCAACGTGCTTGAAAGAGTTTTTTCCTGGTATTCATAAGAATCAACAGGTTTAAACTATTTATCATAATCGTGCACTACATCACAACCCTAGCCCCAAATCGAAGCTGAGTGATCAAGTAAGTATCAGAATTCTGTATGCAGAATACTTTATGCAGACTTTTAATTTGTGCGTAACCAGTTTATTAGAATATTTTTATCCCTGATTTACTACTCCATCTGAATCCATAAACATGGATCCTATCTTGAGATTTCTAATCATTATTCATGAATGGGGTTCTATCAGCTACTTTTATTAACCAAAATGTAGTTTCCTCATTAGTAGGTGTACAACACTTTTGTACAAGAAAGAGAACCATGTCCTGATTTTATGAACATGATTGTATGTTAAAAAAATCTTAATTTTATCGGGTGCATCGTCTGTATTGGCCTTTGCTTAACAAAAGGAAGCTTATGCATTGAGAGTTTGAGACAATAATTTCCCTTTTAAATGTTATTTACCTCTTATACCAGTTTAGAATATGGGATGTGCCTTCATTTTGTTTGGGCAATTTCAATGCTTTATCATATGCAATATAAGTCTTTTGAAACTTTTTTTTTTTTTTTGAATATAGATAGTTTGCTTTTATATCATTAATTTCGCCTCTGTATAAAAGCAAATGCTTGTGTTTAGACTCTCTCTACCCTCATGTATGATGCATTAGTATATTAATGATGCTTTACAATCTGTTAGTTTATAAAGGTCTAATATACTCTCTGTATGTACCATAATTACAGCCTCAAAGACACGAGTTTCGCCATTCAATTTTGGTTACTCTGGTCCTGGGTCTGGAGCGATATGTAAGGTGGTTCCAGATCATGGATAATAGCATGGGGAGCAGTTAATAGTCTATGTAGACCGCTGGTAATCGAAATTGCTAATGAAAGACAGCTGAGATCAAAAGTTTTATCGATCGGACGGTTTAGATTCAAAGTCAACGAAGAGCGAATACATGACCCGGAATTGCGGGACGATTTAAGTTCACTTCAATTACTCTCCTGTCAAAATTAACACTATATCGGGTTCCACCCAAAAACGACAACAAAATTGAGGTACCCAGTTTTCTGCATTTTTATATGTGCGAAATTTTTATTCCATCAATTCCAATTCCATCAACTATACTGCCAATCAATTATTTTGGTTTGACTGACTGATTCGTTAATTTTGTGGTTGCAAGGTACCAGATGACGATTATGAAGTTTGAAGAAACGCGTATTTAACACAAAGAAGAAATAATTTAGTGAAAAGTATACTCGCGAAAGGGTTAATGGCACAAATCAGCAACAAACTTTCCCTTTTGGCGAGTTAGGGTATGAACCCAATTTATTATACAGGTCGGTAACGAACTTTCAAATTATGTTTCGAGTTAGGTAACGAACTTTCAAATAAGTTTCGAGTTAGATAACTCAAAAAGTTCGTTACCTAACTCGAAACATAATTTGAAAGTTTGTTACTGTAACACCCCCAAATTTAATGGTGCGCGGAAGCAAGCTTTGAGTGTTACTAATCAATAATCAAGCACCAAAGTAAAGCAAACGACATCTATATGCAACGTCGTACAATAGTACAAAAGTTATTACATTGTTAAAGTAGAGTAACAAGCTTCGAGTTCGAAAATAGTTCCTAGAGATTCTAATACATAACTGATATACAAAAAGCAATGCAAGAGAATCTCCACAAGTTTGTATGCATGCGACTCGAGCTACCAGTCCTGTGGGTGTGCAGTCCTACTGCTGCGGTAAACCTGAGATAGATGCTAAAAAGTGTCAACCAAAAGGTTGGTGAATCTTACAGGTTTAGTAAAGTAAATCAATTATGAACCACAAGTAACTATCAGTAATGCCCTCGAGCATAGTAAGTAAATCAGTAACTCAGTAATCAGTAGGTCAACACAGTTACCATGAGCTCACACGTTGAAGCTTAACAGTGTAGTGTGAATGGTACAATCAAGTACAGTATCACGTACTGTCGCACCCCCAAATTCGGGTTGCGGAAGCGAATCGGGTCGGGGCGCGACTAATCAATATACATAGCACAAAGGATATAATGAACGACCACTACATGCGTCGTTTTACATTGATATTGATAAAATAAAAGTTTACATCAAAATATTGTTTACATTAGCTCAGTTTAAAATTGAGAGATTTAAGTACATGATTAATCTATACAAAATATAATAATGCAGCTAAAATCTCTGATTGTTTGCATGCTGACTCGAGCTAATAGATCTTGATTGAGCAGTCCAACCTACTACTGGTCACCTGTGATACATGCTAAAATGGGTCAGCGAAACGCTGGTGAGCTCACAGGTTTGTATGTCAACACATATTTGTATGAACCGCAAGATTTTATAATTGAATTTAAAATGCAAGTAAGCAAAATAAAAGTTATACAGCCATGAGCACATAGTCTGAGCTTAACTTGAGTGTCAGGTCCAATTTAGGAAACCCAACTGAGTTGCCTCCTACGAGTGCCTAATCTACACTCGTCTTCCCAAATGCTAATACGTCCGTTTGACCAGTTAGTGCGTGCTAACCCGGACGAGGATTGTCAATCCTATATGATATCATATACTAACATTCACGCTACAGATGTATTACCAGACTATGCTATGGAGGGCTTTAGTGATTAGTTGAAAACAACTCATGTAGTATTTGATTGATTGGTACTTGCGTTCAACTTGTAAAATAAAACGAGCTATAATATCACACCCCTGATTGAAAAGCAGTAAAATAGGGGCCATGAGACTCACCTGAGCCTTGAGCGATTAAATTAATAAACTTGAATTGATTAGCGGTGGATTGATGTCCGAAGACTTGTAACCTGAGGGTGTCCAAGACACACAATGGTTATAACATGAGTAGGCATCTCGAAAGACTGCCCTTGTAATTGTTCGTCCAACTTAGAATGTCCAAATTACCGCGATTTGGTTGTTTGTTTAAGTCTTTAAAAGTGTGTACGGCCCGTTGGTGCTTGTTTGTAACAATAATCCCACATTATTATTTTGATGGTTTTGAAGTGTTATACCTAAAATTAAGTTCCAATGTGTTTTAGAAGTTGTGTCGCATTCGTGTTTGATGTTATACAAGTTTAACACTTTGTGTGAAAGTTTAGATGTAACACCGTTACTTGTGAACCTAGGGTAAGGGCGAAGCCCGTTAATGACGGGGGTCCGGGGGCAGCGCCCCTGGTAGCGGGGTCCAAGGGGCGGCAGCCCCTGGCGGGGTCCAAGGGGCAGAGCCCCTGGCTGGGGTCGAGCTGCCAGGTCAGCTTGGAAAATTTTTATTTCTACTAAATTGCTTTGGTGAAAAACGCATCGGGACTTGAATTTGGGTGAAATCGAGTGATAAAATTTAAGGTCTCGACACTTAGTAAAATTTGTGTTTTCTTGGTTCTGTTTCATGCGACATAGCATGCGACATAAGGCTTGTGTCGCTAGGTGCGACATAGTCTGTTGTGTCAGATCACCTCTGCGACATAAGGGCTTGTGTCGCTAAGTGCGACATAGTCTGTTGTGTCGCAGATCACCTCTGCGACATAAGGGCTTGTGTCGCTAATTGCGACATAATTCAAATTATGCGACACAAAGGCTTGTGTCGCAGGTGGCCTGGAGCCTCTGCGACACCACGAGCTGTTGGCCGGAAAATGAGCCGAAAAGGTGTTTTCCGGCCTCCGTTCGACCTGTGACTTTTACCCAACCCATATTTGGACATGTTAAGCTTATAGAAATAACTAGAACTTAAAAACACTTGAAATCGAAAGGTTTCGGGATTTCGTCGGAAACTTACAAAGAAGCGAAACGAGAATCCGGAAAGATAGAAATGTAGGTCTTTGCGCGGTGGTTCTTTTCTTCCAAACAAGCGAGATGAAATATTGAGGTTTGATGGTGTTATTTTGTGGCTTAATGGTGATGGTGAGGTTGGTGGTGAATTGAGAGAAAAGAGAGAGAGAAAAGAAAAGATGGAAGAAAGTAGAAGTGGGAAATGGGGTGGGGAGGTGGTGACCTCACCCCCTTGTGGCTGATCGGTGGGGGCCCTCCCTAGTGTGGGGGTCTCCACTTTTTAACTCCGTGCAGTGTTCGTTTCCCCGGTCGTTTAATCGTTAATTAATTTTTTTGCGTGTTTAAACATGCGTTTTAAAATACGAGGATTTAGTCAATATTTTTGTTGAAGTATTTTACCAAATACTTAACACTTGAGTTATATAAAATATAACTTAGTTTCGCTTTGATTATTTGCGCGCTTAATATTTTTAATCGCGTAGATGTTTCTTCGTGCGATGCGAATTAATTACAACATATTATCAAATAGTATTTTGAATAATTAGTATTATTAAATAATGTTATGTTATTTAATAAAATTGTTCACCAACATCCGTATTAATTGAACCGAATTACATTCGATTTGAAAATTGTACAATTTAATCAAATCGCATAATTGTATATATTAAACAATATATATATTGATACATTAATTAGCCTAACACAGAACTAATTATGTGTATTACACTTGATTAGGCACTAATTACTAGTCTTAATTTGACGGGTGTCACACGTACCCCCCGTGAGTGCTATCCGAACACTCATATGTAACAAATACTAATATACCTGTTTCTACGATGTAATCCGTGGTGGCGCTACCACCCCAGACAGGGATTGTCAGTCCCAAATGGATCCATTTACTAGTAATCGCACTTAAGTCCATAACTAACAACTTATGATAGGAGGCTTTCAGTGGATAAAAGTAACTCATGTAATGCGTGTAAAAGTAGTGTAAACAGTTCAGTACTTGTGTTCATACGTAAAACGGTAGCAAATATCTCACCCCAAAGTAGAAAACGGTAAAAATGGGGCTGTAAGACTCACCTGAGTCTAGCAAGTATGATACTTTCGTGTAAGCGAATAAGTATCCCGGATGTAAGTCCGTAGTGTCGGATGTAATTCCGTAAGTTGGTTCTCCGGACCCTGCAACCTTCTGGCGTCCGAAACACACAAGGTTGTAAGCAAGTAAGTAAGTTGGTGTCACGAAGGATCACCCATGCTAGTCAACTAGAAAATGTCCAAGTATTTGTTTGTACGTTTGTAATCATTTTGTAAATAAGTGTGGCCCGTTGGTGACGGAGGTGTAATAGTAATTCAAATACTATTATTATGTAATTCATCGTGTTTTAATACCTTGTAAAGCATATACATAAGTTGGTTATTTGTAACGTGACCTGTAACCGTCGTTCGGATGTAAGTTCGTGCGAGTGTAAGCTCGTCTTATAAACAATTGGTTCGAGTGTAAGCTCGTGGTAGAGTGGGTGTAATCCCATCTAAGTGTATGTGTAATCTCATATGTAGTTTCGAGTGTAATCTCGTATGGATATCAACACGTGCGAGTGTAATCTCGTAAGTATAATTATTGATTCGAGTGTAAGCTCGTATGTGTTCAAGTTGTAGCGTATGCTTCCAAAAGTATATGTATATCATGTGTGTGTTGTGTCGTATAAAGTATAGTTGTTGTATGTATTCAATACTTAGGATAAAAGTATTTTCAAGTTTCTGTTTTATGCGACACTGCATGCGTCACTGCATGCGCACTGCATGCGACACTGCATGCGACAATGGGGTTAGTGTCGCTATATGCGACATTCAGGAGTTATGCGACACAAGTGCTAGTGTTGCAGTATGCGAGATTCAATTTTTAAATGCGACATTAAGGTCAGTGTCGCTATGTGCGACACTCGAGATTTATGCGACATTCTCCTTAGTGTCGCAGTATGCGACACTCGGATGCTTATGCGACACTAGGTCCAGTGTCGCAGTTGGGTTTGGCCCTCCTGCGACACTACCGGCTGTGTGATTTTTAAGTGTCGGGTTTGTGGTCAAACGACCCCGGTTTGACCCGAAACTTTTACCCAAGTCTTAAAATGGTGTAAGGAGCTTAGTAAAATTGTTGGTTCGTGTCGGGGTTAACCCGAAGTGTCAGTTTTTAAATAATTTCCAAAACAGTCCCTATGTGTATGTTTTCCAGATTTTTAACCTGAATCAACCCCCGATCTCACTCATTTCTAGTCCGAGTCAAGCCTAAATAAAAATCAAACCTATTCTTCTAGGTGTCTTTTTTATTTCTGCACTTTATGATACTTTTATAAGTTCATTTACTATTTTAAACCAAAATAATTTTGAAGAGTGGTCAGATTTGGTCCAAAACAGACATTAGATCGAGTTATACGCAAAAATCCGTGTGTTTCTGGAAGTGGCCAAAGAAGAACTTTTTGTAGAAGACAAAAATACAAAACTTTTTCAAGTGGTCTCATACATTTATTTAACCTAGAACTCAAGTTGTAGCCGAAATGGTGAGACACATTTTCTAGGCAGATTTATGTGTTTTGTGTTTATGTTCATAAAAATGATTTTTGAGTTACTTTTTGGACATTTCTTGGTTGAATGAGCATATAGACATGTTAATAAGTAGTAACCAAGTAAATCTAGTTAAAGAAGTTGATTCCTTACAAAGAATATGATGGAGAGACGAAGAAAAGTCATTGTGAGCTCGATTCCTTGTATTTTCTTGAAAATCTTGATGGTGGCTCTATGGTGGATTATGGTGGTTGTGTGGTGGTGACTTGGGGCTGTGGGGATGGCAGAATTTTCTTGGAGAGGAGGGAGTATTGGAGAGAGGAGGAGTGTTGGGTGAAAATGAAGTAAAGGGGATGTGAAGGTGTAAGGGTATGTATGTATTAGAGTGTGTAAGTCACCAAAGGAAGAAGAGGGAGGCATGCTCCCCCATTTTGCTGCAGATTTCATGGGTCCCACACCCCACATGAGTGTGTAAACTTGTTTTCCAAAGTTGTGTTGCGTGCGGTGTCCGTTTACCCATTCGTTTTACGTTTTAATTAACCGTATAACGTTTTATTTAATACGTTTTGTTAACGATTTAAAACACGATATTTTAAATAAAAGTTTTAATCAAATAATATATTCTAAGTTATTAAAATATATTTCGGTCGTCGGTCGGTAGTCGGTGGTCGGTTGCGGTTTAGACGTTCGTTTAAATTGTATAACGTGTTTAAACGTTTTAACTGTACGCGTGCAATCGCGATATTTTTACTTGAATTATTTTATCAAAATACTTAATAATAAGTTATAAAAATGTAACTTGAGTTTATTTTGCGTGTCGTGCGCGTTTCACGCGTTTTCGTTGCGTACGGAATGTTTTATACGATATTTAATATGTGTAATATATTCTCGCAATATATTAAGGTAAATAATGTTTGTTTGGATAATTCCACATTATTTTTACAGTTTGTCACCAATGTCCATATTTTCATTGTCGGATATCCATCCGGTTCATAAGTGTACGATTTAAACAAATCGTATGAACGTGCATGTAATTACACAAAAGGTTACGTATATTTAGATTAATATAATAACAAATATACGTGATTACAAATAGTTTAGGCACTAATTACATTCCTAAATTAGCGGATGTCACAGTTACCTAATTCGAAACATAATTCGAAAGTTAGTGTCCAATATATGTTTCGAGTTAGGTAACAAACTTTCGAACTATGTTTCGAGTTAGGTAACGAACTTTCAAATATGTTCCGAGTTAGGTAACTCATAAAGTTCGTTACCTAACTCGAAACATAATTTGAAAGTTTGTTACCGACCTGTATAATAAATTGGGTTCATACCCTAACCCGACAAAAAGAGGAAAGTTCGTTGCCCATCTACGCCATTTCGAAATCATTGATAAATTAGAGTATTGTATTCATCCCCCAGCTCTAGTACATTTTGAATTGTTGTTGGATTGATTGATTTAACGTATTAATTCGAACCAACACATTAAAAAACTGTAAATGTACATATAGAAAAAAAATAAGTCATAGTAAAAAAAGAAAAAAAAAAGAATCCCATATAATAGGATAGCAACCTACGATGCGCTATCCTCTGTGTGCTTATCCTCGAGGATCAACTAGAAGTCTAACCTTGAGACTTAGCTCCGTCAAATGAAATTCTACAGCTGGCTAACATGTGGAGGATTAATTTTTACACATAAACATTCCCGACAAAGATGAATCTTTAAACAATGTCTTGTCAGCAAATTCGGTTGAAAGTCAACCCTTTTCCCCGCATCCCATTGGCCGATCAATAGGACAAAGGATCAATCCAACCGTCATACTTTCCTATTGGTAGCCTAATGGATCCAAAAGATATCTCAGACGCTTTTAAGAGGATTTCTCTCACCCATGCGGTTATGACCGTTGGGCTAAAAACGTAATGGGCCTAACCAAGCCCCCATCCTCCAACGGACTATTCTCATGGCGATATATAAGCCTGGAGATGAACCAGCATGGGGATAAGATCCATCAACCTGAAACTACTAATCTTCTCGACAAACCATAAAACGATAATTGGATCTTACCACCCAATCTCAAGAAGATTGTGGAACAATATTGTAACAATCCGATCATCTCCAAAATCCCAAAAACACATAAGCACTCAAGCAATCTAACGCTTGATCAAATGGCACCGTCCGTTTAATAAGCCAAAGACATCACACTTTTTCTCTCTTCAACCACCAAAAAAAACACAAACCTTATTCACTGTGTAAAACATCTCGATATACCACATACAAAGTATAAAAGCTCATCTCCAGTAATTTTATGTTGATGTATTTGTGTACCAGATGTCATTTATTGTATTTTTTTATATAATATTATAATTCTATACTCCTCATATGATAGTGAATATGTTGGAATATAATGAGAAAGAAAAGGGTAGAAGACTCTTGAGGGAAATGGCAAGAAAAGAAGTAAGAAAAGGTTCTCTTTTTAATCTACCAATTCGATTACCTCTTCCAAAACACAAGTAACAATACAAACTAGAGCCTTAATTCTTACCACGACCAAAAACTCAATACGAAAATGAACAGGTTTGGGTTAGCTTATTCGATGCACAAACTTGTCAACCTGTTCTATTTCAGTTTGGATTTGGATCAGTACACTCGTAACCGGGTTGACCCGGCAACCCATCTATGGGTAGTTGAAATATGTTATCTTTAATATCTAAAGTATAATTAAACCAAAATACTATGGAGGAATATGGACCCTTCGATGAGGTTTTTCAATTTGATCCAACGATTAATAATTAAAATATATTAAAAATAATAATGTTACACTTTACCCCAACTAAATAATAAACCATCTTTTAATAAACCCTTAAATATTAAGTATTACTACTATTAAATATATTAATAAAAAATTGATTTATAATACTATTAAATAAAATAAAATAATTAAAAGAATAAAAGTGAACATAACTTTTTCAACATATTTTCAATATTAATGAATTTACTTCATAAATATAAGCAAAATCATTAAATTTTAAATTAAAACAACCGGTTATTCAATATCCCAAAAGTCCAAAAAATTGGAAGCCACAATATATGTATTTTTTAATTACATTTTTTTATATATGACAATTTCAATCTACAACAATTAATGTACTCATATTCAATTGAATATCTATAACAATTTCAATTTAATCGCTCATGTTGTTGTGAGTCTTAAAGCTATACATTTACGAATTATATGATTTTACATGTAACACATTAACATATATACTAATTTATCGAATTAGAAAATATAACCTCAAATCTATAACAATTTCGATTAGGTAGCCCGCGTTGTCGCGGTCCTCATCTAGTGTTAGTTTAACCACAAACCAACCCGCTAAGCTATTAACCTGTTTCTTTTACAGGTTACCTGGATCATGTTCAGATTACCAGATTACCAGATTACATACGTCATACACATTAAAATATAGGGTGGAACAGTATATATGTACATATATATCATTCCAAATTTGAGTTCAAAACCAGAAAGAAATCATATATTTTCACCAGCGAACAAGACAGTAAGAAAAGTAACATGAAACTATGAAAGCAGAAACGTACAGCACTTTGCAACGTATACCAATCATAAAAATACTTTAAAAACTAACTTGGACCGGGAAAAGTCAAACTTTTGTAAGAAAACAGCAATTTGCATTCAAATAATCATGCTGCTCAGCTTTCAACCAATATCAACATGAACTAAATATTCCATCGGCATAAAAGTAAAGTACCTTAACCATCAGAAACCTAATAAACTTAAGTAAGATTCATATGGGGTCCTGCACAGTATGAGCCCGAATCTTATCACTTACATCTAAGACTAAAACCATTATTTCACAAAGTTGAAGAATACTGTACAGAGGAGTGAACCGAGCTTCACACATTGCGACCCAACCTAACCAAATGCTGCTGATGTTTTGCAGCAGCAGCTTTGTCTGCAGCTTCACGTTTGAGGGTCCGCTTGGCTCGACGACCCACCGCAGCCACATCACGAGCTGCAGCAGATTCTTTCTTTTTTGGGTCACGAGAAGATGGACCAGCACCAGAGTCTTGGAAATGAGGTTGCTGATGGACGGGTCGGGCCTCTTGTTTTCCAGCCCTCACAAACCCATTATTACCCCATCTTCGATTGCCAATACGAATGTTGATATTTGACGAACGGCCCAGATACACTTCATCTAGATCTTCTTCGTCTTCCTCTTCTTCATACTCGTAAGGATAAAAGTCTTCCAGAACGTGATCATCCAACACTTGATGGCTCTCAACGTTCAACGGATGAAACCATGAAGCTCTTAGGAGGAGGCAAACACTCTCCTCAAACATATAGTCATGGATGCTGTTAAAAGCAAGATATATATAATGATATATATTAGGATTCAATTTATATTTATATACCTATTCCAACATATATAATATACAACTATTTTCTGGGAAACTAGTCAAAGAATCGAAGATTTTGCTGATGACACTATTAACTTATGCATGACCAGGACAAATACTATAGTATATAAAAATAAACCCTGGCAGATACCGTCAAGGACAAAAAAAAGAGAGGGAAACATATAAAAGATAGCAAATCTACCCCAGTATTAGTATATAGTAGACCTGGCAATCCAAACCCATCGCCTGAAAAATGGGTTGGTTGGTTATTTCTGTTGACCTGTTGGGTCACTTACAACAAACAACAAAGAGTAGAAACAGGTCAAGAATGGGTCTGAGACAATGTTGTCTTCTAATATTAACGGGTCAGAACGGGTCTGAATGGGTGAGGCATGGGTTTACTAAAAGTCCCCCAATTTCTAATGGTGGAAGAGTTGCAATCACCGGAAAAGTCGTAGACCAACTAACGGAGATACCGTAACACCAATTCACACCGATTTTCACACCTTGGCATTTACGACCAAGCTTCTGCCTGCGTAACCACTTTCCGGCCAGTAGTCGACATCTTTCCGGCAGAAACTGGTTGCTCTTGCCGTCGTGTTACCACCGTAAAACACACCAAAAAAATGGAGAATAATGTTTTTAGTTTTCTGCTATTGTGTTTGTAATGCACTTTAAGCTTTAAATCGACAATAACAATTGCTGATTCGCTGCCAAAATCAATTCAGATGTATTCTAGAGAGAGAAGTAATTTGGGTATTTTAGAGAGAGGATCCAATTGACTACTTTAACTTTTACGGTTTCCTATATATAAATATATAAATATAATTAATTAATCAATAGTACTCCATTTTTTATTTTATAATAATACTACGTTTTGTTAGTAGTCAGTATTCATCAATAATAACCTTATTATATTTAATCTATTTTATCATTGTCTTATTTATATGATAACAGTAATTTAATATAGTTATAAAATTTCACCATTGCCAATTATTTCCGAATTTGTATTATTACGGGAAATAAATTAAAAATCTCTTTCAAAAATTAAAAGAAAAATTTGAGTTGACTGACCCGAACCAACCCGTTCGACCCAATTGAAAAAGTGACCCGCTTAACCCATGACCCATTTCAACCCAAACCTGTTTTGACTCATGACCCAACCCGACCCGTTTGCCAGGTAGAGAGTGTATAGTGTAGTTCTCATGATTAGATGTGGCAGATCCCACGATTTACTTATCAACGAGTAAAATATGATTATTTTCAATCTCTTAACGGTCAAACGGGTATATAGAAGGACGCAGATGCCAATACCCAGGGAAATGTGAGCAGATTAAGATAATGGAAAAGTAACCAACAACCAAGAGGTTGTGAGTTCAAACCTCGTGGGAGGCATGTGTGTATATATGTGCAATGTACATATATTATGTGGGGTATGTTAATTGTAGGATTGCCTTTCTTAAAAAAAAAAAAAAAACCCTCAGTACAAGTCTAAAGCAAAGTTGTTGATGATCAGATGGGTCACACAAGATCATGGCTTATCCCTCAACGATTAAACGGGTAAAAAGAAATCATGTCGAAGTGTACTTCATATGGAAGAAACTGGGTAATACTATAAAAAACAAAATCACTTTAATCATATTTGACACCATAAATATTCATTAAACATTTCCACAGGAAAAAAAATTCCAAGTCAATCCAACATGTATAGAAAACTACCCGGGACCGTTGACCAGTTTATATAACTGATCAGCCAATTTCAAAAATCAAAAAATCAGCTTCTCTTGAGACGCATTAACTTCAAACCAATAATACTAGTCCTATGTCATAAACAAAAAAAGAGTTAAACAGTGTTTTTCCAATATGCAAGACGTCCTATGTTTTAAACAAAAAAGAAAGAATTAAAAAGTTTTTTCAACACGTCCCTATTGCTAAATTACACATAGATCCGCAACTCAAATATAGTGGGAGAGAGCTAGAGAGATCACCAATACATATTATAATGTAAAACTTTCCTTACTAGTGTTCCATTTCAGTAACATTGATGAACGTTAAAAATTTTAAGTATCAATCTTATACCTGCCATCAAGAGAACGATGGATATTGAGGAATTCAAATGGCTGCTTGCATTGAGGACATGTTGGTTCCTTCTTATATGTGGCCCACCGGAGGATGCAGATCACACTACACGATAAAAGATGATAGGTTAAAATTACCCGTAAAATGCATTTATACTTAAATATATACATTTAAAGCAAATATAATGCTCCAAGTACATCTGTCAAAACAATGAAAACAACAAGCAATAAGAATATGTCAAAGATACAACATTTCAAAATATTTCACTAATAGCATCCGCTGCATTTAATTGTAAGATTTAACACGTTCTGTCATTGATGCACTGTTAAAATGACGTACTTCCATCTATATTTGCTAGAGTGACGTGACGGGAAATCATTATTTGTGAAGTGACATGAACATCTTTAATTATGTCAAAATAACCATTAGAAAGATTAAAATACAAAAGAGATCATATATATGACGTCAAAATGTAATCTAACAGAGATGCATCTAAAATCCATCATCATAAACAAAAGAGTTGAACTTGGCACACAATAATCATTTCTGACGCCGAAATCTTTTTGTGACATCTTAACACAACATTAAACAAGTGACATCATTTGATTCGTTGTTTCTACCTACATATTAGTCGCCAACCTTCAAACGGCATATATATATATATATATATATATATATATATATATATATAAGAAAAATAGACACATTTTCATTTATAGCATCTTTCAACCATCATCACGTACAATGCTCAAACGCACAATTTGGAAAACCCGTTTCCAAGTAGGTCCAATTCACATTAGCTAACTAACACTAGTACACAACCAGTTAACCACCAAATCAACAATATTGATATGTGGAATCTTCTATGGCATACTATACTAAAACGTAATACAACAATAGATTCGTGTAATTCTTTATATAACAAAAAATACACCAACTACAAGAACAACAACAAGGCATAGATTAAGACAGCAAACGCGTGCAAAACAATAAAATCATATAAATTATTTTTATAGTATATGAATCAAAAACGGAAGAGACAAACCAGTAGGCATGCTCGCAACCTTTTACGAGTGCGGTTTCTTCTAAGGCGATCTTATTCAAACAAATTGCACAATTTTCATCGCCTAATAATCCCCATCCTCCTCCTCCTTTCTGATTTTGATTCCCCTCAGACCTACAAACCACAACTTCCTTCTTCTCATCCTCCTGCTCAAATTTACAATCATAAATCAACTATTATTATTATTACTATTATTAATTATTATTGCTATAATGAAAAATCGAGTAAACCCTAGATTAATTAATAAAGCTAATTAATTTTAACAATCCAAACGAAACCCTAGATACCTGATGATGATTGATTGACAGATCTGGGAAGGAGGTGATGAGTTGTTGTTGAGCGTCGATCTGAATGGGTGCATCCATGGTGGCTATACAAAGATTAAATGGATTTCGAAACAACAAAATATAAGATTAAGAAAACAGAAATAAATATACTGTTTGATGAATTAAATTGGTTTAATAAAAAAACACAAATAGAAAAGAAAAAAAAAAGGATGAAAAAGATGAAATTGGTGAGAGATTCCAAAAGAATAATTCGGATTCCAGAAGAAAAATGAGAGAGAAAAAAAAAGAAAGGGGGCGAGTGCCCTGCCAAGCACCGGGCAGGAAAATAAAAGGCAATATATCGATTATATAGAAATGGTTACCGACTCTGTTTTTGGACCGGTTGATTCATGTCTTCCGGATAAGCCTCGGTTTCGGCTACATGTCACTTTGGTCTCTTGGTCTACTCTACACATATATTTAATACTCACTCGGTCCCAAATATTTGTCCAGATATAAAAACACACACAGTTTAAAAAAAATATACTAATCATACTATACAACTAAAAATTTAACCTCTCATCACATCCAAATGTTTTGGTTGGTTGAAAGTACAAAATGGACAATAAAATTGGAACATCTTAAAATGAAAAGATGGACAATAAATTTGAAACGGATGGAGTATTTAATTTAGTTAAAGGGTTTTTGTTTTTAATTTGTACCCTAAAGACATAGGATAAAAAGCATTAATTAACATGAGTGTTGATATATACAACATTTTTTATTTTCATACACCAAAACATGCATTGTAGTAGTGTACTTCACATTAAAATTCCTAATGCATAAAAGATGATGTGGGAATCAAAAATTGTTTTGTATTTATCAATACCCAATTAACATTAAAATTCCCCTTAACATGTAATTCCACTTTAATGTTCTTCACCTTTTCTTATCTACCCAATTTACCCCTTTCTTATACAAATTAAATAATGTACTTGTAAAATTAACAATACATGTATGATGAACCGAGAGAAATATACCGACTAGTTGATAGAAAAATTAATATTTCATAGACTAGATAATCAGATGCTCGACTTATGTTTCTTGTTTTCCCGTCAGTAATATTTTTGTATATTGTTTTACACATACCACAAGACAGTGATATTAATAGTAGATTGTATTTTTTTCTAAATATTAACCTATATCTAATTTAATCAACTACATCGAAAAATAACATAACATGTAAAAGAACCATGGTAGTTACCTTTGTTATCCAAATGTGCACAAAAAATTAGCTTTCGTCAGATTAAGTAATCGGTCATTTATTTTTAACATCCTACTAGATGAAAAAAATAAAAATAATAAGTTTTGGTTTAAATATTCATGATCAATAACTTTTTCCATAAGTTATAATAGTAATATTTTAGCAGATAAAATAAGTAAATGAAATAGAGTAGATATATTTTATCATGTCTTGTGAACATGCGATTACATAATAACATAGCACGAAGCCACGAACATACTAGTATATGAGGAAATTTTAGAACAATAGTTTCAGTAAATTGTTACATACCACTATACCAGTAATCCAACATCTTGTCTTGAGTATTAATTACCTTTACTTTGAGCGAATACATGTGTATGGTTAAAAAAGTATACTAATATTTGAATATGCAAAGGGTAAATTGGGAAGAAAATAAAAAATTGAAGAACATTAATGTCAAATTAAATTTCAAGAACAATATTCTCCCCTAATATCAATTGAGTGGTGGTTATGAATAGTAATTTTGTTTTGTATTTTTGTGATTTATTGTCACACCCCGCCAAACGGTAATTTCGATTAGTTATGTTTAGTTTGCGGAAGCATTAATGACGTGGCGGGGCTGCGAGCAGTTATTTCAACCAACCGTTACATACACATTCAGAGCATATGGTTATTGCATAACATGATAGATAAGGATGCCAGTTCAAACATTCGTTACAAAAGTAGTACGACTATGGAAGTCGTAACAATAGTAATGGAGTTTAAAACATTTTAGTTTTAACAATGATACATAAGTTAAAGTAAGATTTCATAAGTATGACTGCAATGTCTGCAGTTATACAAATGAAATCCCCAAAAGCGGTCCCAACAGTATGTGGCATCCTAATAGGTCCAGGGTTGTCCATCCTGAATGCATGCGATTTCTTACCCAGCTAATTTCCTGAAAAACATAGAGAAAGTCGTCAACAAATATGTTGAGTGAATTTACAGGTTTTCATGTGTATGCGGTTTGTCAAACCAAGTTCGTATAAATGATTTGTTATTCATTTATAAAATACAAGTTATGTAGGGTTGTTACCCTGAAGTATTGTTATACGTGGGATGTCATCCCAAAGTATGTACTGGTCGTTCTCCAGTGTGAAATAAGTTACCGGTATGTTTTCCGGTGTCCAACAGTAGTAGGATTCGTTCTTCCTAAAAGTATGTGGGAATTTTACTTAGACTGTGATCCCCTGAAAGGTGAGCTAAACCTCGCAGGTTAAAGTAACGCGACCTAACCCTATAACCAAACCACAACCAGAACTTATGTTGTTTGCCTGAACGGACATTTAAGTATACGCTCCACCATAGGAGGGTCGTCACGGCAATAGTACTATCCGTATACTCAGTGGCTAGAGTCACCTAGCTAATGGTTACAGTAGCATGTCATGAGGTCTTTCATGCACGCAATCCAAGTCTAGGTCCGTACTAGGATACCTTGTCTAAATTCCCAAAATAACAGTGAATATGTAATATCACAAATCAACATTTGTATAAAAGCAATAAAGCATTTATAGTTTGATTGCATGTGTTGGCATGCAATTTCTATGTTTAACACCCCTGTGTTTAAAAGCAGTAAACATTTAAAAGTAGGGGCTGTAAACTCACAGTGGTTTGCTCGGTATGAATGCTAGCAGCTGACAGGTAATAGCCCAAAGGTTTGTTAACCTATATACCATAAATGTATTAACATAAGTACGTTTGATTTGTTTAATCAACTTATGTTAACAGTTTGTTTGTTTTGTAGAAATTGTTAATTTCTCAGTAATTTAAGTCGTTGCATTCGTTGGTGATGTTGTGTTGAAATATTGTTATTATTTCACACGTCGTATGCCTTATCAAGTGTGTATATATATATATATCATACACGTTCCATTTTATGAATATTCGTTTCGTGAAACGATTCGGGTCACGTCTTATGTTTGGAATGTTTTGGAAGTTTATTGGGCTCGGTCCGATTTGTTTTGTTTTTGGTTCACTATCTTAACCCATTTACATAATCTCTTTGGCCCATTACAAGTCTTGTTCAATGGCCCGTTTATTTATTTTAATTCATTTGTTTTTACAATACTCAGCCCAACCCAAAGTCTTAGGCCCAAGAAACATTCTGTCCAGTTTGTAGCCCAGCCCAGCCGTTCGGCTTGGGCTAGCCGTTCGGCTTGGATAGCCGTTCGGCTTGGCCATCAGCCGTTCGGCTTGGCTTCCGGCCCAACCCACACTTTACTCGATCCAGTCCAATATAATAGGCCCGTTATTTATTTCGATCCAGTCCACAACACTCGGTCCATTTAGCATTTTAGTCCGGCCCAATAATCATTTTAGTCCGGCCCAAATACACAGCCCACCAGACTCGTACACAGCCGATCGGCTTTGAGCACTTAGCCGTTCGGCTTTGGTCTCTTAGCCGTTCGGCTTTGTGACCTTAGCCGTTCGGCTTTGGCTCGAGTCCAGGCTCTGTTCGTTCTTCCCACTTCCAAACTCGAAATCAAAGTGTGTTTGTGCCATTTTTCGAGTGATTTTCGTGTTTAGATGTTTAGTAACAACCACATACATCATTATATCATGTTTTAACAAATTTTAACACAATGATTCATGGATTTCAAGTTTGTTCTCATATAACCATTTCAAGAAAAATCAACATGTAATCCTCAAACTTATGTGTTACATACATGGATTATGATGTATATACGAGTTATACAACGAAATTTAAGCATAGAAATCAAAGATTTTGAAGTTTCTTACAAATGTGAAGTTGAGGGTGACGATGGTGAAGCAATGAAGAAGATGATGAGGGTGTTGGTTCTGGCTTGTTGTTCTACTCCTCCACTTGTTGCTACCGCTGCCTTGCTTGTGTTCTTGATCAAAGAAGGAGAAGAAGAGCAAGATAGATGGATGATGATAATGGGTGTTGTGTTTGAAAGAAAGAAAATCACAGGGAATGGGGGAGGAGGAAAATGGGAATGGTGTCGAGTTATGGGAGATCACAGTTGTGGTCTCCCAATTATTGGGGCAAGTATGGTATTTTAAGCCCGTTAATTTCGGGTACGGGTATAATTAGTACATTATAAAATTTAACATTGTATATTTTTATTTTGTAGATGCTTTCCTGGTTCGTTATTTAAATTCAGAATAATGATATTTTCATTATTTTTGATTGTTGTACCATTCCTGCGTTGGACTGCTAACATTTAATTGAGCGCCGAAATTTCTGTCAAATTTCGGATTCACATTTTGAGGTAATGCTATAAATGTTCCCAAATGAATGAGAAAATTCGCATTTTTCTCATCTTGGTCTCTGAACGCATTTTAAAATCGTTTCTGTTCGTTTTATAATACGTTTTATGTTAAACGTATTTTTTACCCGTTTTATCTATATGTTATAGATACAATAGTACTCGTAATTAATAATTGAATTATTAATTATGTTATATCACCAACTTTTGTCGTACTTATCAGTCGGGTTCGTTCCGACACATTCGTACGCAACTTTAAATACTTGCGTATTAGTAATACTTTTTGTTTAAAAGTACTAGGCTGCTAGACTTACATCGCATCATTAAGTTTTATTTTAAACTTAATCAGGAAATTAGCGTAAGAATGCACATGCTTAAATGTTAATTATTACCTAATTTGGAGAGTTGTCACATTCTCCCCCCGTTAGGGAAATCTCGTCCCGAGATTTAATTCATGCCGTGAGTCGCGGTCACGGTTTCAAACAGTCGAGGATACTTCTTACGCATTTCATCCTCTCGTTCCCAGGTGAACTCTGGGCCATGTTTTGAGTTCCAACGAATTTTAACTAGCTTGATTTGTTTGTGTCGAAGTTTCTGTGTTTTTGTGTCCATAACTTCGATAGGTTCCTCCACAAAGTTCAGTTCCGAGTCAACGAAGACTTCGTCTGGAGGGATGATATGTGTTTCATCAGAAAGACACTTTTTCAAGTTAGATATATGAAAGGTGTCATGAATACTACTAAGCTCTTGTGGTAGTTTGAGTTTGTAGGCGACAGGACCAATCCTTGCAAGGATTTCGAATGGCCCGATGTATCGTGGGTTCAGTTTACCTCGTTTACCAAATCGTACGACCCCTTTCCAGGGTGCAACTTTGAGTAGGACCTTGTCACCTACTTGAAATTCTAAAGGTTTCCGTCTGTTATCGGCATAACCCTTTTGTCGGTCACGTGCTGCTTTCAATCGATTAAGCACTTGAGATATCTTGTCCGTAGTTTCTTGGACTATCTCAGGACCCGATAATTGTCTGTCGCCCAACTCTGCCCAACAGAGCGGCGATCGGCACTTGCGTCCATACAATGCCTCAAATGGTGCCATCTGTATGCTGGTGTGATAACTGTTATTATATGAAAATTCTGCTAGAGGTAGGTGTGTATCCCAATTACCTCCAAAGTCTATCACACATGCTCTCAACAGATCTTCGAGCGTTTGTATTGTTCGCTCGCTCTGGCCGTCAGTTTGTGGGTGGTAAGCAGTACTCATGTCGAGTCTAGTACCCAATGCATGTTGAAGTGTTTGCCAGAAGCGAGAAGTGAATCGTGCATCTCTATCAGAGATGATGGATAATGGCACCCCATGTCGAGAAACGACCTCTTTCAAATAGATTCTAGTCAGCTTCTCCATTTTGTCTGTTTCCTTGATAGCAAGGAAGTGGGCTGATTTCGTCAATCGATCGACAATCACCCATATGGTGTCAACTCCGGATGTTGTTTTCGGTAACTTCGTGATGAAGTCCATCGTGATGTATTCCCATTTCCATTTGGGCATTTCGGGTTGTTGCAAAAGCCCAGACGGCTTTTGATATTCAACTTTGACTTTTGCACAAGTCAAGCACTTACTAACGTATGTGGCAATGTCTCGTTTCATGCCAGGCCACCAGTAAAATCCTTTCAAGTCGTGATACATCTTATCTGCACCAGGATGTATCGAGTAGTTGGACTTATGTGCTTCGTCCAAAATCAATCGGCGTAATTCGTCTACGCATGGTACCCAAATTCGGTTCATGAAGTACAATACTCCATTGTCTTTGGTTTCAAGCTGTTTCTCCATTCCCTTCAAGGATTCTTCCTTAAGGCGTTCGGGAATGAAGGCTGATTGTTGAGCGTCACGAATTTGAGTAATGAGATTTGAGTGTATTGTCAAACCTAAAGCTCGAACTCTTCGAGGGTTGACTCGTTCCTTACGACTCAAGGCATCAGCTACAACGTTTGCTTTGCCCGGGTGATACTTAATTTCGCAGTCATAATCGTTCAGTAATTCGACCCAACGACGTTGTCTCATGTTGAGTTCTTTCTGGTCGAATATATGTTGGAGACTTTTGTGATCCGTAAAGATAGTGCACTTTGTACCGTATAGGTAGTGTCTCCAAATCTTAAGTGCAAAAACGACGGCTCCTAGCTCTAAGTCATGCGTCGTATAGTTCTTTTCGTGAACTTTCAATTGTCGAGACGCGTAAGCAATGACCTTGTCATTTTGCATCAATACGCAACCCAATCCCTGATGTGAAGCATCACAGTAGACAACAAAGTTTTCTACTCCCTCGGGTAGTGATAGGATTGGTGCGGTACTTAGTTTCTGTTTCAACAATTGGAAAGCAATCTCTTGCTTCTCGCCCCAATCAAATTTCTTATCCTTTTGAGTTAGAGCGGTAAGTGGTTGGGCTATTTTCGAGAAGTTCTCGATGAAGCGTCGGTAATAGCCGGCTAGCCCAAGAAATTGTCGTATCTCGGATGGTGTTTTTGGGGCTTCCCAGTTCTTAATTGCCTCGATTTTGGATGGGTCCACATGAATTCCTTTGTTATTGATCACATGACCAAGGAAATGAACCTCGCGCATCCAAAATTCACACTTAGAGAACTTTGCATAAAGCTTTTCTTTCTCCAGTAATTCAAGAATCAATCTCAGATGTTGCTCGTGATCCTCCTTCGTTCGGGAGTATATCAATATGTCATCGATAAACACAATCACGAACTTATCAAGATAAGGTTTGCATACTCTATTCATGAGGTCCATGAACACTGCTGGTGCGTTTGTCAGTCCGAATGGCATGACTAGGAACTCGTAATGACCGTACCGAGTCCTAAACGCAGTCTTAGGAATATCCTCATCCCGAACCTTCAGTTGATGGTATCCAGATCGCAAGTCGATCTTCGAATAGTAACTTGACCCTTGTAGCTGGTCAAACAAGTCATCTATGCGAGGTAGTGGATATCGATTCTTAATAGTTACTTTGTTCAGTTCCCGATAATCGATACACATTCGCATTGATCCATCCTTCTTCTTGACGAACAAAACCGGAGCTCCCCAAGGTGAAAAGCTCGGTCGGATGAATCCTAGGTCTAAGAGTTCCTGTAGTTGTGCGGACAACTCTTGCATTTCTGATGGAGCAAGACGGTAAGGCGCACGTGCAATTGGCGCTGCTCCAGGTACTAGGTCGATATGAAATTCAACCTGTCGTGGGGGTGGTAATCCTGGTAACTCATCAGGAAACACTCCTGGGTAGTCACGTACGATAGGTACGTCATCTATATGTCGCTCCTCGGATTTCTTTTCTACAACGTGTGCCAAGAATGCTTGGTATCCCTTTCGGAGATATTTACGGGCCTTCAAGCATGTAATCATTTTTGTGGCACTTTTTCGTTTCTCACCTTTGACCATGAGGGTTTCTCCTGTCGGTAGGGGTAAGCGTACCCGCTTATCGTGACATATGATTTCGGCGCGGTTTTTAGATAACCAGTCCATGCCGACTACAACGTCAAAACTTCCCAACTTAACCGGTAGTAAGTCTATTTCGAAGAGATGACCTTCTAATTCCAAGGTGCATCCCGGTACTATTTCTCCTGACTCGATTAACTCACCATCGGCTAGTTCAATAGTATATTTGTTATCTAGCTTACGTGATTCGAGTTCTAATAGTGGTCTAAACTCATTAGACACAAAACTTAAATCAGCACCTGAATCGATTAACACAGAGGCATAATGGTTGTTTACAAGAAACGTACCAGTGACGGTGTTAGGGTACTGGCGTGCCTCCTGTGCTCCGATCACAAATGCTCGTCCTTGAGCCGGCTGATTGTTGATGTTGTTGGCTCGGTTGTTGTTACCACGGTTGTTGGTGTTGTTGCGGTTTTGGTTATTCAGTCGAGGGCAACGATTCCGATAGTGCCTCATGTCGCCACATTCAAAACACCCTTGGTTCCGGCGTTCGGTGTTCTCCCTAGTGGTAGGGTTAGCCTTGCAGTTTTGGGTTTTGTGACCCCAAATTCTACAGTTGTTGCAATACCAACATTCACCGTCGTGACGTTTGCCACATTTGTCACACTTAGGTTTGTTGCCCAAGTATGGTTTGGATTCCATAGTGGTGGCAGCATAGGACTTTGGGTTCCCCGATCCCTTCTTATTCGTTTGACCCTGACGGTCACTTCCTCTGTCATTCCACTTACGCTTTGTACCTCCAGAACTACCAGCTTCAGTACTGCTCGGCTCAACCTTGCCCGGTGCAGTTTTCTTGATCAGTGTCCCCATCCTGACTGCCTCATCGGTCAGACTTTGCGCTAAAACAACAGCGCTCCTGAATGTGTCAGGTTTGGAGGATGTAACCAAACTCCTGATTTGCGGTGCCAGACCATAGACATAACGCTCGATGCGCTTGTACTCAGGTGTTACCATATGTGGCACTAGACGTGCTAGTTCCTGAAACTTGGTTGTATAACCAGTGATATCGGCACCAATCATAGTGATGTTCCACAGCTCAGTTTCGACTTTCTGCATCTCGCTACGGGGACAGAATTCCTCCAACATCATGTTTTTCAGTACTTCCCATGACATGGAGTAGGCAGCTGGTCGTCCCAATGATTGGACTTGACTGTTCCACCAAGTGAGAGCTTTGTCAGCAAGAGTGCAGGTGGCATATTTCACCATACAGTCTGGTGAACAGTCACTAATGTCCAACACCGACTCTGTCTTTTCTATCCAGTGGATAATCCCAATAGCACCCTCGGTGCCACGAAAAGTAACTGGCTTACAAGCCTGGAATGTCTTGTATGAACACCCTCGGCGAGTATTCGCAGGTGCCTCAGTATTAACAGGGGTAGAACCGCTGTTATTCATTCCATTCTCGCGATTTCGGCTAGCTTCGTACTCAGCAATACCTTCAGCTATTCGCCGTGCTATCATTTGTTCAGTAGTTTCATTGTTATTGGGTGGGGGAACGGTTTCAAGAATGGAAGAAGGTGTCGTTCGTCGACTGTTCTTAGTCACCCGTTGTTTTGGTGGCATGATTCCGTTCTGCGATGAAATAAATTGCAGAAGTCAATGCCAAGGTATTGAATGTGATGAACAAGATTTCACATTTTTAACAAAGAAACGATATGGAAAATTTGAAGAACAGGTTTTTGGTATCACATGTCACACGACTTTGAAATGCCCATATGTAGTTAGTACAATATAATCACGTTGGCCAGGCGTCATTATATAATGCTAAATACATATTTCCTTTCATCATCATTCAACACAATCGAGTTTAAAGAAAGTTCAAGATAGGAATCAATAGTCAAGGTGTGGTGTGTTTCATGGTTTCCAAGGAATGGTCAAATGTTATTGGTTGGCTACCGTTTCTAACACACGTATATACATGTAGATATACTACTAAAATCGTTGTTAAATGAAATGAATATGAAATACATCCAAACATAAGTTATATTATATCAAAAGGTGTAGCGCTGATACATCAGTTTTATACAAAACAAGATGGGATCCCAAATACGCCCCATCAGCGGTTAGCGCTATACAAAAGTCAATGGGTTTTCCTATACATATACCCATTCTAACAACTGTTTTTCCCCGTTTAGTACATGTCCAGTACATACATACATCTACCATCTGATACTAGTCTATACTACACGTGATGGATTTACTAACATATCCATCATCCAAAAAGTGGCCGGGTTGATGCCCCCTAGGCACAAACCGCCGTACACAAGTCTAATGAAAATAAGGTAGAAACAATCCCACAGCTGTCCTCAGCACAGCTATCATCACACAAGCTCCAATCATCATCCCTGCTGTCCTCGCACGCCTCTCTAGTACTCTGACACGAGCACGTGCAGTCTCGGCTATCTCCCTGGCAGCAACCACGTTGCTCAACAAGAAGTGGCAACGCTCATGAATGTCTGCCATGTCTCCATCCAGACGGGAGACATCGCTCTGTAGCTCGGCAAGGTGAGCACCCCTGCTACCAGAAATGCGAAACAATGTGCGAATCACAGCCACAATGGTAGGGAGAGTCAACTCTACGGGCTCTCCAGTAGTAGGCAGTGGTGCGGAGGATCGGGAGGACTCCCCGGTCTCAAAAGTAGCAGGAAAACCCTCTAACGACCTCCACCGCCCCAACATAGGAGCCATCCACTCCAAGTGAGCAAGCCTAGGTACCCTCTGTGGCGGCTCATCACAGTGCATCACCCTCTCCTCTGCCATCGGCGCCTTATCACGGGGCGCAAGTGGTCCTCTAGGGAAATCTCGGACACACATCCGTGGTGTCCTCCTAGGTACCGGTCCTCTGGAAGGTCCAGCAATCGTATGGCGTGTCGCCATAAAGGTAGACCCTAACATACGAGTGGTAGGGTCAGTGGGGGTAGTAGCAGGTGGGACCACATGAGCAGTGGGTGGTGGGGTGATGTAAGCATCACTAGTGTCATCCGATAAGGCTCTCAGTTGAACCGGTGGACACGCAACTCCGGTGCTAGCGTCGCTATGGTAGGAATCCTCGGTCGGCTCCTCATCAGAAGCATACAAATAGATCGGACTGTGCCTCGACATGCTGAGACAAAGAAGTCGTAGGTGACGTGTCAGTCGTATGTTAGCTGTATGCAAAATGTGTATGCATGCAATGAATGTTTTAGCCAAGGCTATAGTCTAGGTCTCTAAGGTTTTAGGTCGCTTAAAGACTTCTAGTTCGATATAACCAATGGCTCTGATACCAAGTCTGTCACACCCCGCCAAACGGTAATTTCGATTAGTTATGTTTAGTTTGCGGAAGCATTAATGACGTGGCGGGGCTGCGAGCAGTTATTTCAACCAACCGTTACATACACATTCAGAGCATATGGTTATTGCATAACATGATAGATAAGGATGCCAGTTCAAACATTCGTTACAAAAGTAGTACGACTATGGAAGTCGTAACAATAGTAATGGAGTTTAAAACATTTTAGTTTTAACAATGATACATAAGTTAAAGTAAGATTTCATAAGTATGACTGCAATGTCTGCAGTTATACAAATGAAATCCCCAAAAGCGGTCCCAACAGTATGTGGCATCCTAATAGGTCCAGGGTTGTCCATCCTGAATGCATGCGATTTCTTACCCAGCTAATTTCCTGAAAAACATAGAGAAAGTCGTCAACAAATATGTTGAGTGAATTTACAGGTTTTCATGTGTATGCGGTTTGTCAAACCAAGTTCGTATAAATGATTTGTTATTCATTTATAAAATACAAGTTATGTAGGGTTGTTACCCTGAAGTATTGTTATACGTGGGATGTCATCCCAAAGTATGTACTGGTCGTTCTCCAGTGTGAAATAAGTTACCGGTATGTTTTCCGGTGTCCAACAGTAGTAGGATTCGTTCTTCCTAAAAGTATGTGGGAATTTTACTTAGACTGTGATCCCCTGAAAGGTGAGCTAAACCTCGCAGGTTAAAGTAACGCGACCTAACCCTATAACCAAACCACAACCAGAACTTATGTTGTTTGCCTGAACGGACATTTAAGTATACGCTCCACCATAGGAGGGTCGTCACGGCAATAGTACTATCCGTATACTCAGTGGCTAGAGTCACCTAGCTAATGGTTACAGTAGCATGTCATGAGGTCTTTCATGCACGCAATCCAAGTCTAGGTCCGTACTAGGATACCTTGTCTAAATTCCCAAAATAACAGTGAATATGTAATATCACAAATCAACATTTGTATAAAAGCAATAAAGCATTTATAGTTTGATTGCATGTGTTGGCATGCAATTTCTATGTTTAACACCCCTGTGTTTAAAAGCAGTAAACATTTAAAAGTAGGGGCTGTAAACTCACAGTGGTTTGCTCGGTATGAATGCTAGCAGCTGACAGGTAATAGCCCAAAGGTTTGTTAACCTATATACCATAAATGTATTAACATAAGTACGTTTGATTTGTTTAATCAACTTATGTTAACAGTTTGTTTGTTTTGTAGAAATTGTTAATTTCTCAGTAATTTAAGTCGTTGCATTCGTTGGTGATGTTGTGTTGAAATATTGTTATTATTTCACACGTCGTATGCCTTATCAAGTGTGTATATATATATATATCATACACGTTCCATTTTATGAATATTCGTTTCGTGAAACGATTCGGGTCACGTCTTATGTTTGGAATGTTTTGGAAGTTTATTGGGCTCGGTCCGATTTGTTTTGTTTTTGGTTCACTATCTTAACCCATTTACATAATCTCTTTGGCCCATTACAAGTCTTGTTCAATGGCCCGTTTATTTATTTTAATTCATTTGTTTTTACAATACTCAGCCCAACCCAAAGTCTTAGGCCCAAGAAACATTCTGTCCAGTTTGTAGCCCAGCCCAGCCGTTCGGCTTGGGCTAGCCGTTCGGCTTGGATAGCCGTTCGGCTTGGCCATCAGCCGTTCGGCTTGGCTTCCGGCCCAACCCACACTTTACTCGATCCAGTCCAATATAATAGGCCCGTTATTTATTTCGATCCAGTCCACAACACTCGGTCCATTTAGCATTTTAGTCCGGCCCAATAATCATTTTAGTCCGGCCCAAATACACAGCCCACCAGACTCGTACACAGCCGATCGGCTTTGAGCACTTAGCCGTTCGGCTTTGGTCTCTTAGCCGTTCGGCTTTGTGACCTTAGCCGTTCGGCTTTGGCTCGAGTCCAGGCTCTGTTCGTTCTTCCCACTTCCAAACTCGAAATCAAAGTGTGTTTGTGCCATTTTTCGAGTGATTTTCGTGTTTAGATGTTTAGTAACAACCACATACATCATTATATCATGTTTTAACAAATTTTAACACAATGATTCATGGATTTCAAGTTTGTTCTCATATAACCATTTCAAGAAAAATCAACATGTAATCCTCAAACTTATGTGTTACATACATGGATTATGATGTATATACGAGTTATACAACGAAATTTAAGCATAGAAATCAAAGATTTTGAAGTTTCTTACAAATGTGAAGTTGAGGGTGACGATGGTGAAGCAATGAAGAAGATGATGAGGGTGTTGGTTCTGGCTTGTTGTTCTACTCCTCCACTTGTTGCTACCGCTGCCTTGCTTGTGTTCTTGATCAAAGAAGGAGAAGAAGAGCAAGATAGATGGATGATGATAATGGGTGTTGTGTTTGAAAGAAAGAAAATCACAGGGAATGGGGGAGGAGGAAAATGGGAATGGTGTCGAGTTATGGGAGATCACAGTTGTGGTCTCCCAATTATTGGGGCAAGTATGGTATTTTAAGCCCGTTAATTTCGGGTACGGGTATAATTAGTACATTATAAAATTTAACATTGTATATTTTTATTTTGTAGATGCTTTCCTGGTTCGTTATTTAAATTCAGAATAATGATATTTTCATTATTTTTGATTGTTGTACCATTCCTGCGTTGGACTGCTAACATTTAATTGAGCGCCGAAATTTCTGTCAAATTTCGGATTCACATTTTGAGGTAATGCTATAAATGTTCCCAAATGAATGAGAAAATTCGCATTTTTCTCATCTTGGTCTCTGAACGCATTTTAAAATCGTTTCTGTTCGTTTTATAATACGTTTTATGTTAAACGTATTTTTTACCCGTTTTATCTATATGTTATAGATACAATAGTACTCGTAATTAATAATTGAATTATTAATTATGTTATATCACCAACTTTTGTCGTACTTATCAGTCGGGTTCGTTCCGACACATTCGTACGCAACTTTAAATACTTGCGTATTAGTAATACTTTTTGTTTAAAAGTACTAGGCTGCTAGACTTACATCGCATCATTAAGTTTTATTTTAAACTTAATCAGGAAATTAGCGTAAGAATGCACATGCTTAAATGTTAATTATTACCTAATTTGGAGAGTTGTCACATTTATATCTCTACATATATGATTAATACTTCAACATTTTACCAATAAGTAAAGTAGATTGCATGGTCAACATGACATGTAGAAAACAATTTCAAGTAACTAGGAGGAAGTTCAAGTCTTCACTCCATCTTTTTTACTATGCTCATTTTTAAAAAATTGTATTCATATTGAAATAAAAATATTGTATGGTTAATTAAGATTTTCTTTTCTTGCCTTTTTTCTAACGTAACATTAGAGTGTATGAATGAATTTTTCACAATAATAAACATAATCCTCACTCTATAAATGATTATATATTATCCTTTTAAGCATTAAATAATATTTAATTTATTTAGTGTTTAAATTTTATTAAAGTTAAGACTTAAGACCACAATTAATATTTATTGAACATGCTTTATATAACATTTGTTAATTTTAATATGTTACATAACTTTCAGATTGTTGTAAAATTCTAATTTATTGAGATTTTTAAAAACAAATACATGAATTTGTCTTACGTAAACTTCAACCCACGGATATATGCACGTTTCTATGAATATATATTTGTTTCAAAAGAAACTCGAACCCATAATTCAGTTATTGTAGGATACCTCGACACTCTTAGCCAAAATATTAGTTGATCAAAAAATGATATAAATTGAAATCGATATAAATTGTCGTTTATCCCAAATACTATTTGATCAGAAAATGATATAATTTTAAAATCGATATAAATTGTCGATTATACCTCCGTGAAACTTGGGCAATATAAATCTAGTTAGTGTCAATTAATATTTCTTATCATATTCCTTTAGGGCGCAAGTTAGAAAAACCCTTAATTTAATATTTTCACTCTCCATCATTATATTTCTTTTTCATTGCACTTATAGACCCGAAATGCAAAATTTGTTGCACTATTAGTCCATTCGCTATCTAAAAATTTCCATTATTCGTTCTCTTCCCCATTTGTGACACCTGACGATTTAGGGTTATTGTTTAACCTTCTAGAAACCCTAATTACATGTGTTTAGTTTAGTATTAGGCTAAATACTTGTAATTACTTGTAACTATTTGTATATTTATGTGAATATACACTCCCGTAATTGATTTATATTACGCTTACGTAATTGGTTATAATTACGCTTACGCAATTTGACGAAATTGTGCGAAATAACCGGACGGAGTCCGACCCCAAATACGACGTTGGTGAAAACCTTTCTATAAGTAACTTTAATCTATTTTTAGAAGTTATTTATCCTTAGTTATTATTTTGTTAAATTAATACACGAAAAACCTAGACGTTTTGGCTAAAACGTCTCAAACGCAATGAAAATGCGCAACTGAGCCCGACATCCAAATGAAACCTTAATTAATATTTTGACAACCCAAATTTAAGTATTTTAATGATACTTCGATGAAAATGAATCTCAAAAATATTGTGAATTAAAACGACGAAAGAAAACGCTACGCGATTTAATCGAATAACCGAAAAATGAATAAACGAGCACCGATCGCAACACAGTCTGGAAACGTAGCTTAAAAATGCAGAAAATCACCATTAGGGGGCCCTAAAAATCAACCACCCCACCACCACCCCTTTTCCCCACTCATTTTTCATGCAAAAACATCACATCACCCATCTCTTACACCCCCACTCTTAATTCATGCATTTCTCTTTCATTTTTACACCTACACTCCACTTTCTCTTTTCTCTCTCAATTGCTGAGTATTCTCGGCCCTTACCACCACCCTAATACCACCACAACCACCATTAAACACTATCAATTTAAAAGAAGAAATCACAAGAAGGAAACTAGGTACAAGCACCTCAATTTCATCTTCCTCTTCTTCCCATCAATCTCATTGTAAGGAACCACTTACTCTTGATTAATATACATGCATACTACTGATTTTAATGTTTAGTAGCTCATCTAACTAGATTATGTCCAAGATATATGTTAAAATACGTTTTTGAAGTTTTTATATAAAAGTGGTGATTCTGTCCAGAATGTTACAGCTTAGAAAATCGACCATAACTGGAGTTTTAGGAAGAGTTAGACAACGAATTGTTTTTTAAAAGTTGCGTATTGAAAAGATCTACAAAAAGTTCTTCTTTGGCTCTCTCAATAAATGTACGGATTTTTAGATATAACCGGATCTTTGAGCCTGGTCTGAAGGTTTTCGAAAACTGAGTTCGATTCCTTAGCAAAATTAATTACCTATGTAAATGGACACTATAGTTGCTATAAAAGTTATATGTTAGTCTAGAAACCATGATGATCAGTTGGTAAAATTTGTGAGGCTTGATTTGGACCAGAAGTTAGTAAGAACTATGGCGAAACAAACCGACAAAAACCGAAAACATAACTAGGGACTGTTTTGGAACTATTGTAAAAATCGACACTTTTGGTGAACTCCGACATGAACCGACAATTTATTTGAACTCTATAAACTGATATATAGGTTGGGTGAAAGTTTCGGGTCAAACCGAGTAAGTTTGACCAAGTCAACAAAAGTGGCTCGATTTCTAAAAACTTGCTATTTTTGGAAAATGGTAACAAAAATGGGTTTGGGTGACTTAGTTGGTAACTTTGACCAACTTTGACCAGTTTGATCAACTTTGACCAGTTTGACCAGCTTTTACCAACTTTGACCAGTTTGACCAAGTTTGACCAGCTTTGACCAACGAGTTGACCAACTTTGACCTACGGTTTAAGGTTTTTACGAACTAAATAATCTGTTTGCAACATACGATATGTACTAATAAATAATATACAACAAAACAAACTTAATAATAATGTCTAAATGAATTATTATTACAAACTTTCACCAACGGGTCGTACATGTATTTAATAAACAAACTTGAACAACTTACTTGGACATACTAGTTGATGAACTAGCTTTAGGTGGACATAAATCCCCCACCTACCCGATTGGCTTAAGTGGACATTAACCCCCACTTATACAATCGCTATAGATGGTCTTTAAGACATCTACTCATACATACACAACCTTATACGTTTAGGACGTTAGAAGGTTGCACACCGGCTTGCTTGCTTATTTGACTATTTGCTAGCTGCTTACTAAACTCATGTGAGTTTCATAGCCCCTTTTTACTGTTTTATATCCAGGGGTGAGAATACATACAACTGTTTTTACACAACTGTTTTTATGAACACAAGTACACAAACAACGCTATACGGATTGCATGAGTTAACACACTAATCCATTTAAAATCCTCACACATCATAGCTTCGCTAATTTGGACTAAGCGCGAGTATTAGTAAATAGATCTATTTGGGACTGACAATCCCCGTCCGGGTTAGTCGCGCTAACCTGTCAAACGGACGTATTAATATTTGTACACACGAGTGTATCGGATTAGACACCTGCAGGGGCACCAACGATCGTGTACTCGAAAGAGGCATGACTGATATCGCGTAAAAAGTCACGTTTTTACTACCGATATCTCTCTCATTCTGGAACGATTTTTGGCACTTTAACTCAAAAACATTAAAAATCAATAGTATTATGCCAAGATGGTCAAAACAAGGTTGCACGATGAAAATCAAGCAAAACGGATGAAAAACGAAGATTTCACACACGTTTGAAGATTCAAGACATCAAAACGAGATTTCAAGATAAAATATCCCATCACCAACATCTACCTTACTCAAGATGTTTGTTTTCAAATTACAAATCCAACAGAAGAAGAATCAACAAAAACGGACGAAGAATGAAGATTCTACGTACTCCGGAAGATCCAAACGATTCGTACGACACATCTAAAGTTCAGAGACATATTTTTGGGATTTCTTTTCTACAAAAGATTCTTTTTTGAATTACGAATCCAACGCAAAAAGAATCAACGCAAACGGACGCATAACGAAGAAAACACGCACGAATCGAGAAACGAGGCAACAAGCAGCGGACTGGTGCGGGTAGCAGCCAGCCGCCGCCGGCCAGCCACCAGGCCGCCGCCGGCTACCACCTGGCCACCACCGGCTGCCACTCACCCGCACGGTTCGTGCTTTTTTGTCCTTTTGTGTACCCGGTGCTAGACCTTTACGTGTTTTTCCGTACCCGGTGCACCACCTTTTTCGTACCCGGTGCCACCACCTTTTCCACCTTTTGCTATTGTGAGCTTCCACTTGCTAAAATGCACCAAAACTCTCCTATAAATAGGAGTCATGAGGCTCATTTGCAAAAACACACCAAGGGCACTAGGACACCAACATACCTAGGCACTTTCATACTTTCTTTCTCTAGCTTCTAGCTTTTCTTTCTTTATTTATTTTAAATTAGTATTAGGCTAGTTAAAAATAGAAGCAAGGAATGTGCTTGTAGTCCTTGGTGAGGAACATATTTGTAATCTTTGGTGTACGCTTAGAGCAACTCTCATTAATTCAAGTCTATTCCTTCTCGCATATTAATCTCGGTTATTTCTATCCATATCTATCTTGATTAAATATGTATACTTTAATTATGCTAGAGATAGTTTGTGTCATGATTAGCGAGTAGATTACTATTGTATTTGTTATGATGTAGTTAGCATATGTAATTGTGGGATGACTTTAATTGCGTCGTGAAACAATATGACGGCCCCTATTCGACTGTCTACTTGGTATAGTGCTGGAAATGCTTTCGAGCAAAGTACAAACGCATGGAAGCCGGTAACGACCGAAGGTAGTTGTATTATGGATCGACGTTAAAATGGAAACTTTATGAACGGATTTACCTTATGATTTTAAACCTAAAACTTACATTCGCCTTTCGATTAACAAACGTGATTGTAACCTTGTAAAGAGGAGTCGTGAACCTTACTACTTGGTCAATAGTTATCTGTGTAAAACTATGGTTTTAATTGTAACGTCATGCGAGCATCATAAAATGCAATGTGATTACGTGGAATTGCCATGAGTATTGTACACTTGAAATCACAATGTACTTATCATGTAAACATCGCGAAGCAATTGAATTCACAATGGAAACATCGGTAAACGATTAAATACATTGTGGACTACTATAGCATTTTCCGACATGGTCTGGGTTTAACTTTATGCAAAAAGCCATCAGCATTTTAATTAGCGTTTTAATTAGATTAGTTAGTTTAGATTAAATTAGGTAGGCTATAGGTTAAATAACCATTTACGAAAACCTAGGGATTTTTTAATTGTATTGAGAAAGGCAAGTTTAAAATCCAACTTAAATCGATACTTTTCCTTAACCTATGAAATTTAAAGTAAGGTACGCAAGAAACCTCAACACTTTCCTTCGCTTACCATGCTTAAACTTCATTAATAGGAACTGATCAACTAAGTCCGAACGTATTTGCTAAGTTAATTGTTTACGAAATTTATAGTCTTTATGGTATTAAGAACGGTTAGACTTGTTGTAGACTTGCTACTCTATTATTTCGCCCACGAGCAAATGTGTTCAATAACAAAGGCCAATGACTCCCTCACAAGAGAGTGTGGAGAGTTGAGCATTGTCTGTCTGATCATAATAATGACACCGTGGTTCCTCGTGACATATTAGTTAATAACCGACTAATAGGGAATCTATCGGTTATACCATAAATTACCAAGTCTAGTGAACATTCTAAATTTAGTAAACATTTTCCCTACAAGTCATCGTCCCACATTATAAGCTAATGAACTCACAACAAATACTCCTTTTATTATCTGATTTACTATGATCTTTAATCCGCTTTATTTAGTTTACTTAATTAACTGAACCAAAAACCCCCAACGCACTCTTTTAAAACCTTTACTAGAAAAGAAAGGTTGATTGGATCACCTCCATTTCAATTCAGTTTCTCTTTAAGAACGCCTCTAGGTCATACTTACCATCTACTAGCCTTTGGTTCAGTATTAGTAAGTCACACTTAGACCCCAGCAAATACAAATTTAAAACAAACCGATCGTGGCCCGAGCACCGTCTTCATAAGACGCTTCGGGTCCCATCAAGTTTTTGGCGCCACTGCCGAGGAGACTAACTGTCCGATACAGAGGCACAACCAATCCAAATTCTAGTAAACCCTTAGGATAAAACCTTCAAAAAAAAACACAAAAACAAGTATTTACTTTCTTGTCTTTCCTTTTTAGTGTATGACCTGTTCCCCTAGATCTTCACCACTGTTTAATTTCCCTGATCCAGAACTTATAATACGTACCATTCGACGAGAAAAGAAGCAATCCGCACTTAGACAAGCAATGGCTGAACGCATCACTCTCACTGACAACAGTAAACCCTCTATCGAAGGAAGAAGAGGACCAATTCTCTACCCTGAAACCCCTGGTCAATTTTTCGAGCTTAAACACCACATCATCCAACTAATCCAAAACCATTGTCAATTCCATGGATTACCAAGTGATGATCCCAACTCTCACCTCGACAAGTTCATATCTCTTTCAAATTCCTACAAACAAAATGGAATTAGCAAGACACAATCCGCTTGTATCTTTTCCCTTATTCGCTCACTCATCATGCGCAAACATGGTTTGAAGGTTTAGAGATCGGCTCTATCCCTTCATGGACGGTAATGGCAACAAAGTTTCTAACCAAATACTTTCCGCCTTCTAAACAAACCAAACTTCGAAATGACATCATGAATTTCCGACAAGCTTTTGATGAGTCATTATACACCGCATGGGAACGGTTCAAAGGAGCCTTAAAGAAGTGCCCCAATCACCGTCTCGATAAATCCGTGCAATTGTGTACCTTTTACAATGGTTTAGACCCTAACCACCGAACCACCCTCGATGCTGCCGCACAAGGAAGCTTCATGGCAAAGACCGACGAAGAAGGATGGAACCTGATAGAGAATATGACTATGCATCACCATGATTGGAACTCTGGAGATCACTCAACATCTTCAGCACCTATCGCTGCATCGAATCCAGTTCCAGTTGAGGCACTTAAAGTATTAACGGAGAAAATGGACTCACTTGTCAAACAGTTTGGAGAACTCAAGAAACAACAGCACCAAGTACACCAAGTACAAGTCTGTCAACATTGCACCAACCCGCAACCATCTGGTGAATACCAAGTGGAATACGAAGAAGCAGATGGCACAATCTACTATGCTCAGTTTCCCGCTCGACCACAGAATTTTCCACCCAGTTTCAACCAAAACAATAACCAACCTAGAGGACCTCCATTCCCACAAAGAACTAACCAACCATACCAACCCCGATACCCACCTAGATACCCACCTTACCCACAACAATCACAACCTTCTTATAACAAACCCCTCGCACTTCCTGCACCCACTTCCGATACAAACCAAACCGTTGAACAACCTGCAAAGACAAATGCCCCAGCTTTAAGTTCAGATGACGCCTTCACCCAATTCATGCAAGGTCAACACCTACTCAACCAAAAGACATCCGCTAGACAAGATCAAGCCGACCTCTTTATGAGAAACCAATTGGCCGTGCTAAAGAATTTGGAAGCCCAAATTGGACATTTGGCACAACGTCTTGATAACAGACCCAGAGGAAGTTTGCCTAGCAACACGGTTCACAACCCACATGTTGAGGAAGCAAAGCAACTCACTACCGCAAAGGAAGCAGCCACTCCACCTCCTGCTGTTGTACCAGTAAAGGAAGAACCAAAGATCAAGATACCAGTTGTGGAAACTACTCCGACCATGAACAAAGAGGTTAGAATCCCTTATCCCGCTAGACTTAAAGCCCAACCTAAGAAATTATCATCCTTTAAGCTAGATGGAAAATTCCTTGATACCATGTCTAGAGTTCCCGGTCGTAATAAGTATATCAGGAAATTGTTATCCACTAAGGATAAACTGCCCGAAGTAAACAACATTCCCCTTAGTTCTGAAACATCAAGCCTACTTAAGAATAGCCTTCCCGAAAAACTTGGAGACACCGGTAGATTCACACTCCCTTGTTCTATTTACCAATCCGGAGATATCAGCGCTTTAGCCGACCTAGGAGCTAGCATTAACCTTATGCCCTACTCCCTGTTTAAGAGGCTAGAACTTGAAAATTTGAAACCCACTAAGATGACTGTCCAGCTAGCTGACCAATCTATTAGATACCCAAAAGGAATAGCTGAGAACGTCTTAGTTCAAGTTAACAAATTCTTCTTTCCGACGGATTTCGTGGTAATGGATATCCACGAGGACATAAACATCCCGATTATCCTTGGAAGACCATTTATGAACACAGCCAGAGCAGTGATTGATGTGTATAACCATACGATTGTTCTACGAGCACATGGTGAAAGCATCACCTACAAGATCGACCAACCGGACTGTACACCAGAGCAAGAAGAATGCCACGCTATATCAACAGGCAGAATTTGTTCCGATGACGAATCAGACCCCGAAGAAGAACAATGCTTCACTCAACCAACAACCTTAATCTACGACACTGAAACATACCGAGACGAGGATGAGGAGTATCAAGACGCCGAGGAAGAGGAAGAATCCGAGGAGGACGAATCAGAACCTGAGGAAGAAGAGGAAGAACCCGCAGAGGAAGATGAAAGAACGGAAGAAATGGAAGAAGAAGAACCTGAAGAAGAGGAAGAAATGGAGGAAGATGAAGATCAAACTGATTAACCACAGATGGCTGAAGTCAAGAGAATACAAGACTGCAAAGACTACACTTCATCAGAAGAATCCTTTGATTATGGAGCCATCCACTAAGAGCTTAGATCCACTCATCTCAAAAGAATGGGAAACATTCTCGACTTTTATCTCGATCCATCAAAGCCCTTTACCAGAACCCGACTCCGAGACATAGATACGTTTGAAGAAGAACTCCGAACATCACAGCACCCTGACCTGTATGCTAAACTCCTACAAAGAATTTCTGTATATAAGGCACGACAACCAGGAAGCTTTGCTGAAGAAAACCTTCAAAACACCATCACGGAAGTCAGAACCATCGAAATCGATAGTACTCAACCTTTCAACAATGCACCCTCAGATGAAATTCCACCAATTCCCAAATTCATGAGACGAAGATTCCGACTACAAGAGTGTCAAATTTGAAGGCGATTTTATTGACGTCACTATCGATGAACGCTCTATTCTAAAAACTCCTCATGCTCCACCAAATTCACCCGTCATCACAACTGAAAGATTAAAGATTCCCCTCATCGACACTCACGAAGAGATGATTGACCTGATTGATGAAAACGACGATGTACGCATCATTGTGGAGGCTATCAAAGAGTCAACCAATGAATACAACACCGCTCAGAGACACCTGATCAGGCAAATTGAACAAGAGTATAATTCATATCTCGCCAATTATGGAGAACCAGTGCCCCAAACTTTGCTCAGACATATCCAAGAGTTCTCCGATTCCCTTCAAGAACAAGTCACCAGAGAAGCTCAACAGCCAGAAAGACCAGGCTACCCAATGGGAGAAATCGAGTTCTGCAGCAACCAAAGGCAAATATACCAAAAAGTATATTGTGCCTTAGCCGGATCAGCTTTTCCCTACTCATCAAGTCAGAAGACTATACTTGCATCAATGAGAACTCATCTTGAAAGAGCTACTGGAAATCCGCAGAATTATGTTGACATAAGAATGGTGGGAGATCTTAGAACTCTTCTAGATCTCATCAAAACTGGAGAACATCTCACAACTCCAGAAAACTTCAGGATCGTCATTCACTCCACTATAGGTCATCACGTTGAACTAATAGTTGATGAACTGAATCAAGCAGCATTCGAAGAAAACATTCGGGACATTCCAACACGTTATTGGCACATGTCACCAGTCAACTTAGCATCCTATGTAATAGATCGACTGCGTGGAATTTATGAGGAAGAAGGCATAGAAATTGATGCTTACCGCAATGGATATCGCAAAATATTCAGCAAACTAATCTATATCTTCACATACTCGGATTTTCCTTTCAACCGCGAACAACATCAACTCATCAGACAAGTATGCCAAGCAACCCGATCTTTTAGAGGAGACCCTTTAGCTGAAGACTTTCAAGAAGTGAAGACTCAATTGATGGCCCTAATTGCCTCGATAGGTCGAAACCACACACAACATGAAATTGTTCAAACTCACACCTGCACTCGAATCGATCCTAACGGACCGGTCACAAGGGCAGTTCGATACATCAGCTATGGGATGGCAATCCTCGACCGACTGGCCACTGATCACTTCAAGAGCTTCAGAATGGAATCCACCACTCCACTAACTCTCATTGCCGACATGATGGAGCAATTCCTGCGATACTTCCCTCCACGCTACAGCTTACCTAGGAACCACAGTGACCACTCTAGCACCACGGATACATCCAACATCATCTAAAGAAGAAAGGACTAAGTCGAGCTCTCGACTTTAAATTAGCGCTTCTCTGGAGGTAACCCGTGTTTTTACATTTCTGCAATTTAATTTTCCAAGAAGTGATGAAATCTCCGACTATCTTTCACACTCGGATCATACGAAACATGCTCTAGCCTGCAAGGAAGCATCAACACCCAAAGAATCATAGATCCGAAGTGTTCACACCTACGAGACCAATCACAAGAAGACTTGATCAAGAATGCACCAAGGAAGACGGAATCCGGCAAATGCACCAAAGGAACACTGCAACCACCGGGGAGTACTTCTATACCGTCTCTTTCATTCGTTTTAAATATACCGTATCCAATATGCTTATCACTAAGTGTGGGATTCAAACCCAACACACACTGAAAGAATGTGACTTAGATGTTTAAAACCCTAAGTGTGGGATTTTACCCCATTCAGAGCTTAGTATAACATCGAGGACGATGTTTCTTTAAGTGTGGGATAGCAGTAGTTGCACTACTATCAGATGGGTAATGGTATATGCTTGATTCTAAAATCGTTGCTCTTTATAAGACCATCTTTCTCCAAAAAGGTAAACAAAATTTTCAAAATTGAGTTAAAAATGTGTTGAAAATGAAAAATTTTAGACGAAGAATGATTTACTTTGGGAAAACGGACAAATAAATTACAGATTCTTCTGAAAAATTAGTTTAGTAATCCCATAAAGAGCATCGTATGACTAAGCACACAATAACCCAACTTTCGATTCGTGAGGTATCTTGAGCCATATGAAAAGCATTCACTTTTAATGCTTCACTTTTTCGATTCTTGAGTGTGCCGATGTATGCGTTTAGAATCAGAACTTGCTCTTGTTATGCATTTCGAATCCGAACTGGTGATCAAAAAGGAGATCGAATCACATCATTCTTGAACCTATCCATACACCCGAAAATAAATACGTACCCCTTACCTACTCAAAAGCATCCTTCAAACTTCATAAAAAGTTCCAAAGATGAAAGAAGAGAAGTCACAAGGATATGACGTCAAAGAAAGAAAATATCCAAGAAAACTCGAAGAAAAGAAAGTCAAATGGAGAAAAGACTCCTCCCGAAAGAAAAGGGCATCATTCCTCCCGAAAAATTCAAACTTTCAACTTTACGCTTCACCAAAAAGAAAACCTATGAAGAACCAACACAACTCCCTCTCATACCACCAACCTTCCACTCCAAAAACCTTACATCCCCTCTCCTTGAATGATTGTGGCTAGATCAACTTCACGCTCACCTAAAGGGTAACGATTTGATTCTAGATCAAGCCTATGAAGATAAACGATACATGACTGGCGTTCTGAGTGATTAATAATATAATAGAATAGGAAACCCTAAACACTTTGAGTGATTTGAGTGACCACCTTGAGAGGATCGCCTATTCATGTATCCAAGATCAAAGATCAAAAGTATGCTCCTAAAGATTACAATCCTTCCTTTTCCAAGAACAAGTATTTTACTTTCCCAAAACCCCTTAGTAAAAAGTTCCGCCTTAAAATTATTTTATCTTTAACCATGTTGAAAATCGAGTTTGCTTGAGGACAAGCAAAGTTCTAAGTGTGGGATACTTGATATCGCGTAAAAAGTCACGTTTTTACTACCGATGTCTCTCTCATTCTGGAACGATTCTTGGTACTTTAACTTAAAAACATTACAAATCAATAGTATTATGCCAAGATGGTCAAAACAAGGTTGCACGATGAAAATCAAGCAAAACGGATGAAAAACGAAGATTTCACACAAGTTTGAAGATTCAAGACATCAAAACGAGAGTTCAAGATAAAAGAGCCCATCACCAATATCCACCTTACTCAAGATGTTCGTTTTCAAATTATGAATCCAACAGAAGAAGAATCAACAAAAATGGACGAAGAATGAAGATTCTACGTACTCCGGAAGATCCAAACGATTCGTACGACACATCTAAAGTTCAAATACATATTTTTGGGATTTCTTTTCATCAAAAGCTTCATTTTTGAATTACGAATCCAACGCAAAAAGAATCAACGCAAACGGACGCATAACAAAGAAAACACGCACGAATCGAGAAACGGGGCAACAGGCAGCGGACTGGTGCGGGTAGCAGCCAGCCGCCGCCGGCCAGCCACCAGGCCACCGCCGGCTGCCACCTGGCCGCCGCCAGTTGCCACTCACCCGCATGGTTCGCGCTTTTTTGTCCTTTCGTGTACCCGGTGCTAGACCTTTACGTGTTTTTCCGTACCCGGTGCACCACCTTTTTCGTACTCGATGCCACCACCTTTTGCTATTGTGAGCTTCCACTTGCTAAAATGCACCAAAACTCTTCTATAAATAGGAGGCATGAGGCTCATTTTCAAAAACACACCAAGGGCACTAGGACACCAACATACCTAGGCACTTTCATACTTTCTTTCTCTAGCTTCTAGCTTTTCTTTCTTTCTTTATTTTAAATTAGTATTAGGCTAGTTAAAAATAGAAGCAAGGAACGTGCTTGTAGTCCTTGGTGAGGAACGTATTTGTAATCTTTGGTGTATGCTTGGAGCAACTCTCATTAATTCAAGTCTATTCCTTCTCGCATATTAATCTCGGTTATTTCTATCCTTATCTATCTTGATTAAATATGTATACTTTAATTATGCTAGAGATAGTTTGTGTCATGATTAGCGAGTAGATTACTATTGTATTTGTTGTGATGTAGTTAGCATATGTAATTGTGGGATGACCTTAATTGCGTTGTGAAACAATATGATGGCCCCTATTCGACTGTCTACTTGGTATAGTGCTGGAAATGTTTTCGAGCAAAGTACAAATGCATGGAAGCCGGTAACGACCGAAGGTAGTTGTATTATGGATCGACGTTAAAATGGAAACTTTATGAACGGATTTACCTTATGATTTTAAACCTAAAACTTACATTCGCCTTTCGATTAACAAACGTGATTGTAACCTTGTAAAGAGGAGTCGCGAACGTTACTACTTGGTCAATAGTTATCTGTGTAAAACTATGGTTTTAATTGTAACGTCATGCGAGCATCATAAAATGCAATGTGATTACGTGGAATTGCCATGAGTATTGTACACTTGAAATCACAATGTACTTATCATGTAAACATCGCGAAGCAATTGAATTCACAATGGAAACATCGGTAAACGATTAAATACATTGTGGACTACCATAGCATTTTCCGACATGGTCTGGGTTTAACTTTATGCAAAAAGCCGTCGGCATTTTAATTAGCGTTTTAATTAGATTAGTTAGTTTAGATTAAATTAGGTAGGATATAGGTTAAATAACCATTTACGAAAACCTAGGGTTTTGTTAATTGTATTGTGAAAGGCAAGTTTAAAATCCAACTTAAATCGATACTTTTCCTTAACCTATGAAATTTAAAGTAAGGTACGCAAGAAACCTCAACACTTTCCTTCGCTTACCATGCTTAAACTTCATTAATAGGAACTGATCAACTAAGTCCAAACATATTTGCTAAGTTAATTGTCTGCTAAATTTATAGTCTTTATGGTATTAAGAACGGTTAGACTTGTTGTAGACTTGCTACTCTATTCTTTCGCCCACGAGCAAATGTGTTCAATAACAAAGGCCACTGACTCCCTCACAGGAGAGTGTGGAGAGTTGAGCATTGTCTGTCTGATCAGAATAATGACAGCGTGGTTCCTCGTGACATATTAGTTGATAACCGACTAATAGGGAATCTATCGGTTATACCATAAATTACCAAGTCTAGTGAACATTCCAAATTTAGTAAACATTTTCCCTACAAGTCATCGTCCCACATTATAAGCTAATGAACTCACAACAAATACTCCTTTTATTATCTGATTGACCATGATCTTTTATCCGCTTTATTTAGTTTACTTAATTAACTGAACCAAAAACCCCCAACGCACTCTTTTAAAACCTTTACTAGAAAAGAAAGGTTGATTGGATCACCTTCGTTTCAATTCAGTTTCTCTTGAAGAACGCCTCTAGGTCATACTTACCATCTACTAGCCTTTGGTTCAGTATTAGTAAGTCACACTTAGACCCCAGCAAATACAAATTTAAAACAAACCGATCGCGGCCCGAGCACCGTCTTCATACGACGCTTCGGGTCCCATCAATGACACACATTGTTAAGCTTCGGACTATGAGCTCATGGCAATAGTATACATATTTGATTGATTTCAAACATTATTAAATCTTGTGATTCATACCGATATTTAAACAATTGTTAAACAAACCTATGAACTCACCGACTTTATGTTGACCTTTTTAGTATGTATTCTCCGGTTTATAGGCAACAGGACTACCCACAGGAATCAAGATAGTAGGATGCTTTTGGAAAGCATAGCTCGAGTCGCATATTTTCAAACAAGAGAATTAATTGCATTACGATATTTTGTATCAACAACTATGTATTAGAAATCTCTAGACTATTTTTGCGAACTCCAATGTTTTTGGGTAACAGTTGTAAACATTTGATTATGGCAATGTAACTATTTTTCAAACGTCTCATGTAGAGGTCGTTTGTTGTAATCTTTGTGTGATGATATTTGATTTGGTTGTAGCCCCCGTGACACCTCATACTTCCGCTGCCACGTGATTTGGGGGGTGTGACAGATTGGTATCAGAGCCAAAGGTTATAGCGAACTAGGATTGCATTAGTGACCTAGACTATAACCATTAGGTTAGTATTCCTAGTTTAGTATGACTGGTTCAGCGATTGCATCATTTGAATTTAATTTAACATAGCCTGATCAACTATGTACAATTAAAGGAGAATTGATGCAAGACCTGAAATGGTTATAGTGAATGGGAATGCATTAGAAGACTTTGACCAAGGATAGAAACGGGACCAACCCTATACGTGCTTATGTGCTAGGTTATTATATTTCTATATATTCATAACTTTAACTTCTCGTATACTAAACTTCTTGCCACAGAAAATGGCAACCACTCCCACAACTACGTCACCTAACATCTAAAATGAAACACAGACCTTACTTACTACTGTGGAGATTTCCACGGTACCCGCTCGCCCAACCGAATCGGGCAACGAGATAATCGAATAAGACTCACTTGAGGAAAATCCACCTAAGGATTCGCCACCCAAACAAGTAATGCCTACTTCACCCTCTTCTTCCGCTCGCAACTAAATCACTCGGGAACACGTATAAAAGTTGAACAATACGATACTTCGTCACTCAGACGAACTACACCTACTTCCGTTACTTCGCACTCTCCCTTCCCACTCACATCATAGATCTATGGATCGCATACGTTACAAACAACTAGGGGAAACACTAGAACCGCCTCGAACTATAATCTATCTTGTTCATACTACTACTGCTACTACTACTGATACTCCAACCACTAGAACCCGTTGTTATGCAAGTGTTCGTGGATGAACTTTGTCAACCACAACACCTACATAATGGAAGTAACCATTAGAACAATTGCGTGAATTTCAATAATCCACTTAACTCCTTACTTGATCATGATTGATCACTCTTTGACTTGTATGTCAACAATTCTTTCAAACATGAGACTTACTGCTTGATCATGTTTGGTCATCATTTCGAAACGTTTGTCAAACGATTTACTTATAACTTGATTCGCGACTTTGTCTGCTTCAAACTATGACTTGAACATTCTAATTACTACTGCAAGGACTACCCGCAACTACGAATTTATCAACTATCTTCACCAAACACCTTCACCAAGCATTTGTTCATTTCGAAACAACAATATAATCATGATTGACTACTTTGAGAACACTACCCTGTCATTTTTGTGACTACTCTTTTGACAAAACCTTCTTGTTGTTGATTCATTGTCTTAATAGAACGCCCTCCCGAAAAAGATGGCAAACTTCCCTAAGAACGACTACTCATCAGATGACGACCTGAATCTAGAATAGATTAGAAGTAGATCCGAACAACGGTGAACATAGCTAGTGTTAGCTCGATGATCTATCGATGAGTGTATAAAACCCCATCACATTTTGTATAAGACTTATGCATTCGTATGGATGTAACAATGCCCGACATGTTTTGTAAACTTTGAATTCCGTAAGCTATCAACCTTTTAACCTTGCGCCTTATTGGTTACAAATCACATTACCTTGTATTGATTTATCATTGTGCTATGAAGCCACATATTACTTTTCATCATGAATGTGATAATCTTGGCTCTCATACAAAGATCACATTCATTCTTTTAATCCCCTTTTCGTTTAAGGAGACACCACTATAAGAATCAACTGAAATTTTCAACATTTTACAATAAAAAGTTTTCAACAAATTTTACTACAGATTTCTGCCAATTCAAGTTTTCAAAGAATTTTTACCAAACAACTACCCGAAACTATTTACAACTTCTAATGATCAATTAATTTGACTAGACAGAAATTTTCAACGACTTATTGACGATCAGATTTTTCCAACATATTTTGATTAACTCAAGTTTTCAACGGACTTCATATTTCCAAACAAACTATTATCATAGAAATTTATAGATTGATTTTACACCATCACAAGAGAACATTTTTTTTCCATAGATCTCAAACCCGTCAAAATCGAAAACTTTGATATCATCATAGGCATGGACTGATTGTCCAAACACAGTGCCAAAATCGTTTATCTCTAGAAAAATCATTCATATACCTCTCGCTACCGGTGAAACTTTGATCATACAATGGGAGACCGGTAGGCGAAAATTTAACATCATCTCCTGTATGAAAACACAAAAATACTCGAGAAAAGGATACCCTGCGATCCTCACTCACGTAACCGAGAAAAATTCGACTGAAAAGCGACTTGAGGATGTGCCCATCGTCCGAGACTACCCCGAAGTCTTTCCCGAAGACTTGCCAGGCCTACCTCCGCCTAGACAAGTCGAATTCCAAATCGAACTTGTGCTCGGTGTTGCACCCGTGGCACGAGCCCCATATAGATTAGCCTCATCCGAGTTGTAGGAGTTATCCACCCAATTACAGGAGCCCTTGGACAAGGGATTCATTCGACCAAGTTCCTCACCCTGGGGAGCTCCGGTCCCATTTGTTAAAAAGCAGGACGGATCCTTCCGAATGTGTATCAATTACCGTGAACTAAACAAACTTACCATCAAGAACCGATACCCGCTACCTAGAATCAATGACCTATTTTACCAACTTCAAGGTTCGAGCTTTTACTCGAAGATCGACCTTCGGTCTGATTATCACCTACTTCACGTTCGAGACGCCGATATCCTGAAAAATGCATTCCGTACCTGCTATGGGCATTACGAATTCCAAGTGATGCCTTTTGGCTTAACCAACGCACCGACTGTATTCATGGACCTTATGAATCGGGTGTGCAAATCCTATCTAGATAAGTTAGTCATCGTGTTCATCGACGACATCTTGATCTACTCTCGCAACGAAACCGAACATGGCCAACACCTGAAAACCATCTTGGAATTACTCAGACACGAGGAGTTATATGCCAAGTTCTCCAAGTGAGAGTTCTGGATGCAAACAGTACAGTTCCTAGGGCATGTCGTTGACAGCCAAGGGATACATGTTGATCCAGCCAAAATTGAGGCCATTAAGTGCTGGAAAGCACCAACTACTCCAACCGAGGTCACAATTCTTAGGTCTCGCTGGGTATTACCGGCGATTCATTGAGAACTTTTCCCGAATTGCTCTACCTTTAACCACCCTAACTCAGAAAGATAAGAAATTCGACTGGACTGACAAAAAAGAGTCAGCATTCCAACTTCTGAAACAAAAACTCTGCAGTGCACCATTCCTGTCCTTATCTGAAGGCACCGAGTTAACTGCGACGCCTCACTCCATGGACTAGGTTGTGTGTTAAGGCAACGTGATAAAGTCATTGCTTACGCCTCTCGACAGCTCAAAATCCACGAAAAGAATTATACCACTCATGACCTTGAACTCGGAGCTGTCATATTTGCTCTCAAAATCTGGAGACACTACCTTTATGGCACTAAGTGCACCATCTTTACCGATCACAAAAGTCTCCAACACATCTTCGATCAAAAAGATCTAAATATGAGACAATGTCGATGAGACGAGTTGCTTACCGATTATGAATGCGAAATCAAATACCATCCTGGCAAAGCAAACGTTGTTGCTGATGCCCTTAGCCGGAAGGATCGTTCAAAACCCCTTCATGTTCGAGCCCTTGGTTTAACCATTCACAATGATCTCACCACTCAAATCCACACCGCTCAACTCGAAGCACTCAAAAATGACAACATCAAAAACGAGGCCTTGCGAGGCATGGAAAAACAATTAGAAATCAAACCCAACGGAACCCGATACTTGTCCAACCGAATCTGGTTACCAAACTTTGGAAACCTACGAAATTTGGTGATGGATGAAGCTCACAAATCTCGATACTCTATACATCATGGTTCCGACAAGATGTATCACGACATCAAACAACTTTATTGGTGGCCCAACATGAAAGCTGACATAGCCACCTATGTTAGCAAATGTTTAACCTGCGCCAAGGTTAAGGCCGAATACCAGAAACCCTCCGGTTTGCTACAACAACCCGAGATATCTCAATGGAAATGGGAAAACATAATCATGGACTTCATCACCAAACTACCGAAAACACCGAGCGGTTGCGATACCATTTGGGTGATCGTTGATCGTCTCACGAAATCTGCCCATTTCCTAGCTATCAAAGAAAATGACAAGATGGAGCATCTGGCTCGCATCTACATCAAAGAGGTTGTGGCACGACATGGCATTCCCATTTAAATCATCTCAGATAGAGATAGCCGCTTCACCTCTCGATTCTGGCAAACACTTCAACGAGCCCTCGGTACTCGCCTCGATTTGAGTACTGCCAATCATTCGCAAACCGATGGTCAGAGTGAACGGACCATTCAAACCTTAGAAGACATGCTACGAGCTTGCGTAGTTGACTTCGGAAACACTTGGGAAAACCACCTACCTTTGTGTGAGTTTTCCTACAACAACAGTTACCACACCAGCATTGATGCTGCACCATTCGAGGCACCTTATGGGAGAAAGTGCCGATCACCCATTTGTTGGACCAAAATCGGCGATAGCCAACTCACTGGTCCTGAAATCATCCATGAAACAACCGAGAAAATCATAACCATTCAAACCCGGCTGAAAGCCGCATGAGATCGTCAGAAGAGTTATGCTGACGTGAGACGCAAACCCCTCGAATTCCAAGTCGGGGACAAAGTACTCTTGAAAGTGTCACCTTGGAAAGGTGTCATTCATTTTGGTAAACGCGGCAAACTAAACCCTAGGTACATTGGACCATTTGAAATCCTCAAAAGAATTGGTCCAGTGGCATATCGGCTGCAGATACCACCACAACTCAGTAGCGTGCACAACACATTCCACATTTCTAAACCTAAAGAAATGACAGTCTGATTAGACACTTGCAATCCCGCTCGACGAAATCCACATTGATGACAAATTCCATTTCGTCGAGGAATCTATTTAAATCATGGACCGTGAGGTTAAACGCTTGAAACAGAGTCGTATTCCCATCGTTAAAGTCCGGTGGAATTCTAGGCGCGGTCCTGAATTCACCTGGGAACGGGAAGACCAAATGCGGCTGAAACATCCACATCTATTCTTAGATACCTCTCAGACTGTGGCAACAAACTAATTTCGGGATGTAATTCTCCTAACATGGGGAGAATGTGACACCCGACGATTTAGGGTTATTGTTTAACCTTCTAGAAACCCTAATTACGTGTGTTTAGTATAGTATTAGGCTAAATACTTGTAACTACTTGTAACTATTTGTATATTTATGTGAATATACACTCCCGTAATTGATTTATATTACGCTTACGTAATTGGTTATAATTACGCTTACGCAATTTGACGAAATTGTGCGAAACAACCGGACGGAGTCCGACCTCAAATACGACGTTGGTGAAAACCTTTCTATAAGTAACTTTAATCTATTTTTAGAAGTTATTTATCCTTAGTTATTATTTTGTTAAATTAATACACGAAAAACCTAGACGTTTTGGCTAAAACGTCTCAAACGCAACGAAAATGCGCAACTGAGCCCGACATCCAAATGAAACCTTAACTAATATTTTGACAACCCAAATTTAAGTATTTTAATGATACTTCAATGAAAATGAATCTCAAATATATTGTGAATTAAAACGACGAAAGAAAACGCTACGCGATTTAACCGAATAACCGAAAAATGAATAAACGAGCACCGATCGCAACACAGTCTGGAAACGTAGCTTAAAAATGCAGAAAATCACCATTAGGGGCCCCTAAAAATCGACCACCCCACCACCACCCCTTTCCCCCACTCATTTTTCATGCAAAAACATCACATCACCCATCTCTTACACCCCCACTCTTAATTCATGCATTTCTCTTTCATTTTTACACCTACACTCCACTTTCTCTTTTCTTTTCTCTCTCAATTGCTGAGTATTCTCAGCCCTTACCACCACCCTAACACCACCACAACCACCATTAAACACTATCAATTTAAAAGAAGAAATCACAAGAAGGAAACTAGGATCAAGCACCTCAATTTCATCTTCCTCTTCTTCCCATCAATCTCATTGTAAGGAACCACTTTCTCTTGATTAATATACATGCATACTACTGATTTTAATATTTAGTAGCTCATCTAACTAGATTATGTCCAAGATATATGTTAAAATACGTTTTTGAAGTTTTTATATAAAAGTGATGATTCTGTCCAGAATGTTACAGCTTACAAAATCGACCATAACTGGAGTTCTAGGAAGAGTTAGACAAGGAATTTTTTTTTAAAAGTTGCGTATTGAAAAGATCTACAAAAAGTCCTTCTTTGGATCTTTCTATAAATGTACATATTTTTAGATATAACCAGATCTTTGAGCCTGGTCTGAAGGTTTTCGAAAACCAAGTTCGATTCCTTAGCAAAATTAATTACCTATGTAAATGGACACTATAGTTGCTATAAAAGTTATATGTTAGTCTAGAAACCATGGTGATCAGTTGGTAAAATTTGTGAGGCTTGATTTGGATCAGAAGTTAGTAAGAACTATGGCGAAACAAACCGACAAAAACCGAAAACATAACTAGGGACTGTTTTGGAACTATTGTAAAAACTGACACTTTTGGTGAACTCCGACATGAACCAGCAATTTATTTGGACTCTATAAACTGATATATGGGTTGGGTGAAAGTTTCGGGTCAAACCGAGTAAGTTTAACGAAGTCAACAAAAGTGGCTCGATTTCTAAAAACTTGTTATTTTTGGAAAATGGTAACAAAAATGGGTTTGGGTGACTTAGTTGGTAACTTTGACCAACTTTGATCAGTTTGACCAACTTTGACCAAGTTTGACCAACTTTGACCAGTTTGACCAAGTTTGACTTTGACTAGCTTTGACCAACGAGTTGACCAACTTTGATCTACGGTTTAAGGCTTTTACGAACTAAATAATCTGTTTGTAACATACGATATGTACCAATAAATAATATACAACAAAACAAACTTAATAATAATGTATAAATGAATTATTGTTACAAACTTTCATCAACGGGTCGTACATGTATTTAATAAACAAACTTGAACAACTTACTTGGACATACTAGTTGATAAACTAGCTTTAGGTGGACATAAATCCCCCACCTACCCGATTGGCTTAAGTGGACATTAACCCCCACTTATACAATCGCTATAGATGGTCTTTAAGACATCTACTCATACATACACAACCTTATACGTTTAGGACGTTAGAAGGTTGCACACCGGCTTGCTTGCTTATTTGACTATTTGCTAGCTGCTTGCTAAACTCATGTGAGTTTCATAGCCCCATTTTACTGTTTTATATCCAGGGATAAGAATACATACAACTTCTTTTACACAACTGTTTTTATGAACACAAGTACACAAACAACGCTATACGGATTGCATGAGTTAACACACTAATCCATTTAAAATCCTCACACATCATAGCTTCGTTAATTTAGACTAAGCGCGAGTATTAGTAAATAGATCTATTTGGGACTGACAATTCCCGTCCGGGTTAGTCGCGCTAACCTGTCAAACGGACGTATTAATATTTGTACACGCGAGTGTATCGGATTAGACACTTGCAGGGGCACCAACGATCGTGTACTCGAAAGAGGCATGACACACATTGTTAAGCTTCGGACTATGAGCTCATGGCAATAGTATACATATTTGATTGATTTCAAACATTATTAAATCTTGTGTTTCATACCGATATCTAAACAACGTAACTATTTTTCAAACGTCTCATGTAGAGGTCGTTTGTTGTAATCTTTGTGTGATGATATTTGATTTGGTCATAGCCCCCGTGACAGCTCATACTTCAAAGCCACGTGTTTTGGGGGGGTGCGACACCATTTCTTTAACACCCTCCGTGTCACACTGTAACACCCCCAAATTTACTGTTTAGCGGAAACAAGCTTTGGGGTGCTACTAATCAATAATCAAAACACACAAGGCATATAATGAACGACTCTATATGCGTCGTTTTACAAATACATTGATAATATAAGTTTTACAATGTATAAATGTTTACAAAAGCCCAATAATTACAATGTTTAGAGATTAATCAGCATAACTTAGTTACAAAATGTAGTAATGCAAAATAATCTCCTGATGTGTATGCTGACTCGAGCTATGGGCATCCTGAGTGAACAGGTCCTACTGCTGTTGGGTACCTGAGAACACATGCTAAAAAGGTCAGCTAACGCTGGTGAGCTCACAGGTTTGCATAGTAAATATGTAAGTGTAAACCACAAAATTTAATGGTAACCATTTCAAATGATGTATATGTCTGCCATGAGGTCATAGTCTGCGCTTAACGTGGGTGTCAGGATCACAATAAAGTGCCTGATCGTGGGAGCCTCCGGGCGAGTGTCTAATCCACACTCGTATGAACAAAAGTTAATGCGTCTGTTTAACCAGTCAGTGCTTGCTGACCCGGACGAGGATGGTCAGTCCTGTATGGTACCATACACTAACATTCGTGTTACATAAAGTATTACCAGAACTATGATCGTAGAGGACTTAAAAGTGATTAGAAAACAGCTCATGCAGAATATAGCGAGTTTTGTACTCGTGTTCACGTGTAAAACAGTTAGAGCATGTATTCCCACCCCGGGAGTAAAACAGTAAAAAGTCGGGGCTATGAGACTCACCTGAGCCTGAAGAGTTGCAATGAAGCAAATGTGGTGAAGTAAAATGGGGTGTCAGAAGACTGTAACATGCCGGGCGTTTATAACGCGCAAGTTTAAATAAAATAAGTAGGTATCTAAAAAGATAACCTATGCTAGTTGTTCATCCAACTAGTAATGTCCAATGATTTGATTTGATTGGTAAGTTCGAGTTTTGAAAACGTGTACGGCCCGTTGGTGACTGGTTGTAATAATAATCTCATTAATATTGTTATGATTTTTGGAGTGTTATACTTAAAAAGGATTCACATATTTAAGGTGACAGGAGTCCGGGGGCAGCACCCCTGGTTAGCAGGGTCCCAGGGGTGGCAACCCCTGGCTGGGTCCAAGGGGCTGGCGCATGGCTGGGGTCGAGATGCCAGGTTAGCTCGAAAATTTTTTATTTCTACCATATTGTTATAGTGAAAAATGCATCTAAGATTTGAATTTGGTAAAATCAAGTGATAAAATTTCAGGTCTCGACACTTAGTGAAAAGTTGGGTTCTGTTTCATGCGACACTTAGGGTCTATGCGACACTCAGGAAGTGTCGCATAAAATGAGAAATTCTGGGGTACCAGCGTCACTTGAAGAAGTGACGCATGAGATGCGACACTTAAGCAAGTGTCGGGTGTGAGTGTCGGATAAAGGTGTTAAGCGTCACTAGGCAAGTGACGCTACCAATCAGATTTAGGTTATAGGCGTCACTTAGGAAAGTGACGCTAGAAGTGTCGGTAAGTAGTGTTAGGCATCACTGGACAAGTGACGGATGTAAGTGTCGGGAAAAAGGGGTTTTATGCGGCACTTAGGCAAGTGACGCAAATTTAGGGTTTTATGCGTCACTTAATGCGGCACTTAAGTGACGCACGAAGTGACGCTATACTGGTTCAGCATATGCGACACTTAAATCTGATGACGGATTTTTGAGTCGAAAACGAGTTTTCCGGTTTCCGTTTGGTCCAATTCTTTTACCCAACCCTTAGATTGACATTTCAAGCTTAAATAAACAACAAACAAGCATTATAACAAGGATTTGAGTGATTTCGAGAATTTGTCGGAAACTTACAAGTTAACGCCGAAAGATTTCGAAAAGATGGGGTTGTAGATCGTGACGCGGTGGTTCTTTTCTTCCAAATGGGCGATGAAAACCGAGGTCGTTTGGTGGTGTAATTTAGTGTTTGAAGGTGATGGTGGATGGTGGGTGTTTGAGAGAAAAGAAAGATAGAGAGAGTGTTGAAGGGTGGAAAATGAGGAAGGAAAGGAGGAGGAAGTGGGGTTTTGGTGAAAGCCCCACACTTCAGTTCCCGCATTCGCGCTCCGTGCGGTGTTCGTTTTCCCGATCGTTTAAACGTTTATCTTAATTATTTGTGCGTTTAAATATATGTTTTTTTTTAAAATACGAAAGTTTTATCAATATTTTGTTAAAGTATTTTACCAATTACTTAATAATTGAGTTATAAAATATATCACAGCATCGTTTTGATTGTTTGCGCGTTTAATATTTTTAATCGCGTAGACTTTGTTCGTACGATACAAAATAGTTTTGAAATATTATCAAGATAATATTTGTGATATAATAGCGTTATTAAATAATGTTATATTATTTAATAAAATTTTTCACCAACGTCCGTATTGATTGAATCGAATTACCTTCGATTTGAAACATGCTCGATTTAACCAAATCGCGCAATTGTATATATTCAACAATATATATTATTTGATACACAAGTTAGCCTAACACAGTACTAATTACATGTATTACAAAAACGATTAGGACCTAATGACTAGCCCTAATTTGGTGGGTGTTACATGCACCCCCAAATTCAGGTTACGGAAGCGAATCGGGTTGGGGCGCGACTAATCAATAATCACAAGCACAAAGATATAATGAACGACCAATAAATGCGTCGTTTTAAATTGTATTGATAAAACCAAAGTTTACATCAAAATATTATTTACATTAGCTCAGTTCTTGAAATTCAGAGATTTACATTACCTAATTACTTTATACAAAATATAATAATGCAATTAAATCTCTGATTTGATTGAATGTAGACTCGAGCTAATGATTCCTGATTGGGCAGCCAACCTACTGCTGAGTACCTGTTATACATACTAAAATGGGTCAGCGAAACGCTGGTGAGCTCACAAGTTTGTATGTCAACACATATTTGTATGAACCGCAAGATTTAATTGAATTTAAAATGCAATTAAGCAAAATAAAAGTTATACAGCCATGAGTACATAGTCTGAGCTTAACTTGAGTGTTAGGTCCAATTAAGGAAACCTAACTGAGTTGCCTCCTACGAGTGCCTAATCTACACTCATCTTCCCAAATGCTAATACGTCCGTTTGACCAGTTAGTGCGTGCTAACTCGAACGAGGATTGTCAATCCTATATGATATCACATACTAACATTCACGCTACAGATGTATTACCAAACTATGTTGTGGAGGGCTTTGAAATGATTAGTAAAAACAACTCATGTAGTATTTGATTTGTATTGTACTTGCGTTCATATTGTAAAATAAAATGAGCAATGTAATCACACCCTAGATGAAAACCGTAAAATAGGGGCTATGAGACTCACCTGAGCCTTGAGTGTTTATTTAAATAAACTTGAATTGATTAGCTGCGAATCGATATCCGAAGACTTGTAAGCTGAGGGCGTCCAATACGCGCGATGGTTATTAATTGCATAGGTATCTTAAAAGACTACCTTTGTAGTTGTTTGTTTAACTATGATGTCCAAATTACTACGATTCGGTTGATTAACTTGTCCAAGTTATTACCACTTGGTTATTTCGATTGTGTTTTGAAAATGTGTACGGCCCGTTGGTGATTTGTTTGCAATAATAATCTCACATTATTATTTTGATTTTAGAAAGGTGTTATACTTAAAAAGTATTTGTAAACTTTAAGTGACGGGGATCCGGGTGTAGCGCCCCTGGTTAGCGGGGTCCCAGGGGTGGCAACCCCTGGCGGGGTCCAAGGGGCTGGCCCCTGGTTCGGGTCGAGATGCCAAGTCAGCTCGAAAAATGTTTATTTCTACTAAATTGCTTTGGTGAAAAACGCATCTGGACTTGAATTTGGGTGAAATGAAGTGATAAAACTTTAGGTCTCGACACTTAGTAAAATTTGTGTTTTCTTGGTTCTGTTGCATGCGACATAGTGTGCGACATACGGCTTTGTGTCGCTAAGTGCGACATAGTCTGTTGTGTCGCAGATCATGTCTGCGACATAAGGGCTTGTGTCGCTAAGTGCGACATCCGCAATTTAATGCGACATAAGGCGTTGTGTCGCTATATGCGACGAAAATAAGTTTTGCGACATAACCATTTGTATCGCTATATGCGACATCCGTGATTTGTGCGACATAGTGGCTTATGTCGCTATATGCGATATAAGGCCTGATTTAGCGACATAAAAGCTTATGTCGCAGGTGGCATGAAGCCTCTGCATAATAACGCGCTGTTGGCCAGAAAATGAGCCGAAAAGGTGTTTTCCGGCCTCCGTTTGACTTGAAATTTTTACCCAACCCATATTTGGACATTTTAATCTTAAATAACCCTTAAACCAGTAAAAATAATGGAAATCGGAGTGTTTCGGGTTTTGTCGGAAACTTACAAACTTTAAAGGATTAAAATGTAGATCGTGATGCGAGGAACGTTTTCCTCCAAAGGTGCTTGACGATCCGAGGCCTTTTAGTGGTAAAAATAGGTGGTTGTAGGTGGTGGTGGTGGTGGGTGTCTTGGAGAGAAAAGAGAGAAGAGAGAGAGAGGGAAAAATGGAGATGAATGAGGGGAGGGGAGGGAAACGAAGATTTGGGGGGGGGGGGGGGGGAGATAGGAGAGGAAATCTCCAAATTTTCAACCCCCGCGATTGCGCCCTGTGTGGTGTTCGTTTTCCCGGTCGTTTAAATAATTTTTCGTACATTTAATTATAGGTTTTGAAATACGAATATTAATTTATTCGATATTTTAATTGAAGTATTTCATCAAATACTTAATAAATGAGTTATAAAATATAACTTAACTTGTTTCGTTTTGTTCACGAGTTTATTATTTTAATCGCGTAAATGTTGTTAATACGATACGAATTCGAGTTGAAATATTATCTAAATAATATTTTGGGATAAAATAGAGTTATTAAATAATGTCATATTATTTAATAAAATTGTTCACCAACGTCCGTATTGATTGAATCGAATTGCATTCGATTTGAAACTTGTACGATTTAATCAAATCGCATATTTGTTTATATTCAACAATATATATATTGATACATTAATTACCTTAATCAAAGGACTAATTACATGTATTAATAGTTGATTAAGCACTAATCACTAGGTTTAATTTGACGGGTGTCACACTCCGAGTCCCTATTCATAACCCTAATTTGTTCAGCACCACATCGACCATCAAACTGAGTAACCACCTCAAATCAAACAGCCAATTGCCGCTACCACCACTAACTATAACCAATTATCAAATACAAATTATAAGATACAAACCATATTTAAAAACTCAAAAAGCTGTTCCATAAAACCTATATTACAATTTCCCCTTACAACCTAAGTTTCCGATAAAAGTCCCTCTTTTTCTTTCACGTGACTTGACTTAACTGACATCACTAACGATCGTCAGATCAAATGACCATGAGTGTAAAAGCTTTCAAAAATAAGAATTATTCATGTAATTAAAGTTCCTAAAAGGTCGTGAGTGAAATTCGGGGCAAATTAAATGAGGATTTGTGTAATTTTTTCATTAATTTATTATTTTTTATACTACTTCATCCGTCCCAAATAAAGTGTTATAGTATTTCTTTTTCAACTTTTACCTTAAATATTTTTGTTTGTATTATATATTACTTTAGGAAAATTATACTAATGAAAATACATTTAAAACCCAATCCATTTATATATTTTGCATCAAGTATTATATAATACAAACAAAAATATTTAAGGTCAAAATTGATAAATGACACTTAAATATTTGAGACAGAGGGAGTATTAATGAACATTTATAGAGCGTAAAAGAAGATCTTGAGTTATCATTCCTCCGCTAGCATCTCAGTGTTGATAAATGGCAGCCCTTCTTCGGAATTTAAGATGGAGAGAGGTCTTAGACTAGGAGATCCTTTCCCCCATTCTAATTTTTATTGTTCGTAGAAGCTCTTCAAATGACTACTATGGAAACTTGTGAGAAATGAGTTTTTAATGGTATTAAGTTGTGGAAAGTTGGATCAAACATATATCTTCTTCAATTTGTTAAGGGTTTAAGTCAACGATTGTCAATGTACTTTCCTTTTTGTTTCGAGATCACCAATCAACCGGTTTTATTACCATGATCACCAACGAAGTTTCAAAAAATAATTTCTTTGTAATTTTTATGTGCGATCTTAACTCCGTATTAAAAGTATGTTGGCGATCTCCAACCCGTAGGTAAAAGTAGATTGGTGACTTCGACATGAAATTTGAAAGTTCGTTGGTGATCATGGTAATAAAACCGGTTGAATGGTGATCTCGGAACAAAAAGGATAGTATGTTGGCGATCGTTGACTTAAACCCATTTGCTAATGATGCATTATTATAGGTGAACGGTCGGAAAGAAATGTTAGAAATTTAAGTCGTTTACTTAAAAGTTTTTAAGAAGCATCAGATTTAAAGGTAAATTCAATTAAGAGCATATTGCATGGCATTGGAGTTCCTAATAATGAAGGTGAAAAAGTGGCTCATGTTGTTAATGGTTGTAGTGATAAACTGTCTCTCATGTATCTCGGTCTTCCAGTTGTGATGGATATGCAAAAAAATAAACACCGAAAGATTGTGGTTGACAATTTCCAAAACTGTTTAGTTTTTGGAAGTTCAAATTGCTCTTCATTGAGGTCGGCTTACTCTCTCAAAGGCAGCTTTGGGCAGTATCCTATTATACTATCTCCCAGATTCTTCTAGGTTTTTCGAGAAAAAAATAAATAATAGAATTAATTGGATCAGTTGGAAAAATGTTCTTGTCAAGAAGAATTTGGGAGGCTTAGGCATCCGTAGTATCAAAGTGAAGAATTTGAGTCTTCTCACCAAATGGTGGTGGAGACGTGGAGATTCCACACCGAGAAACAATCTTTATGGTGTAAATATATTGAATGTTTTAATGGTCTACATGGTAAAATCTTGATGCTCTGATTGGTTCAATCTCGGGTATCTCGAAAGGTGTTTGGACCAGTGTTATCGAATCTGGTTATGCCATTGATTGATAGTTTAGTAATTACTTTCTCTAACTCGTTTCACGGGAAAGTTGGTAGTGGTTCTGTGATCAATTTATGGCTTGAACTTATTTTTGGAGAGAGATTATGTGACAGATTTCCAAGGCTTTTCGCTTTGGAGGAAAACAAGAATTGTAAGCTAAAAGATAGGTGGTTTTCGAGAACGGATCACTGTATGGAGCTTGGTCATAAAGGTGTGAGCTGAGAGGTAGATCAGTTGATCAACTTAACTAGATATCGAATTGGGTTGATCCGATGACTATCAACCCACTAGCCGATCACAAATGGGTGTGGTCTCGCGATAATAATGGGTTCTCGGTTTGAAAATTATCCTCCATTGTTGAAGATAGAATGTTTGGAGAGAGCTTTTTGGGGGAAAGATCTCAAGGAATCATGGGGCTCCTAAAAAAGTCAATATCTTTGTTTGGAGAGCAAGTAACTATTGCCTTCCCACTTGCAGAAATCTTGAACACTGAGGAATGTTGTTGGATTCGGTGGTATGTTACAAGCTTCAAGAAACTCTTCATTACTTCCTTGTCATTTGCTTGTATGCTGGATCACTTCGGTGTGTGATTTTCAGTTTAATTTGTGGATTTTAGGTCCCTTTATGGAGTTGAGTGTTGATGACATTCTATCTTATAATTTTGTTAATGGTGGTGATAAAAGAATAAGAAAGCTGATCATAAAGCTTCAATTACTCTCATCAAGCATTTGAAGTACGATGAGTCTCTTGGATTTTTGAGCCAATGGTTATCTTTCTTAAGGGGCTTATTCTTGACTAGGTTTTGGTGGTTTTTTGTTTTTGGTTGGGCCCTCTGCTTGGAGATTCTCGCTTATTGGAGATTCTTGGTTTTTCCCGTGTTTGAGCTTTTAATATATTTGCTTTTTTAAAAAAAAATGAGCGTAAAAGCGAAAAAGAAAACAAAATAGAAAAAAAATCATGTCCCTAATAAAGGGGCTAGCTTAATATAAGGGGTGAGATTCCTCGAAGAAGGGGTAAAAGTGAAAGAAGGGAGAGAAGCCAATGAGGAGGTGACAAGTGTCTCATCATTTCTCCACCTTTTTTTTTTTTTCAATTCTCCCTCTTTCTTCATTTCTCTATTTTTTTTATCTATTTCCTTTTTTCAATTTATTTTTATTAAAAAAAAATTAAACTTAAAAAAAAAAATCTTAAACATGTAAAAACTTCAATAACACTTTTGTTAAAAAAAATAATTAAATAAAATTTGCTAACATTTTTCTAGAAAAAATTATCACTTTAAAAATTTAAAACTTAATTTTTAACTTTTATTCCTGTTTAGTTTTTTCTTTTTCTTATATAATTTTCAAATATGTGACGCACCAGATATTATATATAGCGATGCACATGAATATAAAAAACAAGATGCAATAAAACTAAATTATTATTGTGTTCACTAACATTATGGTTATGTTTGGCAAAAATAGCTGTAGCTGTAGCTGTTGGTTGTAGCTGTAGGCTGTAGCTGTAAATTCAAGCTGTAAGCTGTAACTTTTTTCTGTAAAATTATTTGGCAAACTAGCTGTAGCTGTAATTTTGAAGTATAAAATGACTTAAAATGAGCTTTTCATTTAAACTAAAAGCTACAGCTACTACATACTAGCTTTTCAATTTGGAGCTTTTCATGTAAATTAAAAGCTACAGATACTACACACAAAACAAGGCTTTTATTATTTTTGAAGCTTTTATTTTTAAAATTAAAAGCTAAAGCTCCTAAAAGCTCTAAAAAGCTCCTCGCCAAACATAGCCTATAACTATGATACACTGATTGTCTAAATATGATGCATCGAGTATTTAAATATCATGCATCAACTTTCAAAATATACTATAAAACATTGTTATTGAATTAAAAAGTGGTGCATCATATTTATAAAACATAGTTCATCATAGTCATAAAAAATTGTGCATCGATTGTTTAAAAATATCATGCATTGACTTTCAAAATGTATTATAAAATATCGTTATTGAATTAAAATGGTGGTCCATCATAGTTATAAAACATGGTGCATCATAATTATAAAATATGGTGCATCATAGTTATAAATATGACGCTCCTACATTTAGATATACGATAAATATCATTAGTGTATAAATCTTGGTGCATCATAGTTATAGAATATGGTGCATCATAATTTCAAAAAGTGATGCATCATAGTTATAAAACATGGTTTATCATAGTTATAAATAATGGTGCATCGAGTGTTTAAAATATCATGCATTGACTTTCATAATATACTATAAAAAATTATTATTAAATTAAAAGGTGGTGCATTATAGTTATAAAACATGGTGCATCATAATTATAAAATATAGTGCATCATAGTTGTGAGTCCCTAATCACTATTATGTTAGTGATTATGAATCGTTAACAGTAAGTTAATTGTAGAAGGGGGGGGGGGGTTGAATACAATTAAAAACTTTTCTGTTTTAATGTGTTAACTTATTTATCAAGTTTTTAACCGTATTAAAATGACAGCAATATGAACACAAATATATATAAGTAAGATAGACAGTTCAGTTGCTGATGCAATACTAGCTGAAAGATAAATTCTTTTATTAATAAAATTTATCTATTGTTGATTGCGGAATAGATTAGCCAAAGCTAATCCAAATCAAACAATACAGCTCTTACAAAAGGAGATGAGCAGTAGTGGACAAACACGCTAACTTGCTCACTCGCTGAGATGGACTAATAGTGGACAGACACGCTACTAGTTCACTCGCTGGTGTTGTTTGTATTTTAGACAAACTAGTTACTGACAAACAAGTAACAATACAAACAATCGACACAAAATGGAGTACAACATTCTACGCTATTTATAGACACTGAAACCCTTAAATTCAGGATCTGGAAGGACATGTGTCGCTGCTTTATTGGTGAGGTAGTTGAGATGTGATACATCATGGTTCGACATTCTGTCTTGGGAAATATCACCTTGTACCATAAACCAATCAGATGCTTCCACGTTACTCTTTTCAAGTTACGAGGAACACGTGCTGCGCCGTAATAACGCCGAATGTCAACTCCTTATTTAATGCGGCATTTAATGCTGCAGTCACTGATAGATATATCAATCCTCCTCATTCTCGATGCTAGCTAACATGCTCTAAAGAATGACTTGAACAACTAATCTTCAGTGACTTCTTTTATTCAGCAGAAAAGAGAACTCAAGAAGACTTGTAGACTCTCGCTGATAGATGAGTATCAGCGACACACATTGTTGAGTCTTTGATCTTTATAAATTCTTCATCTACTGGTTGAAGAGATAGGATCAGCGATCATAAACTTCAGCAATAGGAGCTTGACTTGAATCATTTTCTTCATGGAGAGTTCTTTATTGAGAAGGACAGAGACTGTGAATATAAGGCATGATCAGTGACTTCACATTATCAGCGATTAATGACTTCAACAATCTCTCATAATTTATCCTTATGATCTCCCCCTTAATTCTTGTAATCAGTGGCCATCTTGAGTTAAGCGATCAGTGACTCAACAATCTCCCCCTAAATGGTTTAAGTCAAAGCTCCCTTAGACAAACTTGTTGTAGGAAAGTTTTAGTCTCTGATGATAATTTGGTTGCTCAGAGACTTGTACTTGTAAATTTTTTGTTGCTGAAAGGTTTTTAGTCTCTGACGGTAGGTTGGTCGCATAGAGACTTGTACTTGTAGATTTTCTGTGTCAAGCCTCATTTATATCATTAAATAAATATTTACAAGAGACTAACTATTACAAAAGATCTAATTTATTTATCTCTCCACATCTCCTCCTCTTTCACTATGCCAAGCTCAGCTTCAAGTTCATACTTGTCTTTGGAGGGCAGGTATCTGAATTTTCTTGCCAAGGCTTCACCGAGAATAGCTTTTCTGATTTTTGAATTTGTAGGAAGCATGCTAGCTGACCTGATTAGGTGTATGAGTTGTTCTTGATCAACCTTCTCAAGTTCAGCTTCTCTCTGAAACCTAAGGGCACCATTTAAGTCCCTGTATACAAGACCCTTCTCCCCCTCAATGACTTCATGTCCTTCAAGCTTTGGCACACCAGCAGGGATAGACAGATTTAATCTTGAAGTGTTGAGGATTCGATAGATACTGCTAGTGCCTGACCTATACCTCGGGCTTGGTGGTTGAACAATCTCTTCACCATATGTGACAGTATCTTCTGGTCTGAGAAGTTGCAGCGACACCATCTTCTGATATAGCCTATCAATCTCTTTCAGGACATCAGCTTTAGCTGCACTTGTAGAGTGGCTGATAGCAAGCCTGATTTCATTCCATTCCTCTCTGTGCAGCTTGCATACTTGATCAAGTAGCATGGCTTGAGTCTCTGAACCTCTTTGAATGAGTAGCTGAGGTTGAGATTGATTCTTAGACTTCTTCAATTTTACCTTGGGAATAGGTGCAGGGTTTGATCTCCCTGTCATACGGGCAACAAACCTTTTTCTATCTATCTCATCCCACTTTCTATCCACTGCTATTTTGACAGCTCCCCCTTTCTTTTTAGAGCTCTTGCTAGCTGATGTTTTCAGTTTCTGTTGCTCTAGCTCACTCTCTTCTATTTCGGCAAGTACCCTGGCAATTGCAGCATCAGACTCTTCTTGATCTTGCTTTTGTTTAAGCAGTCTGGCCCTTTCATTAGCATCTTTAGAGCTCAATTCCAGTAGGTATGCTCGATCAGCATCAGATTGCTCTCTCAGCAACCTTTTCCTTTCTTGTTCCTTTACTTAACTCAGCCTGAAAGGTTATTTTCAATATCATCTCCTGCTCCCTGTCCTGTCTTGCCTTTATTTTTCTGGCAACTCGCTGTTCTTTACTTTCATCAGGACAGAGATTTTCTGAGGCTGAGTCAGAGGAAAGGCATGTTGTAGGGGAAGTGTCTGAAGTGGTAGTGTTGGAGAGAGTTACTGTGGAGATTGGTATTATTGTTGCTGGGGTAGGTGTGGTTATTTGGGTGAGTGTAGTTGTAGTTGCTGTGGGTGAGGGTAGGTTTTGGGTTGCTGGTGTAGATGAAGGTACAGTTACCTCAGATATGACAATATGTGATTGAGGGTCACTGACCTGTTGTTTCTTTGATGGAGGAGTAGATGCAGGAGAGGTATCACTGGTCCTTTTTCTTTTAATGACAGATGATATGGGTTGCTGATCCTCCATATTTACATCATCTTCATCTTCACTTTCTGAACACTGACCATTTCCATGACCACCTCCCTGACCATTATCATTGTTGTCATCATCATCATCAGCATCATGCATGATGGTATCATCTTCCTCATCATCAGATACATCATCTACCACCTCCCTGTTCATCCACTCCCAGCGAGCAAATTCATGACTCACTGAGGTACCCTCTACCCTAGCAGCCTCATCCACTGCCCATTGTTGTACCAGCCTATTATAATTCCTGAGCTCTTCAGCACTGAACTCAGGGAAGCATTCAGCGACATCCACCATGTCAGTAGCCATCTCCATATCAACCCAATGCAGTTCAGCAACTGCAAGGGCTTCCAACTCAGGTTGCTCAGCGATTGGACGTAGTGCATAAGTGTTGAGCACAATGTCCCTGTGAGCTTTGTTTGACAGCGGATCAGTCATTTGAAGGGGCATCTCAGGATCAGAAACTAAGACAGAAATATCATCTTCTGCTTCACTCTCCCCCTGACTGGTTCGCTCAAACTGATCTACTGCCCTGAGAATTTGATCAGTGAAGTTTGCATTTTCCTCTCGCAGGGCAGCGACCTCAGCTCTAGTCTGATCAAGCAGTGAAACAACCTGCGGAAGCACCTTGACAACTTTGTCAGTGTTGAAAAGATAGTTGGATACAGAGATAGCCAAGTCATTTTTGTTGGTGGTGAGCTGGGCAATGGCAGTGGCATGAGTGGTAAAGTTTGTGGTGGAGGTGGAGGCTAGCTCAGTGACTGCATGGTTTATTGCAGCACTAGCCTCAGCTACTGTTTGCACCCTCTCACTGACTGATGTACTCCACGGTTCAATGGAGTTATAGACATCAGTAAGAGCAGTGACGGCTTTCTGGAGGACAGAGACATTGCCTATAAGTGCCTCACGGTCAGCAGTGAGCATCTTAATTTGGGTTTGAGATGAGGCAATGTACTCCATCAGTAGCTGATCTGAGGTGGAGTGGGTGGAGGTATTTGGAGGAGTAGTTGTGGGGGGTATAGTGGGAGTAGGTGTAGAGTGGACTGCCTGGTCAGTGGGTGTGGTCTTACCAGCAGCAGTGACTTGAATGTTGTTACTGGAGAAAGAGGTGGGAGATAGCTCTCTGATAGGAGAGTTAGATGTGGGTAGAGGAATGGGTTGGGTGTCCTCTGAGGTGTCCATGGGCATGATTTCCTCATCATCAGCTTGTGATTTAGCTGATGGTTCATTGAAAATAGAGGTAGTGACCTGTATCTCACCATGGGTTAGTGGTGAGACATTGACAGCCAGTGCAGTGATAGATGAGAGATGGCCCGGGTCTGTAGCCAGTGGTGTGACATCAGCAATGAGTGTGTTATCACCCACTGATGTCACTAGCCCTTTGAGTGAAATGTCACCCTTTTGTGAGGATGACAAGTGGCTGGGTTGACTCAATCTGAGGGTGTGGGATGCACCCGAATCACTGCTAACAGTGGTTTGATCCACTGCAGTTGTCTGTAATTTTCCCTTTTTAGAGTCACTGGACTTTCGGGAGTCCAGTGAAGCAGGTAAAGTTGAGGGTTTAGCAGTGGTGCCCTCAGCAACTGAACGTACAGTCGCTGATTCACCACTGGCATCCGTAGATGTCTTCTTTTTGCTATATCCCTGATCCTTTAATGTCAGGGACCCTAATTTGAATTTTTTCTTGGGAGCAGTTGGTGGTTTCTTGAGTGGTGGTTGACCAACTGTAGTCACTGGGGGGTGTGGTCAGTGACGTGGTCGATGGGGGGGGGGGGGGCAGCAACTGACATTTGTACAGAAGTTACAGGCTGGGGTGCAAGGATCCCCGGGTGTTTCATGAAAGCAGGTAACACCGCAGTCGCTGGTTTGGAAAAGATTTGAGATCCTACCAGGGTCGGCTCAAACCCTTGAAAAGATACCCTATCATAGGCATCAAACTGATCCCTGAAGATCAGTGAGAGAAACCTAGGGTAGGGTACATATTTGGCCCTTGCGGGATCAACGACTTTGGTGATCAGTTCATTGAAGATCACACTTGCATAGTCAACTCGTAGAGAGTTGACCAGTGACAACTAATCTGGGCCTCCAAGGAGCTGAATTGATCATAGCTCCCTGATTTTGTACCCAAAGATTGAATGAAATTGGTGAAAATGGCATTCCAAACACCATCCATTTTAGTTTTGTGGACCGTAGAGTACTTACGGTTGCCACTGCCATCGACTGAGTATTTACACTCAATCTCAGTAAGATCGACGAGGCCTTGTTTGGCTACGTCGCTCTCTGGCAGCGACTCGTACGACTCATAGGTCGGGAGATGTAAAATGGACCGGATGGTGTTGGCAGTTATGGTGATGGGATGGGTACCATTGTCGATAAAACCCTGGAGTAGTGAAACACCAGAGACGACAGAGTGAGTGCAGGTATATAGATGTCACTGAGCCATTCTGGGTTCATTTCCCCAGGAGACAAGGTAAGAGCAGGGAGGATAAAGTGATTTTTGAGAAAGTTTATCACCTCCGCATACTCTGGTTTAGGGCAGGTTACATTTCCCAAATAGTTAGATTTGGGAACTGTAACAACAAGCGTCTCACTGACCGCAGAGGCTCGAAGAGCTTTAATCTCTGGGGTCGGTGTGTAAGCATTGTTGAAAAACTTAGTTCTAGCCATTTTTAAGAAAAATTAGGTTTCCCTTTTTTGTTTTTTTTTTTTGTTTTTGCTTTTGCAGAGAAAATGAAGAAGATGAAGTTTTGAAAATAAGAAAGCGTAAAGAATGAAACGGAAGATGAGTCTCTGCTTTTATAGGTTTACGGATGTACAGATTATGTGGTCAAAACAAGTATGTACGTGGTCAAAAAGTGGTGGTTGATGGTAGGGGAGTAGGGTGATGATGGTGGTGAGTGGTAACATTAAATTGTGATGGGAGTGGTACGCCGGAAAGGTATACGAGGTGTCAGAAAAAGTGTACCTTTTCGAAGTCCCATGAGATATTTAATAAAGCATTTATTAGGAATATAAATCGTTAAGAATTAAATACAAAATGTATTAAATGTAAAGGAATATATGTCGAAATAAATGCCATATTAAATAAGAAGAAACTTCGCTGATACATTACGTCTCAGCGAGATGAAAATAAGTTATATCTTAAAATAAAATAAATATTATGTCTCATATTTGATTTCGCTGATCAGATTACAACTTAGAATACTAATCTAATCAGCTAGCCAAATTGTGAAGCATAAAACATATTTTATTTATGTGATATAAAGAGTTTTCATGTGTATTTACAAGGTATATAATTTATTGATCATAACTATGCTACCTTATTGTTCTTGCTGATTATATCAGTGAGAATAATAGGCCAGCGAGTTAGAACTATAAACCATATATTCTGTAAATACCTTTTATTAAATAATCAGGTTCAATCATTTAAGTTCAACATCCCCAACTCGCCGATGAGAAAGGTGAATCTTTTCTCATCTAAAGGTTTTGTAAATATATCAGCGAGTTGGTAATCAGTTGGAATGAAATGCAATTCAATGTCACCTTTCATGACGTGGTCCCTGATGAAATGATATCTGACATCAATGTCCTTTATTCTTGAGTGCATCACAGGATTATTTGCTATGGCAATAGCACTTTGACTGTCACAATAAATTGGAACATTGCCAAAGTCAAAACCATAGTCAGCGAGCTGATTTCTCATCCACAGAATTTGAGCAGTGCAAGCTCCAGCAGCGACATATTCAGCCTCAGCAGTAGAAGTTGAGACAGAATTTTGTTTCTTGCTTGACCAGCTTACAAGCTTTTCTCCAAGAAACTGACAGCTACCAGAGGTACTCTTTCTGTCCATTTTGCATCCAGCATGATCAGAATCTGAATATCCTTTCAGTGAGAAATCTGAACCAGATGGGTACCAGAGACCAAGATTTGGTGTACCCTTCAGATATCTGAATATTCTTTTGACAGCGAGTAAATGAGATTCCTTTGGATCAGCTTGATACCTAGCACATAGACAAGTGGCAAACATAATGTCTGGTCTACTAGCAGTTAAATACAGCAGTGACCCGATCATTCCTCTGTAAGCAGTGATGTTTACAGATTTACCATTAGGGTCAGCATGTAATTTTACTGCAGATGACATTGGTGTAGCAAGGGATGAGCATTTAGTGAATTCAAATTTCTTTAATAGATCTTTAACATATTTTCCTTGATTTATAAAACTACCAGTCTTGGTTTGCTTTATTTGCAGACCAAGGAAAAATGTTAGTTCACCCATCATGCTCATTTCATAACTTTTAGTCATGAGGTCACTGAATTCCTTGCACAAGTCATTGTTAGTAGACCCAAATATGATATCAACATAAATTTGGACCAATATGACATCTCTCTTATCCTATTTGATAAATAGGGTGCTGTCAATTTTGCCTCTGACATACCCACATTTAGTTAAGAAAGTAGAGAGAGTGTCATACCAAGCTCTAGGAGCTTGTTTTAGTCCATATAAAGCTTTTTCCAGCTTATAGACATAACCTGGATGCTTGGGATCAGTGAATCCAGGTGGTTGCTTGACATACACTTCTTCCTGCAGCTTTCCATTCAAGAAGGCACTTTTCACATCCATTTGGTATACCTTGAACTTCTTGTGAGCTGCATATGCTAAGAATAACCTGATTGCTTCAAGCCTAGCAACTGGTGCAAAGGTTTTATCATAGTCAATTCCTTCTTGTTGACAGTAACCTTGTGCAACCAGTCTGGCCTTATTCCTTATCACAACACCATCAGCGTCCATCTTGTTTCTGAACACCCATCTAGTTCCAATCACAGATTTCCCAGCTACTTGAGGTACTAACTTCCACACTTTATTTCTTTCAAACTGAGATAGCTCATCTTGCATGGCAGCTATCCAGTGATGATCAATGAGTGCCTCATCAATCTTTTTGGGTTCCATCAGTGACACAAAGCTTACAAACAAACAAAAGTTAGCAGTTGCTGATCTAGTCTTGACTTTGGATTTTGGATCACCAATAATCAATTGATTATCAATATGTCTAGTCCATTTAGTCACTCGCTGAGGTTCAGCAGTGACTTGATTATCCAGAGATGATCCACCAGACACATCAACATTAGAAGCATGATTAATGTTTAAGCTTTGATATGGACAGTGAGTGTTGTCATTTTGATGCAGATGATGAGATGATGATGATGGAATATCAATAGGCAAAGATGAAGTTCCTGAGTCATTTTTAGCCAGAGTAGAGCCAGAAATGCCTTCAGGGACATCTTCTTCCCTTTCAGAATCTGATGGATGAATCTCATGCTTGTCATCACTGATTGTATTAAAAATAAGATTTTCATAGTCTTTTGGATCAGTGAGTGATTTATCATTAGATTCATCGAAGGTAACATCCATTGATTCTTCAATACATTCCCTTCTTTTATTATAAACCCTGAAAGCTTTTGAAATGATTGAGTAACCAACAAATATACCTTCATCAGCTTTGGGATCAAACTTTCCTAAGTGATCTCTTTTGTTTAAGACATAGCAGGTACTGCCAAAAATATGAAGAAAACTTATGTCAGGTTTTCTCCCCCTTAACACCTCATAGGCTGTCTTACAATGTCTTTTGACAATTAGAGACCTATTCTGAGTATAGCAGGCAGTATTGACTGCTTCAGCCCAGAAATAGGTCTTAAGACCAGCATCTATGAGCATTGACCTTGCTGATTCAATCAAGGTTCTATTTCTCCTCTCTGCAACACCATTTTGTTGAGGTGTTCTTGGTGCAGAGAAGTTTTGAGAAATACCTTTTGAATCACAAAAACTTTCAAGGTCAACATTTCTAAATTCAGTGCCATTATCACTTCTTAAATGTTTAACTGAACAATCATTTAAGTTTTCCATCTTTTTGATAAAGGATATGATTTCCTGTGTTGCATCACTTTTGGCTTTGAGAAAGAATACCCAGGTGTATCTGGAGTATTCATCCACAATTACCAAGCAATACCTTTTACCACCAAGACTGGGAGAACTCACTGGACCAAACAGATCCATATGCATCAGTTGAAAACATTCTGTCACTGAAGATGTTTGTTTGCTTTTGAATGAAGAGCTGTGATGCTTTCCCTTCTCACATGCTGAACATAGCTTGTCTTTGTCATAAGCTAGCTTTGGAAGACCATTTACCAAGTCATTCTTGCTGAGCTTGCTGATAGCCTTGAAGTTCAGGTGAGAAAGACGCTTATGCCATAACCATTTTTCTTCTGAAACGGTTCTGGAATAAAAGCATGTTCCTGATTGTGCTGAGTCCATATTGACTACATATGTATTGCCTTTTCTTTGAGCAACCAGGACAGCGCTTCCATTCTTGTTGTAAACAACTCCAGCTTCATGATCAAACAACACTTTATTTTTGGCATCACAGAACTGACTAATGCTTAATAAATTATGCTTCAGTCCTTCAACATATGCCACCTTCTTAAACATAACATTACCATTGGTCAAGACCCCATACCCTCTGGTCTTACCAATGTTGTTATCACCAAACACTACATCAGGACCTCTTTCATCCTGGTAGTCACTGAGCAAGGACTTACATCCGGTCATATGTCTGGAACAACCACTATCCAGATACCAAATTGTCTCTCTGAGAATGCCCTGCATCACACACAAACAATTAGTTCAATTGATGAACCCATCCTGAGATGGGTTCATGGTGGTCAGCCTTTGGTTCAGGCTTCCACAGGCTTGCATCAATAGTATCTGAATGCTCACTGATTATTTGTGATTTTGAAGGTGATGTAGCTGAACATTCAGATACCACATGCTGACATACTAATGATGGTTGACTGAGTGAAACTTGTGATGATGAACAATCTGATGACACATGCTGTCTACTTCCACATTTGTAACATTTTTTATTTGTGGACTTAGATTTCTTTGACTTATTGTTCACACTGGATGAAGACTTAGAAGTTCTCAGATTTACTACCTCATTTTGATTCTTTGACTTCAAGTCACTGATGATGAGGTCATTAGTGACTGGAGTGTCAGACGTGAAGTCGCTGATAGATTCTTGATCATCAGTGATAGTTTTGACAAGAGCAGTGCAAGTAGTTGATTCATAAATTTCTAGTTTCTTTAGTTCATCAATACTTGCAGCAATATCATAACTATTAGTAACCTGTGAACTTCTCACAAAGTAATTTGGTTTAGGCTCACTGAAAATTGACATTGGTTCATAGACAAACTCTGAGAATGTTTCATCAGGATTGAATATTTGATCAACTTTGGTTGCATCAGCGAGAGCAGCAGTAGTTTCATAATCACCTCCCAGAATAGCCTTAACTTGTTTTGGGATTTGATTACTTATGCACTGATTCACTTTTAATGCAGATCTACACCATGACTTCATCACTTCATTGAGTTGTAAAAATTTAGTTTCAAACTTTACTTTTTCTTGAATGCATTTTTGATTTGCATGTATTTGTGCATCAAGATCAAGTGTAAGATTTTTTATTTTTAACAAATTTTCTTCTTGAAGTTGAAGTTTAGATGTTAAGTCACTGATCATACATTCTTGTCTTTTCTGAATGTCATGAGCATTTGATAAGTCAACTATCAAAGTTTCAAAGATTAAATCTTTTTCAGTAGCTGATGCTGACTTAAAACAATGTACCTTGTAGAGAGTCTCTGGATCCCAGCCAGATACTGAACATTTCTGTGCTACTTCTTTGATGTCTTCATGAAAAGCAACATCGTCAGCCATCATGCAGTAATCCCTGTCCAAACAGATCTTAGCTTCTTCTTCATCAGATGATGAAGTTGAGTCAGAGTCGCTGATGGATCCTTCTTCAGCAATAAATCCTATATTCTTTTTCTTTGACTTGGACAATTCCTTCAGCTTCTTGTACTTTGCTTTGTACTTGTTGTACTTGTCATTTCTGAAGCTGGGTTTTTGATCAGCGAAAGAGTTGACAGCTTTTGACCGACATTCAGCTGCAAAATGGCCAGGTTTGCCACATTTGTAGCATTCACCTTTTGGTTTAGGAACCTCACTTGATGAAGCACTAGCATATCTGTTGAATCTGCTGTTCTTTCTGAAGTTTGCAACCATCATGGCCATATCTCTCTCTAACTTCTCAAGTCCTTCGTCATAGCTGACTTCTGACTGATCATCAGCGACACTGCCTTCTTCTTCTGCGATCAGTGACTTTGAGCTCATCTTGGTGAGCTTTGCTTTCTGCTTTTGGTCAACTTCATCAAGCTCAGCTACAAGGGCATTAGAAATCTTTTGTCCTCCTAGTGCAGCACGAATGTGCTCACCTTGATTAGCTAGCTTCTCAGATTGTTCCCAATTAAGTAAAATTCCATAAACTTGAGTTAGATTGAGAAAGTTATAATCATTTCTTTGTCTTATGCATGTTGCAATGGTTCCCCAGATTTTCCTAGGTAGTAATTCTAGAAACTTTTCGACAACAAATCTCTGGTCCTTTCCTATATTTGCTTTTTCCATTTTATTAATTAAAGCTTGATATCTAGTATAGGTAGATGCCAGTGATTCATTGGGTTCCATAGCAAACAATTCATATTGACGAGTTAGATTAACTTCTCTATAGCAAATTATATCAGGAGTTCCAACATATATGTTTCTAAGAGTATCCCACATATGTTTCGCTGTAGTGCACAATCTAATGGACTCAAACACTTCATCAGGGAGTGCCATGCTTATGTAAATTTTAGCTTGTTTATCCAGCCTTACCATACGTTTATCCTCATCTGACCACTGTTCCTCCCTTTTGGGCATAACCATTTCAGGTATAGCAGGAGTAGTTGCAGTAGCTGCAACTGCAGGAACAATAGTAGTTGGGGTGTATGGACCATCAGTAATAATTGCACAAAGACGATCATCAGCAAGATCTAAGAACATCATCATCCTGGACATCCAGGTTTCAATTCTAGATGGATCAAAAGCCGGTGGTTTGGTAGTGGAGCCATTTCCCTTTTGGTACTCAGAATCAACACAGCTGTATTTAACCGATTCCATTGCAGATCTGATTTAATTATATTTAAACCAACTCCGCTCTGATACCAATTGTGAGTCCCTAATCACTATTATGTTAGTGATTATGAATCGTTAACAGTGAGTTAATTGTAGAAGGGGGGGTTGAATACAATTAAAAACTTTTCTGTTTTATTGGGTTAACTTATTTATCAAGTTTTTAACCGTATTAAAATGACAGCAATATGAACACAAATATATATAAGTAAGATAGACAGTTCAGTTGCTGATGCAATACTAGCTGAAAGATAAATTCTTTTATTAATAAAATTTATCTATTGTTGATTGCGGAATAGATTAGCCAAAGCTAATCCAAATCAAACAATACAGCTCTTACAAAAGGAGATGAGCAGTAGTGGACAAACACGCTAACTTGCTCACTCGCTGAGATGGACTAATAGTGGACAGACACGCTACTAGTTCACTCGCTGGTGTTGTTTGTATTTTAGACAAACTAGTTACTGACAAACAAGTAATAATACAAACAATCGACACAAAATGGAGTACAACATTCTACGCTATTTATAGACACTGAAACCCTTAAATTCAGGATCTGGAAGGACACGTGTCGCTGCTTTATTGGTGAGGTAGTTGAGATGTGATACATCATGGTTCGACATTCTGTCTTGGGAAATATCACCTTGTACCATAAACCAATCAGATGCTTCCACGTTACTCTTTTCAAGTTACGAGGAACACGTGCTGCGCCGTAATAACGCCGAATGTCAACTCCTTATTTAATGCGGCATTTAATGCTGCAGTCACTGATAGATATATCAATCCTCCTCATTCTCGATGCGAGCTAACATGCTCTAAAGAATGACTTGAACAACTAATCTTCAGTGACTTCTTTTATTCAGCAGAAGAGAGAACTCAAGAAGACTTGTAGACTCTCGCTGATAGATGAGTATATCAGCGACACACATTGTTGAGTCTTTGATCTTTATAAATTCTTCATCTACTGGTTGAAGAGATAGGATCAGCGATCATAAACTTCAGCAACAGGAGCTTGACTTGAATCATTTTCTTCATGGAGAGTTCTTTATTGAGAAGGACAGAGACTGTGAATATAAGGCATGATCAGTGACTTCACATTATCAGCGATTAATGACTTCAACAATCTCTCATAATTTATCCTTATGATCTCCCCCTTAATTATTGTAATCAGTGACCATCTTGAGTTAAGCGATCAGTGACTCAACAATAGTTATAAATATGAGCTTTGACTGTTAGATATAGGATAAACATTATTAGTGTATAAATCTTGGTGCATCACAGTTATAAAATATGGTGCATCATAATTTTAATTGTACGATACATTGAAATTATAATTTTATTATATTAGTGTAGGACCCCTGTAACGGACCTAATCGAATCCCTAATAAACAACCGTAGTGCGGAATCTCACGATTGATAACAAAATGTTAAACGAATAAACACTAATCACACACAAAGTATATGATTGATTTACACAACACCGATCAGCTTATATTAAGTAGAATGATTACAATATGCTCTCACTGATCACAAATTCGTCAACCTCAAACCATGAGCCGTACAAGACTATTTATACTAAACCTAATATGACCTTTGCGACACAAGCTGTGTCGCCAAGCCGACTCATGCGACACAAGATGTGTCGCTAGATTGACTATTGCGACACAAAGACCTTGTGTCGCCAAAACACAAAATGTAATTAAGACAAACGTTATCAACTAACTTAATTACATATCAAACGCATTATAGACTCAGACCAACTGACAGACACACTAAGATGCACCAACAAACTCCCCTGTGTCTTCAGCTTGGTCTTCAAATATTTCTTCAATCAAGCCCAGCCTGTAGGAAACCTGCCTCCAGCATGAATCCCATGCGTAACACACACAGTCACCACTTTCTGAAATTGTCTAGCTAGAATCGAATTCACACCATTTCTTACGTTGAAGCGAATTAGATTATCAAACAACTTCCTCAAGTCTTTCTGTGACAAATTGATCAAGCTCATAGGATCAAAAACTTTAAATTGAGCTTTCTTCAAACCATAAAGCGAAGTTCTTTCTGGATGCTCAGATTCTGGAACAAAAACGAACACAGCTTCGCCTGTATGAGGATCGAGTTCCCAATAAAGAAATCTTCTTAGAAAGTTAAAAGGAACTGTCTCCAATGGTATCTCAGTTAAACAATCAGCTGGTGGATAATGCATTTTGCAAATTGGCTGCCTTGTAACTGGATCAAGTTTCTTTTTGAATATGAATCTCTTACCAAGCGTCGGTTTGATAAAATTATATCTTTTGCTCTTCACTTCACGACGCAAAACCGTCTGTACAAAATCAGCTCTTGAATCCCTAGTTGGATTTATCAATTCCAGTTGAGCTAGATGATTTATTTCTCCCTTTGGCAATGTACTCAACTTCTTAAATGATCTTTTGAAATACTGAATGCCATCGCTCCTTTTAATCATGAAAATACCTTTGTAGGTTTTCCAGCTTTTAATAATTCATGTATAATTCCCACTAACCTTATATGTCTTGCAAGTAACGGGAACATATACATCAGGAATAAAACTTATCACAGGCCGCTCAGAGGTCGAAGTAGATGTAGTATAAGAAGCCGATGTAGTTTCTGGAACAGTTTGCGAAGTTCCAGCTGGCTCTGCTTCATCTTCCGAAGAATCAGTCTCGATTGTAGGAGCATCGTCATAGAATTCATCAGGACGCATTTCCTCTTCTTCAATCTCAACATCATCATTTGTTTCGAATTCAGGTTCAGATTCCTGATTTACCTCATTGACCATTTGCTGAATAAAAGATAGATTAGCATTTGAAAAGTCTACAGCTAACGGTCTTGGTTGACCTGGAATGTCATCAACAGAGAAATAATCCAAACGAAGAGATTCATTACTATCAAAAAGATTTACATTTTCATCTACATTATCTGTCTGTGTTCCGGCTGAAGCCCTAGATGTTGTTTCTATGGCACGCAGGCCTGACTCCCCCGGAACGACAGCTAGGGATTCTAGTTCTAACACCCTAGTATTCAAAGTAGGAACCAGAGCTGCTTGTTCTTCTAACACTTTAATCTGAGCAGCCTGAACTTCCAACACCGATGCCTGAGACTAAAGCAATTTAGCTTGATTATCCATGGTCTGCTGCATCTGATCCATTCTTTTCAACAATTCTTCAATAACCGAAGGCAAAGGTTGAATGGGAACCTCAACACGGGGAATATCAACCCGTGGCCTAGAAGACGACGTAGAAGTACGATGAATAGACTGAGGTGGAACCCAGTCTTCATCATCAAGATCGGTACTTCGTGGTCGTTTGCCCAGATCAGGACGAACATAACTCGAACCAGCACGAATACGACGTTGTATTCTTTTGTACCGACGAGGATCAAAGCGTTGAATATTTCTCAACGCATCTCCAGAGGGGATATCCCTTGGAGAAGTCTTAGGAGTAGAGCCTCCATCTGAATCTTCAGTAACTGGAACTTCAGGATTATGCTGAGCAGCCTGTTCTCCAGTCTGGAAATCCTTAATTTCCTGTAATAGATCGTCGACCTGTATTTGAGCATCATGGAGGTGTAATTCCTCCTCCTGAATTCCCTGCCCAGGTGCAGGCAAAACATCCATAAAACCATCATCGTGCGGTGCAACATAAGCTTCATTGATTATGTGCCCAAATAACGGAAAATTGCTATTCGCGTTCGCACCAGCCGCACAAACCGTCCAGATTCGGACGTTCATGGGAGTAGGTCGTAAGCGTTCGCGAGCATTCTGAGGAAGGCCAGGAAGCTGAGTGTCAAGAAACAGCTGAATGAAACGTGGATATAAATTCCAACGCTTATCCCCGGCGTTAAGATTATCCACCATAGCCCGAAAGATATAACAAGAAAAGTTAAAGGGCTTATTGTAGATCAAAGCCAACATGGCAGAAGCCGTAGAATGACTAATGCCATCAAATCCTGCCTTACGAGGAGAAAGGCAGACGATAAGAACATGCATCAAATATCTCCAGACCTTAGGCAGATTCGCCTTGCGATATTGGTCATTTGGTACACCTGGATAACCGAGACGTGTCATAGCCCCGGCAATAAACTCATTGCCAAAAAGAGTAGGCATCTCCGTAGTATCTCCGAAGTGAAAGAATTCCCGAATAACCTGCTCGGAAATAATGAGTTGACGATCACCAACAGTATAAATAATCCTGGTGAATGGTAGCTCGGAGTTGATCACTGCGTTTTCCCAAAAATGAGCCACCTGATCCTTGTAGATAGTGGTTGTTGCAGTGATAGCTGTATAAATGCGAGACCGGCGTAGAAATGCCACCATTGGCCTATATGGCGCAGCCGTATCCTTTGAATCATCCAAGAATGCCACAATGTTATGACGTGGCTCCCATAGAATATCACCATCTGCCATTGCTGTGTAAAGAATAGAAATAAAACTCGCAAACAGTTAGCGTTAGCAGATTTAATCAAAACATAGAAATCAATTTGTTATCGTATGCGACACAGAGAATTGTGGCGCAAAAAGTCTGCGACATAATCAGAATGTGTCGCTAATGGAACAAAACTGATTATTCATAAAGTAAGCGACATAAGGAATTGTGTCGCTAAAGAATAATGCGACGGACAGAGTTATGTCGCATTTAGCAATTAAGTCGAATTTAATCGAATATAGGCGACATAAAGAGTTATGTCGCAGCAAGCAAGCGACGTAAAACATTTGTGTCGCAAATATGATGCGACATAAAAGATGCGTCGTATAACAGTGTGCAAATTCACATAAATAATACACAAAGAAATCAAATTCACACAAAATAAGGGTTTCATTGATAATTAAGAAGAATACATAGTTATGATTACAAATTATCACATTTCTAAACCCTAAACCCTAAACCTAAATAGTATCCTCGGATACTATTAATACACATAAAAGCCAAGATTCAAGACAAGGCCAAGCTAAGATTCAGGACAAAAAGCCAAGATTCAAGACAAATGGCCAAGATTCAAGACAAGGTCAGGCTAAGATCCAGGATAATGAAGGGATCCCACCAGACCACCAAAAAGTGAAGGTAGTCGATCAAGCAAGAGTGCTATCACGAAACCTGAATGCACATAAGCTTCCACGACCGTAAGAGAACCCTCGTAGTCGCGGAAGTGCAAGACATGATAGTCTTTGGGCAGAAGCAGTGAATACAGTAGTGTATAACACCGTTGTCCTGAACGAAATCACCTGCCATGGCTATACCATAATTGGACACAAGTGAGAAATAGGCTAAATTAAGTTAAGCGACATAAGATATGTCGCAATAACATTTGGCGACATAAAAGTTATGGCGTAAGAAGGCATTTAGCGACATAATAGTTATGGCGCAAGTTGACATTTAGCGACATAAAATTTGTGTCGCAAGTGGAAGCGACATAAATTAAAATTTAGAAAACCTGCGACATAAAACGTTATGTCGCAGGTTATGTCGCAATGACGAACTGCAAGCCCCAACCAAGAAAACCCTAACCTCTAATTTAGGGTTTTCGAAAATGAGACATACCCTAGGGTACGCCAACATACCAGAAGCACGAAAACATGTATATTAACAAATAAGAGTGTGATTTTCGTGTCACATTAAGCCAAAAAACGTAAACCCTATAAACCCATAATAAACATTAACGATTTAAGGGAAAATAAGCAGTAATAAAGGGTGAGACTAGTACCTATCGATCGAGTGGAAGGTAGTGAACAAGAAACACAAGGTGGATTGCGTAAACAAACACCGGACGATCGAAATCAAGAAACAAAGAACACCGCAGGTTTTATGTCGCAGGAATGAATTTTGTGTCGCAGGTTTTTGATTTTGTGTCGCTTAAAGTGTAAACAGAGAAAGCGACGGGAGTGAGGTATTTATACCTCTGCCCCACCTAGCGACATAAAATGGCGACATAGAAGGCGACATAAGTTATGTCGCAGAACAAAAGTTGTGTCGCAGTGCCCAGATAACTTGATTTTCAATTTCAAGTTTTGGAACCCGATGGAAGAGTAACTAGTTGGACTTGTTAGAAATAAATATACAAATTTAAGAGAAAAATAAAAAATAAAAATAAAACTTAAATTAATTTTCTTTTTGGTGACGTAGTTATTTTGTCTGCTAAGGGATCATATTAGAATAACATGCAATTACTAGTAAATTGAAAGTGTTATCTCGATTATCAGTATATCTAACCTCTTGAAATTTACTTAGCATATTTAGAACACCTTTGATAAATATTATTTCAAGATGATTACTTGTGACACCCGTCAAAATCTCAGGTCATTACCACACTCGAATCTTAAATTTACAGCATTCCTTCTATCCTAGTGAAACTTAAGGTTATGACTTCTTAGGTATACTAAAGTCATAGAATGACTTAGAGATTTCTTAGTGAACCTTAAATTCCTTTAGACATATTAATTTAGGCTATGAAATGCCAAATTAAACAATGAAAAACTTATCTCCTTATGTTTCAACAAAATCCTTACCGAATCGCAAACCGAAATTCCCGTGACTCGACAACGTGAACTTAATCGGATAAATAACTCATGAACATCAAACTTAGACAAATTCAATGATTAAAATCCATATCAAGAACTTAGAAAATAAAATCTTATAACTCAAATATTAATCACCAAAACATCACAAAAATAAACCTTATAATATATTAAATTTAGACCAAATTAATACACAATATTAATCTACATATTATACATAATAATTAACAAAAAAAAAAAAATTGATTAAATCTCCCCCCCCCCCTTGGTTTCTCATTACTTCCTTCATTTTTCCCAAAACACCTACTTTCACTCTCTTCAATTCTCTCTCAAAAACACACACTTCTTCTCTCCAAAACCCTCTCAAAAATCAGTCACATTCAAGCCGTAAACCCATATTTTTAAGAGTGTTCATCACCAAATAAGAACAAGAAAGGTAATCTATAACATCTACACTCATCTATCTTTCATTTTCTTGCATTTTCCTTCATAAAATTCGGATTTTATGCCTTTTCTATGGCTAAAATCCTCATGCAAAGCTTGATGTTTGTAGATTATCTCTTTTCACATCTTTATGTGTTAATAGAAAGAGTAATCCATGATCAAACCAAAAATCAAGTGAAAATCGATTATTGTTGTGATATTGTTGAAATCTTGTTCATCTTTATGTTAAATCTTGAATTTTTATGTTAATAATCATCTCTAATATATCATGGATGTATTTCAACACCATGCATGTGTTAGAACATGGATTTAAAGATCAAAATATGATAATCTTCCTTATTTCATGTTTGGTGTTCATTATTTTGAATGAAACACTCAAACATGAGTTTACAACTTTCTGTCCAGAAGGCTTCTTCCACTTCAACGATTTTTATAAAAATCATTTCTTCATGAAAATGGACGTTTTTATAGTCTAGAATCAAGTTCTGGAAGTTAACTTTCCAACCACATAAGCCTCATGTTTTTATGAGTTCATTTGATATTTTTTATAATTTTTGTGAATAGAGATGTATAATCTGTTAGATTAAGGCAGAAACTTTCATCTCAATGTTTTAATCATAACTGAAGCATTACAACTCCAAATGACTTGAAACTAACGCCAAAAGTTTAAAATTTTCATTGGCTACAACTTTCAAGAGGACCACTTTTATTGATTCCTTGTACATTTTGTACAAAAATAATAATTGCATGCATGTGTTTAGATCTGACCTCAGTTGGTAAAAGTAAAAATAATAAATACTTGGACTTCACTACAATCCATGGAAAAATTACAGTAGATAGATAACATATTGAAGATGATCTTTGATGTTTTCCTTATTTTATTTCGGATCATAAGTATTTTTAATAAATTAAACCAACTGAGGTAATTTTCTGGAAATAAGAATATGGACTGATTTTGGTAAAAGTTAAAAACCGACACTTGCGGACTTGTTACTTAAGGAAAGACTAACTCTTTTTGACCCATAAATATGTTTAAGGATTGAGTAAAAGTCTCGGGTAAAACCGAGAAGGTTTGACCGAGTCAACAATAATCGGTCCCGATTTTGAAAACAGGAAACTTACTATTTTTGGAATGAATGATAACCATAAGGGGTTCGGGTGTCTTATGATGTATTTATCGATTTGTGTGTTGTTAATCATAATTTGGGAGGAACCAAAGTTCTAACACTCAAAACATTATGAAATTTGGACATAAACAATTGCGAGAGATTATATACTTGTATATTCATTATTATACTCAACGCGATTATTGGACATTAACAAACTTCAAAGCAAACAAACCATTTTGGCACTTCGTAATCTAAATACTTAGTTAAGCAATCCTAACAAACCTAAATTACCAAGAAACTAATTAGAAACCTCGTTTTCATAGGTCTTGGATAGGAGTCATACACGACAAGCACGCGCGCTACATTCATCGTTTACTCATACGCTCAATTGTGAGTTTTCACAGCCCCTTTTTACTTGTTTATTATTTTGGGGTGAAAAGCATGATCTCGAACTTTAACTAAATTGGTTGTACTCTTTATGAACTTGTTGAACTTTTGCTATACTATTTATGCGAATTGGTGTATACTATTGTTATGCTTGAGTACTATCGTGCTAAAGTCCCCGGAAATACAGTTTACACTGCTTATTAACTCGTCCGAGAGCCAGACGAGCCGTTGATATTTATGGATAGCGCTATTTAGGGGGAAACCACTCCTCACTCACACTGGTCATGAGTGCATAGTATCACCTTACTCATGTTAGCGATAGAACATGGAGCTTGGGGCATGCGTCGGTTGAATCGGTTAAGTAGTGGCCTCAATTGCATTAACACTCTTGTATATTACCTTTCATATTCGCAACTATTACAACCAATCATTTTATTTATGTCTCTTAGGAGCAAAACTTTTCGTTCAGTTAATTGTGGCATTAAACCTGTGAACTCACCAACTATGACCATAGTTGACTCTTTTGTTTTATCATGCTTTTCAGGCGAACGACAGTAAGGTGCATTCTAGGAGTACTTTTGCATGGATGCATACTCATATGCATTTTCTTCACTTTGAATTATGACTATCTTTTGGAAACCTTTATGAACTTGGTGTAATCTCCTTTGAAACTATGGGTTGAACTTGTAACAACTTGTAATACTTTTTACAAATTATGTATGGTGTTGCTTCTATATCTTATGCATTGTTACCCGGTACTGTTACATCTCGTGTTTCCGCTTTAGCGGGGTGTGACATTACTGATATTGTTTGACCACCTAAACATGTTACATCTACAGTTATGAGCAAAACTTTTATTGTTATTATGAATAATTATCTGTGGTCCCCACCATAGATATACCCCTATAATTTAGACAAGAACATAACTTCTAAGATAGATAAAATAGAGGAAAGTCATTTTTAAGAATCAAGTCAGCGGTGACAGGTCTGTACAGACGTACAACAAAGCGACATAGCTTGATTCAGGTGTAAGCAAAACCAGACTTGGTCAAACCATTTTGGCGACCTTGTGAGGTATCTTATGATTTAAGACTTTTTCAAGTTCTTTGACTTGAGTTTGCTTAACTTTTAAGTATATACACTTTGAGACCAGGTCTGTACTTACGTACAACAGAGGAAACAAGAGGTATATACCCCCAAAGTATTTCATATTATTAACTAAAATGGAAGCATGCCAAGATGTATTAAGGAATTAAGACACGTAGTCATACATCACAGAATGTTGACCACATGATAATAGACATGTATTAGAATGACTTTTTAATTGCTCAAAGACTAGTGTAACATGCCTACCAGTACATCATATGATGAATCTAATGTTTATGAAAGCTGTGGTAAGTATGCTAGATAAACCTACTGATACATCAAGGATAAAGCTTAAAATTTTCATTTTTGTGCATGCACCCTAATGTACTATCATTTCCCTAGTTGTTTATAGACACAACTAAACGTCTTTTATAAATGTTGCAATTGTGCATTTCTTTAATATTAAAGAATATAAAGAATGGCTATTGCGGTTTTTTTTTTTTTTTTTTTTTTTTTTTAAGAAAAAGATAGTCCAAGTCCAAAGAATTACTTCTTAAGCTGAAAGAAGCGCAAACCAATCATGTTGACCAGTTCATCAAATCGGGCACGAGAAAAGGCCTTAGTGAATAGGTCAGCATTCTGTTTAAGGGTATCTATATGGACGAGGTCTATCAAGTGTTTCTCATAGCAATCCCGTATAAAGTGAAATCTAAGTTCTATATGCTTAGTTCTAGAGTGCTGTACGGGATTGCGTGTAATTGAAATAGCAGCAGTATTATCAATATGTAAAGGAGTCATAGTAAGAAGTAACCCGTAATCGCGCAATTGATGCTGAATCCACAGAACCTAGGAACAACAACTAGCAGCAGCAACGTATTCAGCCTCTGCAGTAGAAGTAGCCACCGTCGTATGCTTCTTACATTGCCACGATACCAAACGTGATCCAAGAAACTGGCATCCACCAGTTGTTGACTTCTTATCTATACTACAGCCGCCATGATCAGAATCCGAATAAGCAGTTAGTTCAAATGATTTTTCATTGGAGTACCATAGACCAAGAGTTGGCCTGTGTTTGAGGTACCCAAAAATTCGCTTTACTGCTTTCATATGAGAAACCTTCGGCCTAGCCTGATATCTAGAGCAGATGGACACAGCAAATACAATGTCCAGCCTAGATGCAGTCAGATACATGAGAGAACCAATCATAGAGCGATAGTCCTTTTCTTTACAATCCTCGTCATCGATGGCCGGTCCGAGATTATGATTGATTTCAATGGGGGTTCCATAAGTCTTGCAATTAAGCAAGTCATACCTGGTTAACATATCAGTGACATACTTGGACTGATGAATGTAAATTCCTTTGGCAGACTGCTCAACTTGAAAACCTAAAAAGAACGTGAGTTCCCCCATTGCACTCATCTCAAATTCAGACTTCATGAGATGTTCGAAGTCTTTACACATGGAGTCTTTGGTAGATCCAAAAATGATGTCGTCGACATATACTTGTACTAGTAATAAGTCTTCTCCATCCCTTTTTGTGAATAACGTACTATCAATGCTACCTCTTTCGAAACAATTCTTAACTAGATGAGTTGCAAGCCTCTCATACCACAGTCGTGGTGCCTGATGCAGACCATATAATGCCTTATTAAGTTTACAGACATATTCTGGATGCAATGGATCTTCAAAACCCGGAGGCTGCTTGACATAAACGTCGGTATCAACTTGTCCATACAGAAAAGCACTCTTTACATCAAGCTGATAAACAATGAACTCTTTGAAGGATGCAAAGGCCAAGAAAATACGAATTGACTCCAGTCTTGTAACAGGAGCGAAAACCTCATCATAGTCCAAACCCTCTACTTGATGAAAACCTTGAACTACAAGCCTTGCTTTGTTTCTAATAACCACTCCTCGATCATCTTTCTTGATTCGGTAAACCCATCGAGTGCCAGTTGGATGTGCACCCTTAGGTAATGGTAGTAATTCCCACACATGCAGCTTTTGGAATTGCTGCAGCTCCTCCTGCATTGCTTCAACCCAGTGTGGATCTTTTAAAGCCTCTTCTGTACGTTTTGGCTCCACCTGAGATAAAAAACACGTTTTAACCTCAGCAAAAAGACATGCAAGAGAAGCAGACTCATGAGAGTCTGCAGGATTTGACTCTGCAACAACTTGACTTCTTGTCTGAATCCCCTTATCCAAAGGACCTATAATATTTTCTACTGGATGGTCCTTATTAACACGTGAACTAGGAATCTCGTCAGGCACAATGACAGAGTCCAAGTTTGTAAAATCGGCTTCTTGTGCCGATTCAAATTCCCTTGAGTTCTCAAGTTGTTCATCTTCATCATCAGACACCGCAGGAACATCGGTATATGTTTCTTGGTTTCTAGTAGATGATTCAGGAACATCAACATTTGGTTGAGAAGGAAATGGAGTAGCAGAGGCAGTTGGAATCTTTGGTCTAGATGGCTGTGAAGTATTAGAAGATAAATCAAGGCCATGAAGTAAAGTGACCACCTGATCAATATCATCATCTTCTTTAGGCAGATTAAAGGATTCGAAAATTGCCTCATAATTAAACAAATGTGCTGGTCCCTTTCCTTCCGGATTATCAGAGTAACGAAAGCACGTGACTTCATAGTGTTCTTCCATACGCTTAGTTGCCAAGTTATACACACGTTTGTTTGGAGAATTATTTGAAAAACCCAAAAATAACCCTTCACTGGACTTTGCTCCAAACTTAGCAACTCTTTCTTTCGTGTACATAATGGTGCAGGGACAGCCAAATGGTTCAAGAAACTGTAACGAAGGTTTCCGGTTGTTAAGCAATTCATAAGACGTTTTATTATGTGTTTTAACCACAGAAACCCGATTAAGAATGTAACAAGCAGTATTTACTGCTTCAGCCCAAAAAGAAATAGGCAGCTTAGAATCTGCCAACATTGTGCGTGCAGCTTCAATGAGTGTCCTGTTTTTGCGTTCAGCAACTCCATTCTGTTGAGGAGTTCGTGCAGCGCTGAATTGATGATCAATGCCTTTTCTTAAACAGTACAACTCAATTGTTGAATTCTTAAACTCAGTACCATTATCTGATCGCAGTTTCTTAATTGACAAGTTGCATAGGTTCTCTAGTTTGTCAAACAAATAAATGAGAATTTCAGGAACTTCATCCTTAGTAGTTAAGAAGTACACCCATGAAAAACGGGAGTAGTCATCAGTCACTACCAAGCAGTATTTTGAACCTCCCATACTCTTCTTACTAACAGGTCCAAAGAGATCCATATGCAGTAGCTCCAAAGGACTTGAAACAGAATTGATCACTTTTGACTTATGGGACTTCTTGTGTTGTTTCCCTTTTTGACAGGAAACACAAAGATCATTGATTCTAAAGGATTGCTTTGGAACACCACGCACAAGATCATGCTTCACCAAATAATTCATCTTTCGGAAGTGCAGATGACCCATACGTCTGTGCCATAAAAGTGATTCTTTTTCAGGAGCTTTCGAAAGTAGACACGTATGTTGGGTTGTTTCAACGGTTTTCATATCTAGAATATACGTGTCTTTTTGCCTAGGTGCCCTTAGTAACACCCATTCCTCAGGAATTACAAATCCTGGTTTCAAGATGCAGCATTCAGTTTTAGTAAATGCTGTAGTGTACTCTTTGTCGCACACTTGTGATACACTGAGCAGGTTGTGAGTAAGCTGCTCCACAAAATTAACCTTTTCAAAACTCACTTGCCCATTAGTGAGTGTACCTTGTCCGGTAATAACTCCTCCTTTATCACCGGCAAAAGCAACGTATCCCCCATTATAATCCTTGACTTCAGATAACAGAGATAAGTCGCCTGTCATATGTCGCGAGCAACCACTGTCGATATACCATCTACTATTTTGAACTGCTTCAGATTGCTGCGACATCAAAAACAAAAAAAATCAATTAGTAAGGGAGACCCAAGCCTTAACAGACTTGGGTAACCCAGTAGCATCATCCACAATGATTACATCAGTCAAAATTTTATCTTTTAGCACATTAAAATCATTGCCTGATGAATCATTGTCAGATGAAGAGTCTGAACATGACTCTTTGATCTTCCACACCTTTTGATGTTTGGATGGTTGCTTGTTAACATTATTGAGCTTATCATGTTTAAATTTGGTTGGCTCAATATTGTTATCCTTAGAAGTAGCTGGTGGAACTGCAGAACCTCTCATAGATTTTGTTGAAAAACTTTGAGAATTAGAGGTTCGTGCATCTCCCCGTCGACCATACTTCTTAGCAAGCAACGGGCAAAAATTAATCAAATGACCTTGTTTCTTACAATAAAAACAAGATCGTTGCTCAACATTTATAGGAGATTGAGGTTTAAACCATTGAAGATGACCAAAAAATGGTTGTGCTGAACAAGTACACTTATGTGCACATGCAGAAGTTGAACCGTGAGATTTACTTTTAGAAGATTTTTTATCAGATTTGAAAGTTTCTGGTTTAGAAATCTCCTTTGTAGGTTCAGCCTTAGCTTTACCTTTCATTTTAAAAATCTCATCATATCCTTCACTAGTGAAGATATGATGGTCGTTGGTTACATTTTTCTTTTTCAAATAACCGTATTCTTCATCGGTTATATCCTCAATCTCAATTTCCTCCTTCAAACTAACTGGAGGAGTCAACTTGGTAACGGAGTTGACAGATTTGGAAACTCTAACAGGCTTAATAAGCTCAGCCTTAGTTTCCTGTTTCTCAATGGGCTTGAATGGTTCAGCCCTGACATCAAGTTTTTTAACTGAGTCAACCTTAGGAGCCTTCAAATTTTCAGGCTCACTAGTTGATGCCTTAACTGGCTCAGGCATACTAGCAACAGGTTTATTAGACTCATGTTTAACAATTTCGGCCGTATCATCTTGATGATACTCTGTTGGTGGTGAGACTTGATGAAAACCTAGTCCCTCCTTTCCAACATGAGGCCTACTGATCCTTACTTTAACAGGTTTGACAGGTTTTGTATCTACTTGAGGAACAGTAGGTACAAAATCTTTGATGATTTCTTGCTGAGGCATAGGCAGATAATCTTTTGGAGGTGGGACATGGTGATAACCAAGTCCTGCCTTACTTTTAGTATCTGTTCTTTGCTTTTGAAGAATTTCATCAAAAACGAGAGAGGATGTCGAAAAATTTGATAATTTTCGATTTAAAGTAAGAACTTCAGCCTGTGAATCAACAAGTTCCTTTTTAACAAAAGTTAACATATCAACATAGCTTCCTATTTCATCTTGTTGTTCAAAAATTTTGGCTTTTAGTTCTTTCTTTTCTTCAAAAATAGCCGTTAATTTCTTCTCAAATGCCTTATAACTTTCTTTCAACATTTCATTATTTTCTGTTAATTGTGAAATAGTAGTATTAAGGCGTTCGTTATCCTCTCTACACCTGTTTAACTGATTAGTAAGTTTGATGCCTGACACACAAGATAAAGGTTCATCATCTACCTCATGAACCTCAGCCATTAACGCAGTATTCTCGTCTTCATCATCAGCTGCATCTGACCAGCTGTTGTCCCATGGAGTTTCTGTCAGCATTAAAGCAGCTGACACCATGGCTTTCTCTTCTGCCTTACTTAGTGAAGGTTTGGTAAGACCCGAAGATGGGGTCTTATTCTTTTCACATTCACGAGCAAAGTGTCCATAGTTCTGACACTTATAGCACCTCACCTTCCCTTTATTAAAACCGATTCCTTTTTCACCAGGATTATTCACAGACGTTCTACCGGTTTTCTGCAAAAAATTCTTCACTCTCCTCGTCAGCATAGCCATATTCCATTTTAAATCCAACCTCTCCAATTCTTCTTGATCAATTTGACCAAAGTCTTCATCAGAAAAGTCACCAGCACAAGCTAAAAAAGCTGAAAAGGTGGAAGAATAATCTTCACCAGAAGAGGCACCAGAACTCTGAAAATAAGTACCACCTGATATAGTACTTGTAAGAGCATTTCCACTAGCATTTCTAGCGATGAATGCGGTAACAGTAGGCTTGCTTGAAGATACCGGAACATCAACTCCATATAATTTTGGATTTTTGAGATGTGAAGTAGCCTTGGTCTCTTTTCTTTGCATCTCTAGAAACTTAGCTTCAATGTGACCAATGAGATCTTCGAGCTCCATATCCATGATATCTTCATCTCTTTCCATCAATAACACTCGAGTATTCCACTTCTTTGGAAGTGAATCTAGAAGCTTCTTGTTTACATCATTACGCCCAAGAACTATGCCTCCTTCTATCAACTCAGTGACCAATTGGGAATATCTGCTACACAGATCTTCCAGAGACTCATCCTGAAGCATATCAAACACTTCGTACTGCTTCTTGATTAGATCAATCTTTTTCTTTTTGTATTGATCACTGCCACCACACTTTTTCTCAAATGCTTTCCAAAGATCATATGCAATCTTATGTTGCCTCATTTGTCTCATAATAGGTTGAGGCAATGCCATAGTGATTGCAGCATGGGTTTTCCTTTCCATATCAAAGGCTTTGCGTTCCTCAGGAGTCATTGATTTAATTGACTTCTCAGGAGCTGGACCATTAAAGACTCCTGTTCTTAGAGGGCGTTCATATCTTTCCTCTAAATATATCATCATTTCAGGGTCATTTAATCCAACATAAGATTCGAAGCGTTGACGCCAATCAGAATAACTCATCCCTGGCATATACATTGGAGGTTTGTTTCCAGATCCAACCTCATTGTTCTGTTTCAACATTGCTCCAACTGACTGAATGGAGTGTGCTGAAGATGATGTCATTTTAATTAACCTGCAAAACAATCGAAGACACAAATAGCAAACTGTTAAGCGACACAAATATGTGTCGCAAAGGTTTAAGCGACACAGAGATTATGTCGCAACTAATTATGTCGCAAAAAAAAAAAAAAAATAAGCCACGGAAGAAAACCAAGTCTTATGTCGCAAGCTTGTGTCGCAAGCTTGTGTCGCCTAAATTAAGACTTATGTCGCAAACCAAAGTAAGCTTGAGTCGCAAGCTTATGTCGCCAAACTAAAGGCGTATGTCGCAGTAACCCTAGACGCGACACAATGGTTATGTCGCAGAATAGTGTCGCAGAAACGGCTGACCAGCGACCAAAAACCCTAAATTCGAAAATTCTCGATAACCTAATGAAAATTTATGATTGGAGGACGAATAATAACTCCAATATCTTCCAGAAACACCAAATAATAATTTTAAGCACTTGTCAATGAAGATTCTAACTCAAACTTGTTGTATTTATCCGAGAAACTTGTCAAAATGGATTCAATAACGCCAAATCCTGAGATATTGGCCTGATACCACTTGTAGGACCCCTGTAACGGACCTAATCGAATCCCTAATAAACAACCGTAGTGCGGAATCCCACGATTGATAACAAAATGTTAAACCAATAAACACTAATCAAACACAAAGTATATGATTGATTAACACAAAACCGATCAGCTTATATTAAGTAGAATGATTACAATATGCTCTCACTGATCACAAATTCGTCAACCTCAAACCATGAGCCGTACAAGACTATTTATACTAAACCTAATCTGACCTTTGCGACACAAGCTGTGTCGCCAAGCCGACTCATGCGACACAAGATGTGTCGCCAGATTGACTATTGCGACACAAAGACCTTGTGTCGCCAAAACACAAAATATAATTAAGACAAACGTTATCAACTAACTTAATTACATATCAAACGCATTACAGACTCAGATCAACTGACAGACACACTAAGATGCGAAAAAGTAAAAAAAAGTAAAAGAAAATCAATATAAAAAATAAAACTAAAAAAATTTAAGAAAAAAATGGAGGAGAAATGATAATGATGGAGAAATGAAGAAGGTGGAGAAATAAAAGAGGTGGAGAAATGAAGGAGGACACTTGTCACCTCCCCATTTGCTTCTTTCCCTTCCCTCCCTAAACCTCTTCCTTACAATAACCAATATCTATTATAATAGGCAAAGATATATCTAGTGGTGGACATTTTTGCAACTACCAATTATAGGTTGGTTTGGGATAAAAGAGGACGGTGGTTTAGAAAGGGCAATAGAGGAGACAATCCCAACTCTTAATTTTTTGATCAACGACCCAAATTCACTGCATTATAATGTGTAACACCCCAAAATTTAAAGTATTATCTTGGTAAAAGTTAAACTAATTGTTTTAAGTTATTATTATTATAAGTGATATAAAATAATAATAACTGTGAATGTTTTGTTTAGTTCCAGACAATAATAATTACGAGGAGTAAAATTAAAGAAAGACATACATATTTATCCATACATGCATGTATAGAGATAGATATAAAATAAAACATCGAGTCCAGAGGCTTGAGGAAACATGAAGAAAACGCAGGAAGCAAGAATCAATTACCAAAATCAGTCCAAAACACGAATATTAAAGCTAGAAATACGAATTTCATCACTCTTTGATTTTCTCTAACACAAGGTGAGTAATTGTTCTTCATGTATTTAACCTAGAATTGTGGTTTTAAGGGAGTTTGAGGAATTGATGATTTATAAAACGAAATTCGACTAGGTAAAGATTGATTAGTGGTGGTGGATGGTAGAAATGAGTGTTATTAACCTCAATTTATACCAAAACTAGAAAAGTAACTTGTGTTCATTTGTGATTAGGGTGGGTTTTGTTTAAATGATTATGAATTGTTGTTAATTCACCCTTATTACTAGTTAGAGATGCTGTTAGAATGTTATTAGTGACAATCGAGGTAGTGAATCAAGTAATTAGACACATGAGTTGTTTATAAATATGAAAGGTGGGGTTATTATAATGATGTTGTTGATCATCATCATAATGGAAGTTTAAATGATTAAACCTTGAAAATGGATTATGATTATGAATGGTATGTTATGTGAATTTTTATGTAATCATGTAATAACACACCTTAATTGCTAGTTAGAAAACCTATTGTGAGGTTGATGCTGACAATTAAAGTAGTAGTTCAAAAGATTGAACATTTGAACTAAATATGATTAGTTGATTATGATAATTATTGGTTGCTAAATATGTTGTTATATCAATATATTGTATGATAGGTGACCAAAGACGTGTCATTCATAATCGATTGTTAAACTGCATAATTGTCTAAAAATAAAGGTGAGTGATATGAAGGTTAAATGGGTAATGATTCAGTGATTTTGGATTGCTTCTGAGCAAAAGGTTCATACAATCAAGTGGAGTATTTTCTTGTATCTTGTCTTGTTTCTAGTTGTTGATTATTCATGATGTGTTATAGAACGTTGTGTTGAATACAATCTAAATGATTAGTGTTGATAGAACTAGTTGCTATGTGGAATTATGTGTAATGAGTATTTGTAGAGATTCGTTGATCAGATTAGGTAACTTATGTTAGCATAGTGTTTCAGAATATGTGCGTTGCATATGAGGTTATTTACAGTATACGTGCTTGCACGTGATGTTGCCTTAATATGTATACTGTTGTGGTATGGTATAAAGTGACGTTTCCTTAGTATGCGTACTATAGTGGTACGGTGCTAAGTGATCTTGTTTCTATTGACCGCGAATCCGCACAGTGAAAAGTATAATCTCTACAATTGCTCGGTAGTTAATTATCTGCCTAAGCAAATATGTGTTGTCGGTATTTGCTATATGTTGTTATTCTATAGATTATTCATTTAATTATTCGTATGCTCACTAAGCATTTTACTTGCCCCTTTACTTGTTTTATGTTGTAAGTACATGGTTCGGTTGAACCAAACGGGTAAAATGGGTAGATTGTAGTTGCAAGAAGGTAGCATGGATTGGAGAATGTAAAGTATAAAGTCATATTTTTACGTACATTATTCCGCACTTATTGTACTTATAATTGGTAAAAACATCGTAAAACAATCATTATATTCTAAAAATTACCAAAGCAGTTCAATTATAGGCGTTGTTGCAAAAATCACCATAAACGTCCGTTTAACACCCAAAACGAGGCAACAATATCACTTCATTTCTTCCGTTCTTAATTATCTTATAGAAATAGATCTTAAAGAATATTTTATGATTCTATAGGAAATTACAAGACCGGAGAAACAAGAATCATGCAAAGAGGATTAGAGACGAAAGAGATATGAAGATTGGAGAGCAACATATCGTCCTCAAGAACATGTATGAGTTATACACCTCCAAATTAGGAAAATTCAGTGTCATTGGAAGCGTAATAGAAAGTCGGATCCAACGGTGAAAGAATCAAGCGAATCGGGCTTAATACGAAGAAAATACGGACGAAACAAACGAACAAAGGCTGAAAACTAAATGACCCCCTAGGGCCGTATACGGCATGTAGAGGGACCGTATATTACACCCCTCTTTCCATAAATCAATATAATACATTATTTAGTCGGAAGGATATGTTATAAAAACATATTTCATTATATAAACTGTACATATAACTAGAATGTACATAAACTCTTTACATATTGAAACACACAACTGTTTAAAGTTATTAAACCCATATTACATTTAATACACAAAACAGGGTATTATATTACTCCGAAGTTAGTTTATCAAAATTATATCAGAGTTGCACAGCGTCAAACATTCCCTGCTTCAAAAGCATCCACTTCCTTCTACCCACAAACCCAAAAAAACATAACCTGCAGGAAGTAAAATGAGGGATTAGCACGAAGCTAAGTGAGTGAATATGTCACACACAATTCAACTTAGCATAATCATCTGTTTACACCAAATAACCGTAAACACACATTAATCAATGAGGATTGATGGTTCTTGAGATACCATAATACCTGGGTGGTTCTCCAAGAACACTTACCATCAATCTGTAAGGCAAATACAGAATAGATCGATATCTAATCTTTATTATAATCAAACATAGGTTCCCCAAACAATAAATGTATCAAGTGCCTGTGTAATTCACGTAATAACCAACTAGCCCAACTAACACGTTGACCTCAATAACACTGATGCCCGTAGGCTAATTAGCATGTAGATTATTAATCAACAATTCAGACTAACAAGTCTGATAAACACATCTACGTTTACCTGTTGTAACCAAACAGTTATAACTAAATCAAACAGTGAGTTTCAGATCCACTCACCTGAATGTCTCAGTTTACTTACTCAACTATCTTGTCCCACTGAGTCTTCGGAGGATCTAAGAATGAAATCAAATATAAGTTAGTAACTTATTTCATAGTTGAAACACCACTACACTTAAGTATTGGTATATAATAATCAAATACTATAAATACATAAGTTCACAAGTAAGCACATCCTTCAAAATTATACTTGCAAACGTGATCCGGGTCTAGTGGGTGGGATTGCATTCCCCTTTAGAAAAGTTTCTGTCACCAATTTGCACTGAGCAACGCGATCCGTAAACAATGGTGGGATCGCGTTCACAAGAAGGAAATGGTCTGTAACCAAATTTACTATGAAACACGATCCGGAGAACAAGGGTTGGATCGCGTTCACATGTTGAAATGCGTTCTGTGACCAATTTGCACTTGGCAACGTGATCCGGTTGAATGCTTGGGATCGCGTTCCCAAGAACAAAACCTCATTTGATTCATGTTATAACTGATGAACGCGATCCAGGCCTTAAAGTGGGGATCGCGTTTGAGCTTATTGCAGCTCAACATCAGACCTGCAAATTATGTACGAACCCTAACTCATTGTTAACCATTCAAACCATAACAAACTCAATTTCTACTCAATCTCTTGCATCAAATAACCTCTATAATCATCATATAGTAACATTCAAGCATCAATTTCACCTATACCTCATTACCATACATTATATCAATCAAAACCTACAAATTTATGAAGAATGTATAGGAACACTTACAAATTGTAAAAAAGAACAAGATGATGATACATAAGCTTATGATGATAATCTTGAATTAAATTCACAAACTAATTGGCTTTAATTTAGGTTATAGGGTTTATAGTTTAAATGTAAATGTAAGTATTTAGAAAATTTAGGAAATGTATGAGTTTAGGTCGGTCTCTTCCCAAAACCGACTCCAATATCCTTAATTTTTATTCCCTTTCTTAACCTATTGTCTGGAACCTAAAAACCATTCGCGAGAAATATTATTTTATTTTACCGTCAACTAGAATAATTTAAAATAACTAATAGTTTACTATCCATAATAAGTCATTTCACTTATTTATATAAGCTTCACAGTAAAACAATTAATATCAAGTAATTCCTAAAATATTTAAATACTCAATTTAAATTTAAAGAATTACCAGACCAGTAGAGAGGATGTTACAAATCTCCCCTCCTTAAGAAGATTTCATCCTCAAAATCTCATCCCGATAAAAAAATCCAGGATATCTGGATTCCTTAGTTTCCTCAATCTCTCACATAAGATTTGAACCTAAACTGTGTCTCCATTTTACTAACACCATAGGTATTTGTTTATTCCTAAGTTTAGTAACTTTTCGGTCAAGAAGTTCAACAGGATCTTCAACTAATTTCTGATTCTGATTAACCCGCAAGTCTTGTAATGGGAGTAACTATGATTGATCTTCAACATTGCACTTTCTTAAATAGCAAACATTAAACGTATCATGAATACCAGCAAGTTCTGGGGGAAGATCAAGTGTAACTGATTGGTCATTAACAACTTGTCGAATTCTGAATGGCCCAATGTATCTAGGAGATAATTTACCTCATTTCCCAAACCGAATAACACCTTTCCACGGAGAAACTTTTAAGTAAACAAGTTCACCTTCAGAAAAGGACATGGGTCGTTTATGTAGATCTGCATATTGTTTTTGTCTGTCACGTGCCACCTTCAATTTCTCACGTGCAATGGCCACTTTATCAGCTGTAATCTGAACAATATCGGGCCCAGGAAACTGTTTCTCTCCGGCCTCTAACCAACAAGTAGGCGTTCTGCAATGACGCCCATACAACATCTCATAGGGAGACATACCTATAATGGAGTGATAAGAATTATTATAAGCAAATTCCACTAACGGTAAATGAGAAACCCTAGAACCGCCATACTCAATAACACAAGCACGCAACATATCCTTAAGTGTCTGAATCGTCCTTTCTGACTGGCCATCTGTTTGAGGATGATATGCTGTACTGAGATTTACTCTAGTACCTAACTCATGTTGAAAACTTTGCCAAAAATGAGATATAAATTGAGAATTTCTGTCTGACACAATCGATAATGGAATTCCATGCCTCGATACAAATTCATTGACATACAACTGTGCAAGTTTACTTAAAGATGCAGTTTCACTGGTAGCCAGAAAATGTGCACTTTTGGTCAAACGATCAATAATAACCCAAATCATATCATTTCTTTGAGGTGTACGTGGAAGTTTAATCACAAAATTCATAGTCAAATGTTCTTACTTCCATTGAAATTTCCAACTGTTTCAGTGACCCATACAGTTTTTGGTGTTCCGCTTTGACTTGAGCACAAATATGACAAGTACCAACAAATTGTGCTATATCTGTTTTCATTGTAGGCCACCAATACAAAGGCTTTAAATCATTATACATTTTGGTACTCCCGGGATGAACATATAATCTAGATTTGTGAGCTTTAGTCAAAATCATATCCCGAATACCACCAATAAGAGGAATCTACACACGAGACTGAAAAGTCATCAATCCTCTAGAATCATCAATCAACAAATCTTTTCTTTTCAACATAATTTCATAGTTCAAATTGTGATCCAATAAAGCTTCCATTTGTGCATCTTTTCTCTGATCAATCAAATCAGAAGAAACATCCACTTTCATATAATAAATTCTATCAGAAGTACCTTTTTAGCTCAACGCATCTGTAATTACATTTGCTTTCCCTAGATGGTAACGAATCTCACAATCATAATCTTTGATTAATTCTAACCATCGTCTCTGATGCATATTCAACTCTTTCTGAGAAAACATATACCCAAGACTCTTATGATCTGTACAAATGATACACTTTGTACCATATAAATAATGTCTCCAGATTTTCAATGCAAATACAACAGCTGCCAATTCTAATACATGAGTAGGATAGTTTCTTTCATGTTGTTTCAACTGACGAGAAGCATAAGCTATTACTCTATCCCGCTGCATAAGAACACCACCCAACCCAGAATAAGATGCATCACAATAAACCACAAAGTCTTCAGGCCTGTCAGGTAATGCTAACACAGGAGCTTGACACAATAAATGTTCAAATTCTAAAAAGCTATATCTTGTTGCTCATTCCATTGAAATTTTTCATCCTTACGGGTTAAGTTAGTCAATGGCTGATAAACGCGTATATGTACTAAATTTAAGTAGTACTTTACCCCTTTTATTGAATGTTCTTATTGCAATTAATTAAGTTTTGGTACTTATTTTGTTCATATTTGAAATCAGAAGTGGAAATGAAGCTTTTAGGAGAGAAGAACAGAAAACAATCAAGAAACAAATTAAACGATGCATTTTGGAAGAGTCGAACAAAGCCGGAGTATTAAACGAAGAAAAGTTGGAAAAAAAGTTTAGATATTCCATCCAACCGTCGGATGGATTCTCCATCCACCGGATGGATGAAGGTGGGTCACCAAAATGGTTTGACCAAGTCTGGTTTTGCTTAAACCTGAATCAAGTTATTTGTTATACGTTTGTACAGACCTTTCACCGCTGACTTGATTCTTAAAAATGATACTCTTATATTCTCTCTGGATTTGGAAGCTATGCTCATATCTGGGTTATAGGGGTATGTCATAGGTGGGGACCACAGAGAAATATTCATACTAACAATAAAAGGTTAACTCACAGACCCGGATGTAACATGTTTAAGTGGACAAACATTACCAGTAATCGTCTTGAAATAATTTTTATAAAAGGTGCTTTAAATATGCTAAGTAAATTTAAAGTGGACAAATATACTGATAATTAGAATAACACTTACTATTTCTGAATAATTACATGTTGGCCTGATATGATCTTTAAGCAGAACTAAAACAATCCTATCTCCAATTTATTTATTTTTTGGTATTCTTTGCCTTTTGTTTATTAAAGAAAAATACAAAAAGATTTTATTTCTATATTATTATCTTCAATATCACATATCTTGTTCAAGTCAAATAGATGTAAAGGATGTTGGTTATTCTCCAAAGACTGTGAAGATAAATTCTATTGGAGAAGCTGCTGATGATTGAGAGATGGTCAGAGAGTTTGAAGATCTTATTGTATGATAAATGTGTGTAAGTCACATGAATCAAGACATCAAGATTTTTTGAAGACCATGCTATCTCAATGAGGTAGTTTTTGATTGTTGAATACATGAAGGAGTTTGATGGTGAAGACTAATTGAAACTTATTTGACCAAGCTGTTGACATGGGGGAGTTTGTTGGTGCATTTTGTGTGTCAGTCACTTGGTCAACGTTTGTACTTGTCAAAGTCAATTAGTCTAAGTATTTAAAGTGTTAGTGTGTATATGCGAGTCTGTAAATGAATAGTGAAATAGAAAATATACATAATATATTGTTCATGCGATACAGAGCTTGTGTCATAAGGGTCACAATAGCGACACAAGTTGTGTCGCTAATAGGTCAAAATATGAGTATAAATAGAAGTGTAAGGTTTCATTTGTGATTTGATCAAACCCTAGAGAGTGAGAGTTCGTGAGGCAGAGAGGAGAGACTGAGTTTGTGTTTGTAAAGCTTCGTTAATTAATTGTTAATACATACAAAATCTTATATTAATTGTGTGTTTGATTTATTAAACGTTCAATACTCATTTGTTTGGATTCCGCACTGTCAATCGAGTTAACAATCTAATTAGGTCCGTTCCGGGAACCTACAGGAAATGTTTCAGGCCAAGGCAAGCAAAGAATGCCTTGATGTGGTTAAATCAATCAAGGCTTGCAAGCCTAAACCTGGAGTTTCTATCTGTGCTTTCGTCTTGGAGATGAAAGGGTACTTTGATAGGTTAGAATCTTTGAACATGATGTTTGATATAGAGTTTTTCATTGCCATAATTTTGTCCAGTCTGCCAGCTGTCTACAATCAGTTTGTAATCTCATATCAGATCAATATGCATGAGAGAGAAGGCTCGATAATGAAACTCCACAATTTACTGCAAACTGCTGAGCAAGGAATCAAGAAAGATGATATATCCTCTGGCTCAGCAGCTCCTGTGTAGACTGTTGTTCAAAGTGCAAAGAAAAGGAAAAGGTAAAATTTAGATTGGAAAAGAAAGAATACTAATGGAAAGTCCATTTGTAGGTCTAAGAAAGTGACCTATTCTGAGATTACTCCGGTTAGTGACCCAAAGGAAGCCGTGTGCTTCTACTGCAACACAAAGGGGCATTGGAAGCATAACTGCCCAAAATACATGAAGAACCTTGAAGATGGAAAGGTCGAGAAGAGTATTCACTCAGGTATGTTTATGATCGAACTCCATAATACCAATACTTCTAGTTCGTGAGTTCTGGATACAGGGTGTGGTAATCACATTTACACTGTATTGTCGGGGCTAAAGGAAAGTAGAAGTGTGAAGCATGGAGAGCTCAACTTAGTTATAGGAAACAAAGGAATTGTACCTGTGATGGAGATCGGAAGATGTGAGCTCATGCTGAATTCTGGAGTTAGGATAGATTTAAATAATTGCTATTATTCGTCAGAAATGACTAGAAACATTATTTCATTTTATGATTTATTTAAAGATGGTTATCATTTTTCTTTTGATAATGGAAATGGAGATATTTTGGTTTATTTAAATGATTGTTTTATTTTTAAAGCTTCTCCTTACAAAGGCATGTATGAAAATGTTGAGTGTGTTAGCAATGTTACTTTAAATGTTGGTTCGTCTAATGAGCTTGATAAATTCAAATTATGGCATTATCGTCTTAGGCACATAAACAAGAAACGCATCGCCCAACTCCAAAAGGGTGGAGTGTTGGAATCATTCAATCTCAAATCGGATGATGTATGCAAATCTTGTTTATTAGGCAAGATGACTAAATCACCATTCACAGGATCGTGTGATAAAGGTATTCAGATCCGACAGGGGACGAGATTACCTTAGTATTGAGTTTCTCAATCATCTAAAAGACTGTGAAATAGTTTAACAGTTGACTCCTCCTAGAATACCACAGCTTAATGGAGTTGCTGAGAAGAGAAATAGAACTTTGTTAGACATGGTTTGGTCTATGATGAGTTGGGCAACACTTCTGATAAATTTATGGGGTTACACATTAGAAACAACCACCCGTATCTTAAATCAAATACCCACTATAGAAGTTTCAAAGACGCCTTATAAGATGTGGAAGTGAAAACGTCCTTCTCTTAGTCACATCAAGATCTAGGGTTGTGAAGTTTCATTAGACGAGACTCCAAATCTGAAAAGTGTCTTTTCGTCGGTTATCCACAAGAGTCATATGGATATTTATTCTACAGACCCAAGAATAATGTGATCTTTGTAGCTCGAAGAGGAGTGTTTATTAAGAGAGAAATGATATCTAAAGGGGACAGTGAGAGTACACTTGATCTTGACGAAATTCAAGAGTCTACTGATGAAGAACCTACAACACTGACACTCAACTTGAGGTGGCAACACCTATTGAACCTGAAGACATATCCTTACCCGTTCGTAGATCAAGTAGAGTTAGCAATCCTCCTGAGTTCTATTATGGTTACCAAATAGATAAAGAGGATAAGATAAGTGATAGTACACTGGCTGAGTTAGATGAGCCTGCTAACTACAAGGAAGCGATGGCAGGCCCTGAGGCTGGTAAGTGGAAGGAAGCTATGAAAAGTGAAATTCAATCTATGTATGACAACCAAGTTTGGAATTTGGTTAACACTACACCCGGTCTTAAAACAGTGGGTTGTAAGTGGATCTTCAAGAAGAAGATAGACATGGACGGGAAAGTACACACTTATAATGCTAGGTTTGTAGCGAAAGGCTATACTCAAGTATTTGAGAAATACTATACTTAAGTATTTGAGTATAGCCCTTCGCTACCAACCTAGCTTTATAAGTGTGTACCTTCCCATCCATCTCTATCTTCTTCTTGAAGAATCACTTACAACCCACCATCTCAAGACCGGGTATAGTGTCAACCAAGTTCCAAAATTGGTTGTCATACATAGACTAAATTTCTTTTTTCATAGCTTCCTTCCACCTAGCAACCTCAGGGCCTGCCATCGCTTCCTTGTAGTTAGCAAGCTCATCTATTTCACCCAGTGTACTATCACTTATCTTATCCTCTTCTTCTATTTGTTAACCATAATAGAACTCGGGAGGATTGCTAACTCTACTAGATCTGTGAACGGGTAAGGTTACTAATTCAGGTTCAACAGGTGTCTCCACCTCTTGTTGAACATCAGTGTTTATTATAGGTTCTTCATCGGTAGATTCTTGAATTTCTTCAAGGTCAATCTTACTCACACTGCCCTCTTTAGATATCATTTCTTTCTCAAGGAACACTCCTCTTGAACTACAAAGATCACATTATCCTGGGGTCTGTAGAACAAATATCCAAATGACTCTTATGGATAACCGACGAAAAGACACTTTTCAGATCTGGCATCTAATTTGTTTAAAGTTTATCGTCTAACATAAACTTCACAACCCCAGATCTTGATGTAACCAAGAGAAGGACATTTTCCCTTCCACATCTCATAAGGTGTCTTTGAAACCTTCTTAGTGGGTATTTGATTTAAGATATGGGCGGCTGTCTCTAATGCGTAACCCCAAAAGTTTATTGGAAGTGTTTCTCGACTCATCATAGACCGAACCATGTCTAATAAGGTTCTATTTCTCCTTTCATCAACACCATTAATTTATGGTATTCTAGGAGGAGTCAATCGTGAAACTATTCCATAGGCTCTAAGATGATTGAGAAACTCGATACTAAGATATTCTCCTCCCCTGTCGGATCGGAGTACCTTTATCTTTCTGCCCAGTTGGTTCTCTACTTCACGTTGATACCTTTTGAAAATTTCAAACGTATCTGACTTATGTTTAATCAAATAAACATATCCATATCTACTAAGGTCATCAGTAAATGTAACATAGTAGCGATTTACATCTTTTGTGGAACATCAAAATGTTCCACATACATTTGTATGTACCAAGTTCAATAGTTTTTCACCACTTTCACACGATCCCGTGAATGGTGATTTAGTCATCTTTCCTAATAAACAAGATTTTCATACATCATCCGATTTGAGGTTGAATGATTCCAACACTCCACCCTTTTGGAGCTGCGCGATGCGTTTCTTGTTTATGTGCCCAAGACGAAAATGCCACAATTTGGATTTATCAAGCTCATTAGACGAACCAACATTTAAAATAACATTGCTAACACATTCAACATTTTCATACATGCCTTTGTAAGGAGAAGCTTTAAAAATAAAACAATCAATTAAATAAACCAAAATATCTCCATTTCCATTATCAAAAGAAAAATGATAATGGAAATGGAGCTCATTTCCAATCTTCCAATCAACATGAGCTCGAATCTTCCAATCTTCATCAAAGACACAATTCCTTTGTTTCCCATAACTAAGTTGAGCTCTCCAAGATTTACACTTCTATTTTCCCTTAGCCCCTGCAATATAGTGCAAATGTGATTACCACATCCTGTATCAAGAACCCACAAATTAGAAGTTGTAGTATTATGGAGTTCGATCATGAACATACCTGAGTTAATACTCTTTTTGAACTTTCCATCTTCAAGGTCCTTCGAGTACTTTGGGCAGCTACGCTTCCAATGCCCCTTCGTGTTTTAGTAGAAGCACACTGTTTCCTTTGGGTCATTAACAGGTGCAATCTCGGAATCAGTCTTTTTCCCACGAATGGACTTTCCATTAGCAGTCTTTCTTTTTCCAATTGGAATTTAACCTTTTCCTTTTCTATGCATTTTGACCGATACTCAACACAGGTATTGCTGAGCTAGAGGACACATCATCTTTCTTGATTCCTTGCTCAACAGTTTGTAGTAAATTATGGAGTTCCATTATTGAGACCTCTCTCTCATTCATAATGATCTGATATGACATTACAAACTGATTGTAGATAGCTGGCAGACTGGCAAAATTATGGCAATGGAAAACTCTAAATCAAACATCATATTCAACGACTCCAACCTATCAAAGTATCCTTTCATCTCCAAGACGAAGGCACAGATAGAAGCTCCAGATTTGGGCTTGCAAGCCATGAGGGACTTAACCACATCAAGGTATTCTTTATTTGCCTTGTCCTGAAACATTTCCTTTAGATGTTGGTTCATTTCATAAGCCCAAGTTTTCTCAAAAGTCTTTTGCAATTCTGGGCTCATGGAAGATGCCATGATGCATGATACTTTATTTGCATCATCATAATGTTTATGGTGTGCATCAATCTTATCTCGGGTTAAATCCTCATCAATTATGGGAATCTGATCATCGAGAACATACTCCTTGTTCTCGTACCTTTGGGTGAACCTGAGGTTTCGCATCCAGTCCATGTAGTTTGTACCGGTTAGTCTTTCCCTTCCAAGAACCGAGAGTAGTGAGAAATTTGAGTTATTTGCGGGTTGGGAACGGGAGGATTTGCACCATTTATATTTGCCATTTATGAGATAAAAAGTTTTAGTTAGTTTGAATAATTCATAATTAATTACCCAATTTTCTAAATTAAGGATATGATCCATTTTTCAGTTTTATGAAAAGGGTCTTCGTAATCATATAACTAAAATACTTTTGTCTATTTCATTTCTAAGAAACATCTGGTTTTTTGAGATTCATTGATTTCTATCAATGGCATGTTAATCTCGGTTATGCACATCCACTATTCATGACTGGTATGCCGAGGATCATTAACAAGATGGTGAATTAACAATGCAAAACCCGCATGGTCCCTGGCCTGAGTACGCTCGAGAATCGCGAGTCCCATGGTAAGTTCCCGTATGTCAGACCTAATCAGATCGTTTACTCGATTGAAAGTGCGGAATACAAACAATCAAGTAATGAACGTTTAATCAAACACACAAACACGATATCTATAATCTTTGTATGTATTCACAATTGAGGAATAACGATTACAATACTCACACTCTTTCTCTGTCTCTCTGCCCACGCCTCTCTCACTCTCTAGGGTTTGATCAATCTTGAAATGAATTCTACCTCCTCTATTTATAGATATTCAGACCTACTAGCGACACAACTTTGTGTCGCTATTGTGACCCTTGCGACACAAGCTCTGTGTTGCATGAACAGTATATTGTGTATATTATCTATTTCACTATTCATTTACAGACTCGCATATACACACTAATCACATCACATACTAAAACTAATTGACTTTGACAATTACAAACGTTGACCAAGTGACTGACACACAAAATGCACCAACAAACTCCCCCATGTCAGCAGCTTGGTCAAATGAGCTTCAATTAGCCTTCACCAACAAACTCCCCCAAGGAGATAGCTTGATCTTTAACAGTCAGAAACTCCCCCATTGAGATAGCATGGTCTTCAAAAATTTTGATGTCTAGATTCATGTGAATGACACACATTTATCATAGAATAAGATCTTCAAACTCTGTGACCATCTCTCAATCATTAGCAGTTTCTCCAATAGAATTTATCTTCACAGTCTTTGGAGAATAACCAACACCCTTTACATCTTCAATATTTGACTTTAACAAGACATGTGATATTGAAGAAAATAACATAGAAATAAAATCCTTTTTTTTGTATTTTTCTTTATAAATAAAAGTAAAGAATAAAGATTAAAATAAATTTGGGAATATGATTGTTTTAGGTCTGCTTAGAGATCATATCAGGCCAACATGTAATTATTAGGAAATAATAAGTGTTATTTCGATTATCAGTATATTTGTCCACTTTAAATTTACTTAGCACACTTAAAACACCTTTTATAAAAATTATTTCAAGAGGATTACTGGTATTGTTTATCCACTTAAACATGTTACATCCGGGTCTGTTAGTTAACCTTTTATTGTTAGTATGAATATTTCTCCGTGGTTCCCACCTATGACATACCCCTGTAACCCAGACATGAACATAGCTTCCGAATCCAGAGAGAATATAAGAGTATCATTTTTAAGAATCAAGTCAGCGGTGACAGCTCTGTACAAATGTACAACAAAGCGACATAACTTGATTCAGGTTTAAGCAAAACCAGACTTGGTCAAACCATTTTGGCGACCTTGTTAGGTATCTTATGATTTAAGACCTTTTTAAGTTCATTGACTTGCGTTTGCTTAACTTTTAAGTATATACAAATTAAGACCAGGTCTGTACTTACGTACAACAGAGGAAACAATCAGTATAGACCCCCAAATGATTTCAGATAAACCTCTAATATAGAAATATGTCATGCTATGTTAAGGAATTAAGACATTTAGTCGTACATCATATGGTGTTTACCACAAGATCATAGACACGTATTAGAATTACTTCTTAAGAACCCAGAAACCGGTGTGTATCATGCCTACCAGTACATCATATGATGAAGCTAATGTTTATGAAAGCTGTGGTAAGTATGCTAGATAAACCTACTGATACGTCAAGGATAAACCTTAGAATTTCCATTTTGTGCATGTCATCTGATGTACAATCATTTCCCATGTTGTTTCCAGATTCAATCCAATATCTTTTTGAAGAAACAAGAATCTTGCTGTTCACATTTCTGATCCAAATAATCAGAATTTTAATTACTCCCCCTGAACAGCAAATTCTTTTCAAAAATCCAATTCAAAGGTACTTCCCTTAAACATTAAACATATTTTTGTAATTTTTTATTTAAAATATTTCGCAACATTGCATTTCTTTGATACTAAAAAGTACAAAGAATGGCTGTTGCAAATCTAACAAATAAAAGTTTCAAAATCACATATCAAGTCAAATCAAATGCCTTTTTAGCACTTTAACCACCTAAACATCAGAAATTTCATCATTCCAGTCACCATTCTTCCAAGAATATCCACATCCATGCAGTCACTAATGAATATTGGCTAACAAGAAACTGACTGCATCACCACAAACAATCAAACATTAAAGTTTATGGGACACCCAAGCCTTGATAATCTTGGGTTGTCCATTATCGTCCATAATCATCGCATCCATGAGTTTATGATATTTTAAGAACTCAGTTGATTTCATAGATGTGTTGTTTGTGGATTTTGGTTTCCAAACCTGTTTAGGTTCGCATGATTTGTTTTCAACAATGTTGTGCTGTTGAACTTGAGGTCTACTAGGCACAACTTTGTTTACTCTAGCCATAGGTTGTGGAGAGTTTGATGCACAACTAGATACAAGCGAATACGAACGACGCCTTGAAAAAGATTTAGAAAAAGACTTCTTAAAAGAAGAAGTTCTTGGCATCCCTCTACCAAACCTATCTAGGGATAATAACCTACAATCCCTAATAATATGGCCCTGTTGACCACAACGAAAGCAAGAACGTCTCTCAACATAAGATTGATTCCAATAAGAGCCCTCAAATCGTTTCGGTGGAGGACAGTACACAGAAGGTCTATTAATAGGAACATTTATTAAACATGCACTTTTAGGTGAACATGTTAAAGTAGATGTTCCTGAGGTTGAGTTAGTAGATTTAGAATCCCTTTTTGCATTTTTAACTTTGAAAGATTCATTATCTACTTTAGCTTTGCCTTTGCATTTAAAACAGTCTGGTTTGACAGTTATTTTCTCAACCTTAATGGTAGACACTTCAGGTATATCTTCTACCACAACAACCTCTTCAACACTGACCGGAGGTTTATTTTCAGCTTTAACAAATTTAGGCCTAATAAGCTCGGCCTGTTTAACTTGCTCATTAACTGGCACATCAACAGAATTTGTGTCGACTTTTGAGGAGGAAGGCACAAAGTCTTTGATGGAATCCTTGGATGGCATAGGCAGATCGTCCTTAGGAGGAGGTACATGGTGAAAACCAAGACCAACCTTACTTTTGGTATCTGTCCTTTGCGATTGAAGGATTTCATCAAATACCAAAGAGGATGTAGAAAAGTTTGAAAGCTTTCGTTTCAAATCAAGAAGTTCAGCCTGTGAGTCAACAAGTTGTTTCTTTACGAGAGTAAGCATATCAACATAACTAGAAATTTCATCTTGCTGATCATAAATTTTGGCTTTAAATTCTTTTGTTTCTTCAAGAATAGCTTTTAACTTTTTATCTGAAACTTTATCATTTTCTTTTAAAACTTCATTTGCCTCCATCAAATTTTTAAGATCTGAATTGAGGCGTTCATTATCCTCCCGGTATCTGTTAATATTATCAGTTAATTTCATACAAGATAAGCATTTAGAAACATTAGAATCAAACTCGTGTATTAGAGCCGCGAATGCGCTGCTTTGAGGCTCCTCTTTCTGTATCAACTTCTCCTTAATCTCCTCTTCTGAACTTGACAATTCTAACTGATCTTGGTTACCAAAATTGAAAAGTAACGCTTGCCATAAATCATAAGCCGTTGCTTGAATTTTATAATAATCGACCATATCTTGAGGTAAGCACTTTGTGATCATCTCATACGCACTCTTGTTATTGTCATATCTTTTTCGTTCATCGGATGTCATAGTCCTTTTGAGAATCGGTTGCTCGTATCGCTGCTCGGTAATCAAAACCAACAAAGCAGGGTTCTTGTTTGCAATGAAATTCTCAAGCTCAGTCTTCCATTTGTTGAAGTCACCGTCGAACAAAGACTTAGATGGAGTAATAGTTTGAGAAAAACCCATTTTAAATTTAGCGATGAAAATATCGAAAAAATTCCGAGTAAAATGAAACTTTTTCAAAACTAAAATCAAGAACTGTTAGGCTAAAAAACAAAATTTTTTATTACAAATATTTTCGCGAATTTCCCGCCAAAAATTCAATCGAAAACGTCCAAAAATGCCCGGGTAAAATGAAACTTTTTAAGGCTAAAATTGAACAGTTTTAAGCCTATGAACAAAATTTTGAAACACAAAATTTTTCGCGACCTTTCCCGCCAAAAAACTTTTTTTTTTTTTTTAGCCTTGGTGAAATGTTAGCGACACAATGTTTGTGTCGCAACTTTGTGTCGCAGTTTACAGTAGTGGGACGCAAAAGATGTGTCGCAATGAATAGTTGTGAGACACAAGGGTTGTGTCGCAGGTTATGTCGCACAGCTTGTGTCGCAAAATAGAAAACCCTAATTATCGACACAAATTTTGTGTCGCAGGTTGTGTCGCAAAACGGCGCTGGGCAGATTCCAAAACCCTAAAATCGAAAATTTTCAAAACCCTAAGAATTTTCGAAAACCGATCGACGAACTAACCCAGAAAACACCTTCAGAAAACACAATCTTCAAGCAATTGAACCCAGAAACGAAGATTAATCAATAAAACCTTCACGAATCAAACCGAAAACGTTCAAACACGATCCGTAACCGTTGAATAACTGATTCACGTCTCTGATACCATATGTAAGTTCCCGTATGTCGGACCTAATCAGATCGTTTACTCGATTGAAAGTGCGGAATACAAACAATCAAGTAATGAACGTTTAATCAAACACACAAACACGATATCTATAATCTTTGTATGTATTCACGATTGAGGAATAACGATTACAATACTCACACTCTTTCTCTGTCTCTCTGCCCACGCCTCTCTCACTCTCTAGGGTTTGATCAATCTTGAAATGAATTCTACCTCCTCTATTTATAGATGTTCAGACCTACTAGCGACACAACTTTGTGTCGCTATTGTGACCCTTGCGACACAAGCTCTGTGTCGCATGAACAGTATATTGTGTATATTATCTGTTTCACTATTCATTTACAGACTCGCATATACACACTAATCACATCACATACTAAAACTAATTGACTTTGACAATTACAAACGTTGACCAAGTGACTGACACACAAAATGCACCAACAAACTCCCCCATGTCAGCAGCTTGGTCAAATGAGCTTCAATTAGCCTTCACCAACAAACTCCCCCAAGGAGATAGCTTGATCTTTAACAGTCAGAAACTCCCCCATTGAGATAGCATGGTCTTCAAAAAATTTGATGTCTAGATTCATGTGAATGACACACATTTATCATAGAATAAGATCTTCAAACTCTGTGACCATCTCTCAATCATTAGCAGCTTCTCCAATAGAATTTATCTTCACAGTCTTTGGAGAATAACCAACACCCTTTACATCTTCAATATTTGACTTTAACAAGACATGTGATATTGAAGAAAATAACATAGAAATAAAATCCTTTTTTTTGTATTTTTCTCTATAAATAAAAGTAAAGAATAAAGATTAAAATAAATTTGGGAATAGGATTGTTTTAGGTCTGCTTAGAGATCATATCAGGCAAACATGTAATTATTAGGAAATAATAAGTGTTATTTCGATTATCAGTATATTTGTCCACTTTAAATTTACTTAGCACACTTAAAACACCTTTTATAAAAATTATTTCAAGAGGATTACTGGTATTGTTTATCCACTTAAACATGTTACATCCGGGTCTGTTAGTTAACCTTTTATTGTTAGTATGAATATTTCTCCGTGGTTCCCACCTATGACATACCCCTGTAACCCAGACGTGAACATAGCTTCCGAATCCAGAGAGAATATAAGAGTATCATTTTTAAGAATCAAGTCAGCGGTGACAGGTCTGTACAAACGTACAACAAAGCGACATAACTTGATTCAGGTTTAAGCAAAACCAGACTTGGTCAAACCATTTTGGCGACCTTGTTAGGTATCTTATGATTTAAGACCTTTTTAAGTTCATTGACTTGCGTTTGCTTAACTTTTAAGTATATACAAATTAAGACCAGGTCTGTACTTACGTACAACAGAGGAAACAATCAGTATAGACCCCCAAATGATTTCAGATAAACCTCTAATATAGAAATATGTCATGCTATGTTAAGGAATTAAGATATTTAGTCGTACATCATATGGTGTTTACCACAAGATCATAGACATGTATTAGAATTACTTCTTAAGAACCCAGAAACCGTATCAGTAGAGTTTAACAGTTGTTACAAAAGTAGTACGACTATGTAAGTCGTATCAGTAGTAGTAGAGTTTAAAACATTTAGTTTTACAATACATAAGTTTAATTCATGATTTCGTGAGTATGACTGCAGTGTTTGCAGTTATACAGGGGAAATCCTTCAAAAGCGGTCCCAAAAGTATGTGACATCCTAAGTAGTCCAGGGTTGTCCATCCTGAATGCATGCGATTCTTACTTACATGGCTAATTTCCTGTAAAACATAGAAAGAAAGTCGTCAACAAAATATGTTGAGTGAATTCACAGGTTTTATGTGAGAATGTGGTTTGCTAAACCAAGTTTATTATACAAATGAAATGTTATTCGTTTAAATAATCAATAGCATGTTTGCAAAGTATAGATCTTGTAGGGTTGTTACACTATAATAGCATTTTGTGCGGGATGTTAGCCCAAAACATATTACTGGTTGTTTGCCAGTATAAAATGAGTAATCGGTATGTTTTCCGATATAAACAGTTTGTAGGATTTGTTCTTCCTAAAATATGTGGGAAATGCTTAGACTTATGATCCCTCGCAAGGTGAGATAAACCTTACGAGTTAAAGTAACGTGACCTAACCCTATAACCAAACCACAACCAAAACTTATGTTGTTTTCCTGTAGGACATGTAAGTATATGCTCCTATCCATAGGAGGGTCATCACGGCAATAGTACTATTCCTATACTTAGTGGCTAGAGTCACCTAGCTAATGGTTATAGTCTGCATGACATAAGGTCTTTCATGCATACATTTCAGGTCGGGGTTCGTACTAGGATATAGTGTCTAATTCCCAAAACAGTTGTGGACATGTTATCCCATAGACAAACAATTTGTATAAAAGCAACAAAGCATTTATGTAGCTTACTGCATGTGTTCGCATGATGTTTCTATGTTTACACCCCCATGTTTAAAAGCATAAAACATTAAAAGAGGGGCAGTGAACTCACATGTAGCGAGTCTTCAGCGAATAACAGCTAGTAATATAGTAGCCCAGATGCGTCCCTCAAATACCTAGACGCAAATAAATATACTTTATATAAGTACTTGGACTATTCATTACGTTTAAGTGTTTGTACAAAGTTAGTTGGTGATAAGTATTTTGAAAAACAAATGTTATCTTTCGAGTTGCGTTTTTCGTTGAATTAATACTTGTGTGTAAGTATATATAATTATATACTTATTAGTTGAATATATATATTCATATATATATAAAGTCGTCATCATCGTGTATATATATATATATAAATATATATATATATATATATATATTTATATCTATATATATATATAGTTTCAGTGTAAGTTTGTGTTTTAAAACTACACAACTCGATGGGCTTGGCCCAACCCATTCGGCCCAACAGTAAGGCCCAATTAATACGGCCTAATTACATCTCCAAATTACTTTAGCCCATTAAGGTTTATGGTTTAACACTTTAGGCCCAACTTAATATCAAAACGGTCCGGCCCAATTAATAACATAACCCAGTCAAAATGTAAATGTAATGATTTTAGTCCACTTTGTTTAGCCTAAAAATAGTTTGACCCAATTACAAAATAATAGTTTTGACCCATTATAAACGTAACCCATTCGGCCCAAATCTTTACTCACCCGGCCCAAGTATTGGAATAACCCATTTATAGTTTTTGTCTCATAATTATTTCAGCCCAGTACAAGCCCAACATTATGACCCATTAACATTTTTGGTTTAAATTTGTGATCCAACTGGGCTTGGCCCATCTGTCCGGCCCAACTCACATGTATAAAAATAAAAACAGGTCACAGGACTTGAACATGTGACCTTTAGCTACCAATCATACGCCCATACCACAAGTGTAACACTTGCTTTTGTTTACAATTTACTAAGTATATATATAAGTACTCATGACAGTTTGTGAGATATTAAAAGAAATCAAAACAGGTCACAGGAGAGACTCGAACCTGTGACCTTTCACTATGTATACACGAGACTTAACCATTAAGCCACCAAGACTATTATTGTTCTTCTTATGTAATTAACATATATATGTATCGACAAATAATGTTTTTGTTTTAAAAGCCCATTCGTAAGTTACAGTCTGTTTTCTGTTTGTGTTTTTCAGTTTTTAATCCGAATCCGGAATGGTTTTTAGCTGTAATACGAGTTAGAAATTTTTGAAGTGTTTTCAACAATCTTAATACAAGATTCATATTTTTGATCCTAACATTTAAACATGATTTTTACTTTTGATTCAATATAAACTTTTTGGGTTTTCATGAACATTTTATCATCATCACCAACATTAATATATACATACAACAATCATAAATCAAGGATTTTATAAATGAAAATTTAAGTAGAAAGTTTCCTTACAATGATTTTAATGGTTATGATTGATGATGTTCTTGCTTTTTCTTCCCCAATTTTGATGATGATAAAAAATTATGCTGATGGTAATTCCGATCGGTGGTGATGCCGAGAGGAAGAAAGAGATGGTATAAGATGATGATCGATGATTATATCATGATGATAATGATGTTATTGTGTATGTGTTTTAGTTGTTGAAGATGAAAAATTCTGAAGACGATGTGTTTTTGCTTGCTTCCTCGTTTATGTCGTGGGTTCTCAAAGGAGGAGAAGAAAGGGAACTCAAATAATTGAGTTAGTTGTATCACTCAAATGTGTGAGAAGAGAGTGTATTATATGAATTTAAAACCAAGTTCTTCAACTGGAGGTAAGGTGTTGAACAAAGAAATGTCGACCAGATATTTTCTCAGGGTAATTTGTGTAGGTTTTTAGCCCGTTAGTTTCGTGTACGGGTCCAATAAAGTGTGTCAATTTACAGTTAAATTGCGAAATAATATTTTGAGGTAATTCTCCTAATACTTCAATATGTATGAGAAAAATAGAATTTTTATTATTTTTGACCTTTGGGTACGTTTTACAATTGCTTCTGTTTGTGCATAATACGTTTTATATAAAACATATATTTAATTCATTTTGACTATCGTTTCTCAAAATATTTTAGTCAGTTAACATTTCGAAATAGTTTTGAAATATTTTCGAGTTGTTTCAGATTTTTGTATCACCAACTTTTGTATTTTGTTTTCGAGTTCGTTCAAATAATTTGGTATGTAATTATAATAATTACAAATTATGTAATACTTCTCATATTAAAGTTTTGAGCTTGCTAGGCTTATTTCACATAGAAAGTTTTTTTTAAACTTTTGTGAGGAAATTAGCGTAAGAATGCACATGCTTAAATGTCAATCAGTACCTAATTTGTAGAGTTGTCACATTCTCCCCCCATTAGGGAAATCTCGTCCCGAGATTTAATTCGTGTCGTGAGTCTCGGTCACGGTTTCAAATAGTTGAGGATACTTCTTGCGCATTTCATCCTCATGTTCCCAGGTGAACTCTGGGCCATGCTTTGAGTTCCAACGAACTTTAACCAGTTTTATTCGTTTGTGTCGAAGCTTTTGCGTTTTCGTGTCCATAACTTCGATAGGTTCCTCCACAAAATTTAGTTTTGAGTCAATGAAGACTTCGTCAGGAGGGATGATAAGTGTTTCATCGGAAAAACACTTTTTCAAGTTAGATACATGAAAGGTGTCATGGATACTACTAATCTCTTGCGGTAGTTGGAGCTTGTAGGCCACAGGACCAATCCTTGCAAGGATTTCGAACGGTCCGATGTATCGTGGGTTAAGTTTTCCTCGTTTGCCAAATCATGCAACCCCTTTCCAGGGTGCTACTTTGAGTAGGACTTTGTCATCTACTTGAAACTCTAAAGGTTTCCGTCTGTTGTCGGCATAACTCTTTTGTCGGTCACGTGCTGTTTTCAATCGGTTAAGCATTTGAGATATTTTTTCCGTAGTTTCTTGAACTATCTCAGGTCCCAATAATTGTCTATCGCCCAACACTGCCCAACAGAGTGGCGATCGGCACTTGCGTCCATACAATGCCTCAAATGGTGCTATCTGTATGCTGGTGTGATAACTATTGTTATAGGAAAATTCAGCTAGAGGTAGGTGAGTATCCCAATTACCCCCAAAGTCTATCACACATGCTCTTAACAGGTCTTCGAGCGTTTGTATCGTTTGCTCGCTCTGGCCGTCGGTTTGCGGATGGTAGGCAGTACTCATATCAAGTCGAGTACCCAGTGCCTGTTGCAGTATTTGCCAAAAGCGAGATGTAAATCTAGCATCTCTGTCAGAGATGATGGATAATGGCACTCCATGTCTCGAAACAATTTCTTTTATATAAATTCTGGTCAGCTTTTCCATCTTATCCGTTTCCTTGATGGCTAGAAAATGAGCTGACTTGGTCAGTTGATCCACAATCACCCATATGGTGTCCATTCTAGATGATGTTTTGGGTAGCTTTGTGATAAAATCCATTGTGATATTTTCCCATTTCCATTTGGGCATTTCGGGTTGTTGCAAAAGCCCATACGGCTTTTGGTATTCGACCTTGACTTTCGCACAAGTCAGACATTTACTAACATAGGTGGCAATGTCTCGTTTCATGCCAGGCCACCAATAGAAACCTTTCAAATCGTGATACATCTTATCTGCACCAGGATGTATCGAGTAGTTGGACTTATGTGCTTCGTCCAAAATCAATCGGCGTAATTCATCTACACCAAGAACCCAAATTCGGTTCATGAAGTACAACATTCCGTTTTCTTTGGCTTCAAGTTGTTTCTCCATCCCCTTCAAGGATTCTTCCTTAAGGCGTTCGGGAATGAAGGCTAATTGTTGAGCATCACGAATTTGAGTGATGAGATTCGAGTGGATCGTCAATCCCAAAGCTCGAACTCTTCGAGGTTTCACTCGTTCCTTATGACTCAAGGCATCCGCTACTACATTAGCTTTTCCCGGATGGTACTTGATTTCACAGTCGTAATCATTCAGTAGTTCAACCCAACGTCTTTGTCTCATGTTGAGTTTTTTCTGATCAAATATATGTTGGAGACTTTTGTGATCGGTGAAAATCGTACACTTTGTACCATATAGATAATGTCTCCAAATCTTTAGCGCAAAGACGAGAGCTCCCAGCTCTAAGTCATGCGTCGTATAGTTCTTCTCGTTTTGCATTAACACGCAACCCAATCCCTGATGTGAAGCATCGCAGTAGACAACAAAGTTTTCTACTCCTTCTGGTAGTGCTAGGATGGGCGCGGTACTTAGTTTCTGTTTCAATAATTGGAAAGCATTCTCTTGCTTCTCGCCCCAATCAAATTTCTTATCTTTTTGAGTTAGAGCAGTAAGTGGTTGGGCTATTTTCGAGAAGTTCTCGATGAATCGTCGGTAATAGCCGGCTAGCCCAAGAAATTGTCGTATCTCTGATGGGGTTTTCGGTGCTTCCTAGTTCTTGATAGCCTCAATTTTGGATGGGTCCACGTGAATTCCTTTGTTATTTATCACATGACCAAGGAAATGAACCTCTCGCATCCAAAATTCACATTTAGAGAACTTTGCATAAAGTTCCTCTTCTCAAGCAGTTCCAGAATTGTCTTCAGATGTTGTTCATGATCTTCCTTCGTCCTTGAGTATATCAGTATGTCGTCGATAAACACAATGATGAACTTATCAAGATAAGGTTTACATACTCGATTCATTAGATCCATGAACACTGCTGGCGCGTTTGTCAGCCCAAATGGCATGACTAGGAACTCGTAATGACCGTATCGAGTCCTAAACGCAGTCTTAGGGATATCCTCATCCCGAACCTTCAGCTGATAGTAACCAGATCGCAAGTCAATCTTCGAATAGTAACTTGACCCTTGCAGCTGGTCAAACAAGTCATCGATGCAAGGTAGTGGATATCGATTCTTGATGGTTACTTTGTTCAGTTCTCGATAATCGATACACATTCGCATTGATCCATCCTTTTTCTTGACGAACAAAACCGGAGCTCCCCAAGGTGAAAAGTTCGGTAGGATGAATCCTAAGTCCAATAGTTCCTGCAACTGTGCAGACAACTCCTGCATCTCCGATGGAGCTAGACGATAGGGTGCGCAAGCAATTGGTGCTGCTCCGGGCACTAGGTCGATATGAAATTCAACCTGTCGTGGGGGTGGTAATCCTGGTAACTCGTCAGGAAATACTCCCAGATAGTCACGTAAGATAGGCACCTCCTGTATGCATCGCTCCTCAGTTTTCTTCTCAATTACATGTACCAAGAATGCTTGGTAACCCTTTCATAGAAATTTATTTGCTTTCATGCACGTAATCATTTTTACTGCACGTTTTCCTTTCTCTCCTTGTATTTCCAAGGTTTCACCTGACGATAACGGTAGGCGCACCAATTTCTCAAAACATACAATTTTTGCATGGTTTTTCGACAACCAGTCCATGCCAACCACTATATCGAAGCTCCCTAGTTCTACCGGTAGTAAGTCTATTTTGAAAGAATGACCTTCCAACATTAAGGTGCATCCTGGTACTATTTCTCCTGATTCAATCAACTTACCATCGACTAGCTCTACACTGTATTTGTTATCTAACTTAAGGGATTCGATCTCTAATAGTGGTCTAAACTCAGTGGACACAAAGCTTAAATCAGCACCAGAATCAAATAACACAGATGCAAAGTGGTTGTTTACTAGAAACGTACCAGTAACTATGTTAGGATCCCGTCGTGTTTCTGCTGCTGCTATCACAAATGCACGTCCACGAGCTGGCTGATTGTTGTTGTTGTTAACGCGGTTGTTATCATTGTTGTTGCGGTTGTTGGTGTTGCAGTTCCGATTATTCCGGTTGTTACTGTTGGGGTTCTGGTTATTAAGTCGAGGGCAACGGTTCCGATAATGCCCTTTGTCCCCACATTCAAAACACCCTTGATTTTGGCGCTCTGTGTTTTCCCTAGTTGTAGGGTTAACCTTATTGTTTTGGGTTTTGTGACCCTAACCTCTACAGTTGTTGCAAAACCAACATTCACCCTCGTGGTATTTGTTACACTTGTCACACCTTGGTTTGTTACCCAGGTATGGTTTTGGTTCCACAGTGGTGGCAGCATAGGACTTTAGGTTTCCAGATCCTTTCTTATTTGTTTGACCTTGACGGTCGCTCCCTATGCTGTTCCACTTACGCTTTGCACCCCCAGAACTACCAGCTTCAGTGCTTCTTAGCTCAACCTTTCCTGTCACAACCTTTTTGGTTAAGGTTCCCATTCTGACCGCCTCATCGGTCAATCTCTAAGCTAGAGTAACAGCACTCCTGAATGTGGCAGGTTCTGATGATGTAACCAAGCTACGGATCTGAGGTGCCAGTCCCCAGATGTAACGTTCAATGCGTTTGAATTCGGGTGTCACCATATGTGGCACTAATCGTGCTAACTCTTGAAATCTAGTGGTATACCCAGTGACATCAGCACCAACCATTTTAATGTCCCATAATTCGGTTTCAACTTTCTGCATCTCGCTACGGGGACAGAATTCTTCCAACATCATGTTCTTCAGTACTCCCTATGACATGGAGTAGGCAGCTTGTCGTCCCAGTGATTGGACTTGACTGTTCCACCAACTAAGAGCTTTGTCAGCAAGGGTGCAGGTGACATACTTCACCATACAGTCAGGTGAACAATCACTAATGTCCAATACCGACTCTGTCTTCTCTATCCAGTGTATAATGCCAATAGCACCCTCGGTGCCGCGAAAAGTAACTGGCTTACAAGCCTGGAATGTCTTGTATGAACACCCTCGGCGAGTATTCGCAGGTGCCTCAGTGTTAACAGGAGTAGATCCGCTGTTATTCATTCCATTTTCGCGATTTCGGCTTGCTTCATACTCAAAAATACCTTCAGCTATTCGACACGCGATCATTTGTTCAGTAGTTTCCTCGTCGTTGGGTAGGGGAACAGTTTCAGGAATGGAAGAAGTAGTCGTTCGTCGACTGTTCTTAGTCATTCGCCGTTTTGGTGGCATGATTCCGTTCTGCGATGAAATAAAATGCAGAAGTCAATGCCAAGATAATGAATGTGATGAACAAGATTTCATATTGTTTAACAAGGGAACAATATGAAGGATTAAGGAACGGGATTTTGCATCGTATGTCACACGACTTTGAAATGCCCATATGTACTTAGTACAATATAATCACGTTGTCCAAGCGATTATATAATGCCAAATACATATTTCTTTTCATTGTCATTTAACACAATCAAGTTCAAAGGAATTCAAGATAAGAATCAATAATTAAAGTGTGGTATGTTTTATGGTTTTCAAGGAATGATTTCAAGTGTTATTGATTGGTTGTCGTTTCTAACACACGTATATAATGGTAGATATAATACTATAGTCGTTGTTAATTGTAATGAACACGAAATACAACTAATCATAAGTTATATTATATCAAAAGGTGTAGCGCTGATACAATAGTTTCATACAAAACATGATGGGATCCCTAATACGCCCCATCAGCGGTTAGCGCTATACAAAAGACAATGGGTTTTCCAATATATACACCCATTCTAACAACATTTTCCATCTAGTACATATCTAGTACATACATACACCTACCCATCTGATACAGGTCTATACAATACGTGATGGACCTACTAATATATCCATCATCCAAAAGTAGTCAATCTAATACCTGGTAGGCACAAACTGCCATACGTAGGTCTAATGAAAATAAGTTAAAACAACCCCACAGCTGTCCTCAGCATTAACTATCATCACACAAGCTCCAATCATCAACCCTGCTGTCCTCGCACGTCTCTCTAGCACCCTGACACGAGCACATGCAATCTCAACTATCTCTCTGGTAGCAACCACGTTGCTCAACAAGAAGTGGCAACGCTCATGCATGTCTATCATGTCTCCATCCAGACGGGAGACATCGCTCTATAGCTCTGCAAGGTGAACACTCTGCCACCAGAAATACGAAACAAGGTGCGAATCACAGCCACAATGGTAGGGAGGGTCAACTCTACAGGCTCTCCAGTAGTAGGCAGTGGTGCGGAGGATCGGGAGGACTCCCCGGTCTCAAAAGTAGAAGGAAAACCCTCCAACGACCTCCACCGCCCTAACATAGGAGTCATCCACTCCAAGTGAGCAAACCTAGGTACCCTCTGTGGCGGCTCATCACAATGTATCTCTCTCTCCTCTGCCATCAGCGCCTTGTCATGGGGCGCAAGTGGTCCTCTAGGGAAGTCTCATACACACATCCGGGGTGTCCTCCTAGGTACCGGCCCTCTGGAAGGTCCAGCAGTCATATGGCGTGTCGCCATAAAGGTAGACCCTAACATACGAGTGGTAGGGTCAGTGGGAGCAGTAGTAGGTGGGACCACAGGTGCAGTCGGTGGTGGGGTGATGTAGGCATCACCGGTGTCATCAGATAGAGCTCTCGGGTGAACTGGTGACTCACAACTCTGGTGCTAGCGTTGCTATGGTAGGAATCCTCAGTCAGCTCCTCATCAGAAGCATACAAGTAAATTGGACTGTGCCTCGACATGCTGAGACAAAAGAAGTCATAGGTGACGTGTCAGTCGTATGTTAGATGTATGCAAAGTATGTATGCATGCAATGAATGTTCTATCCAAGGCTATAGTCTAGGTCTCTAAGGTTTAAGGTCACTTAAAGAATTCTAGTTCGCTATAACCAATGGCTCTGATACCAAGTCTGTCACACCCCGCCAAACGATAATTACAATCAATCAATATAATAATATACGGAAGCCTTGTGATGTGGCGGGGCTGCGAACAGTATTTCAACCAACAAATACATACATACTCAGAGCATATGGTTATCGCACAACTTTATTTATCAAGGATGACAAGTTTAACAGTTGTTACAAAAGTAGTACGACTATGTAAGTCGTATCAGTAGTAGTAGAGTTTAAAACATTTAGTTTTACAATACATAAGTTTAATACAAGATTTCGTGAGTATGACTGCAGTGTTTGCAGTTATAGAGAGGAAATCCTTCAAAAGCGGTCCCAAAAGTATGTGGCATCCTAAGTAGTCCATGCTTGTCCATCCTGAATGCATGCGATTATTACTTACATGGCTAATTTCCTGTAAAACATAGAAAGAAAGTCGTCAACAAAATATGTTGAGTGAATTCATAGGTTTTATGTGAGTATGTGGTTTGTTAAACCAAGTTTATTATACAAATGAAATGTTATTCATTTAAATAATCAATAGCATGTTTGCAAAGTATAGATCTTGTAGGGTTGTTACCCTATAATAGCGTTTTGTGCAGGATGTTAGCCCAAAACATATTACTGGTTGTCTGCCAGTATAAAATGAGTAATCAGTATGTTTTCCGATATAAACAGTTTGTAGGATTCGTTCTTCCTAAAATATGTGAGAAATACTTAGACTTATGATCCCTCACAAGGTGAGCTAAACCTTACGAGTTAAACTAACGTGACCTAACCCTATAACCAAACCACAACCAAAACTTATGCTGTTTGCCTGTAGGACATGTAAGTATACGCTCCTATCCATAGGAGGGTCGTCATGGCAATAGTACTATTCTTATACTCAGTGGCTAGAGTCACCTAGCTAATGGTTATAGTCTACATGAGATAAGGTCTTTCATGCATACATTTCAAGTCTGGGTCCGTACTAGGATATAGTGTCTAATTCCCAAAACAGTTATGGAAATGTTATTCCACAGACAAACAATTTGTATAAAAGCAAAAAAGCATTTATGTAGCTTGCTGCATGTGTTCGCATGCAGTTTCTATGTTTACACCCTCATGTTTAAAAGCATAAAACATTAAAAGAGGGGCTGTGAACTCACATGTAGCGAGTCTTCAGCGAATAACAGCTAGTAATATAGTAGCCCAGATGCGTCTCTCAAATACCTAGACGCAAATAAATATACTTTATATAAGTACTTGGACTATTCGTTACGTTTAAGTGTTTTTACAAAGTTAGTTGGTGATAAGTATGTTGAAAAACAAATGTTATCTTTCGAGTTGCGTTTGTCGTTGAATTAATCCTTGTGTGTAAGTATATATAATTATATACTTATTAGTTGAATATATATATTCATATATATATAAAGTCATCATCATCGTGTGTATATATATATATATATAGTTTCAGTGTAAGTTTGTGTTTTAAAACTACACAACTCGATGGGCTTGGCCCAACCCATTGGACCCAATAGTAAGGCCCAATTAATACGGCCTATTTACATCTCCAAATTACTTTAGCCCATTAAGGTTTATGGTTTAACACTTTAGGCCCAACTTAATATCAAAACGGTCCGGCCCAATCAATAACATAACCCGATCAAAATGTAAATGTAATTATTTTAGTCCACTTTGTTTAGCCTAAAAATAGTTTGGCCCAAATACAAAATAATAGTTTTGACCCATTATAAACGTAAACCATTCGGCCCAAATCTTTACTCACCCGGCCCAAGTGTTGGAATAACCCATTTATAGTTTTTGTCTCATAATTATTTCAGCCTAGTACAAGACCAACGATATGGCCCATTAACATTTTTGGTTTAAATTTTTGATCCAACTGGGCTTGGCCCATCTATCCGGCCCAACTCACATGTATAAAAATAAAAACAGGTCACAGGACTTGAACCTGTGACCATTAGCTACCAATCATACGCCCCTACCACAAGTGTAACACTTGCTTTTGTTTACAATTTACTAAGTATATATATAAGTACTCATGACAGTTTGTGAAAAATTAGAAGAAATCAAAACAGGTCACAGGAGAGACTCGAACCTATGACCTTTCACTATGTATACATGAGACTTAACCATTAAGCCACCAAGACTATTATTGTTCTTCTTATGTAATTAACATATATATGTATTGACAAATAATGTTTTTGTTTTAAAAGCCCATTCGTAAGTTACAGTCTGTTTTCTGTTTTCAGTTTTTAATCCGAAATAGTATTTAGCTGTAATACGAGTTATAAATTTTACAAGTGATTTCAACAATCTTAATACAAGATTTATATTTTTGATCCTAACATTTAAACATGATTTTTACTTTTGATTCAATATAAACTTTTTGGGTTTTCATGAACATTTTATCATCATCACCAACATTAATATATACATACAACAATCATAAATCAAGGATTTTTTAATAGAAAATTTAAGTAAAAAGTTTCCTTACAATGATTTTAATGGTGATTATTGATGATGTTCTTGCTGTTTCTTCCCCAATTTTGATGATGATAAAAAATTATGATGATGGTAATTCCAATCGGTGGTGATGCCGAGAGGAAGAAAGAGATGGTATAAGATGATGATCGATAATTATATGATGATGAAAATGATGTTATTGTGTATGTGTTTTAGTTGTTGAAGATGAAAAATTCTGAAGACGATGTGTTTTTGCTTGCTTCCTCCTTGTTTATGTCGTGGGTTCTCAAAGGAGGAGAAGAAAGGGAACTCAAATAATTGAGTTAGTTGTATCACTCAAATGTGAGAGAAGGGAGTGTATTATATGAATTTAAAACCAAGTTCTTCAACTGGAGGTAAGGTGTTGAACAGAGAAATGTCGACTGGAGGTAAGGTGTTGAACAGAGAAATGTCGACCAGATATTTTCTTAGTGTAATTTGTGTAGGTTTTTAGCCCGTTAGTTTCGTGTACGGGTCCAATAAAGTGTGTTAATTTACAGTTAAATTGCGCAATAATATTTTGAGGTAATTCTCCAATAAAGTGTGTTAATTTACACTATCATCATCTCCATCTTCATCTTCTTCATCAAGATCATTATCAAGTTCATCATCATCCTCAAACCTTCGATCTTCAAATCGTAAGGAATTGCCCACTTTTTCTTGTTATTTCTTGTTAAAAACACTTAATATATCATGTATGAACATTATATTAACTATATTTGGTCCAAAAATAAGTTAGATCTTGATTTTGAGGGAAAAATCGTCGAACAGACGTGAGTGTCGCACGACCAGATCCAGTATAGCGTCACTTCCTTAAGTGACGCATTAAGTGTCGCATAAAACCCTAATCTTGCGCCACTTGCCTAAGTGTCGCATAAAACCCTCTTTTTGCGTCACAAACTAAGTGACGCAAATTCAAAACCCGACACTTGAATCCAACACTTACAACCGACACTTGCTTAAGTGTCGCCCCATATGCGTCACTTCCCCAAGTGACGCTAACACTTCAGAATTTCCCATTTTATGCGGCACTTCCCGAGTGTCGCATAAACCCCTAAGTGACGCTATAAGTGTCGCTAAAAACAGAATGTTTACAACTCATTTTTCACTAAGTGTCGAGACTCAAATTTTACCAGCTAATTTTACTCCGAAATGGAATTTCGGAGCGTTTTTCACTACAACAACATAATAGAAATAAAAAAATTTCAAGCTCGACCCCAGCCATGGGCTCTGCCCCTTGGACCCCGCCAGGGGTTGCCACCCCTTGGACCCCGCTACCAGGGGCGCTGCCCCGGGACCCCCGTTCACTGTTTCCAAACCTTAACGACAAATGAATACTTACACAACTCGCTTAGACAAACTGATTTGTCTCATACTCGTATAACCTCACGTGTTTAGGACACTAAGAGGTTACCTATCGGATGACACACATATCGTAGGATCGCTAACTCCTCAGGTGAAATCATAGCCCCACTCTTTCAATTGTTTTACTGTTTTCGGGGTGAGACACATGCGCAACTATTGTTTTGTATGATAATGATAAACTTTTATAATTCACACTTACCTACGTTACTGTATGTAATACGAAATGTGTAATGCTTAGGATTACACCCATCATATTGTCGTAGAACAATATCAATACCTAACCTAGGTAGGTTACAATTGTACTTCACTAGATCTTAAACAATGACTACCATTTTATAACCTGATTAGGTTATCACAACACTTTGACCGTATTGTCACGGGACAACCTTATAGAATAAACTAGAACTGATTAGTTCTACCTACACTGGATGACAGCTAGACTTTTACAGGATTATTCTTCCTTTTAGGAACTAAGACTACCAATACACTCCATAAGTATTAGAATGGAAATTGTACTTAAGTGAACATTTCCCCAAGACCTAAATATACTTGCTAGGCTGAGGCTAGGAGTATATGTTAGTAACACACATTAGTGTAGACTTCTTATACTAATACAAAACAACTAGGTGATGAGTTATTCTGTAACCTAGGCTTACTGTGCTACACCTTATATCTAAGTAGTGTGTATACATACTTAGATACAATAAATTACTTTCATGCACTACCTGATACTCTGTTACTTGTGTTTGTGAATTTACTTATATATATATATATGTATATATATATATTATATATATATGTATATATATATACACACACACATACTCGTACTCTATCTCGAGCACTTGGTGCTACCTATGATCTACATATGTATATTGGTATACATACACTTATACAAACATAATTACTATAGTCGTGCATGTCGTGGTACTGCCGGCTCTCAATTACCCTAGTCGGACATGTCGTAGTACTGTCGGCACTCAATTACTCAAGTCGGGCATGTCGTGGTACTGCTGACTCTCATACATTGCTTGCGAGCAATCAATTCGATGCCAAGTGGGCACAAAATGATGCCACAGTTAGAGTGGGCACAAAATGATATCGCGGTAAAGCGATACAAATCACAAACACATGGATGGGAAAGCTTATGCTCGTGATCCGCACTTATTCACAGATCAGCGAGTTTACACTCGAGATTCGCATTAGTTAGCGGATTCGTGAGCTTTCACGCTAGGTCGTTAACTCAGTATTTGATTTAAATACTCAATCATAGTTCTGCGGGATTACAATTTCATGTTGCTGGAGGCAACACAATATGCCAGGGGGCACACTAACACCTTACTTATGAATAAGTAATATTAATACTTGTTACCATATGACGTGGTCATAAACATACTGTTGCGCTGCGCACCGGTCGTTGGAATTCATAATGGCGACGCAGCAGAGCAGTGGGTGTTTTTAATTTATAAGGCTGGGGCCTAGGGTTACTTATTATGCTAGCACAAGATAAGTATGACCTAGGATCGTTCTTCAAAGCGTGACAAATTGAAACTAGGGGGTATAGAGGCTTTTATGTGTTCAGCTGGGGTTGAAAGAGTTGGTTTAATGTTTTGGGTTTTCTTATCCTAATTTAAACTAGACTGAATTAAAAGGTGGAGGTTACTTCGGGCGTTCAACAATTAAAGCGATTGTCTACTATAACGTGGTTTAGAAGTGGTTAAATATGGAAAGTTCCAATGAGGATAAGTTCGTAAGTTGATTAGAGCTATTCTACAATCCTTCCACCGGGCTGATGCGGAGGTATCCACAATCAGGCAAATAGAATGTCACGGGGATTGCACAATATATTAAAGTGTACACCGAAAGTTCTCTCAAATGTACACCCACATTATCCAACAGTTAACCTCGAATCCTATTCCCCAATCTCGGTCGTCAGAGATGCCCGAATCATGGCATAGTTTGTTGAATAAATAATCTTATGAACGTGGGTTATCCTCACCGGAATAGGTTGGGCTAACTGGTCTAAACGGTCGGATAATATGTCATCACTTATTCGTACGAGTTATCATCATTACTTGGGGATGTTACAAGACAGGGATGATTTGTGTTACAAATGGAGACCTAGGTAATACGTTTGCTATTCGATTCATAATAAAACTACCTTCGGTCGTTCTGACTTCCATACATTTGTACTCCGCCGTAAGCGTTTCCAGTACTATATCAAAGAACAGTCGAATAGGGGCCGTCATATTACTTCACGAGGATTAATGCCATTTAAATTTTACTATTATGATGATCCTAAGGCAACAATCAAACAAGAACATGCAATAAGACGATCAAGGCGACAATTTAATTTAAGCATGCAAAAGTATCATCTAAGTTGAGGATATTCCGAAAGTTGTCTCAAAAATATCGTCTATATGAATTTAATCTTAATCTACCTATACTCCCATGTTCCGTGTCTCTTGGATCCTATTTTGGTCTAGAGAACACCGGCCATGCCGATCTTAATGATTCAATCTAACATAGTATAACTAAGTGACCTGTATCCTATGAGTTAGCTACGTTCATTTTTGGATAAAGTTTTAGTCATAACATGAGTTGGGCAGATAAACGATAAAGATTTAATTCCTATATCCATTTGTAATATAAACCATCCGCAATCTCAAAACATACCACATAGTCACATATTTAATACTTTTCTAAACGACTATCATAGCAGACAATTGAGTTATTTAGCTAATCATGGCAATTCTAGCATACATATTTATATTTATTAAAGAAAGGACAAACATATTAAATACGAAAGATAGATTGACACCTGGAAAGAAGTACAATAACTCGTAGCTAAAATATGCGTCCCGGAGCACCTCTATACAAATCTTCCTTAGCTAGTTAATTAGCTAGCCTAATTAACTAGGGAGAATAAAAGAAAAGAAAATACAAATGTGTTGGTATTTTTAAGTGTTTCTTGGTGTTTCCAAGTTCTAAGGTGTGTGTTTTCAAATGAGCCCATGCCTCTATTTATAGAGGAGCTTTGGTGCATTTTAGCCAAAGGAAGCACACATTAGCAAAAGGTGGAAAAGGTAGTAGCACCAAGTACAAAAGGCGAAAAAGGTAGTGGCACCAGGAATGAAAAGTAGGAAAAGGTCTAGCACCGGGTACGAAAAAGTACCAAAAAGTGCAATCCGTGCGGGTGGCGGGCAGCAGCCGGCGGCTGGATGGCTGGCGGCGGCGGCCGGCTGCCAGTGGCACCAGTCTGCTGCCGGTTGCTGCGTTTCTCGATTCGTGCGTATTTTCTTTGTTATGTGTCCGTTTGCGTTGGATTCGTAATTCAAAAACAAAGCCTTTGATGAAAAGAAATCACAAAAATATGTCTCTGAACTTTAGATGTGTCGTACGAATTGTTTGGATCTTCCAGAGTGCGTAGAATCTTCGTTCTTCGTCCGTTTCAGTTGATTCTTCTTCTGTTGGATTCGTAATTTGAAAACGAACATCTTGGGTCAGATAGATGTTGGTGATGGGCTCTTTTATCTTGAAATATCGTTTTGATGTCTTGAATCTTCAAACGTGCGTGGAATCTTCGTTTTTCGGCCTTTTTGCCTGATTTTTCTCGTGTAACCTTGTTTTGATCTTCTTATCATTTTATCAATGATTTTTGCATTATTTGAGTCCAAATTCTAAATATTGCTCCAGAATGAGAGAGATATCGGTGGTAAAAACGTGACTTTTTACGCGATATCAAGTATCCCACACTTAGAGCTTTGCTTGTCCTCAAGCAAATCTTCATAAAATTGTGATGAAAGGTGTCTTGTATTTCGGAGAACTTTGATTCCTGCAAGTTTGGTAAAAAGATTTCGGACGAGGTTCCATCCTTTTGATAGTTTTCCAAACCTTTGGTTCTAACAAGCTTTCTTTTTAATCTTCATAATGTAAGATATACATCACTGGGGCCCTCACAGGTGGTCACTCAATTCACTCAAGTGTATCGGGTTTCCTAATTTCTAATTCACTCAGGGGCCAGTCATGTAGCTCTTCCGTTGTCATAAGCTTGATCGAGAATCAAATCTACAATACTTAAATGGGGATGGTGCTATTTATCCCTAGACATTCGCAAGATGGTAGAAGTGGTGTATATGGATGAAGGGTTTTGTAGGTGGTTTATTTGGGAGTTTAATATAGCCTAAGTGTTGTTTATGATGACTTATCTTTGGTGCTTAGTAGTGCTTTTTTCTGGATTTTTCTCCTTGAGAGCCTTCTTTTGCGTCTCTTCCTTTCAAGTTTTCTTTTGATGAACCTTTCCCTTGGCATTAAATGATCCTTGGGCTTTTAGGTTCCTTCTGACAGCTTTGCTGAATTTTCTTTTTCTTGGAGCTCCTTTTACAGATGGTGTTCATCCTTTGGGGAACGCTCCGTACTTCTTTACTGGATTTCTTTTTCTTGGAGCTCCTTTTACGGATGGTGTTCATCCTTTAGGATACGCTCCATACTTCTTTGCTGGATTTCTTTTTCTTGGAGCTCCTTTTACGGATGGTGTTCATCCTTTGGGGAACGATCCATACTTTTGATAATTCTTCTGTCAGCACAGAAACTTAGGCTATGGTCAAAAGATGAAAGAAGGAAGTGAATTTTTTGAAAAGTTTAAGGCTCAACATGTTTTCCACTGAAGGTGAGCACTGGTTGGGTTTGTTGGTGAGGGTTTTATGAGAGGGTTCTTATCCTAGGGAATGTCGAGGTTTTCTGATTGCACCTTCGTCACGTATGACGCCCATTTTTGTAATCTCGAAATGTATTCTTTGAACAAGTTCTGATCCTAGAGAGCATACATCGGCACACTCACAATTGAAAAGTGAAGCATTAAAGATGAATGCTTTTATATGGCTCAAGATTCCTCACTCATTTTGGGTAGTTTTGTGCCTAGTCATGCTATCGCTTGTTTTGAAACTTGGTTTGAAGTTTTATCAAAGAGTTTTGCTTGTCATAGTCGTTTTACCAAACCTTTTGAACTTTTGTTGACCAGAAATACCTTCCCTTTTTGATTTTGAAAATTTTGCTGAAAATCTGAGTTTTGCTAAAAAGTTTGATCAAAAGTTTATGTTGCGTTACAGTAGTCAATACTACTGCTATCCCACACTTAAAATAACATTGTCCCTAATGTTCTATTTCTAAGTTAGGTTAATCCCACACTTAGATTTTTAAATAAGGGTCAATATTTTCGAAGTCATTTTCTATTTGCGAGTTGTAATCCCACACTTAGAGTTTTACTTAGAATTTTAGCGTGTTAAATTGAGCAAAATAAGGTTAGAAGAGATACTTCCTTGTGCTGCGTGAGTTGCCATTTGATTTTATGGACCAGGCTCAAGTGTGTGAATTTGCTGGAAATGGACCAGGCTCATTAAAAATGCACTTGTTCCACAAATTCTACTTTGAATTCTGCATAGTACACATCCTTCAGAAAACACAAGTGTTAATACAAGTTAATATTAAACATAAAATAACCACTAAAAACTAATCCGTGTCAGGATAGAGCGACTCCCAATTGGTGAAGTCATCATCCATAAAGATCGTGTTTTCCACGATCGATGTAGGAGATTCTGACTCCTCGATGGTATAGACAGGATATGTCATGCCATCCTCTGGATCCTGAATCCAAACGTCTAGGGCAGCAGTCTCCTCCTCAAGTGAGTCCATGAAAGTGGAGTGGTCCTGCGCAGTCAATCTCCAAGGTGGGAATAAGTCCCACGGTGGAATGTGCGGAGCGGGATCAGGTCCCATCTGAAAGGGGCACACAGGTGTGGAGGTAAGGCCCAGAGCAGTGTGGATCTCAGAGATGGCGGTGTGCTGGACCTCGAGGGCTCTCAGTATAGACCAAGTGACAGCTGGATCCGCAGTAGTAACCCCATGCTCAAAGGTGGGTACTCTGGAGGTTCCTGCGGTCTGTCCTGCTGGTCGGTGAGATGAAGGTAACCTGGAATGGATGAGACGTAACAGGAATGACTCTTGAACGTACACCTCCACCGAGTCTGCCGATATCTCATCCAACCTAGGAGGTGGTGACTGGGATCCTCTGACAGTCCTCATGCTACCACCCGGTGATGAACTCCGGGAGTGATGCATGGCACGCGAGCGTCTCTGACTGGGGGCTCGTGCTCTGTCTGACTGCGAACTCATCCTGCAAAATGCAAAAGGTTAATGGTCTAAGATTATTAGTCTTTTGTAGGGCGAGGTACTGCATAAAAATTGGATTAGTTTAAACATAACAGTAAAGGAAAATTAATGCTGAGAACGTAAGATAGGCTTGGGATGCCTCCCAAGAGCGCTTTGTTTATCGAGTCTCGTAGCTTGACTCTTTTATACCCATTTATCTATTAGGGCGGTTCATAGTTATAGACTTCCTCATTTGAGGGAAAGTCTTCTACATAGTGTTTCAGTCGGTGACCGTTTACCTTGAAATTTCCGTCTGGAGATTCGAGTTCGATGGCACCACAGGGAAATACTTTAGAGATTGTGAAGGGGCCGCTCCACCGTGTTTTGAATTTACCAGAAAATTTCTTAAATCGGGAGTTAAAGAGTAGAACTTTATCACCTGGATTGAAGCGTGTGGGGCGGAGCTTTGAATCGTGGAGTAACTTTGTTCTTTCCTTAGATTTGTAGGAACTTTCATAAGCTTGATCCCTTAACTCTGCTAGTTCATTTAGCTGCATTCTCCGGTGAGTTCCTGTTATCGTAGGATCTAAACTATAGTTCTTCAGTGCCCAGTAAGCTTTGTATTCTAGTTCAATCGGGAGATGACATTCCTTTCCATAAACGAGCCTATAGGGAGTTGTTCCTAATGGCGTTTTATAAGCTGTCCGAAATGCCCATAAAGCATCGTCTAGCTTGTCTACCCATCTTTCCTTGTGTTGACCGATTGTTCGTTCCAAGATCCTTTTCAGTGCATGGTTTGTAATCTCTGCTTGTCCATTCGTCTGCGGGTGATAGGCCGTAGAGGTTTTGTGTGTAACCCCATATTGTTGCAATAGTTTCATAAACTGAGTATTGCAAAAGTGCGTGCCTCTATCGCTGATGATTGCTCGAGGTGTTCTAAACCGACATAATGACTGCTTTAAGAACTTGGTTACGACCCTTGAATCATTTGTTGGAAAGGCTTGGGCTTCGGCCCATCTTGATACGTAATCGACATCTACTAGAATGTATTCTTATCCGTAAGATTTCGGAAATGGTCCCATGAAGTCTAATCCCCTTATGTCAAATATTTCACATGCTTGGATATTCGTTAATTGCATTTCGTTACGCGTTGTGATATTTCCAAACCTTTGGCAAATATCGCAGCGTCTCACCAAGTCTTGTGCGTCTCTGAAAATGGTAGGCCAGTAGAATCCTGAGTCGTAGACTTTCTTTGCTGTCAGGTTAGCTGCATGATGTCCTTCGGTAGGTCCGTGATGGCTTTGGTGGAGTATATGTTCGGCTTCTTTCCCATCGACACATCTTCTTACTATTTGGTCGGGACAGACCTTGAATAAATATGGATCATCCCAAAAGTAATATTTGACATTGCGGAAGAACTTTTGTCTCCGCGATGAGATCATTCCTTTTCTTGCGATCCCTCCAACTACAAAATTGACAATGTCTGCAAACCAAGGATCGTCAGTGAATTGCGAACCTTGTTCTCCTAAACTCATTAGCTGCTCTTCTGGAAATCGATCTTTAATATCTCTCTCTGCAAGTTGTTCCATTGACGGATTTTCAAGTCGACTTAAATGATCTGCAGTGACATTTTCTGCTCCTTTCTTATCCTTTATTTCTATGTCGAATTCTTGTAGGAGTAAAATCAATCGTAACAATCTAGGCTTTGCGTCTTGCTTTTTTGAAGAGGTATTTTAGAGCTGAGTGATCCGTATATACTATTGGTTTGGACAATATCAGGTAGGATCTAAACTTGTCGAAGGCAAATACTACGGCTAGCAGCTCTTTTTCTGTAGTTGTATAGTTTTCTTGAGCATCTGTAAGTGTTTTGCTAGCGTAATAGATTGGGCGAAAGTGATTATCCTTCCTTTGACCTAGAACTGCCCCAACTGCGAAGTCACTAGCATCGCACATGATTTCGAATGGTAGGTTCCAATCTGGAGTGACCATGATTGGTGCATTTGTAAGCTCCTTCTTCAGGTAATTAAAAGCCTTCATGCAGTTCTCGTCAAACACAAACTTGATATCTTTTCCTAGAAGGTGGGTGATAGGTCGAGAAATCTTGGAGAAGTCCTTGATAAATCGGCGGTAGAACCCAGCATGTCCTAGAAAGCTTCTAATGGACTTGACGTTGGTTGGTGGTGGAAGTTTGGCGATGGTTTCGACCTTTGCTTTGTCTACTTCAATTCCGGACTTGGATATTCGATGTCCTAAAACTATTCCTTCCTTCACCATAAAGTGACACTTTTCCCAATTTAACACGAGGTTTGATTCTTCACACTTGGTGAGCATTCTATCGAGGTTGGACATACATGATGCGAAGGAGTCTCCAAAGACAGAGAAATCGTCCATAAAGACTTCCATGCATTGTTCAATCATGTCATGGAAAATTGCAACCATGCATCTCTGAAATGTTGCAGGTGCGTTGCATAATCCAAACGGCATTCGTCGGTATGCGAAGGTTCCGTAGGGACATGTGAATGTCATCTTCTCTTGGTCCTTCGAATCGAGCGGGATTTGGAAATACCCGGAAAAACCATCGAGGAAACAGTAGAATTCGTTTCCTGATAACCTTTCGAGCATTTGGTCAATAAACGGAAGCGGGAAGTGATCTTTGCGAGTGGCTTCGTTTAACTTCCGATAATCGATGGAGACTCTCCAACCGGTAACTGTCCGAGTTGGTAAAAGCTCATTTTCTTCGTTTGTAATGACCGTCATTCCTCCCCTTTTTGGTACGACTTGAACAGGGCTAACCCAAGGTGAGTCAGATATTGGGTAGATCAATCCAGCATTTAAGAGTTTGATAACCTCTTGTTTGACCACGTCCTGGATCTTAGGGTTTACCCTTCCCTGCCTTTGTACTGATGGTTTGAAATTGTTTTCTATGAGAATCTTGTGTGTGCAGTAGTTTGGACTGATTCCTTGTATGTCGGAAATTTTCCATGCAATTGCCTTCTTGTGCGATTTCAGAACATCAATGAGTCGGGCTTTCTCCTCGGGTTTTAACTATTTTGATATTATCACCGGGAGTTGTGATGTTCCATGGAGGTAAGCGTACTCAAGGTGAGGTGGTAGTTCTTTTAATTCTAGGTTTGGTGGTTCTTCGATAGATGGCTTCATTCTAGCTATCTCGTCTCTATTCAGCTTTTCATATTCAGCTTGGAATGGTGCTTCGTCCGTCTCAGGCTCAGATGTGGAGATTGATGCTATTTCAACCCACTCAGTTTTATTTGAGAATTCGTCTGTCTTCAGCTCGTACTTGTTTACTGACAATGAGGAAACTTCATCATTTCTGGTGAGGATGATCTCTCCGCGTTAGTGAATTGGAATTCTTGAAATTGAGCGGATGAAGATTGGTTTATGGTGATTTCAGGGTTTGAAAACGGTAGTGATTCGGGTTGATTGGCTAATTGTAGTTCAAACGATGGTGGCTCAACACTCATTTCTTTGAATGAATCCAAGATCTCTCTGATTGAGGGAAATGGGTTTGGTTCATTGAATATGGGTTTATCTCTCGTTAGCCAAGGTATCGGTGTACCGCATCCTAATGGAACAGCGATTGTTTTGCCATCGATGTAAGGAGACTTCTTTTCAAACAGCGGAAATAGTAGCTCATTGGATCTTGTTGGCGAAGCGATTGCGGAGTGCAGCCTAGGGTCCTCATTACACAGTTTTCGAACGGTGATTATAGTGTTGGGTATCGGATCCTGGCTGGATGGTGCTAGTACTTCGTGGAGATGCTCATCAAAAATATCCTGCATGGTATCACACAAACCAAGGTCCTCTTCCAGAGGTTGCTTCATTAATCGATCGACATTAAAGGTGACTTCCTCTTTCCCAACTCTTAATTTTAAAGATTTTCGTTAACATCAATTACAGCCTTGGCAGTATTTAGGAATGGTCTGCCTAGGATGAGTGGGATATGTGTGTCTTCTTCTATGTCCATGACAATAAAGTCCACTGGAAAAACGAACTTATCGACTTTGACCATGACATCTTCAACAATTCCTCGAGGGAGTTTTACTGATCTGTCAGCTAATTGGATAGTCATACGAGTAGGTAATAGGTCATCTAATCCTAATTTCTTGTAAAGGGAATAAGGCATAAGATTAACACTAGCACCTAGGTCTGCTAAGGAGTTACTAATTTGAATTCCTTGAAGAAAACAGGGTATGGTAAACCGTCCAGTATCGCCTAATTTAGGTGGGAGACCACGTTGTACAATTAATGAACATTCAACATTCAAGGGTAAACTAACTATTTGCCTAAGTTTTTCTTTGTTTGAAAGGAGTTCTTTAAAGAATTTAGCACACGAGGGCATTTCTACTAAAGCATCTAATAATCTAACGTTTAAGTGAAGGCTTTTAAATATTTCCATATATTTACTGAATTGGGCTTCTTGCTTTTCCTTTTTAAGTCTGCCAGGATAAGGTATTCTCGTTCGAGGTACATTATCTGGAGTTTTGGCTGGTGATGGGTCGGGTATTGTGACAGGGATGTCAATTAACACATTTTCACTAGGTGTAGGTGTGGGCAAAGAAGTGTTTTCGGGGGTGTTATCTGGTGGCGGTGGATTAACTCTGGTCACTTTTCCTCCTCTAGTTACGATTAACAAATCATCACTTGGTGGATGAGTGGTGTCATTCGTGATTACCGACGTACTTTCCTCAATAAAACTTAAGTTTTTCAAAATGGATTTCATGTTAGAGATTAATTTTTCTGAAATTTTTATCATGGCGTCAATGTTATCTTGAAATTCAGTTACTCTTTTGTTTATAACGTTTTGTTCGAACATAAATTCTGACAAAGATCGTTTTGAGGAAGGTGAGTGGTTTGTAGGTGAGGTAACAGTTAAAAGTTGGGTCAAAGACTCATTTGGTGTGGGGTTGGTCCAATCAAAGTGTGTTGTCGTAATTGATTAAAAAGCGGTTACTAAAATAAAACTAATCCTAAGGGCAAAAAGGTAACTTTTGATTGATGTTAATCTTTCAAAAGGATCGCTTAAGCACTAAAGTTACTAAATCCTAAAATCGGTTACCGATGCTCCTCGGCAGCGGCGCCAAAAACTTGTTGCGCTGCGCACCAAAAGTTCTCTCAAATGTACACCCACATTATCCAACAGTTAACCTCGAATCCTATTCCCCAATCTCGGTCGTCAGAGATGCCCGAATCATGGCATAGTTTGTTAAATAAACAATCTTATGAACGAGGGTTATCCTCACCGGAATAGGTTGGGCTAACTGGTCTAAACGGTCGGATAATATGTCATCACTTATTCGTACGAGTTATCATCATTACTTGGGGATGTTACAAGATAGGGATGATTTCTGTTACAAATGGAGACCTAGGTAATACGTTTGCTATTCGATTCATAATACAACTACCTTCGGTCGTTCTGACTTCCATACATTTGTACTCCGTCGTAAGCGTTTCAAGTACTATATCAAAGAACAGTCGAATAGGGGCCGTCATATTACTTCACGAGGATTAATGCCATTTAAATTTTACTATTATGATGATCCTAAGGCAACAATCAAACAAGAACATGCAATAAGATGATCAAGGCGACAGTTTAATTTAAGCATGCAAAAGTATCATCTAAGTTGAGGATATTCCGAAAGTTGTCTCAAAAATATCGTCTATATGAATTTAATCTTAATCTACCTCTACTCCCATGTTCCGTATCTCTTGGATCCTATTTTGGTCTAGAGATCACCGGCCATGCCGAGCTCAATGATTCAATCTAACATAGTATAACTAAGTGACCTGTATCCTATGAGTTAGCTACGTTCATTTTTGGATAAAGTTTTAGTCATAACATGAGTTGGGCAGATAAACGATAAAGATTTAATTCCTATATCCATTTGTAATATAAACCATCCGCAATCTCAAAACATACCACATAGTCACATATTTAATACTTTTCTAAACGACTATCATAGCAGACAATTGAGTTATTTAGCTAATCATGGCAATTCTATCATACATATTTAAATTTATTAAAGAAAAGACAAACATATTAAATATGAAAGATAGATTGACACCTGGAAAGAAGTACTATAACTCGTAGCTAAAATATGCGTCCCGGAGCACCTCCATACAAATCTTCCTTAGCTAGTTAATTAGCTAGCCTAATTAACTAGGGAGAATAAAAGAAAAGAAAATACAAATGTGTTGGTATTTTTAAGTGTTTCTTGGTGTTTCCAAGTTCTAAGGTGTTTGTTTTCAAATGAGCCCATGCCTCTATTTATAGAGGAGCTTTGGTGCATTTTAGCTAAAGGAAGCACACATTAGCAAAAGGTGGAAAAGTTAGTAGCACCAGGTACAAAAGGCGAAAAAGGTAGTGGCACCAGGTACGAAAAGTAGGAAAAGGTCTAGCACCGGGTACGAAAAAGTACCAAAAAGTGCAATCCGTGCAGGTGGTGGGCAGCAGTCGGCGGCTGGCTGCCAGCTGGCGGCGGCTGGATGGCTGGCGGCGGCGGCTGCCTGCCAGTGGCACCAGTCTGCTGCCGGTTGCTGCGTTTCTCGATTCGTGCGTATTTTCTTCGTTACGCGTCCGTTTGCGTTGATTCTTTTTGCGTTGGATTCGTAAATCAAAAACGAAGCCTTTGATGAATAGAAATCCCAAAAATATGTCTTTGAACTTTAGATGTGTCGTACGAATCGTTTGGATCTTCCGGAGTGCGTAGAATCTTTGTTCTTCGTCCGTTTCAGTTGATTCTTCTTCTGTTGGATTCGTAATTTGAAAACGAACATCTTGGGTCAGATTTTTCTTGTGCAACCTTGAATATTTCTTGAATCTTCAAACGTGCGTGGAATCTTCGTTTTTTGGCCTTTTTGCCTGATTTTTCTTGTGCAACCTTGTTTTGATCTTCTTAGCATTTTATCAATGATTTTTGCATTATTTGAGTCCAAATTCTAAATATTGCTCCAGAATGAGAGAGATATCAGTGATAAAAACGTGACTTTTTACGCGATATCACATACTCAAATTGTACTTAGGCATGGATTGCCACACCCTCGATATGACTATGTCATACACACACTTGTTAGCTCCTAGGCATGGATTTCCTGACATCATCATAGATATACCATTACCTGATAGGTATCAAGGCATGGATTGTCATTTTCCTCGATGTACTTATGTACACTACTAAATCACTTAGGTACAAGATACCTCAATAGGTGCGTTACACACGGATTTTACAATACTATAACAATACAAATCAAAATCGTGGATTTTGAATCATTTTCCAAAACATACAAGGTTTATACTTTATGTCTTCAACTAACAATCCTATGAATTCACCAGCTTTATAGCTTACTCGTTTTAGCATGTGTTCTCAGGTGCCCAGCAGGATTAGGATTGCTACAAGATATGCTAGCTCGAGTTGCATGTTTTCAAACATCCGGATTTCTCTGCATAACTTTTGTATTACAAATTATGTATTGAAATTATTTTGCGAAATCACAACTTGTATACACTTATATTTTGGAAGTGTATATTTTCAAACGTCTCATTTAGAGTCGTTCATTATATACCTTTGTGCTCGTGATATTTGATTTGGTAACACCCGACCCGACTGCTTCCGCAACCCGAAATTTGGGGGTGTTACAATTAGGGAAGCAAAGCTACCCTCCATATACCTCTCTTATAGTTTGTTCACTATGGCTGGGCTAATTTATCAATTGACTGACAATGTATTTAACCTTTAATCATATATATATATATATATATATATATATATATATATATATAATATTATACATATAATATCTCTTGAAGATTAGGGTTGTACTTTAACCTTTTAAAAATTGAGTGGTCTATTTTTAAACAATTTAAAATATTAGTATCTAAATAGTAAATTCACATTACTTATTTAGATAATTATTTTTCTCAATTTATCTTTACCTACATACTATTGCAAATAGTTATATGCATATATTTATTAAGCTATGGCTCTCTTACCACTGTTGGGTTTTCTATTTCCCTAACTAGAATATTATACAGGCAGCGGAAAAACAATAATTTGATAATCTATGGCAATTAGGAAACTAAAACTCTAAGGGATCTTAACTTAATAAAATAGAGCAATAAACAAAGTAGATAAAGGAAAACTACTAACCTTAGAGAAAACCATTTTCTCACGCAGACCACCTATCAGAGCTTCCTTACTTGGAGGTAAGTACCCGAATTAGAATACCTCTAATGCTTCAAACCCAAAAACCCAAGAGAAAGAAGAATTTTTGAATTCAGAGCTAAAATTCATATGAAATTCGTATGGAATAAGGTATAGGCTTGACCCCTATTTATACTAGAGAGGAAAACCCCGAATTTGCAGATTTTGACATTTAGCCGCAGAATATATGTGTTTGTCTTGGAATCCAAGTCTACGACTGTCACACTCCAAAAATCGGTAATCGTGTTTATTAAAGGTTTAGCGGAAGCTTTAGTTAATTAGCGGAAGCATTTGTTTATTTACAGTTTAACAGCGGGGGTGCTGACGTTACAATAGTGCATTCACTGTATCAGAGCATATGATCATATAGAACATATATATTTAAGATGCCATAAATTTAAAAGTTATTACAAAAGAGTACGACTTATCAAGTCGTACAAGTAGTGGTGTTGTAGAACAACATAAGTTTACAAAATACAAATTTATACAAGAGGGATTTCATAAGTATAACCAAAGGAATTGGTAATACAAAGGAAATCCAGGTGTCCCAAAAGTGGCATCATAACTAGTCTGGGTTGCCTACGTGCTTTATGCATGCAGAAGTACCTGAGTCCTAATTCCCTGAAAAACATAGTAAACCGTCAACATTGAATGTTGAGTGAATTCACAGGTTTGGTATAAGCGTAATTAGAACATGTTTTGTATAAATCATTCATGTACACAAACATAATGTTTATATGTATAGCAGGAAACACAAGTATTCTTATTAAAGAAAACATTTCCTATTTTACTGTAAGAATGCCATTCTTACTACAATTCAGTCGATGTGTTAGGAAACACAAGTTTAATCATAAACATTTCCATATATACAGTTGTAGGAAACACAGGTTTAACAGTCAATTAAACATTTCCTATAAAAGTTGTTTTGTCGGGAAACCAAGTTTATCCAATCAAGGTAAACGTTTCCTAAAAAGAAATCATGCGTAGGAACACCTGTCCTATTAGTTATCACAGGGAATACCCTTCCCAAATCAAATTGTAGTTTTGTTGTTTAGTTATGTGGGAAATGTAGACTATAACCCCTCTAAGGTGAGCGACACCTTTAAAGTTAAAGTAACGACTCCTAGTACTATAACCAATCCACGACTAGTTGATGTTGTTGCCTCAGTAACACGGTAAGTATACATTCCTCGTTACGAATGCCGTCGTGTGGTTGGAATGACCAACGAGTTATATCAGTGGAAGGGTTGTCAAATCGATAGTACTATCTGTATACTCAGTGGCTAGAGTCACCTAGCTAATGGTTATAGGTTGCAAGTACTGGGACTTATGTGCACTACAACTACCTCACGTAAACCTAGGATCGTACCAAGATTCGTTGTCTTATTCCTAAAAAGTTGTGGAAAGGTTTCATATAGTTAACAGTTGATTTATAAAGCATAAAGCATTTATACAAATCAATTTGATATAAAAGCATGTCAAGCAATTATATAAACAATTAGCATGTAGTAGCGCATAGTTCTATGTTTTCCACCCCTGGTTTTAAAAGCATTTAAAACAAGTAAAAGGTAGGGGCTGTGAACTCACGGGTAGCAAATCTTCAGCAAGCAATACAGCTAGTAATATAGTCACCCGATAACGTCCTCAAAGTCCTAGACGCAATACATATACTATATAAGTATTTGTACAATTTTAGTTGTTTGGCGATAAATGTGTTGAATAATTCGTTTGCGTGTAAGTATATACCTATATATACTTATTAGTTGAATATATATATTCGTATATATATTATTTGTCATCGTCATGTATATATATCGTTTGTTATTGTCGTGTATATACATATAAAACTTGTTGGTTATGTTTTGAAAACTTAATTATGTTAAGTTTTTATGACAGTATTATAGTTTATTAAGCTTTTATCAAAAGTAGCTTCACATCGCTTATAGTTTGTTAAGCTTTTATTAAAAGTAGCTTCACATCGCTTATAGTTTGTTAAGCTTTTATTAAAATAGCTTCACATGACATTATAGGTTGTTAAGCTTTTATTAAAAATAGCTTCACAGGGCTTTTATGTTGTTAAGCTTATATCAAGACTAGCTTCACATGACTTTTAGGTTGTTAAGCTTTTATTAAAAATAGCTTCACAGGACTTTTATGTTGTTAAGCTTATATCAAGACTAGCATCACATGACTTTTAGGTTGTTAAGCTTATATCAAGACTAGCATCACATGACATTACACTATGTGAAGTTTAACAAAAGAATATCTTAACACATTATTACCATGTGAAGTTTAACCAAAATAGCTTAACATAACATTACACTATAAATACAAATGACACGATCGTGTGGTTATAACACGTGCACTGTTCATCTTCGTTAAAACTCAACTCTGTACGTATGAATTCCCAAATATATATGCTATAACTCATTTTTATCGTGTTCTAAGTTATATACAACCATTATAAAACATAATAATACATTATAACAAGCTTTTCATACACATTAATCATCATAATTCAAGAAATATTCAAATATATATATATATACGAAATGTAAATGTTTAAAGCCTCACAAAGAGATGATTATGATGATGATGATCACTGATGATGATGATACGATGATGGTGATGATGATATTATGTGATCATTTTTGTTTGGTTTGTGTTTGGATGTTTGAAGAATTGAAGGATGAAGGTTTGAAGATTATGAAGGAAGGATGATTTTTGGTTCCTGCTTCCACTCTACTGCTGCTGCTGCTCGTTAACCACAGAGAGAAGGAGAAGAAAGAATTTGTTGGTGGGTGAATTATTGATGTTAGGTGCTACAGATATGTGAGGAAGGGAGTAATATTTAAATTGTTTCAGTGTTTGATTTTCAAAGGAAGGCATGGCTCGTACGAGTTGTGTCTCCCAGATATTTTAAAGTGGCATTAGTTTGGGTATTTAACCTGTTAATTCCGTGTATGGGTCCAATTATTTGTACCCCGTGTCCCACTCAATTATTCGTTTGTTTAAATTTTATTTTAAACTTTGTAATTGATAACTACAAAAATGAAATAATTTTATTTAAAATGATTAATAAAATTATTCACAGTAGTGAGACTGTACAGTTAAATTGCGTGCCAGATTTCAGTTGAATTTGGAAATTATATTTTGAGGTAATGTTCCAAATACTAAAACAGGATTCGGAAAATAAATACTTTTATTATTTTCGACCTTTAGGTACGTTTTATAGTTGTTTCTGTTCGTGTATGACGCGCTCGTCATGTTTAATATAAAACGTATAATATCGTATATTATTTCAATAATATAAGTTAATAATATTTGTAATTAATAATTTTGGAATTATTAAATATTATTATTATTATTATTTTATCACCAACTTTGTTGTATTTAATTTGTCGAGTTTAATACGTTCATTTCGTACGTAATTATATATACATATAACTACAAATCTAATACATCACGTATCACATAGTAAGTTTCACAAACTTAACACATAAAAATCGTTTTGAATTCACTAATCAGGGAATTACTCTAGGTAATGCATGAAGTTAGGTAAAGATTATTAACCTAAATGGAGGATTGTCACAGCGACCTCCACCGCCTTATCCTTTCTTTGTTTAGCCTCCTGTTAAATGTCTTACCCGCCGGCTAAATTGCAATTCCATATTCTTCCACCTTTTAATTACTTTTGATTTCTAATTAATTCACCATAATTAATAAATCAACTAATTAAATATAATATCAATACCAATTAATATTATTCCTTATTTATTTCTCTTGATTGTTAATTGAGGGCAACCCAAAAAGGACTTTACTTATAATGATAGTGTTACCAATTAGTTATGATATTGAACACTATTCCAGCATATACTGCTATTACTGCCACTACAACTGTATACGAGGAGCATGTTGGTGCCTTTTAGAGAAAAGCGATGATAAATTATGATCTGCCATACACACATATTATCTCGATGATTTCTGATCGAGATATTATTTTATATCAGAGCAGATCATCCAGGATTTCTTTCAGTTTGGTGATCACATGGACATGCCAGTTCTCTTCGAACTTATTCATCAACGGCGACATGATTCTTACGGGGTATTCGGGCATTCCCCATGATCAATACCGAAAGGCCAATCTCACAAAGGTCTGGAGGTATCTTATGCATGTGATGATCGTGTGTTTATCGGTCAAACTCCCAATTTCACTATTACAGAAGCGGTTCGTGTCGGGGCGTGACTAATCCGGTAATCACAACACATAATTACAAGTAAACGACCTCTACATGAGACGTTTGTAAATTGTGGTTACATAACCAAAATAAAGTGTTTACAATATTGCGAGTTCGCAAAAATGATTTCATTACATATTTAGTAGTACAAAAGTAATGCAATGAAATTCCCATATATTGATGGCATGCGACTCGAGCTATCATATCTTGTAGTAATCCTAGTCCTGCTGTGAACCTGAGAATACATGCTAAAACGGGTCAACAATAATGTTGGTGAGCTCATCCGATGAGTTTGCGTAATTATAATTAATTATGTACGCGTGTATCTATAATATACGAAATGTTTTAAGTACTTAACCTAATGTGATGCTAAATACATGTATTATCGTGAATGATCTTTGGTAATGACAACTCTTAAGTACGGGTTGTTACATTCTCCCCTTGTTAGGAGAATTTTGTCCTGAAATTTTGTTAGACGTAGCAGTCTGTGTGTCACCTAAGTATAGGTTTGTCATGTGTCGAGTAGTGTGACGTTCAGTTGTATTTTTCTTCCTCCCCTTGTTAGGTTAGTGCCCTACTAGCAACTAAAGGAAGGGAGAGGAGGGTTTCGATTCGATGACCTTCCACGTTCGAGACACAAAGGCCAATTCGTTAGTTCACTAGTGTATAGTTATGATTTGCGGTAGTAGTTTAGAGTGACTTTGTTAATCATCTGTGTTCTAGAGACTAAGTTAGGTGGTGATATCATAGGGAAAGCTACACTCTGTAGGCATAGTACAAGAATTAAGATAACTAAGTCATTGTGGAGGAACGTACTGTACCTAGATATTGTCAAGCGTTCTTGTTAACATTCAGACAGTCATTCATGAAATGTCCAGCGATTCCACACTCGAAGCAGACTTTGACTCTACAGTTCCAAGTCTGATGTCCATAGTTTTTGCACCTGTTACAAGGGGTGCCACATGGTCCGTCATGATGGTTGTTGCACTCGGAGCAGAAAGGCTTGCTCCCTTTATACCGATCCTCATGGGTTCCTGCAGCATAGGCCATGACAGTTTCTGGCCTCTTTGCCAGTTGTTTATCCTGATTTTGATCGTCGTCCTCATCCCACTTTCGTTTCTCAGCCTCAGTGCTTTTGTCCTCCGTATTGTTTGGTGCACCGTTTCCCGAATTAGCTCTATCTATCAATGTCCCCATCCTAACAGCTTCATCAGTTAAGCTTTGAGCTAGCTCAACAGCACTCTTAAAGGTGGCGGGGCGAGAAGAGGTTACTAAACTCCTAATTTGAGGTGCTAATCCCTAGATGTACCTCTCAATGCATTTGTATTCCGGAGTCACCATGTGTGGTACCAATCGTGCTAGTTCCTGAAATCTGGTAGTGTAACCTAATGACATCAGCACCAATCATAATAATATTCCACAGTTCAATTTCGATCTTTTGTAACTCACTACGAGGACAGAACTCGTCCATTATCATGGTCTTCAATTCCTCCCATGAGAGCGAGTAGGCAGCTTTTCGTCCAAGTGTTTGGACCTGAGCGTTCCACCAGGTTAGTGCCTTGTCGGCCAGTGTGCAGGTTGCATACTTCACCATACAGTCGCGGACACAGTTGCTAATGTTGAGTATAGACTCCATCTTCTCGATCCAGTGAATGATCCCTATGGCTCCTTCAGTGCCATTGAATGTGCTTGGTTGGCAAGCCAAAAAGTTTTTGTAGGAACACCCTCGTTGGGTATTCTCAGGGTTTTCAGTCATGGTGTCTCTTGCCGTGTTTGACTTCTGGTATCGCGGTTTCTACTTGCCTCATACTGGGCGATACCTTCAGCAACACATCGTTCGATGATTTGTTCGGTGGTTTCAATAGGAGGTGTAGTGGTTCGTCGACTGTTCCTGGTTTTTCGCTGCTTAGGTGGCATGATTGTGTTCTGCGATAAATAAAATGCAGAAGTCAATGCCAGAGTAAGGAATGTGAAGAATAGCGTTCACATTGAAGAGATTCTATAAAGAAAGCAAGAAAGGATTTTTTTTCTTAGAGGTACGCCGATTCCAATAGTTAAACATGACGGCGAGTGAATGACGAGCTTTCGATAACCAGTGTACCGACTACTATGTCAAAATTTCCTAACTCTACCGGGGTAAGTCTATCTCGAAGAAATGACCCTCTAAAGTTAGGGTACATCCCGGTACTATTTCTCCTGACCCGATTAACTTACCACCGGCAAGTCCTACGATGTATTTTTTGTTTAGCTTAAAAGGTTTAGTTTCTGATAGTGGACGGTAAGTGTTAGATTTTGTCCTTGAAATCATGAGTCGTTCTAGCAGAATGTTAGTCGCCAATTTCATGGCTGTAGTGGTATCAATCGAGGCCTATTCATACATATATCATATATATTATAGCCTAGTAAGTATGGTACGTAATAGTTTTGGTCCCATTTCTATCGTAATCCAAGTCTACTACCGTATCTCTGTTCATTAAAACCATTTTAGATCTCTAACCAATTCTCCTTTAATTGTACATAGTTGACCAGGCTATGTTAAATTAAAGTCAAATGATGAAACTCCCGAACCAATCATAATAAACAAAGTATACAACTTAAGAGTAATAGTCTAGGGTCACTAATGCAATCCTAGTTCGCTATAACTATGGCTCTGATACCAATCAGTCACACCCCCAATTTCGCTGTTACGGAAGCGGTTCGGGTCGAGGCGTGACTAATCCGTTAATCACAACACATAATTACAAGCAAACGACCTCTACATGAGACGTTTGTAAATTGTGGTTACATAACCAAAATAAAGTGTTTACAATATTGCGAGTTCGCAAAAATGATTTCATTACATATTTAGTAGTACAAAAGTAATGCAATGAAATTCCCATATATTGAAGGCATGCGACTCGAGCTAGCATATCCTGTAGTAATTCTAGTCCTGCTGTGAACCTAAGAATACATGCTAAAACGGGTCAACAATAATGTTGGTGAGCTCATAGGTTTACATAGTTATAATCGAAGTCAAAACCATAGTAAAATTCATAATTTAAATCCCCAAGTTTTCAAAGTTGTCAGAGTTTTCAAAGTTGGGACATAACCAAATCAAAGTATGCCATTTCTAAAACCAAAGTTTAACCATAGATGGAATCGTAGTTGGAATCGTAGTGGGACTCGTAGTTGTTATCATAGTTTCCCCGTAGTTGTTATTGTAGTGGGGCTCATAGTTGTTATCGTAGTTTCCCCGAGTTGTTATCGTAGTAATCGTAGTTTCCCAAAAACAGTTCAGAGTACAGTATAACACAAATCATAGAACGAGTTCAAACAGTTCAAAACAGAGTTCACATAGTTCAAAACAAATTTCAAGTAGTTAGTAAATCAGAGTTCAACTAATTCATAAGTTAGAATTCAAAGTAGTTCGCAAAACAGAAATCAAGTAGTTCAGAGTAGTTCATAAAACAGAGACAAAGTAGTTTATAAAACAGAGCAGGTATCTCACCCTAAAACAGTTTAAAAAGTGGGGCTATGAACTCACCTGAGGTTGCTAGCTTTCCTAAACCGAAAATAGGTCTAGCTCATAACCTTCTAGTACCCTAAACACATGAGGTTATAATGTAAGTAGACGACCCTATAGTTCATGTATTGCTAGTTGTCAATCAACTTGTATTATCCAAGTGTTTGTTGTATTAAAACGTTGCAGCCCGTTGATGAAGTTTAAGTGTGTAGTAATAATTTCCGAAGTTATTATTATAATGTTTCATTTCATTGTATACTTATAAAGTATATGTATTTGTATGTTCACGTGGTGTCGTATAAAGTATGTTTATTGTTACACAAATTTGATACTTGGTAAATGGGTTTGTGTTGCTAACGGATTATTTAGTCCACAAAACCTCAAACCGCTGGTCAAAGCTGGTCAAAACTGCTTGGTTTGACTTGAAACTTTTACACGACACTTAAAATGTTATATTACTTGTAGAAAATAAGTTTCATGTTCATTGACAACAGTCCAAAATTCGTTTTTACGTTGTTACAAAAACAGTCCACAAAATGTTTCCATCAGTTTTCCAGTCTCGTTAGTGGCTCGTCTTAGCTATGTTATTGTCCAAAATTCAATCCAAGAAAATTTACATTATTCCCCTGTCTTTTAGCTTTCCAAAACATATTTTTGTGTAATTCTTAGATGTATAAAACTCATGAAATAATTTTGTAACCAAAGGTGTGTCTAGCATCTCGTTTTTAGTACATATGCTCACTAATCAAGATATAACTCAATGTGTGTTAAATTTCAGAGAAAGTGGTCTAAATGAAAGTTGTTAAGGACAAAATTGGTGACATTTTCCAATGGTCTCAGTGTCTAGATCCTCCAGAATCGCGAGATATACACAAACAAAGCGACTGATTTTCCAGACCAGAAAATCAGTCTGGCCTATGTACTTTTATTCCTTTTCTTTAAAATATAAAATTACTTTTTTTAATTATGGGGCTGGTAAATTACGAAAATAGACTTGATGAACTTCATTTTAGGCTCAAGAAACAATCGATTTGGTGAAAGATTGTGTTAGATATGGCCGATCTAAACTCGGCTTGTGTTTTGTCCAGTGGGTAAATGCATTATCCAATGGTTAACCGCAACTTGTGAACGTTTTTGGCCGGATTTTTGGAAAATAATCGACTGAGATGAACAACAAACATGTTTGTATACTTAATCCAAAGAGATTTAACGAAAGAATGAGTAGATCTACCTCCAAAACGTGGCTTTAAGGATGGAAACGTGAGGTGTGCACAGATTATGAGCTTCTCGCTTTGTTCTTGCTAAAACTGACTTTGGATGAAGCTAGATGATGATGGTTTTCTTTGGAGACTCTTGGAGAACGTGGATAAGAAGGGTGGTTGTGATTTTCCTGCTGAAAATCTCAGGGAGAAAGAGAAGTAGAGGATAAGGTGAAAGAGTGTGTTTGTGTCAAATGTGAATGAGGTAAAAAAACAAAGGGAATAACCTATATATACCCATGAGCTTGGGCTGGGCTTCTTGGGCCTGTTTAGGCCGACCCTGGGCTTGTTCCTGGGCTAGCCCACCAGGCTCGGGCTTGAGGTCTTCGTCCCTTGAGCTCGTGTTACACCCGATTTTCGGTTAGTCATTAATTGTATGTTATAATGCGATAGTTTCATTAAACTCATTAACGTCCCATATATGTTAATATACTTCGAAGTATTATTTTAAATACTTAAATTTGAGTTTCAAAAATATAATTTTTGACTCATTTGGTTGTCGGACTCGTTTTGCATGTTTTCGATGCGTATGATACGTTTTATTGAAAACGTAATTGTTTTTTTTAGTATTATTATAAAATAATATTTCAACGTTATTAATAACGACTATTTTTATACAAAAAAATAGATTTAAGTTACTAATGGGGTGTTTCACCAACGGCCGGGTGAGTTTGCGTAATTATAATTAATACATGCGCGTGTATCTATAATATACAAAATGTTTTAGGTACTTAACCTAATGTGATGCTAAATACATGTATTAGCGTTAATGATCTTTGGTAATGATGACCCTTAAGTACGGGTTGTCACATTATCGAGCAGGAAGGCCAGATTCGATGGTATGAGTCATTCGACCGCCTCTGCTATGCTCGCTTTGGTCTAAAATAAGCCCTTTAACTTTTCAAGTTGTATCTTTCGAGCTATGGTGGACAACGTACAAACCGGGGACAACAGATGGAATATATACCCGCATTTTATACACCTTTGATCAACCATCTGCTTACAGGGCTTCTGGTGAACGTAGCTCACCGCTTCAGGCAAACTCCAAAAAATATTCGCATCTTTACGGTTTGTGGATGATGTGACGCAAAAAGTCATATTTTTAAGTACGATATTCTGTATTTTTTGGGCACATCTTTAGTGAAAACACTTTAAAACAACCATTATTTACAAAAAATTACTAAAGTGCTCCAAATATAGACGTTGCTATGAAAATCACTAAAAACGTCCATATAACGAGCAAAACATAGTGAATAAACAACAACCATCTCTTCCACCCTCATTTCCCTTATGAGAAACACATTCTAACCTTATTATGTGATGTCATAGGTAAAAACTAGACGGGAGAATCAAGAATCATGCAAATCAGATAAAGAATGGAAGAGATACGACTTCTACATAATGTTAAAAGTCATTCCAACCATGCTTAAGCTACACACATCCAATTTATATGACATTGGTGCCATTAGAATCGTAACAGAATTATGAAGCTGTGGGTGAAAGAATCAGGTCAAACGGACGTGTAACGAAGGAGATACGGGCATTTTAAGCAACATAGGAAAACCGACGGACCCCGTATACGGCCCTGGAGACCGTATACTGCCCAACAGAGACCGTATACGGCCCTTGCAAGACCGTATATAGCCCCTAAAAGGACGTATATGGCCCCTCTTACCCCGATTGGTCTATGTTCATGCTTCGTTCGCTTGTACGCTGTGCTGTTTCGCTTGTACGTATGATTTGAGACTTCACCTATAAATAGGGGTCTCCACATCCTCATTTCACACACCTCATTCTCATTCTTCACTTTCTCTATCTAGTTTCTCTCTCTAGGGTCTCTCTCTAGTCCTTTTCTCTAGTTTTTCTCTCTAGGGTTTATCCCTTGAAACTATTGGGAAGACAAGGGAGAATCCTTTTATTTTCTTTATCAGTTATATAGTTTAATTAGTAGAAGCTAGTATTGTAATGCTTGGATATTATATGAAGAAATAAAAGCTGTTATTCTGCCCACAATTCGTATCAGTATTATCTATCCCTTCTAATATTAATTTTTCATAATGTTCTTGTTTGATATTTGTAATTTATTGATGTTGGAAATGTTTATTGCTATGTTTTGTGAGTAGTTGGTTGGATGTTTGCCATGATTTAGATAGTTATTGATGATGTTACATTAATCATTTATTTATATAATTGGGAGTTGTTTTACTTTGTTATCCGTCTAACCTTATCATGAATATACATCTACTTTCTCTTCACCCTTTCAAGAATTTCACGTGACTATTGCCTTAGTTTTAGAACTTTGCAAACCCTAGCTACGTAGAGATAGTTATCTCCAGCTATAGTATGAAGCTATGAACTTTCCTTATAATGGTACGGTACTTCGTATAGCGTTGTAAACACCTCGAGTGGAGTACAAATACGTGAAAGCTAAGGAAATGCCATAGGATTGTTTCATCGTGCATTACCTAGAAGTGATCCTTCTTGAACTATGGTCTAGGAATCAAAACTGTGGAAATGCATGTTGCACAGTATACCGTTAGTACGCCTAAGATCCGGAAAGCTGTTGAAATGCTTAATTGCCCAGTACACCATTAGTACATCTAGGGTTTGGAAAGCTGTGGAAATGCCTAATTGCCCTGTACACCGCAATTATTCCTAGGGATGAACACTTGAATATAAATGAGGGTGTATGTTTATGACGGTAGAATATATGCTTAAAACAAGATAAATACAGAGTTCTGTCAAGAGAGCATTGATGCTCAAACATGCTTAACTCTACATACCCGATAATTTAGAATAACAAAAGTTAACAACTAGTACATAGTTAGATAATAACATATAAACTTAGGGGTTAAAAAAAGTCAGTAGATAAATTGCGGTCTGTTACCTTATGCTAGCATCCCGGATACATATATCCATTTAGAGGGTCACTTTGTCTTTATCAAGACAAGTGTGGGGTTATGAAAATAGTCTGATTAGATCAGAATCATGATATCCTAGGTACACAGTGACGTATGTATTTAGAACCGGAACTAAATAAGTTGGGTCCTAGTGTTTACACCTAAGTTTATCTGTTTATTAGCTGAATGTGTTCCCAATAAACATCATCCCAACTATATTCTATCCTAAATCATGGTGAACCACATCTTGGTTATCCTTGAGTGTTACATGCATGCTAGCTTCCAAAATAAATAATAAAATTTAGAAACCTGCTACATAATGAGAACTTTTTAAACTATCATAAATGATTTATACTTACAATAAGGACTAACAAAGGGCCACTAAAATAGCTGCTTGGTTAAAAATTGGTAGCCGTCTTCACAATGGCATCCAAGATGTAGCCACACCAATCAAAATGAAGTATGTATACATCATTGCAATCAACTAGTGGTATGACTGATTCATTGATGGAACCATTTGTTGAACACTCAATTAGCAAAGTTGTTATGAAGGCAAGGGAATTGAGTTTGTACAATCTGTCACCTTGTATAATTGATCATCCAGTCATGATTACGATTCACAATGATTATTTCTTTACCCATGACTTCAAAATGATCTCTAATCTCTTCAATGACCTCTGGTCCTCTTCTCAACGGATTATAAAAATAAATTGTTTATTCGCTAACTGGAAAGTCCACAATTTCATGAATCAGATGTTTGGTCACTTTAATTGCCCTGCCATCTTGAAAGTTTAATCGGCATATCCGTGGATCGAACATTTGCACAACAAAAAGACCCAATCTTAAAGCACTATTTCAAAGTCGAACCATTCAAGCAGCATCCCAAATCCTATTTCAAGTATGAGCCCCATCTGCTTTAATGTAGAAGCTTTTAGTACTGATGTCAACCGACGTGGTGAAGATATAGCCATTATCTTTCTAAACACAATCTTCTTTGTAGCTTTTCTTCTTTTATTTGGTGCTCTTTTCTTCTCTACTTCAACCTTTACACTTTTCATTTTGGTTGACTTTTGGTACGCACTTTCTTTCGCTGATTTATCAATGAAGTGAAGTATCGGAATGATGCCATACAAAACTCTTAGCAATTTTTTTTAAACAAAGTAACAACACATAAAATGCAGTAACAAGACATAAAACATGCAGTAAAATAACTTTATTAGTTTTATCATTTCTAGTGTAAAAGAAAGCTTCAAAAAACACCGTACAAATTTTCAGGAGTCATAAAATGCAGTTAAAATGATTCAAGATGCATGAGACTATTTAATATTAATATTTTCAAGTATAATATACAAAATCAAGTCGTATAAACACATAAAAATCATCAAATAAAAATAACAATGGCCAGATTTAAGATCATGCAGATGTAAAAACAACTATATGTATAAAACAAGTATATACCTCTCGCTAATGATTCTGCTTCATCGCTACCATCTGACGAGAAGTTTACATGCATCATTTGATCTTTTTTGTTCCCTTCGAACTTGTATCATGTTCTTTGTTGGCTTCTACGTGTAGTTGAGCAATAAAAACACAAAATATTTAAGTAGAAAGAAAGAAGAAAATAGTTATAAAACGAAGAGTAACATAGTAGGATCGGAAAAACTTACGAGTTGCTTCGTTTTTCTAATTTTTAGCGCATAATCTTGTTTATGAGACAAAGGTTTAGGTGTTAGTGATTTCAACATGACTTTTTTTATTTTGCAAAAACGATGAGTGTAGATCATCCGTGAAGGTGATGGATGAAAGAATCGATCTTCGGTGATGGTGATTTAATCAGTGTAGTGTGTGTTTTTTTTATGTGTTTGTGTGCGTAATTATCATGGTCTAGGTTTGTTTCGTATTTGAGTAGAGAGAGAAGGGCAGTTGAGTAAATGAGTCGCTTTACCCAACTAACCGATGGTGTCAAACAGTTTTACCAAATTGGCCCCTTGACCAAACTTAATTGCAAGCACACCCTTTTGCTTATGATCTGATCTTGGAAGTTGAAATCAAATGGATGGTGGAGATGATGTCTTCTTTTCCAGCTCCTCTAAATTGAGCATCTCCTCCGAACCGGACCCTATGGGAAATAGGTAATATAATACAACAATATATTATATTTGGATTATTGCAAGTGGGAATCGATTGACTCACCTAATATGGATGCTTGTATGTGAGATTGATATAATTCACTTAGTATTCAAATAATAAACATGGAAAACAAACAAAAACCGTTATATAATAATAATAATATTTATAATTATATTTGAAGGAATCGATCTGAAGGAATCGAATATGAGGGAATCGAATCTCAGCTAAAAAAGTTGAAGACAAACTTGAACCTTTGTAACACCCCATTTTCGAAGGTGAAAAAGGAGGTTACATTAACGATATTCAATAAGAACAAAAATCCACTTATTTCAAAAATCTAATGAATGAGCCATAAAATGTCTAAAAAAAAGGGAATGTGCTTTACAAAATTCTAATATGAAAGTTTAAATAATAGAGAAACAATAATCCAAGAAATCTCGAGCTAACTTTTCCAGCTTCTTCACTTCTCTCGAGCTCCATTTCTTACGATTCTTGATCACCTGCCTCATAGAAAGAAATGCGGCTGAGCCAAAAGCCTAGTGCGCGGATATAAATAAAAATAAAAGAATATAGAGATTTTATAAAATGGGGGAAGCAGTTTATTTACGGTGAACCAAACAAAGGCAAATATATTATCAATGAAATTCAAACGATCAAGAGCCCAATGGGGTAAGACAATCCGAGCTCAATACAATACAATATAATACAATGGGTACACAGACTGCAGATCCAAAAGTACCAAAAAATGGTGAACGAGGCGTTGGGCACTACACTTCAATCCACAACAATACAATACAATAACTATGGTTAACCAATGTGCCCCCTAAAATCTGTTATCACACAATAAATAAGGAGACGCCGTAACAATCCACCGTTACGGACGTGTCACGCCACCGGTGCCACGATGACATGCCTATGGTACCTCCATAGGAAGTTAATAGCTCGCATACCCAGAATAGAATAATAACACTAAACCAATATTGGGTCAATTCAAATAAAGCAGTAAAAAACGGCAATAGTAACTAGATCAATAATTTAGGCCAATAATATTCACAATGAAGGTCAATAAAAATAATATGAGGTCAATAACAGATGAGTCCATATGCAATCTTATAGTACTAAACAAAATCAAATTAAAAGCATATGCAATCTCAAGTTTACAATCAAGTTAGACCCATTAGACGCATAGGTTGTTCGATGTCATAGCTAGCGAATACCTTGTCCACAGTTGTCGGTCGAGTTTCCCTCCTTCACAATGTTAGCGTGATGTCGTCGGTTTAAATCTTAAGAGTGTTATTTAGGTGGTTCCATATTACTAAGGATAGGAAAAGAAATAATGGCAATTGACAAGATACGGTAAGACAAATGAAAAAGAATGAAGTTATTCGAACAAAAGGAATGAGCGGCCAAGAGGTGCAACATGAACGATCAATGATCAGAGAATATGAAAGAGTGGCATAATAAAGATAATCCTATCACATGGTACGCCAAATCCTCACAGGTCTTAACTTAAGTTTCTACAAGATGAACCTAGAGCTCTGATACCATAGCTGTAACACCCCATTATCGAAGGTGAAAACGGAGGTTACATTAACAATATTCAATAAGAACAAAAATCCACTTAATTCAAAAAATCTATTGAATGAGCCATACAATGTCTCCAAAATAAGACAAAAGGAATGTGCGTTACAAAATTCTAATATGAAAGTTTAACTGATAAAGAAACAATAATCCAAGAAATCTCGAGCTAACTTTTCCAGCTTCTTCACTTCTCTCTGTCACACCCCCCAAATCCGTTGATTGTGGTTAGTGAAAGCATTTAGTTAAGTATGGGGGTAATGACACCAATATTGTACATGCATACGTATCAGAGCATATGATTACAACCGAACATATATATTAAGATGTCAAGAGTAATAGTTACAGAGTTTACGATTCATCGAATCGTATAAGTTAAAAAGTAATTAAGTTATAGAAGTAGATTTCATAAATATGACTAAACAGTTTAGTTATAAAAAAAGAAATCCATCTGTTTTCAAAATGGCATCCTAAACTCTTCGTGGGTCGCCTAGAGTTCCATATGTGTAGATGGTTCTTACGTGCAGCTAATTCCCTGAAAAACATAGTAAAAGTCAACAATGAGGTTGAGTGAATTCACAGGTTTTGTGTTTACGTGTAAAGTTTCATGCTCAATGTGTTTGTAACGTTTTGCCATAGCAAATAAGTGATGTTTTGTGGAATGTCATCCAAAAGTTCATTTAGTTGGGATGTTACCCAAAATACAGTTTACGTGGGATGTTACCCATGATACAGTTTAGTAGTTGTTGTAGGAACGTCGGTATCCAATAAAATGTTTCATGGGAAAGTCAGTATCCCTGATCCAAGTCAGTAGGATTGAGTACCCAAGTCAGAAGGGTAAAACCAGAATAGTAGGAAAAGTCAGTGTCCCTTGATCCATGTCAGTAGGATCTAGTACCCAAGTCAGAAGGGTAAAACCATAATAGTAGGGAAAGTCATTGTCCCTTGATCCATGTCAGTAGGATCTAGTACCCATGTCAGTAGGGTTCAAATAGTAGGGAGTGTCAGTGTCCCTGGATCCATGTTAGTAGGATTCGGTCCATGTCAGTAGGAACAAATAGTTGCTCAAGTAGTAGAGATTTTGTATGCGTGCCCAAGACGTAGGGACTTCTCAATCAGTTTTGTTAAAAGTGTTGCTAGTCGTTCTCCAACATTTCCAAAACAGTAGCGGTCGTCCTCGGGTTTATCAAATATAGTTTAACTCGTTTGTGGTAGTTTGTAGTATGAAAACATTATTTCATAAACATCAATTCGTGTAAGACTTTAACAGTTTCAAGTATTCTAATCGTTCAAGTAAAAAAAGTATACAATCATGTAAGTAAAAGCAGTTGACTATGTTTTTCACCCCTTTTCAAAAGTAGTAAAATGGTAAAAGTAGGGGCTGTGAACTCACCTGTTGAGCTAAGTAGAGTGTGAGTGCTAGCAAAGCCTAAAGCCCAAGTCTAGTCCGAAACCTCCTAACGTCTTAAATGTATGAGATTAAATAAGTATGTGGATGTCTAAGTTAACCATCCATGCTAGTGCTCACATGACTAGATTATGTCCAAAGTGTTTGTTTAGTATATCGTTTGAAAATTGAAAACAAGTATGGCCCGTTGGTGACGTTTGTTGAGACACGTTTCGTGACAACAGAATTAGCTTGTAATAGTACTTTTATTATTGAGATCAAGTTTTATATCATTTTTAAACTTTAATATCAAAGTATTATCTTTTGGGTAAACATTTACATTATATTATAAAGTGCTGAAAAATGATGACCAAGGTTGACTGCGAACTGAGACTGCTCTGCGAACCGAGATTGCTCTGCGAACCAAGATTGCTCTGCGAACCGAGACTGCTCTGCGAACCGAGATTGCTCTACGAACCGACATTGCTCTGCGAGTTGAGATTGTTCTGCGAACCGAGACTGCTCTGCGAGTTGAGATTGTTCCGCGAACTGAGACTGCTATACGAAGCGAGACTGCTCTACGAACCGAGATCCGATGTTCGTGATTTTTGAGTAGATTTCAATTTTAAAGCATTTTTAATGGGGTTTTTGGACATAATCTTGTTGGGTAAACATTCTAGCATGTAAATAAAAGCTTTACAAGTAATTTAAAAGAGTTTTAAAGCTTTTTACCACTAAATCTAAATGAAGAAGATGAAGATGGTGATGAGAATGGAGATCTTGAGCTTAAATCATTTGATGAAGATGATGATGATGTCGGTTTTGATGATGATTTCAAAAATAATGGTGAAGATGGTGGTGTTTTTGGTGGATACCAAAAGTAGGTGTATGGGTGTGTGAGATGAGATGAAATGAGAAAGAAAATGAAAGAAAAGGGGAAATGGGTGGGTCGGTTTGGGTTCGCGGCTTTAGGCCGACCCGTTCAGGTCTCAAGCTCGCGTGTTCCCGTTTTCGTTTGCCCGATCATATAAATTGAGTAACATCTTTAACTAGAGTATTTTATCAAAATACTTTATCTGAGTTATAAAAATAAAACTTGGTTTTAATTCGTTTGTCGGGTTCATTTTGTATGTTTCGGTCGTGTACGGTTGCGTTTTCTTTAAAACGTGTTACACAATGTATTTTATCTCAATAATATAAAGTAAATAATGTTCGTTTGGATAAAATCCTCATTATTTATAAAAGTGGTCACCAACGCCCAAAATTAAGTGTGTCGACTCGATTCAATAGTTTCACGCATAATTATAACTAACTACAAAAATAGTAATACCTCACGTATTAAATAGTTGGGCTTTGCTAGACTTATCTCATACAGATAGTGTGAATTCACTCAAGAAGAGAATTAGTCTAAATGAGTGCAATTAACGTTTATAATTACGTCGAAATTGCGGGGTGTTACACTCTCGAGCTCCGTTCCTTGCGATTCTTGATCACCTGTCGCATAGAAAGAAATGTGGCTGAGCCAAAAGCCCAGTGCGCGGATAGAAATAAAAGAAAACGAATATGGAGATTTTATAAAATGGGGGAAGCAATTTATTTGCGGTGAACCAAACAAAGGCAAATATTTTATCAATGAAATTCAAACGATCAAGAGTCCAATGGGGTAAGACAATCCGATCTCAATACAATACAATCCAATACAATGGGTATATGGACTGCAGATCCAAAAGTACCAAACAATGGTGAATGAGGCGTTGGGCACTACACCTCAATCCACAACAATACAATACAATAACTATGGTTAACCAATGTGCCCCCTAAAATCTGTTAACACACCACAATGAGGAGACGCCGTAACAATCCACCGTTTCGGAAGTGTCACGCCACCGGTGCCACGATGACATGCCTATGGTACCTCCATAGGAAGTTAATAGCTCGCATACCCAGAATAGAATAATAACGCTAAACAAATATTGGGCTAATTCAAATAAAACAGTAACAATAACGGCAACAGTAACGATATCAATAATTTAGGCCAATAATAGTCACAATGAAGGTCAATAAAAATAATATGAGGTCAATAACAGACGAGTCCATATGCAATCTTATAGTATTGAAACGATAGCAATTATCAAACGTTATAGAACGGTAAACAAAGAACAAGGAATCCATACAACGTATATTATGAACAAAAGAAATAAGAGTAGAGATCCATACACAATCTAATAAACCGAAATCTTGTAAAATAAGTTCAGAATCCATACAATACTACATATAAATCAAGAGTGAAGGAATCCGTACCTTAGATTATACCCAGATGTTTAGCTAACTGATATCCAATTGTTTTCTTCTTTATTCGTGGATCGGTGTTGGCAATTAAATCGTGAATTAAGTCGATCGTTCGAACTCAAACCCCTAAATCAGCCACTAGTCTTGGAGTATTTAATTTAATGTTATGGTTTAAAAATATGGTGAATATTGTATAATTGAACTATCATGGAATTTGTTAAACTTTCGATATTATATGGTAATAAAATTATTATTTCAAGTAATTAGGATTTATCTATTTATCATTTATTTTTATTATTATTTCTGTTTGGTATCCATCTGGTAGTCAATTTGGTTTAAAATCCTAAGTTGGTTAACGTAAGATCAGAAAGCTAAATGCTATTATTTTCACTTAAACCCATTATTAGACAATTTGATCCTTTAAATTAAGGGTTAATGGCGTAGATCGGGTATGAACTTATCATTTTTTACCGAGTTAGGGTATGAACCCAATTTATTACACAGATCGGTAACAAACTTTCAAATTATGTTTTGAGTTAGGGAACGAACTTTTTTTTCACCTAACTCGAAATGTTCGTTAAAAAAAAAGTTCGTTACCTAACTCAAAACATAATTTGAAGGTTCGTTACCTAACTCGAAACATAATTTGAAAGTTCATTACCGACCTCATAATATAATTGAAAATTCGTTACCGACCTCGAAACATAATTTGAAATGAAAAAAAAGTTTGTTACCTAACTCAAAACATAATTTGAAAGTTCGTTACCGACATGTGTAATAAATTGGGTCCATACCCTAACTCGGCAAAAAGAAAAAAGTTTGTTCCCCAACTCAAAACAAAATTTGAAAGTTTGTTACCGACCTGTGTGATAAATTAGGTTCATACCCTAACTCGACAAAAAGTGATAAGTTCATACCCGATCTGCGCCATTAACCCTTAAATTAAACACAATCAATTTATTTAATTTAAACCCTATGCAACCACATCGTCGTTGACTCGCCTATTAATATCTCATTAATTTAAAATTATGGATATTACAACCTTACCCCCTTAAAATGATTTCGTCATCGAAATCAAAATTCTAACTATATTAATTTCACCATACAAAATTATCATTGTATAGAGTTCATGCGGCTAGTATTATTACTATTACTAAGATGTGTATATAGCATAACTATATTGTCATTTATTCATTTTTCCAATCATCTATATGTTTAAGTACTAAATGACATACTACAGTCTATCAATTTAAAAGTTCTAAATTTGCGGATATTACAACTCCACCCTTCTTAAGAAAATTTCGTCCTCGAAATTTAAGAAGAGTCGATAAGATTCGGTTACAGTTTACCTCATTTATTTTACAAAGTTACAAATAAACATATTTGAGTAATTCACTAACGTATAATATAAGTAACAATTAAGTTATATTAACTAGACATGACTTAAAACTTTTCGCCATGTACAATTACTATTATTTATAAAAAAAAAATTCCTCAAAATTAAAGTGATTAATAAAAACAAAAGAACATGATCTTTGACTAACACATACAAGTCACAAGAGAGTCAAATAAGGCACAAAAGAGGCATCAAATTCATGTTTAGAAAAGCCATAGGATGTTGCGGTATAAATAAGAATGCATGCTTCAAGTTTACGATCAAGTGAGACCCATTAGACGCATAGGTTGCTCGATGTCATAGCTAGCGAATACCTTGTCCACAGTTGTCGGTCGAGTTTCTCTCCTTCACAATGTTAGCGTGATATCGTCAGTTTAAATCCCAAGAGTGCTATTTAGGTGGTTCCATATTACTAAGGATAGGAAAAGAAACAATGGCAATTGACAAGATACGGTAAGACAAATGAAAAAGAATGAAGTTATTCGAACAAAAGGAATGAACGGCCAAGAGGTGCAACATGAACGATCAATGATTAAAGAATATGAAAGAGTGGCATAATAAAGATAATCCTATCTCATGGTACGCCAAATCCTCGCAGGTCATAACTTAAGTTTCTAGAGGATGAACCTAGAGCTCTGATACCATAGCTGTAACACCCCATTTTCGACGATGAATACGGAGGTTACATTAACGATGATCAATAAGAACAAAAATCCACTTATTTCAAAAATCTAATGAATGAGCCATAAAATGTCTCCAAAATAAGATAAACGGAATGTGCGTTACAAAATTCTAATATGAAAGTTTAAATAATAAAGAAACAATAATCCAAGATATCTCGAGCTAACTTTTCCGACTTCTTCACTTCTCTAGAGCTCCGTTCCTTGTGATTCTTGATCACCTGCCGCATAGAAAGAAATGCGGCTGAGCCAAAAGCCCAGTGCACGGATAGAAATAAAAGAAAATGAATATGGAGATTTTATAAAATGGGGGAAGAAATTTATTTGTGGTGAACCAAACAAAGGCAAATACTCTATCAATGAAATTCAAACGATCAAGAGTCCAATGGGGTAAGACAGTCCGAGCTCAATACAATACAATACAATACAATGGGTACATGGACTGCAGATCCAAAAGTTCCAAACAAAGGTGGATGAGGCTTTGGGCACTACACCTCAATCCACAACAATACAATACAATAATGATGGTTAACCAATGCGTCCCCTAAAATCTCTTATCACACCACTATGAGGAGACACTGTAACAATCCACCGTTTTGGAAGTGTCACGCCACCGGTGCCACGATGACATGCCTATGGTACCTCCATAGGAAGTTAATAGCTCGCATACCAAGAATAGAATAATAACGCTAAACAAATATTGGGCCAATTCAAATAAAGCAGTAACAATAACAGCAATAGTAACGAGATCAATAATTTAGGCCAATAATAGTCACAATGAAGGTCAATAAAAATAATATGAGGTTAAGAACAGACGAGTCCATATGCAATCTTATAGTATTGAACGATAGCAATTATCAAACGATATAGAACAGTAAACAGAGAACAAGGAATACGTACAAACGTATATTATGAACAAAATAAATAAGAGTAGAGATCCGTACACAATCAAATAAACTGAAATCTTGTAAAATAAGTTCAGAATCCGTACAATACTACATATAAATCATGAGTGAAGGAATCCGTATTATACCTAGATGTTTAGCTAACTGATGACCGATTATTTTCTTCTTTATTCGAGGATCGGTGTTGGCAACTAAATCATGAATTAAGTTGGTCGTACGAACTCAAACCCCTAAATCAGCCGCTAGTCTTGGAGTATTTAATTTAATGTTATGGTTTAAAAATAGGGTGCATATTGTATAATTGAACTACGGTGGAATTTGTTAAACTTTCGATATTTTCTAGTTATAAAATTATTATTTCAAGTAATTAGGATTTATCTATTTATCATTTATTATTATTTTTGTTTGGTATCCATCTAGTAGTCAATTTGGTTTAAAATCCTAAGTTGGTTAACGTAAGATCAGAAAGCTAAATGCTTTTATTGTCACTTAAACCCATTATTAGACAATTTGATCCTTTAAAGTAAACACAATCAATTTAATTAATTTAAGCCCTATGCAACCACATCGTCATTGACTCACCTATTAATATCTCATTAATTTAAAATTATGGGTATTACAAACTTATTGAAGCTGTGTTTGCTGATACAGGACAAAAACACATAACTTAGAGAACTGTTCGATTGTGGTTGCATGAGCTCCAGGATCTGGCTTACGACATAGACGATTTACTGGATGATAAGGCGACTAAAATTATGGGAAGAAAGTTATGTGATGAACCGCATGGAAGCACAAACAAATCTTAGGTATTGAAGAAGATCATGCCAACTTGTTGTACAAATTTCACTCCTCATAACATGATCACATGATGTATGGTCGTAACATGACCTCTAACCTAGATGAGATTACTGTCAAATTCAATGATCTTGTTGAGCAGAAAAATAATTTAGGTCTAAATATCAATGAGAAACTTGAAACTAGTCTAAACATAAATACTATTAAACGACTAGAGCAAACTTCACTGGTTGATGAGTCCACAGTTTTGGGTCGGGAAGTGGATCAAGAGGCATTGCTTAGTAAGTTGTTGAGAGATGAAGCATGTAAACAAAATGTGAGTGTCATGTCCATAGTCGGTCTTGGTGGGATCGGGAAAACAACGAGAAGTGGAATGTTCTTGAAAAACCACTTAGAGGGGCAATGGGAAGTAAAATTATCGTTACCACACGGAAGACTGCTGTTACATCAGTGATGAACTGCGCTCAACCTTATAATTTGGGGGTTCTTTCAGATAATCATGCTCTTTCTTTTTTAGCTAAATCTGCACTAGATGAGCATAATTTTGACAAGCATCCATCACTTATATCGGTAGCTCGATCTATCATCGAGAAATGTGATGGTTTGCCCTTGGCATTGATAGCAATTGGGAGGGTCATGAAAGGAAAGGGAAATGATGATGATGAATGGGAAAAGTTGTTAAACAATGAGATATGGAGTTCACTGGATGAAAGTAATATTCTTCTGGCTCTCAAGCTGAGTTACTATGACCTTCCGCTACATCTAAAGCAACTGTTTGCATATTTCTCTTTATTTCCAAAGGACTACAAGTTCAACAAAGAAGAACTTATCCTCTTATGGATGGCGGATGGGTTTCTGTCCCACTCAAAGGGCAACAATAGAATGAAGAGTCTAGGTCGCTGGTATTTTGAAGAGCTTCGGTCAAGGTCATTTTTCCAACCTTCAACGAATAGCGGATCAAAATACAGTATGCATGACTTGATGAATGACTTGGCTATAATTGTTGCTGGAGAGTTTTTCTTTATGTTAGATGATAAAATGGATCAAAATGATAGAGAGAAAGCTTTTGTGAAGTTCTGTCATTTTTCATTCAGAGGTCAACGAGGTGCAGAATACAGAAAGCTCAAGGAATTAAGCAGATTTAGTCGCTTGCGAACATTCTTACCGGTGTCAATTGGTTGGAAAGACTTCGAAACATTGGGCCATGTCCTTGTCGAATTGCTTCCCCAATTACAGTTCCTAAGGGTTCTAAGCTTGACTCAGTCTTCAATAACAGGGGTACCACAATCTGTAGGTGGTCTCAAGCATCTGCGGTACCTCAATTTTTTGAGCACATGTATCAAACAAGTATCAGACGAGGTCAGTGAGTTTTATAACCTGCAAAGCTTGTTGGTTCGTGAATGTAGGGAGTTATCTAGCTTGCCACTAAGTTTTGAATAGTTAAAATACCTGCGGCATTTTGACAACAAAAATACTACACAATTATAGAAGACACCCTTAGTGATTAGTAGGTCAACGTGTCTACAAACTCTCTCTAAGGTTTGTATCGAAGATGCTAATGGGTTTAAGATATCTGAGCTTAAGGACCTAGTGGATCTTCAAGGTGAACTTTCCATTTTTGGTTTGGAAAAACTGAAAAATCCACAACAAGCACAGGATGCCAACTTAGAAGGAAAGAAGAATCTTGTTCATTTGGATAGGGAATGGGTATTTGACGATTCTTGGAATTCAGAAATGGAATATGAAGTAATCCAAAGGCTAAGGCCTCACACTAAATTGAAAAAACTAATGATCTTGAACTATGGGGGAATGAAGTTCCCAGTTGGCTAGGAGATCACTGTTTTAATAATTTAAGAGCTTAGATTAAAAGGATGCAGAAATTGTACACATTTCAATGGTATTGCATTTCCATCATTAGAATACTTGAATATTGTTGATATGGAAGGCTTGGAGGAATGGTCAGATTGTGATGCTGACAATGACAAAACCACTGTTTCATTTCTTCATCTTCGTGAACTTCATAAAAAAAAATGTCCGAAACTGGCCGAGGTGTCAATTGGAAGTAAGAACATGAAATCTGTCATTACAAAAGTGAGTCTTAAAAGCTGTGATTCATTGAAGAGTTACAATTTCCTCAAAATTAAAGTGATTAATAAAAACAAAAGAACATGATCTTTGACTAACGTATAATATAAGTAACAATTAAGTTATATTAACTAGACATGACTTAAAACTTTTCGCCCTGTACAATTACTATTATTTATAAAAAAAAAATTCCTCAAAATTAAAGTGATTAATAAAAAAAAGAACATGAACTTTGACTAACACATACAAGTCACAAGAGAGTCAAATAAGGCACAAAAGAGGCATCACATTCAAGTTTAGAAAAGTGATAGGATGTTGCGGTATAAATAAGAATGCATGCTTCAAGTTTACGATCAAGTGAGACCCACTAGACGCATAGGTTGCTCGATGTCATAGCTAGCAAATACCTTGTCCACAGTTGTCAGTCGAGTTTCCCTCCTTCACAATGTTAGCGTGATATCGTCAGTTTAAATCCCAAGAGTGTTATTTAGGTGGTTCCATATTACTAAGGATAGGAAAAGAAACAATGGCAATTGACAAGATACGGTAAGACAAATGAAAAAGAATGAAGTTATTCGAACAAAAGGAATGAACAGCCAAGAGGTGCAACATGAACGATCAATGATTAAAGAATATGAAAGAGTGGCATAATAAAGATAATCCTATCACATGGTACGCCAAATCCTCGCAGGTCATAACTTAAGTTTCTAGAGGATGAACCTAGAGCTCTGATACCATAGCTGTAACACCCCATTTTCGAAGGTGAAAACGGAGGTTACATTAACGATATTCAATAAGAACAAAAATCTACTTATTTCAAAAATCTAATGAATGAGCCATAAAATGTCTTCAAGATAAGACAAACGGAATGTGCGTTACAAAATTCTAATATGAAAGTTTAAATAATAAAGAAACAATAATCCAAGAAATCTCGAGCTAACTTTTCCAACTTCTTCACTTCTCTCGAGCTCCGTTCCTTGTGATTCTTGATCACCTGCCGCATAGAAAGAAATGCGGCTGAGCCAAAAGCCCAGTGCACAGATAGAAATAAAAGAAAACGAATATGGAGATTTTATAAAATAGGGGAAGCAATTTATTTGCGGTGAACCAAACAAAGGCAAATACTTTATCAATGAAATTCAAACGATCAAGAGTCCAATGGGGTAAGACAGTCCGAGCTCAATACAATACAATACAATACAATGGGTACATGGACTGCAGATCCAAAAGTACCAAACAAAGGGGAATGAGGTATTGGGTACTACACCTTAATCCACAACAATACAATACAATAACGATGGTTAACGTATACACCCCCTAAAATCTCTTATCACACCACAATGAGGAGACACTGTAACAATCCACCATTTTCGAAGTGTCACACCACCGGTGCCATGATGACATGCCTATGGTACCTCCATAGGAAGTTAATAGCTCGCATACCCAGAATAGAATAATAATGCTAAACAAATATTGGGCCGATCCAAATAAAGCAGTAGCAATAACAACAATAGTAACGAGATCAATAATTTAGGCCAATAATAGTCACAATGAAGGTCAATAAAAATAATATGAGGTCAATAACAGACGAGTCCATATGCAATCTTATAGTATAGAACGATAGCAATTATCAAACGATATAAAACAGTAAACAAAGAACAAGGAATCCGTACAAACGTATATTATGAACAAAATAAATAAGAGTAGAGATCCGTACACAATCAAATAAACTGAAATCTTATAAAATAAGTTCAGAATCCGTACAATACTACATATAAATCAAGAGTGAAAGAATCCGTACCTGAGATTATACCTAGATGTTTAGCTAACTGATGACCAATTATTTTCTTCTTTATTCGTGGATCGGTGTTTGCAATTAAATCGTGAATTAAGTTGGTCGTACGAACTCAAACCCCTAAATCAGCCGCTAGTCTTGGAGTATTTAATTTAATGTTATGGTTTAAAAATAGGGTGCATATTGTATAATTGAACTACGGTGGAATTTGTTAAACTTTCGATATTTTATAGTTATAAAATTATTATTTCAAGTAATTAGGATTTATCTATTTATCATTTATTATTATTTTTGTTTGGTATCCATCTAGTAGTCAATTTGGTTTAAAATCCTAAGTTGGTTAACGTAAGATCAGAAAGCTAAATGCTTTTATTGTCACTTAAACCCATTATTAGACAATTTGATCCTTTAAAGTAAACACAATCAATTTAATTAATTTAAGCCCTATGCAACCACATCGTCATTGACTCACCTATTAATATCTCATTAATTTAAAATTATGGGTATTACAAACTTATTGAAGCTGTGTTTGCTGATATAGGACAAAAACACATAACTCAGAGAGCTGTTCGATTGTGGCTGCATGAGCTCCAGGATCTGGCTTACGACATAGACGATTTACTGGATGATAAGGCGACTGAAATTATGGGAAGAAAGTTATGTGATGAACCGCATGGAAGCACAAACAAATCTTAGGTATTGAAGAAGATCATGCCAACTTGTTGTACAAATTTCACTCCTCATAACATGATCACATGATGTATGGTCGTAACATGACCTCTAACCTAGATGAGATTACTGTCAAATTCAATGATCTTGTTGAGCAGAAAAATAATTTAGGTCTAAATATCAATGAGAAACTTGAAACTAGTCTAAACATATATACCATTAAACGACTAGAGCAAACTTCACTGGTTGATGAGTCCACAGTTTTGGGTCGGGAAGTGGATCAAGAGGCATTGCTTAGTAAGTTGTTGAGAGATGAAGCATGTAAACAAAATGTGAGTGTCATGTCCATAGTCGGTCTTGGTGGGATCGGGAAAACAACGAGAAGTGGAATGTTCTTGAAAAACCACTTAGAGGGGCAATGGGAAGCAAAATTATCGTTACCACACGGAAGACTGCTGTTACATCAGTGATGAACTGCGCTCAACCTTACAATTTGGGGGTTCTTTCAGATAAGCATGCTCTTTCTTTGTTAGCTAAATCTGCACTAGATGAGCATAATTTTGACAAGCATCCATCACTTATATCGGTAGCTCGATCTATCATCGAGAAATGTGATGGTTTGCCCTTGGCATTGATAGCAATTGGGAGGGTCATGAAAGGAAAGTGAAACGATGATGATGAATGGGAAAAGTTGTTAAACAATGAGATATGGAGTTCACTGGATGAAAGTAATATTCTTCTGGCTCTCAAGCTGAGTTACTATGACCTTCCGCTACATCTAAAGCAACTGTTTGCATATTTCTCTTTATTTCCAAAGGACTACGAGTTCAACAAAGAAGAACTTATCCTCTTATGGATGGCGGATGGGTTTCTGTCCCACTCAAAGGGCAACAATAGAATGAAGAGTCTAGGTCGCTGGTATTTTGAAGAGCTTCGGTCAAGGTCATTTTTCCAACCTTAACCGAATAGCGGATCAAAATACAGTATGCATGACTTGATGAAAGACTTGGCTATAATTGTAGCTGGAGAGTTTTTCTTTATGTTAGATGATAAAATGGATCAAAATGATAGAGATAAAGCTTTTGTGAAGTTCTGTCATTTTTCATTCAGAGGTCAACGAGGTGCAGAATACAAAAAGCTCAAGGAATTAAGCAGATTTAGTCGCTTGCGAACATTCTTACCGGTGTCAATTGGTTGGAAAGACTTCGAAACATTGGGCCATGTCCTTGTCGAATTGCTTCCCCAATTACAGTTCCTAAGGGTTCTAAGCTTGACTCAGTCTTCAATAACAGGGGTACCACAATCTGTAGGTGGTCTCAAGCATCTGCGGTACCTCAATTTTTTGAGCACATGTATCAAACAAGTATCAGACGAGGTCAGTGAGTTTTATAACCTGCAAAGCTTGTTGGTTCGTGAATGTAGGGAGTTATCTAGCTTGCCACTAAGTTTTGAATAGTTAAAATACCTGCGGCATTTTGACAACAAAAATACTACACAATTATAGAAGACACCCTTAGTGATTAGTAGGTCAACGTGTCTACAAACTCTCTCTAAAGTTTGTATCGAAGATGCTAATGGGTTTAAGATATCTGAGCTTAAGGACCTAGTGGATCTTCAAGGTGAACTTTCCATTTTTGGTTTGGAAAAACTGAAAAATCCACAACAAGCACAGGATGCCAACTTAGAAGGAAAGAAGAATCTTGTTCATTTGGATATGGAATGGGTATTTGACGATTCTCGGAATTCAGAAATGGAATATGAAGTAATCCAAAGGCTAAGGCCTCACACTAAGTTGAAAAAACGATATTTGATACTTGCGTTCACATGTAAAACAAAACAAGCTTGTATCCTCACCCCTAGAGTAAAAACGGTAAAATAGGGGCTATGAGACTCACCTGAGTCTAATGAGATGTTATCAAGCACAATTGATGGTTTACAAGAGAAATGATGTCGTCTCCAACGACTGAAACCTGCTGGGCGTCCTAAACGCGCAAGGTTTTAATGATTAGATGTGGAAACCTGCTGGGCGTGTTTAACGCGCAAGGTTTTAAATGATTAGATGTCTCAACAGACCATCTATGCTAGTTGTTCTATTAACTAGTTATGTCCAAATCAAATTGGATAATGTTTATGTTTGAAGTTGAGAAAGTGTATACGACTCGTTGGTGACGGTTTGTAATAATAATTTCAAACTATTATTATTATACATGATTTGTTGTACTTATAAAAGTATATGTGTTTCGTGTGTAAGTCGTATCGTATAAGTTTAGTTGTTTCTCAAGTTCGTTATATCCATTACATTTTATTTCATAAGTTACGGAATTTGGTACGGGTCCGAAAACTGAAATATGCCATTTTCGACCCCTAGACGACCCCGAAAGGCCTAAAACCGCCTAGGCTATGATTGGGCCGTTTTCGAGTGACCGTGTGACTTTTAGCCCAATCCGTTATAATAAATTTTTACAAAAATTGTTCCGTTTCAGTAATCTAGTCGTTCGGCTATAAAGCTCTAGCCGTTCGGCTATGGAGCACCTAGCCGTTCGGCTATGGAAGTCCAGTCGTTCGGCTATGGAGGACCTAGCCGTTCGGCTAAGGGAAACCTAGCAGTTCGGCTGATCTAATCCAGCCGTTCGGCTCAGGGACCAGTTTCAGGTCTGTTCGCGAAATCAGTTGGGAAAACGAGTATAGGTTCGATTTTTGGACATAATCTACTTGATAGAACACGAATACATGAAGAAGAAGGCTATATGAAAAAGATGATGGTGATGATGCCGAAGAAGATGATGAAGATAGAGATGGTGATGATCCTTTGTGGTTGTTGCTTGTTGTTGTTGTTGTTGTTGGTACTCGAGAGAGAGACCGAGAGATAGAGAAGAGATGGAGGAAATGGAAGAAGAAAATGAAGAAGAAGGAGAAGAAGTAGTCGGCCAACTCCAATTATTGGAGCTGGTTGGCTCCCACGCGTAGTACAAAATACCCGTGTTTTTATACCCGATCGTAAAAGTAGTATAATGTTTTTAATTGATAAATTCCTAAAAATGATATCGTATATACTTTTATTCAAAGTATTTTATAAAAATACTTTTAGCGAGATATAAAAATATATCTTTGTTTTCAGTTTGAATGACGGATATGGTTCGAATGGTTTCGTCGCGTTTGAGTAAGATTGAATAAAACAAATATGTTTTATTTTTGTCTAATGTAAATAATAATTATTATTTCCGATAATAATACATTATTTGTAAGTTTTTTCGGGAATGTTTTACATTTGTTTGATGCGAATAGTTTATATATTATCAAAATAATATATAATAAATATGAGGGTATTAAATAATAATTCTATATTACTTAATACTTGTTTTCACTAACGCCGTATAAATGAATCGGATTCTGACCGATTTGAAAATGCACGATTTAATTTAATCGCGTACTGATATATATTCAACAATATATATATTGATACATACAATTAGCCTAATACATAGTACTAATTACATGTATTTCGAAATGATTAGGAACTAATAACTAGTCCAAATTTGACGGGTGTCACACGACCCTTGTAAGATCTCGTGACCTTTGAATAATACTTGTATTATGCTTATTTACATGTTACTATGTTCATATAACTAGAAAATGTCTAAACAAAGGCTTGAAAAATGTTGTTACAAACATATACGTACATATATATAGTTTTCATGTCCTTAAAATCAGTCTCACAAGAAAAATCATATAAAATCGTGTATACAAAAGAAATGTATGAAATCAATGCAAAAATCTTTGTATAGATGTTAGCTATAACTTTCAGGTTGGACACTTCCTCTAAAAATGCACCGATTCTTCCAGAAAATTCAAATTCTGCATGACTGTCAACTTTGGCCGAAAATGGAACACACTTGCTTCTCGATTGTATATACCTAACTAAACGACCTTTAAGATTCACGGAAAAATTAGGTAAAATCACTAGAGACATAGATGATTATGTGAGATTTTTGTCATGAATTGTTTTGAAGTTTAGGTTATCAAGAACGAGACCCGAAACTGCTCCAAAAGTTGGAAAACACATTATACGGACTGTTTTTGTATAAAGTATAGAACCGACACTTGGGGCCAAACACGAAACAATACAATAATTTCCCAAGCCATAAAGACATATTTAAGACTTCCGTAAAAGTTTCGGGTCAAATAGAACATGTTTGAACATATCAATGAAAATGAGCGTCGGTACGAAAAACCTCGACAATACCATTGTAGCATAAGACTAAATTCTCGCGAACACCTACGACAATGCTATTGTCGCAACACTATTGTCGCAAATGCCATTATTGGATAAATAGTGAAACGCTATTGTTAGATAAATAGTGATCCACCATTGTTGGAAAAATAGTGATTAACCATTGTTGGATAAATAGTGATTCACCATTGTTGGATAAATAGTGATTTTCCATTGTTGGATAAATAGTGATTCACCATTGCTAGATAACTAGTGTTCTGAGACTGTCACATAAATAGTAACCCGACATTGTCACAAGCATAGTAACCCGACATTGTCACAAGCATAGTAACCCGACGTTGTCACAAGAATAGTAACCCGACATTATCACAAGAATAATAACCCGACATTGTCACAAGAATAGTGTTTCCCTATTGTCACAAAGTTAGTAATCGAGACGGCTGCATAAATAGTATGTGATTTACACCAACAACAAACGTTTAAAAAACTTCGGAAACACTTAACATATACATTTATACAACATACCATATAATAATAATACTTTGAAATTATTATTACAAACCATCACCAACGGGTCATACGTTTCAAAACACAACATACAACCAATTATTTGGACATTACTAGTTGAGTGGACAACTAGCATAGATGGTCTTTTGAGACATCTACTCATATTATAACCTTGCGCGTTTAGGACGCCAGTAGGTTACAGTCGTCGGACGACATCATATCATTGCTTGTAGCAATATTGATACATCAGACTCAGATGAGTCTCATAGCCTCACTTTTTACTGTTTTACCTCGGGGTGAGGATACATGCTCAGTTTTATTTACATGTGAACACAGGTACAAAACACGATATAGTCTAAAATAAGCCCTTCAACTTTTCGAGTTGTATCTTTCGAGCTATGGTGGACAACCTACAAACTGGGGACAACAGATGGAATATGTACCCGCGTTATACACAACTTTTGATCAACCATCTGCTTACAGGGCTTCTGGTGAACGTAGCTCACCGCTTCAGGCAAACTCCAATGAATATTCTCATCTTTACGGTTTGTGGATGATGTGACGCAAGAAGTCATATTCTTAAGTACGATATTCCACATTTTTTGGGCACATCTTTAGTGAAAACACTTCAAAACAACCATTATTTACAAACATTTACTAAAGTGCTCCAAATATAGACGTTGCTATGAAAATTACTAAAAACGTCTGTATAACGAGCAAAACATAGTGAATAAACAACAACCATCTCTTCCACCCTCATTTAACTTATGAGAAACACATTCTAACCTTATTATGTGATGTCATAGGTAAAAACTAGATGGGAGAATCAAGAATCATGCAAATCAGATAAAGAATGGAAGAGATACGACTTCTACATAATGTGAAAAGTCATTCCAACCATGCTTAAGCTACACACATCCAATGTATATGAAATTGGTGCCATAGAATCATAACAGAATTATGAAGTTGTGGGTAAAAGAATCAGGTCAAACGAACGTGTAACGAATGAGATACGGGCATTTTAAGCAACAAAGGAAAACCGACGAACCCCGTATACGGCCCTGGAGACCGTATACTGGCCAACAGAGACCGTATACGGCCCTTGCAAGACCGTATATAGCCCCTATAAGGCCTTATACGGCCCCTCTTACCCCGATTGGTCTATGTTCATGCTTCGTTCGCTTGTACGCTGTGCTGTTTCGCTTGTACGTATGATTTGAGACTTCACCTATAAATAGGGGTCTCCACATCCTCATTTCACACACCTCATTCTCATTCTTCACTTTATCTATCTAGTTTCTCTCTCTAGGGTCTCTCTCTAGTCTTTTTCACTAGTTTTTCTCTCTAGGGTTTATCCCTTGAAACTATTGGGAAGACTAGGGAGAATCCTTTTCTTTTCTTTATTAGTTATATAGTTTAATTAGTAGAAGCTAGTATTGTAATAATTGGATATTATATGAAGAAATAAAAGCTGTTATTCTGCCCACAATTCATATCGGTATTATCTATCCCTTCTAATATTAATTTTTCATAATGTTCTTGTTTGATATTTGTGATTTATTGATGTTGGGAATGTTTATTGCTATGCTTTGTGAGTAGTTGCTTGGATGTTTGCCATGATTTGGATAGTTATTGATGATGTTACTTTAATCATTTATTTATATAATTAGGAGTTGGTTTACTTTGTTATCTGTCTAACCTTATCCTGAATATACATCTACTTTCTCTTCACCCTTTCCAGAATTTCACGTGACTATTGCCTTAGTTTTAGGACTTTAAAAACCGTAGCTACGTAGATATAGTTATCTCTAGTTATAGTATGAAGCTATGAACTTTCCTTATAATGGCACGGTACTTCGTATAGCGTTGTAAACACCTCGAGTGGAGTACAAATACGTGAAGGCTAAGGAAATGCCATAGGATTGTTTCATCGTGGATTACCTAGAAGTGATCCTTCTTGAACTAAGGACTAGGAATCAAAGCTGTGGAAATGCATGTTGCACAATATACCGTTAGTACACCTAAGATCCGAAAAGCTATGGAAAAGCTTAATTGCCCAGTAGACCGTAAGTACATCTAGGGTTTGGAAAGCTATGGAAATGCCTAATTGCCCTGTACACCACAATTATTCCTAGGGATGAACACCTGAATATAAAGGAGGGTACATGTTTATGACAGTAGAATATATGCTTAAAACAAGATAAATACAGAGTTATGTCAAGAGAGCATTGATGCTCAAACATGCTTAACTCTACATAACCGATAATTTAGAATAACAAAAGTTAACAACTAGTACATAGTTAGATAATAACATATAAACATAGGGGTTAAAATAAGTCAGTAGATAAATTGCGGTCTGATACCTTATGCCAACACCCCGGATACATATATCCATTTAGAGGGTCACTTTGTCTTTATCAAGACAAGTGTGGGGTTTTGAAAATAGTCTGATTAGATCAGAATTATGATAGCCTAGGTACACAGTGACATAAGTATTTAGAACCGGAACTAAATAAGTTGGGTCCTAGTGTTTACACCTAAGTTTATCTGTTTACTAGCTGAATGTGTTCCCAATAAACATCATCCCAACTATATTCTATCCTAAATCATGGTGAACCACGTCTTGGTTATCCTTGAGTGTTACATGCATGCTAGCTTCCAAAATAAATAATAAAATTCAGAAACCTGCTACATAATGAGAACTTTATAAACTATCGTAAATGATTTATACTTACAACAAGGACTAACAAAGGGCCATTAAAATAGCTGCTTGGTTAAAAATTGGTAGCCGTCCTCACAATGGCATCCAAGATGTAGCCACACCAATGAAAATGAAGTATGTATATATCATTACAATCAACTAGTGGTATGACTGATTCATTGATGGAACCATTTGTTGAACACTCAATTAGCAAAGTTGTTACGAAGGTAAGGGAATTGAGTTTGTACAATCTGTCACCTTGTATAATCGATCACCCGGTCATGAATACGATTCACAATGATTATTTTTTTACCCATGACTTCAAAATGATCTCTAAACTCTTCAATAACCTCTGGTCCTCTTCTCAATGGATTATAAAAATCAATTGTTTATTCGGTGACTGGCAAGTCCACAATTTCATGAATCAGATGTTTGGTCACTTTAATTGCCTTGCCATCTTGAAAGTTTAATCGGCATGTTCGTGGATCGAACATTTGCACAACAAAAAGAACCAATCTTAAAGCACTATTTCAAAGTCGAACCATTCAAGCAGCATCCCAAATCCTATTTCAAGTATGAGCCCCATCTGCTTTGATGTAGAAGCTTTTAGTACTAATGTCAACCAACGTGGTGAAGATATAGCCTTTATCTTTCTAAACACAATCTTCTTTGTAGCTTTTCTTCTTTTAATTGGTGCTCTTTTCTTCTCTACTTCAAACTTTACACTTTTCATTTTGGTTGACTTTTGGTACGCACTTTCTTTCACTGATTTATCAATGAAGTGAAGTACTAGAATGATGCCATACAAAACACTTAGCAAACTTTTTTTAAAAAAGTAACAACACATAAAAAGCAGTAACAAGACATAAAACATGCAGTAAAACAACTTTATTAGTTTTATCATTTCTAGTGTAAAAGAAAGCTTCAAAAAACACCGTACAAATTTTCAGGAGTCATAAAATGCAGTTAAAATGATTCAAGATGCATGAGACTATTTAATATTAATATTTTCAAGTATAATATACAAAATCAAGTCGCATAAACACATAAAAATCATCAAATAAAAATAACAATGGCCAGATCTAACATCATGCAGATGTAAAAACAGCTATATGTATAAAACAAGTATATACCCCTCGCATTTGAGTCTGCTTCATCGCTACCATCTGACGACAAGTTTACATGCATCATTTGATCTTTTTTGTTCCCTTCGAACTTGATTTTGTTCTTTGTTGGCTTGTACGTGTAGTTGAGCAGTAAAAACACAAAATATTTAAGTAGAAAGAAAGAAGAAAATAGTTATAAAACGAAGAGTAACATAGTATGATCGGAAAAACTTACGAGTTGCTTCGTTTTTCTAATTTTTAGTGCATAATCTTGTTTATGAGACAAAGGTTTAGGTGTTAGTGATTTCAACATGACTTTTTTTATTTTCCAAAATGATGAGTGTAGATCATCCGTGAAGGTGATGGATGAAAGAATCGATCTTCGGTGACGGTGATTTAATCAGTGTAATGTGTGTTTTTTATGTGTTTGTGTGCGTAATTATCATGGTCTAGGTTTATTTCGTATTTGAGTAGAGAGAGAAGGGCAACTGAGTAAATGAGTCGCTTTACCCGACTAACCGACGGTTACCGATGGTGTCAAACAGGGTTACCAAATTGGCCCCTTGACCAAATTTAATTGCAAGAGCATCCTTTTGCTTATGATGTGATCTTGGCAGTTGAAAGCAAATGGATGGTGGAGATGATATCTGCTTTTCCAGCTCTTCTAAATTGAGCATCTCCTCCGAACTAGACCCTATGGGTAATAGGTAATATAATACAACAATATATTATATTTGGATTATTGCAAGTGGGAATCGATTGACTCACCTAATATGGATGCTTGTCTATGAGATTGATATGATTCACTTAGTATTCAAATAATAAACATGGAAAAAAAAACAAAAACCGTTATATAATAATAATAATAATAATAATAATAATAATAATAATAATAATATTTAAGTATAATAATAATCTACAAAATGCTTGATTATACAAATGGAATCCAGCTGTAAACAATAGATATCAGGACTTTGACTTTTATGAAGCTTGTTAAGATCAGCTATTTTCCCATCTTTAAAATCAATCATATAATTCATATCCCATAAAGAACAAACAAATAAACTAATTTACAATTCATTCTCCTAATTCCAATGGCTGAAATTGTTGTTAGTGTTGTTGTCACTGTACTGATTGAGAAGCTACTATCCGGTGACTTAATGAAGCTAGCTCGATCTGAAGGAATCGAATCCCAGCTAAAAAAGTTGAAGACAAACTTGAACCTTATGGAAGTTGTGCTTGCTGATGCAGGACAGAAACACATAACTCAGAGAGCTGTTCGATTATGGCTGCATGAGCTCCAGGATCTGGCTTACGACATGGACGATTTACTCGATGGTATGGCGACTGAAATTATGGGAAGAGAGTTAAGTGATGAACCGCATGGAAGCACCAGAAAATCTAAGGTATTGAAGAAGATCATGCCAACTTGTTGTACAAATTTCACTCCTCATAACATGATCATATGATGTATGGTCGTAAGATGAGCTCTAACCTAGATGAGATTACTGTCAAATTCAATGATCTTGTTGATCAGAAAAATAATTTAGGTCTAAATATCAATGAGAAATTTGAAACTAGTCTAAACATAAATACTATTAAACGACTAGAGCAAACTTCACTGGTTGATGAGTCCACAGTTTTGGGTCGGGAAGTGGATCAAGAGGCATTGCTCAGTAAGTTGTTGGGAGATGAAGCATGTAAACAAAATGTGAGTGTCATGTCCATAGTCGGTCTTGGTGGGATCGGGAAAACAACGAGAAGTGGAATGTTATTGAAAACCACTTAGAGGGGCAATGGGAAGTAAAATTATCATTACCACATGGAAGACTGTTGTTGCATCAGTGATGACCTACGCTCAACCTTACAATTTGGGGGTTCTTTCAGATAAGCATGCTCTTTCTTTGTTAGCTAAATCTGCACTAGATGAGCATAATTTTGACAAGCATCCATCACTTATATCGGTTGCTCGATCTATCATCGAGAAATGTGATGGTTTGCCCTTGGCATTGATAGCAATTGGGAGGGTCATGAAAGGAAAGGGAAATGATGATGATGAATGGGAAAAGTTGTTAAACAGTGAGATATGGAGTTCACCGGATGAAAGTAATATTCTTCCGGCTCTCAAGCTGAGTTACTATGACCTTCCGCTACATCTAAAGCAACTGTTTGCATATTTCTATTTATTTCCAAAGGACTACGAGCTCAACAAGGAAGAACTTGTCCTCTTATGGATGGCAGAAGGGTTTCTGTCCCACTCAAAGGGCAACAATAGAATGAAGATTCTAGATCGCTGGTATTTTGAAGAGCTTCGGTCAAGGTCATTTTTCCAACCTTCAACGAATAGCGGATCAAAATACAGTATGCATGACTTGATGAATGACTTGGCTATAAGTGTTGCTAGAGAATTTTTCTTTATGTTAGATGATAAAATGGATCAAAATGACAGAGAGAAAGCTTTTGTGAAGTTCTATCATTTTTCATTCAGAGGTCAACGAGGTGCAGAATACAGACTGCTCAAGGAATTAAGCAGATTTAGTCGTTTGCGAACATTCTTACCGGTGTCAATTGGTTGGAAAGACTTCGAAACATTGGGCCATGTTCTTGTCGAATTGCTTCCCCAATTACAGTTCCTAAGGGTTCTAAGCTTGACTCAGTATTCAATAACAGGGGTACCACAATCTGTAGGTGGTCTCAGTGTGGAATACTTGATATCGCGTAAAAAGTCAAGTTTTTACTACCGATATCTCTCTCATTCTAGAATGATTCTTGGCACTTTAACTCAAATTCAGTACAAATCAATAGTATTATATAAAGATGGTAAAAACAAGGTTGCACGATGAAAATCAAGCAAAACGGATAGAAAGCGAAGATTCCATGCACGTTTGAAGTATCAAGACATCAAAATGAAATTTCAAGACAAAAGAGACCATCACCAACATCTATCTCATCCAAGATGTTCGTTTTCAAATTACGAATCCAACAGAAGAAGAATCAATAAAAACGGACGAAGAATGAAGATTCTACGTACGCCAGAAGATCCAAATGATTCGTACGACACATCTAAAGTTCAGAGATATATTTTTGGGATTTCTTTTCATCAAAAGCTTCATTTTTGAATTACGAATCCAATGAAAAAATAATCAACGCAAACGGATGCATAACGAAGAAAACACGCACGAATCGAGAAACGAGGCAACAGGCAGCGGGCTGGTGCGGGTAGCAGCCAGCCGCCGCCGGCCAGCCACCAGGCCGCCGCCAGCTGCCACCTAGCCGCTGCCGGCTGCCACCTCCCTGCACGGATCTTTATTTTTTGTCCTTTCATGTACCCGGTGTTAGACCTTTACGTGTTTTTCCATACCCGGTGCACCACCTTTTCCACCTTTTTCATACCTGGTGCCACCACCTTTTCCACCTTTTGCTATTGTGAGCTTTGGGATGCTAACTTGAGCCAAGCCTCTCCTATAAATAGCAGCCCCTAGATCTCATTTCAACACTCATATATATACTCTCACTCTTCCATTTCCACTTTCTCACTCTAAAAATTCTCTTATATTTTAGTCTAGAATTATTGTAATTAATCTACGGATTAACATAGAGGTTAGAACGAACGTTAGGAGCTTGGAGATTCACCTTTGTACGTGTGAACGAGATGTCAATCATAATAATACGCTGCTACGGATTTATTTCCGGGTGATATCGAAACCTTTATCATACTTTAATTATGTATTATTGCCTTGTATGTGATTTGTCTGTTACCATGAATTGCGAGTAGTTTATTATTGTGATTGTTGATGATGTAGATAATTATAAGTAAGGATGACATTATACAATTAAGTGTACGACAATTGTAAAAGTGATATAACGACTCCTATTCGACAGTTATCCGATATAGTACTGGAAACGTTTTACGCGGAGTACAAATGTATGGAAGTCGATAAAAGACCGAAGGTAGTTACATCACTGGAATCAGCTCTGGTTTAATAGTTGGAATTCCGAAAGGATAATACAACTTCATAACTAACTGGTATATCCTACGAAAGTCAATGCACAATAAAATGATGTTCGAAAACGCGTTCAGATAAAATAGGAATTAATGACCTTTGTATCGTTAAGACTTTATGAACTTGAGTTTAATTTATGGAGTACCCTTTCTGGTTATCCACGTGACTGCAACCTAGTAATTAGGACTTGATCAACCTTAATTATGGTAAGTAGTTATCTGTGCCCATGACATGCAACAAGTAAGACACAGTGAACCCACTCATTGTACATATTAGATTTACATTTCTGCATTGCTTTACATTTAGTTAGTTTTGAGTGTCACCTTCACCGTCAATTACTCCTGACCGCATGTCTGATGTTAGAAGCAGTTAAACTACCATATAAAGTACACTGTCCGATTACTGAAAGGCATGGTCTGCATATGAAACACGTTTTTATAAACTGCGAATAATCCAGGGATGCATAACTGTTTGAAAAGGAGAGCTCAAGTCATAAGTTGAAGTAACCAAGCCTTAATGCACAAAACAAGACTTAGGAATAAGAATAAAATCCTAGTGACCTGGAATCCTTAAAAGACCAAGTCTTACATAATCAGCGGTCTCAACACACAAAGTTATTAATCAACATGCTAACGAAATACTAAACTATTTTAGGGGTTAAGAACAGTCGGACCTATGAGACGATACGCTACTGATTCATGCACCTCGTCGTCAAGCCAAGATAGGTTGTTTATCTTTCAACTATATAAGTATTGGAAGTTTGTGTATTGTTCCGATCAGAATCACGATAACCTAGTTCCCAGTGACATGCCAATTGGAAATTTAGTTGGTAGGGTTCTAGAGTTTACAGCTGATAGTTTAAATCATTACATTTAGCATTGTTCCTGTTTAATCTGTCATCCTGAAACATTAATTATCAAAGTCTCAGCAATCACATGTTTATATTTACCTGTTTTCCTGCTCTTTAATTTCCTGCAATTTACTTTTCTGCATTTTAATTACTTGTCTTTAGTTTAAAACCCCCAAACCTACCTTACTTTGTTCCATCCTAAATATTTCCCTACCGAAAACACCAGCTTTAATCGTCCACATGTTTGGATTCATAGAACGATCTTAGGTCATACTTACCGCAAGCTAACCAGAGTAGGTAGTACGTATAATTTAAGCCAAACAAAATATAAATTTTAAAACCCTTGTTGCGCCTGCACCACCATCAGAAATCACAACGACACTGAACCGACGGTTGCGGGTGAAACAGTACTGCATTTCCATCATTTGAATACTTGAATATTTTTGATATGGAAGGCTTGGAGGTATGGTCAGATTGTGATGCTGACAATGACAGACCCACTGTTTCATTTCTTCATCTTCGAGAACTTCATCTAAAAAATATGTCTGAAACTGGCCGAGGTGTCAATTGGAAGTAAGAACATGCAATCTGTCATTACAAAAGTGAGTCTTAAAAGTTGTGATTCATTGAAGAATTACAATTTCCCTATCAATGTTGAGACGTTGAAGATCAAAGAATGTTCATCAATGACATCATTGACCTTGTCAACAACAATGCAGGAGTTGTATATACGTAACTGTGAAAAGTTGGTATCAATATCAATGGGAGAGAAAGAGGATGTCAATGTTAATGTGGGGAGTAGCAGCACCACCAACATTGTATATGTCCTTGGAAAAGTGTCTCTTCTATTTTTTTCCTTCATTGGAGAGTTACAATTGCCCTAATAGTGTTGAGACATTGAAGATCAGAGAGTGTTCATCAATGACATCATTGACGTTGTCAACAACATTACAAGAGTTGTTAGTATGGGAGTGTAAAAAGTTGGTATCAATATCAATGGGAATATCAATGGGATAGAAAGAGGAGGTTAATGTTAATGTTAATGTGGGGAGTAGCAGCACCAACATTGGATCTGTCCTTAGAGAAGTGACTCTTTTTGGTTTTTGATTCACTGGAGAGTTACAATTACCTTAATAGTGTTGATAAGTTGTTCATCTATAATTGTAATTTAATGACATCATTGACCTTGTCAACAACTTTACAAGAGTTGGATGTAAGGCAGTGTAAAAGTTGATATCAATATCAATGGGAGAGAAAGAGGAGGTTAATGTTAATGTTAATGTGGGGAGTAGTAGCTGCAGCAACATGGGATCTGCCATTAGAAATGTTTCTTTTTGGTATTGTGATTCATTAGAGAGTTACAATTTCCCTAATAGTGTTGAGAAGTTGGACATATATGAATGTAATTCAATGACATCATTGACCTCGTCAGTAACATTACAGGGGCTCCCATCCTCTCTCAAGTCATTTCCTGGTGAGTATTTGCAAAGTCTCATCTCCTTGGAAGAGCTAGATATAAGGTATTGTGAAAGATTCATTTCAATGTGAGTTGTGGCCTCCTAATTTAAGGGAGCTAAAAATAGGAGAGTTAAAAAAGCCAATTTCAAAGTGAGGGCTTCAAATTACCCATCCTCACTTGTTCAACTATTCTTATTTGGTTCTAATTCAGGAGTGGATTCATTTACTATGGAAGAAGATGCAAGCAATACAAGTAGTAGTTCAACAACTTTTCTTCTTCCACCATCTCTAACTCATCTAAAATTCTTGAATTTTGAGGAGGTGGAATCAATTTCAGAGGTCTTAAAACACCTCACTCACCTGAAACAACTCTATATTACTTCATGCTCGAATATTAAAGATGTGCCACAGTCAACTTCATTCTTAGAAGTATATGTCGATAGCGTGAAAAGGTACGTTACTTCTATATCTTAAAATAACTAGTGAATATATTAAATTTATTAATAAAATCTTATTTATTTATGTTTGTTGTACACACATTTCCAGTAATAGGTACCCCTCTAGCTGTTTGATGAAATTCCTTAAACATATGCATGTTTTTATATCCCTTGCTTATCTTTGAGTTTTAGGGAAGCTATCAACATAATTAAGTGCTTGTGTGTGTGCTTATTTTCCTTTTATTCTATTTACTGCAAAGTAATAATTATGATGTTTCATATGATATGTGTCTAATTCCTCAGGTGATTCATCTAGTGTACAACGGTTACAAGGAGAATCATGGTGGAATTAAGAGCTTTTAAGTAAGGGTACGCTTGCAAATATCATCATGTAACTGTTTATAACTTGAAAATGTGTTTAGAAATAGTTGATGGTACATCAATTGCGATTTTTATTACACAGGATTATAGGAGAGACCAATATATTGTTTATTAAAGAACTCAACACAGTTTGGCAGGCTTAAATGACTAATCAATATTGACATTAGCTTACGACTCAGATGTGATTTCAAAATCTATACTATTATATAATGCATATGCCCCTTTTCATAAAAATCCACCAACATAAAATCTTGACCATTCATATCTTTGCTTGATTTCCAGTCTTTAGATTGTAATCCTGATTGGCTCATTTTCACCAATCATCATCATCATCATAGCCAATACAAAAACATATCATTAAATTTTTAACCTCATATATAAGTACTCATAAACCAAAATAGTATATAGTACACACCATAAAACACCCACACTTTAGTCATTTTTTTTCTCATCTCTCTCCACCACAACCATCCCTCCGCCAGTCCGCCACTACAGTTGGTGCTCACTAACGACACCCACCTCCACCATCACAACAACCGTCATCTCAAATCTATAGAAACTCTAACAACCATTGAAAAACCGTGACTACTTCACTCGAAATTCTAGATCTACACAAATCTTTACAACTAGCATTGGATTTAAACATATTTTGTACTTTGTATGGATTTGAGTAATCATGAAACTGTTCAAACTTGTACAGATTTAATCAACATCCCTTAGCTCGGTTGTGATTTGAAGAAAACTTGAAATATAATTCTTGATGTTACATCCTGTTAGGGATAAATACATTTGGCTACATTTTTAGTTTTATTAGCCTTAGTTTAAGCTATTTATCCGTAACTGTTTCCTTTTTTTTTTTTAGGTTGTTTCAGATCTACAAGTAGGCGCATATACATAAAGCTCGAGTTATGACATTTGATATTTAAGTATCCTGAATATAGGTTTTGTAAGATATTCTTAAAGATGATAGTTGATTAGTGTCAATATATGACACCCGACAAATTAGGACTAGTAATTCGTACCTAATCACTTTGCTAATACATATAATTAGTGTTATATTGGGCTAATTGTATGTATCAATATATATATTGTTATATACACACGTACGTGATTTATTTAAATCGTGTATTTACATATCGGATGGATTCTGACACATTATAACATGGACGTTCGTTAACCAAATTATTAAATAATATGAAATTATTTAATAACATTATTAATTACCAAATATTATACTAATAATATTTACCACATATTTCGTATCGTATAAAACTAATAATACATGACAAAAACGCGTGATACGCGCCTGACAAACCAAACGAAGCCCGAAATATATTTTAATAATTTAAAATATATTTTTTTGAATAAAACTTTCATCAAATATGTCATGTTTTAAAAGATACGCGGCTAATTAAATGTTTAAACGATCAGGTAAATGAGTACCACACGGAGCGCGAATTTGAGGGAAAATATTTGTGAGCCCACACCTCTTTGGGCCCACTCGTGATCAGACAACCATGACGTATGGCTCCCCATACCTCACACATCTACAAGCCACCTCCAACCATTCTCCATTCATTCAACACCCACTCCTCTCTCTCTCTCTCTAAACTCACTCTCTCACCCTCTTTCCATCTCTCTAAAAATCGTTTTTCAAACCACCTTTACCACCATCAAACCACCTTGAATCAAAACAAGTTTGGAAGCAAAAACGACCATCACAACGAGAGCTACGTTCCTATCTTTTCGGTTTCTCCATCCGACCCTTGTAAGATCTCGTCACCTTTGAATAATACTTGTATTATGCTTATTTACATGTTACTATGTTCATATAACTAGAAAATGTACAAACAAAGGCTTGAAAAATGTTGTTACAAACATATACGTACATATATACAGTTTTCATGTCCTTAAAATCAGTCTCACAAGAAAAATCATAAAAAATCGTGTACACAAAAGAAATGCATGAAATCTATGAAAAAATCTTTGTATAGATGTTAGCTACAACTTTCAGGTTGGACACTTCCTCTAAAAATGCACCGATTCTTCCAGAAAATTTAAATTGTGCATGACTGTCCACTTTGGCCGAAAATGGAACACACTTGCTTCTCGATTGTATATACCTAACTAAACGACCTTTAAGATTCACGGAAAAATTAGGTAAAATCACTAGAGACATAGATGATTATGTGAGATTTTTGTCATGAATTGTTTTGAAGTTTAGATTATCAAGAACCAGACCCGAAACTGCTTCAAAAGTTGGAAAACACATTATACGGACTGTTTTTGTATAAAGTATAGAACCGACACTTGGGGCTAAACACGAAACAATACAATAATTTTCCCAAGCCATAAAAACATATTTAAGACTTCCCTAAAAGTTTCGGGTCAAACCGAACATGTTTGAACATATCAATGAAAATGAGCGTCGGTACAAATAACCTCGACAATACCATTGTAGCATAAGACTCAATTCTCGCGAACACCTGCGACAATGCTATTGTCGCAACACCATTATCGCAAATGCCATTGTTGGATAAATAGTGAAACGCTATTGTTGGATAAATAGTGATCCACCATTGTTGGAAATATAGTGAATAACCATTGTTGGATAAATAGTGATTCACCATTGTTGGATAAATAGTGATTCTTGTAAGTCCCTAGTTCTAGGATCGATAACTTCGTTATCTATAGTATTAAGGTGCGGAATCCCTCAATACGGTGTTATCTTACTAATAACGATTTAGTTCGCGTTTAGGTTAACAAATTGCTTTACTTTCTACGTACAAACGTCAAAGCCTAGCCTTTAGTATTTGTTTCTCTGGAAAATACTGAATTCGCAAGAATGCAAAAATCCTGATCTCCAATTAGTTATCTCAAAGTTCTGTTTTTTCAAGTTATGTTTTTCACGTATGAAAACACATATATATTCTCGTCTCAACTCGCAGCCACTGGGTCTGCGAGTTGACTCGACTCGCTACGCAGCCCAAGCCCATAATGAACTCGGCTCGTTTGTCTCTGTTGAGTTCTTCGAGTTTAGATCTCATCTCGCATCGCAAAGCCTTGCGACTTGAGATCTCGACTCGCAACAAACGTCTAAACAAATAACTCGACTCGCAGGAAATGTATATTGTTAAAATCTATATTTGTCTAACACTTTATCATAATAATATATTTAACGAATATTAATATCAAAACAATATCAATTTACAAATCTAAACCAATATATCAACATGATAACAATTACACTAGTCATATTGCAAAGCTAGATCTGTTGTCACAAACTATGTCTCAACAGACTCCCCCTTGACAATAGCTCTAGCGTCTTTATCTTCACATTGTCTTTAGTTTTATGAGTAAATCTTACTACCTGCAAAAATCTTCATCTTCATACAAGTCTTAATCATCATTTGATAATCTCGTGCTAAGTCACCCCATGCTTTAGTACAAAAGATTCTGTTCTCATTTAACTTCAATAAATCTTTTCTTGACATGTTCATAAGATGACGATGATCATAAACTCTGAAGATCTCTCTTTCACCACCTTCAACCTCATCATCAGCTTCAACCATTACAGCTTCTCCAGTTTCTGAATCCACATGCCAACTCTTCATATTTCCCAAAATATCTTGAGGCATTTTCTTCAGTGGTATCTGCTGCACACATTTTATAGCTGGATAAATCTTCTTCCTTCTCCTTCTACCAGTTCTTTGACTTCTTTCTTCCAACTTAATTGTCTTTCCTTTCCTTGGCTTAATCTTTTCAAACTTATTAGCTCTAACCTCAGTCTTGATTATGTGTTCAACATATTTTCCAACAAAATCATCACTTGGGTTATTCAATGATAATCTAGCCAAATCTTTAATCTCAAATCTAGGCAAAGAACTAAAAACTGCAAGTTTTCTTTCAAAATATTGAACTCCATCAAATCTCTTAATAGCAAACAGTTTTAGATCAGCATCAAAATACCATCCTATAATCCCTCTTTTTGCTATACGCTTACCCGTAATATCATTTTCTGATATACCAAGCTTTTCTTTCTTTTTCTTTGGCAAAGGCTTGAATATAGGATTATCTTTATGCTTATCATGAAGATCTTCTTCATCTGAATCAGTTGAGTCATCGATCTCTTCATCTACATCGACAACCGTTGGACCTTCATCATTTTCAATAATAACCTCTGTTCTAGATGGGCTCACATGGTGTTCATCAACATAAGCATCTGGATCTACACCCATGTCATGCACTATCTCAGAAACAGCAGTCCAATCTGTAGGCGGTTGAAATTCTCCCTCTTCAAGATCATAATCAATCTCTTCATCTATCTCATCCAAAATATCATTTTCTGAATCTGATAGATCTAGACTTTCCATTCCTAGAGAAAACAAACAAACACAAATATATTAATGATTTAAATTCTCTTATTGATTTCCCTGAATCAATCTAAGAATTCCAATACTAATCGTTTTGTGTAATATAAACGCGAAATATATATAACTTATAAATCTTTTATTGATTATCAATCTAAGATTTCTTAAGTCTTATATCAAATACTTAACAAACATTAATTAAATTTAAACTCTAATGTACTGTGAAGAATCACCAAACATTTAAGTTTATAATTAATTAACTTATATAATTTCTAAGATTTAATTGAACTGTTATATCATAAGATCTTAACTTTCAATTATATCTTTAAAATTATATATCATTTGTCTAGTTAAAAATCATACAAATTTAACTTGTCAGTTATAAAAACTCTCAAGTCTAAAATGTCTAAGTTAAAATAAATTTTGACCGCTGAAATATATCAGAACACGCCGCTCGACTTCTCAATGAGTCGGAAGACTTTCGATCACTAATTTATTTAACCTTTTAAAATCAAATAACTTAAACAATTTCTAATATATTTAGCTTGTAATAATAATAATCTCAAATCAAATATATTACCAAAACCATTAAGTTACAAATATTTAGTTACAATTATAAATTACAATTACAATTCAACTAAATTCTAAATACAAATAACTACACAAGTCTAAACTGTCTTACCAGCTTCACTTGTTCCTGTAGCACTTGTACCAACACCATCACCACTTGCACTTACACCAGCAGACTCCCCCTGAATAATAGTCTGCTGACCAGTCGTTGAAGGACCAGCCAACTCACTATCCTTCTGAGCATTGGGATCATCGTCTTTGTCATCATCTCATTTCTTCCTCAACTCATCTTCTTTGCAAGATTCTAGATATACCAATATCTCCCCCTGAGCTGACTGTCCTGAATTCACTCTCAACACTAACCGTTCTAAGTGTTCAAGCTTCAGTCGCTGGGCAGTAAAATCATCAAGCAAAGTATTATGAGTGTTTAGCAGAGTCAAATATGATGTACTCATATGAACCATCTGCTGAGCAAGAGAGACATTTTCAGCTAACATCCCTGGAATCTTAGAAGTAAGTTTCTCTAACTCCTTAACTTTGGACTCTAAGGATATAATCCTTTCAGTATCAGTCGTAGGAGTAACAGAAATAGTATGTGGTCCAGGTGGTGTCACTGAAGCGATGTAGGAATCACGTGTAAGTGGTGGAATAGCTTGAGATAACGCTTCCGTAAGAAGAGTAGCTGCAAATCTACAAGCGTTATTGGTCTCAGCCTGTTAAGTTAAACAAAATTAATTAAGTAATTGTTACAGATTAGTCTGTCTCAATCTCTAATTAATTATATAACACTTGTATAACTAAACTTATATCCCTTACCTCAATAGGTACAGATATCTGTTCAGTAAACACCGGTGTTACATTCTCCACCTGTGGTGTTTCTCGAGCAACTGTCACAGAATTAACTGTCTCAGTTTGAACTCCTAATAAACAACAAGTTAAGATTATCTAACTTTTAAATATTACATACCATCCTGAATGGTCAGAGTCCTGGAACGCTTACGGCATCGAGTAATAAGAGGTGTATCCTCTTCCTCAGAACCTTCATCAACAAGACTGAAGTCAGGATCGACTTCCTTAGCCTTCCTCGTCTCCTTCAGTGCTGGATCTGGAATCATCCGAGATCGATATCTAATATAACCAGCATCTGGAGGTGGAGAAGGAGTACTATCATCATCATCTGAAGCCGATTGACCATCACGGCCTCCAGATGGACCAACATCAGGATCCTAAATATTAAATATATTAAACATTTATGAGTAGCTAAAAGCTCTATCACACAAGTTCTATATATTTATGATTAATCTGATAAATACCTTAGAAGGTGAAACCCCAGATCCATCTAACTGTCCCTGCTCACCCTCAGGTCGAATGACCTCTGGGTCTGCAGTCTCAGCTCCCTGATCATAATGATATTTATATTTTATAATTAGAAATATTATCTAATTAACTAAATATCGATAACATAAGTATTATATATAATAATAATGTGATAATGATATAACAACTAAGTACCAATATTACTATATAATCATAAAATTACCTCAGGTGAAGCAACATAACTATCAATATCCCGTAGCAGGATATCAGTAGCATCATCATGCTCTACTAGCACCTCATGTATCACCTGAGCAGCAACATCTGGGTTCACCTGTACCCCAGCATGTGCAGGTTGTTCCAAAACATCCTCAATCAGCTCTTGTGGATCATCAGCATGAACCACATCAGCTAACGGTTCAGGAACCACAGCTTCAGCAGCAACATCTAGCCAACCATTGTTCGGTGGCGTCACATAGGTAGGATCAACAAGAAAACCAAAAAGCTCTCTTTCCTCAGGTTTCACTACCCCTTCCTTTCTCACTGACTGCAAAAACATAGCATTGTATCCTCTAAGGCCAATAGTATCTACATGTAAATATGGCCCAGGAATAACAAGCTCTGGCAGATGAGCACGAATGATCAGCATGCAAAAACGTGGATAAACCAGAAAGTGTGATCTAACAGAACCCGAAATCTGCCTAACCAGCTCTCCAAAAATATAATCACAAAAACTGTATGGTTTATTATAAACCAGTGACAGTGCAGCTGATACAAGGGCAGGGCTTAATTCGTCAAAGCCTCCCTTCTTCGGTGCAAAAACTGTGACAATCACATGCCACAAAAACCTCCATTGTCTAATAACCAGAGGTTTTTGGAACTGACGTCCCCTCCTATCTCCTGTATACCCCATACGGCCTATCGCACCCTCAACAAAATCACTAGGATACTCTGTCGGACCATCCTCCTGGTCTACTGTACCCAAGCGTAAAATCTGACGTAGATCGCCAGCAGAGAAAATAACCGGTCGATTATTGACCATTGTGCGATTAACCGGTGGGTTGATCGTCTCATCATACTGAATACCTTCCCAGAAGTCGTTCAGAATAGACTGAGAAATCTGTGGAGACTCTGTAAGTGCATATCTAATGCGTGAACGTGGAAAGAATGTAAGCACTTGAGCTACTCGATTAGCTCCACGTGCATCAAGATCTAGATCAACAAGAATATTGTGACCTTTATCGAATTGTCTCGCCATATCTATAAATACACAAATGACAAAAACAATGAACACATGTTAATCACTTTTAAACTATAACGTATTATGAATAACAATTCATCAAACATCTTAGTTTTAAAAATTATATATAACTTGTTACATTACAGTCGCAAGTCGTATATAATTATTTCTAACATATATAACTTATTACTAATAAGTCGTAAGTTCAATATGTACATCCCATTAATTACTTGTTAATTTGTAATTCTCAAGTCATTAACGTTTTTGATAAATATAAGTTATACCGCTAATATAAAATTAGGACACGCCACTCAATTACCTCTTGAATTGGTAGTCTTTCGATATAAACATATATAATTTAATACAAGTCCATAATATAAACATTATTACTTAAAAAGTCTTAACATTTATATAAAATCTTTCTTTTTTTAAAAAAATTTTTAAAAAATTTGCTAAGTACTGGACTCGCAGAAATATGATTGCGAATCGAGTTCAACTCGGTTCGTAACTCAACTTGCAACCATATCAACTCGCTAACCAAGTCAATCCGCAACTCGACTCGCAAGTCGATTCGCTAATCTACTCGGTCCGCAAGGTCAATAAGTCAAAGAATCAATGTCAACTCGCTAAATGTAATCTGCGAAGTGAATTGAAACTCAACTCGCATGGTCAAATAGTCAAGATCAGAAACTCAACTCGCAAAGTCTGCGAGTCGAGTGTTCAACTCGCAGCATGAACTGATATGGCGAGTTGAAACAGAAATCAATTAATCTATCTATTAAAAGTGATCTATCGATTTATTTACGTTCATTAAGATTCGTTTAACATTAATCTTCAAGATTCTTGTCAAATAACACCTTAATCTACGTTAATCATTCAAATTTTGAAACAAAACCCTAGATTCCTAAAAAGCTTCGATTTCGTGTAATTTAAACGGTGAAATCCGTTGATTTATACCTCAAAATGTTCGTAATTTGAAAGTAGATATAAGCTACGGATCAAAAACTCTTCCTTGTAACTAGGCAAATCAAAATCAAATGAAAGGCTTTGTTCGACTCGTTTCGCAAGAACTGGATTCGCAGAGTTTAGGTGAACTCGCAAATCAAATGGGTACGGTGAGGAGTTTGACTCACTTGACCACCCTTTTATACCCTGTACTCGATTCGCAGTGCATCTCGATTCGCAAGTTGACTAGTCAAACTCACAAAATTAAATAAAAACACGAATTTAATACTAAGTATAAATTAAAAACCCCGTTATATGAATAGTTATCTCTGTAACTATTTAGCCTAAACATTTTAAAATAAAATGTTTTCGCATAATTTTTCCTCAATGATAATCTTCGTACATATATCAACCGACTAAACCCGTTATACAGTTAATCTTGTATAAAGAAAAATCTTCGAGCTAAAATTATTCACTTATATACCTTTATGGTCTTAAGTATAGATAAAAATATATATATAAATTATAATAGAAAGATTAACCGCTGATATTAAATCAGGACACGCTGCTCAACTACACTTTGAGTCAGAAGACTTTCGATTAATATTCCATATAACCTATACAATATTTTCACTTTTCAACACACGTTTGTTCAACATTTAAAATAAAATATCCAGTATAATTCAATTCCAAAGGGTAATCATGAAATAAAACAAAACTCTTATTAATTCAAAGAAATAATTACAAACGTGGAAATTAATAAAACTACTAACATTCTAATAAAATAACTAAATATAACACGCTTAAAGTTTTAACTGCTTAGGAATCATATTAGAGAGAATAAGCGGTACTTATTATATTACAATAAGCCTAAGATGATTGTTAGTATACAAACCTCATGTAATTCATATAAGCACAAGAAAATCACAACATTAATCAGTAATAAACTTATATTTATAAAATTATATCTTATGTACCTTTATCCACATGATATAACATTTCATTGAAATATAACTTATGATTTCTTATTATTCACAAAAGTGAATGTTCAAATATCATAGACAGTTCAAGACAATTATCAGTATTATGATCCACATAAACAGATTACACACAGATTTCTGAGCCAATCTTTTATTATTAATGTGCACAATATCTAATGTTTTCTACTATACAACATACTGAAGAATTCAAGTACAACACATAACACTGTATCTTGTATTATCAAGGTAGAGATTACTAAATGATATTCTTTAGAAGCATATAACATACACTTAACACGAGATACTTTGTATCTTGTATATGTAAGGTAGAGGTTACTAAATAATTCCCTTTCGAAACATATAACTCACCTTTTAGCATTATGATACTTTGTATCATTTCAAATTTTTTATTTTAGATCACAGTGCATGGTAGTACTATCATTCAACAATTAAGACATATGTCATACGTTATATAACAGATCTCATAAGATAGTACACATGACAGTTATATTTCTTTACTGCTCGAAAACCTTAGCATAACCTGCCTACCAATAAATCGTATGATGAAGCTGACTAGACTTAAATTATTCTTATCACTTATTAAGTAAAAGGACAAGTTATAATCAGTGGATATAGGTGTATAATAAGATAAATATAAGTATAATCCTAATTAACAATCATCATTTTGATGCAACTTATAAGAATCTACTAACATATCATTCTTAATACTTAAGGTTAGTATTCGAAACCGTATTCTCCTAATGTACTATCATCTCCCAAGTTTTTACAGCCAAAACTTAAAGCTTTTTCTAAAAGAACTTCGGTTGTTCTTTTATTGGAGGCGATTCCCCTCAGGTAACAAGCAAATGAATGCCATACGCCTACCTTTTTTTTTTTTTTTTAAAAAAAAAAAAAACATGACACAGAGTATTAACTATTACAAAAATACCCTTGGAAGACTAATCACTCTGGATTTCTCATTCCGTTAAGTTGAACCAACGTCTCAAATCTAGCTCTGTCAAACGCCTTGGTGTATAAGTCTGCTAAGTTATCCAAAGATGGAACCTTAACTAACTTTATCAAATTCTTCTCAGCACAGTCTCTAATAAAATGATGTCGAATATCAATATGCTTAGTTTTACTATGCTTTATCGGATTGTTGGTGATTGACATTGTAGATTCGTTATCAATCATCATAGGAGTATTGGTTATATTTAACCCGTAATCCCGCAGTTTCTGTTGAATCCAAAGAACTTGAGAACAACAGCTGCCAGCTGCAACATACTCAGCTTCACATGTAGAAATGGCTACTGAGCTTTGCTTCTTGCACTGCCAGGATACTAATCTACCTCCTAAGAATTGACATCCTCAGGTCGTAGATTTCCTATTTTGATTGCATCCTCCATAATCCGAATCAGTATAAGCTATAAGATCTAAGTCTCCATCAATCGGATACCAAAGTCCCAACTTCGGTTTCCCTTTGAGATAATGAAGAATCCGTTTCACAGCTTGCATATGTGACTCTTTCGGATTTGCCTGATATCTTGCGCATATACAAACAGCAAACATAATGTTAGGCCTAGAGGCAGTTAAATACATTAGTGATCCGATCATGGCTCTATAAAGAGTTGGATCCACATCGCTATCACTCGATGTATTTGGACCAAGGTTGTGATTAACTGGAATTGGAGTATTATAGACCTTACTTTCATCCATCTTAAAGCGTTCTAATAGCTCATATGTATATTTAGATTGATGAATAAAGAATCCATCCTTCTTTTGATCAACCTGTAATCCTAAGAAGAAATTTAACTCTCCCATTGCAGACATCTCAAACCTTTTTCTCATGACTTTCTCAAATTCTTGACACATCTTTTCATCTGAAGATCCAAAGATAATATCATCAACATATACTTGTACTAATAGAAAGTCATTCTTATTCCATTTTACAAAAAGTGTACTATCAATTGATCCTCTTGTAAATCCATTCTCAAGTAGATAAGTTGATAGCGTTCCATACCATGCCCTAGGTGCCTGATGTAATCCATATAGAGCCTTATTCAAACGATATACTCTATCTGGATGTTCAGAATCAGTAAACCCTGGCGGTTGTGAAACATACACCAATTCTTCAACTTTGCCATACAAAAAGGCACTCTTAACATCCAACTGATAAACTTTGATACCCTTAAAAGAGGCAAATGCTAAGAATACTCTAATTGCTTCTAGCCTAGCAACTGGTGCAAACACTTCATTGTAATCTATCCCCTCTTGTTGATTAAACCCTTGAACCACTAGACGAGCTTTATTGCGAGTAATGACTCCCCGGTCATCTCTCTTACATTTAAATACCCATCTAGTTCCAATTGGATATTCTCCCTTTGGAAGGTCAACCAACTTCCATACTTGTAATTTAGAGAACTGTTGCAGTTCTTCTTGCATAGCTTCAACCCACGAACTTTCTTTGAGAGCCATCTGCACATTTTTAGGCTCGATTTGTGAGATAAAGCATGAATATAGGCATTGATTAGGAATCCCTGTCTCTTTCATAGCAGTATACAAGCTTTCTAAATCTTCATAAGTACTAGCTTTAGATTGAGTCCTAGTCTGAACAGGAGTATTAATATCACCGATGATGTTTTCAACGGAATGATTCTTACTCATTCTTGTAACCTGTATAGGATCAACTATTAACTCATCTCCTAAGTTAGTACCAATCTCTTCTAATGAAGGGATATCTTCTGAACTTGCTGAAGACAACCTTAAATGATTCAAAGAGGTAAGAATATCATCAAACGTTGTTTGAAGATCCTCTTCAGAATCTGCAGTTTCTTGATACTTATCCTTTGAAGGTTGTTGTGACCCACTTGAAGAAGCTTCATTTGAGTCATTTGGTGTCCTGATTCCAGATTTTGGAACACTCGATGTTGAAGAAGGACCATTGTCTGATTCTTCAGACAATAAGTGTTTAGAGATCTCTGAATCACTGACAAAGTCACATATAGGAACTTTAAATGACTGAAAGAGATCTGAATAGTCAAATTGCCAATCTAATCCCTTATGTACAGCAGGTACATAGCTCGTAACTTCAATGTTATAAACAATTTCTAGTCGTCCTGTGACTTTATTGAAAACTCTTTTATTTGGTGAGTTGGGCATATAACCTAGGAAAAATCCTTCGTCCGCCTTTTCACCAAATTTAGCTTGATTTCCTGTTTTCAATATTGAACATGGAACTCCAAAGGGTTCAAATCCCTTCAGATTAGGTTTCTTATTATTCAATAATTCATAACAAGTCTTGTTACGCTTTTTGACCATAAGAACCCTATTTAGAACATGACATGCTGTATTCACCGCTTCTGCCCAAAAGAAGACCGGAAGCTTTGAATCTGCAAGCATAGTTCTAGCAGCTTCAATCAACGTTCTATTATTCCTTTCAGCTACACCATTCTGTTGAGGTTCATATGGTGCACTGAATTGATGAATTATCCCTTTGCTTAAGCAATAGATATTCAACGTTGAATTTTTGAATTTTGTTCCATTATCACTACGAATACGCTTAACTCTAGTTTTATAGACATTCTCTACGAGATCAAAGAACTCTATTAAAATTCCCGGAGTTTCATCTTTAGATCCCAAAAAGAATACCCATGAGAATCTAGCATAATCATCTGTGATAACTAAACAATACCACTTGCCACCTAGACTTCTCTTGCTTATAGGGCCAAAGAGGTCCATGTGCAGCAGTTCAAATGGTGAGGAGATTGAGTTTTCAGTCTTAGACCTGTGTGGTTTCTTGTGCTGCTTTCCTTTGAGGCAAGGAACACACTTGCCTTCAGACTTGAAACGATTTTGTGGTACACCTAGAACTAACCCATTCTTGGTTATAAAATTCATTTTTCGAAAGTTCAGATGTGCCATTCTCCTATGCCATAAAAGTGCATTTGCTTCTGAGGCCTTGGATAGTAAGCATGTCGACACTATTGAAGAATTAGAGACACCCATGTTTATAGCATAGATGTCTTTCTTCCTTGGTGCCCTTATCAGTATCCATTCTTCAGGAATTGTGAAGCCTGGCTTCAGAACTAAAGCCTCCTTTTCATTAAAATGAACTGGATGACCTTTATCACAGACTTGGGAAACACTCACTAGGTTATGAGTTAGTTCTTCAACGTAATTCACATCCTCTAGAGTCAAAGTTCCATTTGAAACTTTTCCTTTCCCTGTAATTACTCCTCCTTTGTCTCCTGCAAAATTTACTTTTTGCTTGAAACCTTCTATGAAGTCCTTCAGTAGACTTCGTTCACCTGTCATGTGCCTTGAGCATCCACTGTCTACATACCACCAACTGTCCTTGTTCACAGTCTGCTCCTACACATAACAAGTTGTACACAGTTAGTTATCAAGAGGGACCCAAGCCATTATGGTCTTGGTTTGTCCCTGATCATCTACAATCTGAACCTCCTTAAAGTGACCATAACTGTTTCCATTTGGAGTCTTGGTAGCTTTCACAGGAGTTTGAGATTGTTGATGATCTATAGTCTTGGGCCTATGAGGAGAGTGAGTAGAAAACCTCCTAGGCACATTCTTAGATCCCTGTGCACTTGAAGTAGAACCATTCTCAAATTGACTATGGTTTCTACTTGGGGTCCTAAACCTCGAAGGTGTCTTATCTCTTGGTTTATTGAAAGTATTTTCGTTTAGAGTATAAGCCCTTTTAGGTTTAGGTGGAGAGACACTATGATTACCATCTCTTTTCAGAATGTTTATAGGTTTGCTTCCTAATCCCGGTTTGGAACCTAACCTATCTACAATCGAACTAGAAGTGGTCGGTGTCTTATCAGTATTCACTAACTTATGACACTTGAAGCACGACATCTATTTTCGTGACTTACTAACTTTGGTAACCGCTATTGGAGTCTTAGGCACTAAAGGATTAATAACATGCTCTTTATTAATCAAATCATCAATCTTAGTATCATGAATTACTCCACCCGGTACAAACTGTACTTTGGTGAAAGAAACTCTCTTACTATCATCAGATGAAGGATTCTTAATAAACTCCTTCTGTGCCTCTGACAGATCAGGTTTAGCTACTGTTTTCTCATAACTTACTTCAGTCATTTCAGTATCTTCTGGAAGCTTTGTGTAATTCGAATTGAAAGGAGGAGGTGTCTCATTGTAACCTAATCCTGACTTATCCTTTACACTTCGTTGAGCATCAAGCATTTTATCCATCTCAGTGGTCCTATAATTTTCTATCTTTCTATTTTGCTCAACTAGCTTCAATTGACAGTCAGCTAACTCTTTCTCCTTATTAGCTATTTTCTGATTTAAGTCTTTTAGATTAATATAGAGACCATCTATGATGACAACTTTTTCATTAATGGTATCTCTAAGAGCACTCCTATCAGAAGCATCAGACTTAATTTTATCTTTTAAATCCTGTTTATCATCACTTAACCTACGCACATCAATCTTGGCTAGTTCAAGTTCAGATCTAACAGCCTTACTAGATTCAGTCAATAAGCTAACTTGAGATGTCAGGTTTTTATTTGCTACATTTAAAATACTAACCTGTGATTGCAAATCGGTAACTAAATAACAGACATCAGCAAGAGTAAGAATATCAAGACATACCCTTTTCTTGTCTGTTTGAACTTCAGCCATGCGTGCTACAAAGTCTTCAGGAGTCATGTTTTCATTTGACTCCATATATAGCACATCTTCATCACTTGCTTTAGCTGCAACCTCTGGCACTTTTACCTCACCCTCTGCATCAGTAGGCATATACGATGTAGATCCATCAATTTCAGCCATGAAAGCTTCCTCAGATTGAGCTTTCCATTCATACGATCCATCCAACTGTTTCACAACTAAGGCTTTGGAAGCAAGAGTACTTCCCGAACCTTGTTGTCCATTGCCAGCTTCTACCTTAGGTCTTTGGCACTCTCTAGCAAAGTGTCCATAACCCTGACAGTTAAAACACTTGATCTTGGTTTTATCAAACCCTGATCTATTGCCAACTACCTTTCTACCTGTTTTCTTCAAGAAATTCTTTACCCTTCTTGACAACATAGCAAGTTGGTCCTGAAGGTCTATTTCTTCTAGATAATCAGGGTCAATCTGATCGTAATCTTCGTCAAACATAATTGGATCATTGATTTTCCCTTGAAGGTAGTTTTCATAAGAAGCTACAAAGGAAGCAAGAACAGATAATTGATGTTCAGCAGATTTCACACTCATAGGCATCTTTTGATGCTCTTGAGGTGACTTCTCAGTTGGTTTGCCCTTTGCATCACTACCAGATGATGTAAGAAGACACAGATCATCGGTAATCATTTCACCTTTTCCTTCAGCATTACCAACAAATAAAGCAGTGGTCGAGCTCGAGGAAGCAGTAGAGATAGTAGATTTTCCATGATAAAGTCCCGGATCCTGAGCCTGATCAGAATCAGTATCTCTAGTTTTCTTGGTGAAATCATAACCTCTGAGCTTATCAATTGCCTGCTCTAAGGTCATGGTTGCATACCTCTCATCGTTGTCTTTGAGCATTATGCCATGCATTTCCCACTTAGACGGTAAACCCTTAATAAATTTGTCGGTTTTCTCAGTCTCTGTAGAAATAATCTCATGATCATCTAGCTCACTCAGCAAATGGTAGTATCTTGTGGTATAAGCATCAAGATCTTCTCCTTTCATAGCTGTAAACACAGTAAACTGCTTTTTCAGGAGATTTTTCTTGCCTGCTTTAACTTGTGGACTTCCTTCACATCTCTTTTCAAGAGCTGTCCACAAAGATCTAGCAGTATGGAAGGATTTGAGTTGATGATTGAGCTCCTTAGGAAGACTCATCCTGATTGATGAATGAGCCTTGTTTTCAATCTCAAATTCCTTCTTTTGTGCTTCACTCATCTGTTGATAAGTGAGAACCACAATTGCATTTTCAACAGTCTGGGTAGGTGCCGTGTATCCATTCTTGATACACATCCAGATAGATATATCATGGAATCTACAGTAAGATTCAAACCTATCCCTCCAGCTAAAATAGTCCTCAACTCTCAACAATTTAGGTGGGACATTAGTTTTGCCAATCTCGTATTCCATCTCAATCATTTTGCTAAGGTCTGACATCGTGAAGTTTAAAGTTAAAATGTATTTGCGAATTTAGATAAAGTAAAAATCTCAACTCGCAAAACTCAGTTCAACTCGCAATCTCAGCTCGACTCGCAGAATCTCGGTTCGCAAGTCTCAGTTCGGATCGCAGTGATGTCAACTCGCAAGTGATCTCGGTTCGCAAGAGATCTCGGTTCGCAGAATATATCAACTCGCAAAGAGGTTCGACTCGCAGAATGTCGACTCGCAAGGATGTCGACTCGCAAGTTCAACTCGGTTCGCAAACTTATTCTGAAACCCTAATCTCGACTCGCAAAACGGCTGAAAATTACGAAATCAGAAATTTTTGGTATTTTTACGATTAAAACTGGAAATTTCGATCGTAAACAAACCCTAAATCGTCCAGAGAATGATTTTGATCGTTTTTACACACTAATGCACGTCAAAACAATCCTAAATCACACGCGATTAACCCGAAAACACCGAACGACACTCGTTATCTAGCCCGAAAGCTCTGATACCAATTGTAAGTCCCTTGTTCTAGGATCGATAACTTCGTTATCTGTAGTATTAAGGTGCGGAATCCCTCAATACGGTGTTATCTTACTAATAACGATTTAGTTCGCGTTTAGGTTAACCAATTGCTTTACTTTATACGTACAAACGTCAAAGCCTAGCCTTTAGTATTTGTTTCTCTGGAAAATACTGAATTCGCAAGAATGCAAAAATCCTGATCTCCAATTAGTTATCTCAAAGTTCTGTTTTTTCAAGTTATGTTTTTCACGTATGAAACACATATATATTCTCGTCTCAACTCGCAGCCACTGGGTCTGCGAGTTGACTCGACTCGCTACGCAGCCCAAGCCCATAATGAACTCAGCTCGTTTGTCTCTGTTGAGTTCTGCGAGTTCAGATCTCATCTCGCATCGCAAAGCCTTGCGACTTGAGATCTCGACTCGCAACAAACGTCTAAACAAATAACTCGACTCGCAGGAAATGTATATTGTTAAAATCTATATTCGTCTAACACTTTATCATAATAATATATTTAATGAATATTAATAGCAAAACAATATCAATTTACAAATCTAAACCAATATATCAACATGATAACAATTACACTAGTCATATTGCAAAGCTAGATCTGTTGTCACAAACTATGTCTCAACAATTCTCCATTGTTGGATAAATAGTGTTCTGAGACTGTCACATAAATAGTAACCCGACATTGTCACAAGCATAGTAACCCGACATTGTCACAAGCATAGTAACCCGACGTTGTCACAAGAATAGTAACCCGACATTATCACAAGAATAATAACCCGACATTGTCACAGGAATAGTGTTTCCCTATTGTCACAAAGTTAATCGAGACGGTTGCATAAATAGTACATGATTTACGCCAACAACAAACCATATAATAATAACAAACCATATAATAATAATACTTTGAAATTATTATTACAAACCATCACCAACTGGTCGTACGTTTCAAAACACAGCATACAACCAATTATTTGGACATTACTAGTTGAGTGGACATCTAGCATATATGGTTTTTTGAGACATCTACTCATATTATAACCTTGCGCGTTTACGATGCCAGCAGGTTACAGTCATTGGACGACATCATATCATTGCTTGTAGCAACACTGATACATCAGAATCAGGTAAGTCTCATAGCCTAACCTTTTACTGTTTTAACTCGGGGTGAGGATACATGCTCAGCTTTATTTACATGTGAACATAGGTACAAAACACGATATATTGACTGCATGAGTTATTTGACTAATCATGAAAGCCCACCACCACATAGTTTGTTAATATTTTTTTAGCGTGAATGTTAGTGTATGGTACCATATGGGATTGACAATCCCCATCCGGGGTAGTCATGCTACCATGACTGCTAGTCAAACGGACGTATTATCATTTGTTTATACGAATGTAGATTAGACACTCGCAGGGAGGCACCCTCGATCGGTTTTATGCTTTATTAGTTTTAATAGTTAAAATAAATGAAAACCCAAAACAATCACCTATCTACTTATCCAAAACCCTATCTTGATTACTAAGTTATCAGAACTAGCTCTGTTTCAATTCTGTAGTCACGAGGAATGACCCTGGATCATCCTTATCACGTACTAGTATCATGTATTCGTACCTAATAACAGTATATTGAGGCTTTAGGCTCGCCAGATTATTATAAATTTAAAACTACCCACTAACGCCACACTTAGCGGAAAGGCCTGCAATGACATGAAGTAATTCTTGAATCGACCGTTGGGTGCACGTTAGTGGACAAAATGCAAAAGGCATTCCAGCTCGTGATGATGTCCCACTTTTTGGCATATTGTGAATGAGGTTTATATCCCTTCATCTGACAATGGATATATGGATGATACGCCTGCACCTCAGTAGCAACCTGAGGATGTTTTTATTAATGTGCAATGCAGAACTTGATGACGACTTACTGAACATTGAAAATTTTGTTGACGTTGAAGAACCAGCTGGAGAACAAGGAAATTTACAGGATGATCAGCCTTATATTGTTAAAGAACCCACTGATGACTCTTCTGATGGTGGTTCGACACCTGCTAACTCTTCTGGAGGGGTCCCTACACTGCTGGAGATGGAAAATATCCATCGTCATTATCCCTGCCGATTTAAACGAATTCAGAGGCGTATCCGAAAAGGACAAACTTATGCGCTCTCGTATACAGGGAAAAGGATTCGAGATGATGATCATGCAGATGAAGAATGGGTTCCTCCGTTGATTCTCGTATGATGTGCCAAAAACGGTCGGCCAGGAATCGTTCCTATCATTGAACATTCCGCTTATGGTGGCATCGGTAGGTAGTTTTAAATTTATAATTTACGGGACCTAAACCTTCCAAACAACGTACTAATACCTAGTACGAGTACCTGATACTAGTAAATGGTAAAGATGATCTAGGGTATCTTTCTCACAAATAGCTCTTCAACATTCTGGATTGGTTGTACTTCTTTCCTACAACCAAACACACTCTGAAAGTGCATGATAAATTGCTCAGCAACCTGCTTACCAAAAAACCTCATCCCATTCATGCTCTCCACAGAATCAATTCTACTTTTATTCAGTCTTTCCTTAATAGTCTTGTGAAAAAACTTTGTGTTATGATCCCCTTCTCTAAGCCATTCAACTTTAGCCTTTTGCTTCAAAAACAACTCCTCATCAATAATAGCATCCTTATAAGCCTTAATACATGCAGTTTCTTTAGCTCTTATCTCCTTATTAGTAGGGTCCTTTTCCTCTTCCACTTGAACCCTTTCTAACTCAATTTTAAGCTCTTTAACCATCAAAAACAAATTACCCTGACTATAACTAAGCTTTCTTAATGGTTTCTTCAATTTTTTCAGCTTAGTCACAAGTATATACATTGCATAACCATTAACCCCCTCCTTCCATTCGTTACTCACAAATGGAAGAAAATCAGGTTTAGTGGTTAAATAATATTCAAACTTAAAAGGCTTAGGTTTTGACTTTTGAATACCATGCATTGTGAGAACAATAGGGGTATGGTCAGAGTGCAAGAAAGGATGGAAATGAGCTTGAGCATTTGTAAATAAACTCATAACTTTTTCATTGCCCATAGCTCTGTCCAGCTTCTTTAATACCCCATCAGTCTTCCCAGGTTTTTGATTCCAAGTGAACCTTAACCTTGACATATGTATATCATCAATCTTAATTTCACTTATGCAATCTATAAAATCACTCATGCCTCTAGAAATAGAAGAACTAGATGCATGCTCACTTAGGTCCAGAGTATCATTAAAATCACCAAGAACAACCCAAGGTAACTCATTAACAGATTTATGATGAAGCATTAAACTCTTCCATAACTGTCTTCTAAGTATCCTTGTGTGATACCCATAAACAGATGAACAGTACAAACTATCCTGTCCATTCACAAGTTCTACATAACAGTGCATAGCTTGTGCATGTTGCTCTAGAACCATAACTTTAGCAATACAAGGATCCCAACCAATCATAATCCTAGTACCACCATCACATTGTGAATTATTAGACACCCATTCCCATTGCCCAAATATTTTATTTCCAATCCTAAGCAGATTCTTTTTGCTCACATGTGTTTCAATAAGACCACAAATACTAAACCCACCCTCATTCATAAACTTTTTGAGCTCCATTAATGAAGGTTAGGGAGTTTGTTACCTTCAATTCCCTGTTGCATGGTAACATCTTCAGGATCCTCCACATTCATGAAAGTTGCAGTCCCATTAGTATCAGACTCCACTTCTTCATCATCTTCAAAATTAGGATTCACCCCATACTCAGGACATTTATCAATCCAATAATCCATTTGTGCAACATTCCAATCCTTTCTCACACCTTTATCAGGGTATTTCTTCAATTCCAAGTATGCATTAACAACATTTTGCTGGAATGTGTACATGCCCAATTTAGTATTCCAATCAGCCTCTGAATCAGAGTAATTCATTGTACCATCAACCTGTTCATTACTCAACACACTATACATATTTGAAGTTGCAATATCATTCTCTTTATCTGGGTTGCACTTTTTATCTGCTTCTACTTTCAAGGTGGAAGAATCATCATTATTAAAAGGACTTTGAGTCACTTTACTCACCTTTTTATACCATCAGCTCTCACCCAAGTTTTCCTGGTATTAGAGCTACCACCACCATCTGCATTTTGCTTAGCCTTATTTTGTAATTTCTCTGCAGTTTTAAGTATACTCTCACTTACCTTACCAATTGTAACCGGATTCACATTAGTTTGACCATTCCTCCTTATCCTATCAAACACACTTCCCCTATTGAGATTATCCCCTTTTGCCTGAGATTGCTTGCTATTATGACCTTGATTCATCTGTGGGCCACTCCTCTCTTGAGTATCATTCATTCCACTTCTAATACTCTGCTTCCATTGCATATTCATTCTATTCACAACTTTATTATTCCTTCCCACAATTTGAAATCCTTCTTCATCTTCATCATTGGTAGTTTTACCACCAACTACACTCTGCTTAACTTTCAGTGCTTCTTTAATTATTTTTTCAGCTTTTTCCTCCTCACTTAATGGTCTATTCTTACAACTCTTACTCCAGTGCCCAAACACTTTACAATGCACACAAAGTGGTGGTTTCCATTGATAAGTCACTTCTAGTTTACCCACTTTAGCTGGAAAGTGCCCCATTTCAGGATATTCAAATTCAATTGCAGTTGGCAATTCCTCCTCAGCTGTGACTTCAACTAAAACTCTTGCATAGCTTAATCTTCCTGTCTTACTCACACATCTTTCCATTGTTATTCTATCCATTAACAGTGGCTTGCCAACACTACTAACAAGTTTCCCAATACCATTACCATTCCATAATTCAATTGGAGGATTATGAACACACATCTAAATGGGAACTTAAACATGTTCTATCTTCTCCAACCATACACCTGGCTTCCATTGATTAATGAAGAAAGGCACATTATTGACTAACCATGGTCCATTCTCCAATACATCCTTCATACCCTTCTCACTTTTGAATTTGCAAAGATAAAAGCCAGCTGCAGTTTTCACAACTTCCTTCAAATCATAACTTCTCCACATCCTTCTTAGATTGTGGTAAAGGACGTCCATGTTGTTAACAGTGTTTTCATGGTCTTCAGCAACATTATTGATGCATTCCATTGCTGTGAGTCTCTAGTGCTCGTGAGTTTCCTGGAGTTCGATGTCCATATCGTGTAGTTGTTCCTCATGACGGTGTACTCTGGCAGCCAGGACAGGTACAGTGAAGTGAGCAAGTTCTTGAGTATAGGGAGAGACGTCCATGTTGGAAAGTCCTCCGTTCGATGTGGGGAGTTGGATTCCTTCCTCATCCCTCCAGGTGTTAAGTTGGTTTGATAACCATCGCCATTGGCTAGTTGTTGTTTGCCTTTGGGACTGGCTATTGAGTTGGTTTTGAACAGGGTATGGGCTAGCTCGAGGCAACCCAGTGTTCCTGCTAGCTACACTTGAGTTTTGCGATTCGTACGGACGAGAGCGTGACGAGTTTGGTGGTGTGTTTGCTATTTCTGAGACAAAGCGTTAGAAAGAATGAGGCTCATATTCGTATCGTATATAATATAGTCTAAGGTTTATAAAGAGGCCTATCTATGTATATATATGTATATCACATAATAGCCTATTGAGTGTCTAGCACAAACATGTTTGAGTCCCGGTTCTCTCGAGGTCAGAGTCAACTAGTGTATCCTGTCCACTCATGACTCCTTTCAGATCTCACATCATATTCTTTTAATTGTACTTAGTTGATCAGGCTATTATAAATTAAGTCAATACAATGTAATCACTAAACCTAATCATACTTAATAAGGAATACTGCCTAACGGTCATAGTCTAGGCCCACTAAATGCAACCTAATTCACTATAACCTTAGGCTCTGATACCAATCTGTAACACCCCCAAATTTATTGTTTAGAGGAAGCAAGCTTTGGGGTGCTACTAATCAATAATCAAAACACACAAGGCATATAAAGAACGACTCTATATGCGTCGTTTTACAAATACATTGATAATATAAGTTTTACAATGAGTAAATGTTTTTAAAAGCCCAATAATTACAATGTTTATAGATTAATCGGCATAACTTAGCTACAAAATGTAGTAATGCAAAATAATCTCCTGATGTGTATACTAACTCGAGCTATAGGCATCCTGAGGGAACAGGTCCTACTGTTGTTGGGTACCTGAGAACACATGCTAAAAAGGTCAGCTAACGCTGGTGAGCTCACAGGTTTGCATAATAAATATGTAAGTGTGAACCACAAGATTTAATGGTAACCGTTTGAAATGAATCAAATGATGTATATGTCTGCCATGAGGTCATAGTCTACGCTTAACGTGGGTGTTAGGATCACAATAAAGTGCCTGATTGTGGGTGCCTCCGGGCGAGTGTCTAATCCATACTCGTATGAACAAAAGTTAATGCGTCCGTGTAACTAGTCAGTGCTTGCTGACCCAGACGAGGATGGTCAGTCCTATATGGTACCATACACTAACATTCGCGCTACATAAAGTATTACCAGAACTATGATCGTAGAGGACTTAAAAGTGATTAGAAAATAGCTCATGCAGAATATAGCGAGTTTTGTACTCGTGTTCATGTGCAAAACAGGTTAGAGCATGTATTCCCACCCCGGGAGTAAAAATAGTAAAAAGTCGGGACTATGAGACTCACCTAAGCCTGAAGAGTTGCAATAAAGCAAATGTGGTGAAATAAAATGGGGTGTCCGAAGACTGTAACCTGTCAGGCGTTTATAATGCGCAAGTTTAAATAAAATAAGTAGGTATCTTAAAAGATAACTTGTGCTAGTTGTTCATCCAACTAGTGATGTCCAATGATTTTATTTGATTGGTAAGTTCGAGTTTTGAAAACGTGTACGGTCTGTTGGTGAATGGTTGTAATAATAATCTCATTAATATTGTTATGGTTTTTGGAGTGTTATACTTAAAAAGGATTCACAGACTTTAGGTGATGTGGGTCTGGGGGCAGCGCCCCTGGTTAGCGGGGTCCCAAGGGTGCAACCCCAGGCGGGTTCCAAGGGGCTGGCCCCTGGTTGGGGCCGAGGTGAAAAACGCATCTGAACTTGAATTTGGGTGAAATCAAGTGGTAAAATTTTAGGTCTCGACACTTAGTAAAAATATGTGTTTTCTTGGTTCTGTTTCATGTGACACTTATAGCAACACTTAGGGTCTATGCGACACTCAGGAAGTGTCACATAAAATGAGAAATTCTGGGGTACTAGCGTCACTTGAGGAAGTAGTTAAAGCACTAATTACAAGTAGTTTAAGCACTAATTATAGAATTTGGCGGGTGTCACATTCTCCCCTTGTTAAGAGAATTTTGTCCCGAAATTGAACTCATGTGATATGAGTAGAGTATGTGAACATGTGTGGGTATTTCAGTCTCATTTGGTCTTCCCGGTCCCAAGTAAATTCAGGACCACCCCTCAAATTCCACCTGACGTTAACAATGGGAATATGACTCTGTTTGAAAATGTTTGACCTCTCGGTCCATTATTTCCGTGGGTTCCTTGACAAAGTGTAGTTTGTCGTCAATATGTATCTCATCGAGGGGTATAATCAGTGTCTCATCAGACAGGCATTTCTTCAAGTTAGAAATGTGGAAAGTAGGGTGCACGCTACTGAGTTCAGGAGGTAGCTGCAGTCTGTATGCCACCGGAACAATTCTTTCAAGGATTTCAAATGGGCCAATGTACCTAGGATTCAGTTTCCCACATTTGCCAAAATGGATGATGCCTTTGCAAGGTGATACTTTCAGAAGTACTCGTTCTCTAACTTGAAACTCGAGGTGTTTGCATCTCACGTCAGCATAGCTTTTCCGAAGATCACGCGCGGCTTTCAGCCGGTTTTTGATGTCGATGATCTTTTCGGTTGTTTCGTGTATGATTTCTTGACCAGTGAGTTGTGTATCTCCCACCTGATTCCAATAGATAGGTGACCGACACCTACGACCGTAGAGTGCCTCGAAGGGTGCATCCTTTATGCTGGTGTGGTAGCTTTTGTTGTACGAGAATTTGCACAACGGTAAGTGGTTTTCCCAGTTTTTACCGAAGTCAACTACGCAGGCTCGTAGCATATCCTCCAGTGTTTGTATAGTTCATTCACTTTGGCCGTCAGTTTGCGGGTGGTATGCAGTACTCATATCCAAACGAGTACCGAGTGATTTTTGTAAGGATTGCCAGAAGTGGGAAGTAAATTGGCTCTCTGTCAGAGATAATTGAGATGGGCACACCGTGTCTTGACACAATCTCTTTCAGGTAGATCTGTGTCAAACGTTCCATCTTGTCAGTTTCCTTGATAGCCAGGAAATGAGCAGATTTTGTGAGTCGGTCGCCGATCACCCAAATGGTATCGCAACCGCTAGGTGTTTTTGGGAGTTTAGTAATGAAATCCATGGTGATCTGCTCCCATTTCTTTGATTCCTCGATACATTTTGTCAGCTTTCATGTTGGGCCACCAATACAGTTCTTTGATGCCATGATACATTTTGTCGACATCGGGGTGTATAGAGTACTTAGACTTGTGAGCTTCATCCATCACCATGTCTCGAAGGTTCCCAAAACTTGGTAACCGGATTCTGTTAGAGAAGTATTTGGCCCCGTCAGGTTTTGTTTCAAATTGTTTATCTATGCCACGCAAGGCCTCGTTTTTCACATTATCATCCTTGAGTGCTTCGAGTTGAGCGGTAAGGATTTGAGTAGTAAGGTTGTTGTGGATTGTCATACCGAGGGCTCGAACTCGAAGAGGTTTCACTCATTTTTTCGGCTTAAGGCATTGGCAACAACGTTTGCCTTGCCCGGATGATGTCTCACAATCGTAATCGGTAAGTAGTTCGACCCAACGACGTTGTCTCATGTTCAGGTCTTTCTAGTCGAATATGTGTTGGAGACTTTTGTGGTCAGTAAAGATTGTACACTTGGTACCGTATAAGTAGTGTCTCCAAATTTTGAGAGAGAATACAACAGCCCCCAACTCTAGGTCATGAGTTGTGTAATTCTTTTCGTGGATCTTGAGTTGTCGAGAGGCGTAAGCAATGACTTTGTCTCGTTGCATCAGTACGCAACCAAGACCTTGGTGTGAGGCATCACAGTACACCACGAACTCATCATTACCTTCGGGTAGTGATAAGATAGGTGCACTGCAAAGTTTTTTTTTTTGAGCAGTTGGAAAGCTGACTCTTGTTTTTCGGTCCAGTCAAACTTCTTTTCTTTCTGAGTCAGTACGGTGAGAGGTTGGGCTATTTTTGATAAATTCTCAATGAACCGCTTGTAGTATCCGGTGAGTCCTAAGAATTGGCGTACTTCAGTAGGTGTAGTTGGTGCTTGCCAATATCTGATAGCCTCGATTTTTGAAGGATCAACATGAATCCCTTGACTGTCAATCACGTGGCCAAGGAATTGTACGGTTTGCATCCAGAACTCACACTTAGAGAATTTGGTGTATAACTCCTCGTGTTTGAGTAGCTCTAGGATGGTTTTCATGTGTTGCGCGTGTTCTTGTTCGTTGCGCTAGTAAATTAGGATGTCATCGATGAAGACGATAACAAACTTGTCAAGGTAAGGCTTGCACACCCGATTCATATGGTCCAGGAATACAGCCAGTGTGTTGATTAAGCCGAATGGCATCACTTTAAATTCGTAATGCCCGTAGCGAGTTTGGAAAGCAGTTTTAGGGATGTCGTCATCGCGAACTCGGAGTTGGTGATAACCTGAACGTAGATCAATCTTTGAATAAAAACTCGACCCTTGGAGTTGGTCAAACAGGTCATCAATGCGAGGAAGTGGGTAACGGTTCTTGACAGTCAATTTGTTGAGCTCCCGATAGTCGATGCACATACGGAAAGAACCGTCTTTCTTTTTCACAAACAAGACTGGAGCTCCCCAAGGTGAGGAACTTGGTCTGATAAATCCCTTGTCGAGGAGTTCCTGTAATTGTGCAAACAACTCCTGAAGTTCGGATGGGGCTAAACGATAAGGTGCTCGTGCCACAAGTGCTGCACCAGGCACAAGGTCAATCGGGAATTCGACTTTTCTGGTTGGCGGTAGGCCGGGTAAGTCTTCAGGAAAGACTTCTGGTAAGTCTCGAACAATAGGCACATCCTCAAGCCGCTTCTCCTCCGACTTTTTCTCCATGATGTGTGCGAGGATTGCCTGGTACCCTTTTCTCAAGTATTTCTGGGTTTTCATGCAAGAAATGATGTTTATTCTCGTCCCACCGGTCTCCCATTTGTATGATCACGGTTCCACCGGTGACGAGAGGAATACGTACATTTTTTTCAAAACAAATGATTTCGGCTCGGTACTTGGATAACCAATCCATGTCGACGATGATGTCAAAGCTGTCGATCTCGATGGGTATCAAGTCAATGGAGAAAGGTTCATCAGGTAAGTTTAAAGTGCAATTAGGTATCACACTGTCGGCCTCAATAAGTTTTTCGTTTGCCAATTCTACTGTGTACTTAGAATCTAAGGTAATAGGTGTAGTGTCAAGTTGTGGACAAAACTTATCAGAAATGAAGCTTTTATCGGCACTAGTATCAAGTAATACAAAAGCAGTTAAACCGTTGAGTAGGAACATACCCATGACTACATCAGGGACTTGACGGGCCTCCCTTGAGTTGAGAACTAAAGCTCTACCTCGAGCATTGTTGTTGTTCATGTTGTTGTTGTTGTTTTTTCAACTTCGGGAAATCTTTCCTGAAATGCCCAGTACCATTGCACTCATAGCATGTCTTAGGTGCGTTGGTGTTGGTGGCTGTAGTGGTGTTTGCTCTGCAGTCCTTAGCCAAGTGCCCGAATCATATGCACTTGTTACATAGGCAAGAACCATCATGGTGAATATTGCATTTAGAGCAATATGGTTTGCTCCCAACATACCCTTTCTTGTTATCAGAACCCGAAGTATAGGCCTTAACAGTCACAGGCCTCTTGTTGGGTTGTTGGTTGTTGTTGTTCCCAATCCATTTCCGTTTGTTACCCTCAGTTGGTGCTGCAGGTGTCCCCCGTCGGACAAGTTGTGCCATTAGTTCATGTGCCATACGAACGACACTTTGGATATTCCCTGGTTTCGATGAGGTCACATTCCCCTAAATCTTTTCCGGGAGTCCCCAGATGTATCTTTCAATCCTCTTGTACTCGGGGTCAACCATGGATGGGCACAAGAGTGCCAGTTGGTGAAAACGGGTAGTGTATCCAGCAATATCATCACCCTTGACAGCGAGGTTCCAGAATTCAACCTCGAGTTGTTGTAGTTCTTCCCTAGGGCAGTATTCATCTTTCAACATCTTCTTCAAATCTTCCCAGGGGAGTTGATAAGTGACATCAATTCTCACCGTTTGTATGTAACTGTTCTACCAAGTAAGAGCACCATCCATGAAAGTGCAGGTAGAAAACTTAACCTTGCATTCTTCTGCGCAGGTATAAATTCTGAAGACTGACACTGTTTTCTCGATCCATTGGATCAGTCCTATTGCTCCTTCAGTACCTTTGAAGTATAAAGGTTTGCAGTTCAGGAAGCCTTGTATGAGCAGGGTCTTGCTGTAGGAGCGTTAATAGTTGTGTCCTCGCTGCCCGAGTTTGGCTGAGCAGCTAGGGCCTGGGCTACGCTCTGTGCAATAAGTTGAGCAATTTCAATATCGTTGTAAGTGTGTCGTCATGGAGGCATCGTGCTGAATAATCAGGGAAAAAGATAGGTAACATGTTTGCACAAGATTATGATATATCACATGCGTAAGTATATATAAGGTGGTAATCTACAACAACACGAAGCGATAATCATAACTCATTAGATAATAAGATTAGATTATGTACAATACATGAGTTCCAAAAGATTACAGAATCTAGAGTCTACAAAATATGCCGGGAACATTACATCCGATCGGATTACAAGAGTTTACATAGCTAGCTAATAGGTTACATGATAAACAATGCACTAATCTTGATGTAGGTTGAGTTATGGTAGTAGAGAAGTGAGATGGTCAACATATTCTGCAAGCCTGCTAACCATAAGATCATCCTCGATTTCCCGTAGACGCATCTCGCATTCTTGCAGCCTTGATTGTAAAATAGAGATCTCGTTTTGGTTACTGATTACTTGGTTATGAACGATCTCCATGGTTTGCATGGTATCTTCCATTTGGTCGTGAGTTCGAGTCAAAGTTTCAGAGATGTCTGCCTGACCTATGTACAACTGTGCAATACCATCTTGAGTTTGTTCCATCCAGTTAGAGCGAATATTGCATTGCTCGATTTCCATATCATGTATCCCGCGTTCATGTCGGTGAACACAAGCAGCTAACACAGGTACTGTGAAGTGTGTGGGTTCCTGAGTGTATGGAGAGAGATCCATGGGTGAAATCTCTCCAATGTCAGTGGGGATCTCAATGTCATCTTCCATCCTCCAAGTAGCGAGAGCCGATGGCAACCAGCTCCATTGATGAGCAAGTGCCCGATGGCGAGCTAGAGAAGTGGTCTCATCGGATGTGGCAGGATGGTGATATGATCTAGCTCTGCGCGAGCTATTGGTGCGCCTAGCCACGAGTGACTCCTTGTGGTTGTGACGAGAGCGAGAGGGAGAGTGTGGTGTTCGTGTAGTTTGTCTAGATGATGAATCAACCATTTCTGTGGCAAAAATATTGAGTGTCGTGAGATCTATATACATATTAATCATATAATAATACAATATAGCCTAATGTGTCTAGCACAGACAAGTAATGGTCATGTTCCTCTAGTGGTCAAAGTCAACTAGTGTATCCCTGTTCAACATAACCATTTCAGACCTCACATCATCTTTCCTTGATTGTACATAGTTGATCAGGCTATGTTAAATTAAAGTCGTATGATGTAATTCCTGAACTAGTCATGCCTAATAGGGAAATACTGCCTAACGGTCATAGTCTAGGCCCACTAAATGCAACCTAGTTCGCTATAACCTTAGGCTCTGATACCAATTTGTAACACCCCAAAATTCTGTGTTTAGCGGAATCAAGCTTTGGGGTGCTACTAATCAAGTATCAACAGCACAAAGTATACAACAAACAACCTCTAAATGAGACGTTTAAAAGTAGTTACATTTCCATATATAAAATGTAACAAAACATAGTGTTTTCGGTTACAAAAATGTAGTTCCCTAGAGTCCATGTGTGTAGCAGTAGATTCTATAACATAATCATAATATACAAAAGATAATCCTAAGAATCTCCGTTAAATGCAATGTAGAAATCATGCAACTCTAGCTAGTATCATGGGGTAATCCTACTCCATCTGTGTACCAGAGATACAAAGCTAAAAAGTGTCAACCAAAAGGTTGATGAATCTTACAGGTTTAGTAGTAACATAATAGTTATGTACCATAAGTATGTACCGGTGTTGCTATCAAGCAAAGTAAGTAAATTAGTAAGTCAGCACAGTTGCCATGAGCTCATAAGTTGAAGCTTAACAGTGTGTAAGTATGAATCATTAAGAATCATATAAAGTACCCCCGTGAGTGCTATCCCGACACTCATATGTAACAAATACTAATATTTCTGTTTCTACGGTGAAATCCGTGGTAGCCCTACTACCCCAAGCAGGGATTGTCAGTCCTAAATGGATCCATTTATAGTAATCGCGCTTAAGTCCATAACTAACAACTTACGATAGGAGGCTTTCAGTGGATAAAAGTAACTCATGCAACGTGTGTACAAAGTAGTGTAATTAGTTCAGTACATTGTGTCCATATGTAAAACAGTTGCTAACTATCTCACCCCAAAGTAGAAAAATAGTAAAAGTGGGGCTGTAAGACTCACCTGAGTCTAGCAAGTATGATGTGAAATCAACCAAGTAAAGCAGATGTAAGTCCGTATATCGGTTCTCAAAACCCTGCAACCTTCTGGCATCCGAAGCGTGCAAGGTTGTAAGTAAATAAATAAATAAGTTGGTGTCTTGAAAGATCACCCATGCTAGTTGTCTAGTCAACTAGGAAATGTCCAAGTGTTTGTTTAATATTTCATTTGTAGTTTGAAAATAAGTATGGCCCGTTGGTGACGGTTTGTAATAATAATTCAAAAGTGTCATTATTATATGAATCGTTGTATTAGGTTTCATTATTTGTAAGTGTTCGACACTTAGTGTGAAAAGTATTTACAAGTTCCTGGATGACGGGGGTCCGGGGGTAGGCCCCTGGTAGCGGGGTCCAAGGGGCAGAGACCCTGGCTGGGGTCGAGCTGCCAGGTTAGCTTGGAAATTTTTTATTTCTACTACATTGCTTTGGTAAAATCGCATCTAGAATTTAAAATCAGGAAAATTGACCTAGCCTGGTTGCGGGATGAAAAGGTGTTGCGAACCGAGTTCGGTTCGCAGAACAAGGTTCGGCTCGTAAAAACTCAACTCGCAGGTCAGTTCGCAGGTCGACTCGTAAGTCAGTTCGCAGTTCAATCGCAAGTCAGTTCGCAGGTCGACTCACAAGTCAGTTAGCAGGTCGACTTCGCGAGTCAAAGTCAACTCGCAAAACTCAGTTAGCAGATCAGGGTTGCGAACTGAGTTGGATCTCGGTTCGTAGAACGAGCTGTTCGCGAATTTTGTGTGGATTTCGGTTTTTAAAGCGTTTTCAAGGGGATTTTTGGGCATAATCTTGTTGAGTAAACGTTCTAGCATGTAAATCAAAGTCTTACAAGTGATTTAAAGGGTTAAAAGTTTCTTACCAAGAAAATGAAAAATCGAAGAAAATGAAGATGATGATGATGATGATGATGATCCTTGTACTTGTGTCTTGATGATGATGATGAACGATTATGGTGATGATGTTCTTGTTATCTCAGTTTTTAGAGAGAGATATAGAGATTTGGTAGAGAGAGATGAGAGAAAGTAGGTGTTGGTGTGTGTGTAAATGGAATGAAATAAAGAAGAAATGAAGTAAAATGGGGGGATGGGTCTGCGGATCTGGACCGAACCACTTGCGGGCTCGGCTCGTGGACTCATTCCTCAACCTTCCGTAGTTGATTAAATGTCGTTGTGCGTTTTATGTTAAGGTTTATCCGAAATATTTTAACCGAGGTAGTTTATCAAAATACTTGATAATGAGTTATAAATTGTAAAATTATAAATTGGTTATTGTTTGTTTGTTGGGGTGTGTATCGCGCGATTTCATTGCTGAGAATATGTATTAAACAAATACGAAAATTCGTTTAATATATTATCATAATATATTATAGTAAATAATGTTTGTTTGCATAATTCCACACTATTTAATAACTTTGTCACCAACGTCCATATTAAATACATGTCGGACCTCGTCCGGTTCATAAGTGTACGATTTAACAAATCATGAACGCATGTATGAAATTACACGAAATGTCACGTATATTTAGATTAATACAAAACTAAATACATATAATTACAAGTAGTTTAAGCACTAATTACAGTCAGAATTTGGTGGGTGTCACAACTCACTGGTTGCTTCATCAGTGACGCTGATCGTTGTAACATCTCTATGCTCAGCTACAAAACCTTTTTCTTTTCTTTTGGTTAGTTCTTTTAGTTTTTTGTATTTGGTTTTTAATTTTGATGCTTTATCCGTTTCCTTTGCATGTTTGTTATCAGTTGAGACAGATTTGCATTCAGATGCTAAGTGACCAAGTTTTTGACAATTAAAGCACAAAACTTCAGATTTGTTAAAGTTTTGTTTTCCTTTAGTCCTATTTCTGTAGGACTCTTTTGGAGATCTGGAAAAAGAAGTTTGTCCAAATTTAGAGGAAGAGCCCAGTTTTGAAAAACATTTGAATTTTCCAAACATCATAGCCATTTCCTCAGCGAGTGATTCAAGATCACTTTCATCGTCATTTATAGACACATCAGCTTCATCCTCAGATGGATCATGGATTTCCTTAGTTGTGTCTATATTGGATGAAGAAGTTATCCCTTCAATTGATACACCTTTTGCCACTAAGGCAGTGTTATTTAGCTTGTAACTTTCAGTTAAGAAAAGCTTCTAAACACGATTTTGTTCTTTATTAAGAAAAGTGCCAAAAAGTGATTTTAGTATCATACTTTTTATGAGGCCAGTATCTCTTAATATGTCAATAGAATGTTCCCAGACACTGGGAAGAGAATCCATAAATTTGTTCATTACATCCAGTGGTTCCTTTTTAATCCCTGCAGCCCTCAAGTCATTCATTAAGCAGTCAAACCGATTATAAGTTTGTGTCAAGGTTTCACTTTTGCTGACCATAAACAATTCATATTGTTGATTAAGAAAAACATGTATGTTTTCAATGACAAGATCAAAACCTTCATACATGGTACACAAAGTATCCTACATTTCTTTTCCATTTGTACAGTTTTTGATTGAGTAGTAAACGTCATTTGGTAAAGACATGACAATGAAAGATTGAAGTTGGGCATCGAGATCTACCAATTTCTTATCTTCCTCAGTCCATTGAGTTTGAGGTTTCATGATACTCCTAGGGGTATCTTCCTTATTTTCACCACCGTTGGCAGTGGGATTTCTTTCAATGAGTATTCGAGGATTATAAGGACCTTCATTTAAAGTGTTAATTAATGGTGTGTTTTGAGCCCTTACAAAGAGTAGCATACGACCTTTCCACAGAGTAAACTGTCTAGAATCAAATATGGGTGGTTTACCTTTAGATCCATTATCCAAGTATGCAAATGAACTTTCTTGAGTCATTGCAGATCTGAATATTGATTTATTCAAACTGCTATGATACTAGTTGTTAGTCCCTTTTTAGGCATATAAGATTATAACTACTAACACGATTAATTGTAGAGGTGGGTGAATACAATCTATTCAAGTTTAAAGTAATTTTATTGATTGAATCAAAATAATACTTTACAACAATTACTCGCGGAAGAGAAAAGACACACTAATCTAAGTAATTGTAGCTTGACGACAAATTTTAAATATAACAAATCACACAGCCAGAGATGCTGATTACTATCAGTGATCTCAACACCCTAAGTGTTGGCACAATGCCGTTGACTAATAGGAGTGGCTAGTATAGATCAATGTTTATATTTAATGCAGTTGAAGGTGTCTTTAATACGGTTGTTTGGTTGAGTATTTATAGCCATAAATCCTCAATATTATCCGAGAGTAAATTGTTTTAGCCATTTGAATAATCTTTAAAGATTTCATAACTATGGTTGGAAAGTAGCAAATCTTTAATGACTGTTCATGGGGAAGGTGTTTATAATATGATAATACATACTTACAGAAAAAGCACTGTACTTTTTCTGCAATTGAAAGTTTGTTGACTTTGTGCATTATTGTATGCCAGTGATACGGCTATTATCCACCTTGTAGAATACGCCTTCTTAAGTACACATGTATTTGTCAGACCCATTCGCTTACATAAGGAATAGTTGCTGGAGTATTTAGAATTACTATTGATCTTCCACTTCAATCAGAAATCCTCTATCTATATCTTCAGTCATTGACTTCAGATACGGATTTTAATGTCTTCCAGCAGCCATGAATAACTTGCAAGTCTTCAAGGTACGATCAGCTTGAAAGATAAAGCTGATGATAATTTACAAGTTATAAGTGACGTTGTAATCCATGCAGCGAGACCTTGAAGGTAGAGGACGCTGAGGACATATCAGCGTCCAAATAACAGTTATGTCATACGTAAATTATAGAGTCAGGGTCAATGACCCAACAACATGGGATCTTGATATGAAAGTCAACGCTCAACTCTAGTCTCAGATGCTTAACTCGCTAGATCTCACTTAAAAATAAATTATTATGAACCTCAATAAAATTAGACATAGGTGTTAAGAAGTTTCGGATATTAAATTGATGTCTACTACCTTATTCATGCACCCGTGAGTTATTTTCAAGGGGTCATTTGTCTTCATCAGACATTGTATGGGGTTGAGCATACCGATCTAATCATAATCTAGAACAAACATTACTTGTATTAATTAAAAATAATAATAGGAAAAAGGAATCGAATTTAACGATTAACTATCATGCTTCTCTATTTAAAGAAATAAACGAACTGTTACCTGGTCGAATTATTATCCTTTGAGTTGTAAAAAAAGACATACCATTCAGCTAATTATAATATCTCATGTGCAAAACTTTATAGTTGTAGAATATATTCATGGAATATTACTTATATATCCTTTGAAACAAAAAAGTACTATTTATCAATTATCATGTCACATCAAATCAACCACTTAATGAACGACATACGAATTTTATTCGTGCTATCACAAGTTGAGAGGTCTTCATTAAGAGTTGGAGGCTCCTGAATGTGAAAAAAATATATTATTTATAAGTATCATAGTGGTCTTTACGATTATAAATAACTATAGCAATGGTGTATTATTGTTGTCCCTTAACCTAGGATCTAGATTGAATGACTAGAATCAATTGTGTGACGGAATCACACGATTGAAGTAACGAGCATGAAATATAAATCAACACAATGAGATATTGAATAAGAGTGCTTTATATTTCAATAACTAACGAATACTAGCTTGTTTATAGAGGTTTTAGTCGACAAGTTGTGCAAAGGTTTTGTCCAACCTTTGCAATGAGCCGTGATGGTTCTATATATACAAACAGATTGATTCTGCGACACTTGCTAAGTGTCGCTGATCATAACCCCAGTGCGACACTTACTAAGTGTCGCCTGAATGCGACACTAGATAAGTGTCACTCAAAACAGAAAATTAACTATTTTCTAATCTAAGCTATTACAGACTCAAGACCAACTGACAGACACACTAATATGACTCAACAAACTCCCCCGTGTCTTCAGCTTGGTCTTTAAAAATATCTTCAATATCAGATCCAGTCTGTCGGGAGATTCCCACCAGCATGAATTCCCTTAGCAATGCAGAGATCCACAACTCTCTGAAACCTCACAGCATCTTCTTGATCAATCATATCAAATTGCAATCTATTACTGTGAAGAGCTTGAAGATCATTCTTTGACATGTTAATCAGGCTAAGAGGATCAAAAACTCTAAGAGTGTAGCCAGTAACATGTTTCCATTCTTTAGCATCACGTCCCGGTCCCTTTTGAGAAAAATATTCCATAACCGCCTCTCCAGTAACTGTGTCATACCACCAGAACCTAAAATTTCCCAGCACATCAAATGGTAACTTTTCAAATGGCACTTGGGTAAGATTCATGGTTGGAGGATAATGATAACCGTATATGGGTTGGCGCGTCCTCGGGTCCAACTTCTTCTTATTTGAAAATCTAATTCCCATTACTGGTCGAATCCATTTAAATTTCTTCGTATTTATTTCTCGACGCAGTATTTGCTGAAAGAATTCAGCTTCTCGATTATCAGTGGGATTTATCATATTCAATTGAGCTAGTCGATTTAGATCAACCTTCGGTAATGTAGTCAAATGATCTAGCCTTGCCTTAAAATATTGAATGCCATCTTGCCTTTTGATGACAAACAATCGAAAATCAGCATCGAATTTCCAGCTTTTTATAAGCCCAGATAAGTCTCCACGAACAGAATATGCTCGGCATCTTTTCAACTCGGGCGTTGGAGACGAAATCCATTCTGGATACTTTCTAGGTTGAGCAGTGGATGTTGAAGTACCAACAGAATGGGAAGATGGTTCTGCAGAAGTAGTAGCAGGAACAGTATCATCATCTGATTCTACCTCCTCATATGGATTATCCTCGAACTCATCTTCATCAGAAACCTCATCAGGTTCAAATTGAACATCATCGGCAAACATGTTTGGACCCTCATTTCCAACATTTGTAGTTGTTCCAAATACAAGACTTTGTAGTTATTCAAGATTAGCATGCGAGTAATCTACATTTAATGGTACAGGCTGGCCAGGTACGTGAGCTGACGACGCAAAGTAATCCAAATTAATATTTTCATTAATCTCAGAATCATTGATTACATTTACATTATCATGGCATGTGGTTTCAGGATCTAACTCCCCTGAAACCACAGCCAGAGATTCCAAATCTAACACACGACGTACAAGATCCGGTACACGAGCAGCCGTAGACTCTAACTCCAAAATTCTTGACGCTTGAACCTGAATGAGAGCCTGTTGATCTTGAAGCATCTGGTTCATTTGCGCCATATCATCCATCAGTTTCTTCAAAAATTCCGGCTGTGGCTGAAGGTCATCAGAAGCAGCAGTCGAGGTTCGTTGACGACGTTGTTGAGGAACGTCATCGGATTCTGTGTCTGAAGAATCCCGAACCTGCTTGCCCTTATCAGCAGCGGAGGTTGTAGCAACAACAGCAGGTGTAGAAGTTGGAAAATTCTCAATGTCAACCAGAACTTCTTCCAAAACCGCTTCATCAACTTGCGATGGTGGAGCTGCAACATCAAGAAACCCATTATCCGACGGAGCCACATATTCTTCATCAATCACGTGGCCGAATAACGGAACATCAGGCATAACTGCCTGACCCTTTGGGGGTGTTGCACAATCGCCAAATACCCTGACCAACATCGGAGTCAAGGTCAGAATCGACCTTGGGTCAGGCTGAATCCCTAGATACAGGGAATTCAGGATCAGCTGCAAAAAACGTGGATACATAAACCACATGTTACCGCCAGCTCGTAGATTATGCACTAGATGCCCGAAGATGTATCCAGAGTAGTTGAAAGGTTTATTGTAAACCAAACCCAGCATCAGGGAGATCGTTCCATAAATCATCCCATCAAATCCCGCCTTCCTTGGCGAGAGGCACACAATGATAATGTGAGCTAAGTACCTCCAGACTCTGCTCAAATGTTGTTTCCTGTATTGATCTGGAGGAATAGCCGGATAACCCATACGCTGAAGACCACCAGCGATAAAATTGTTCTCAAACTGAGTTGGAAACTCAGAATTGTCATCAAATCCCAACACTTCTCGTATCGTATCCTCCGTAATTTCAATACGATGACCAAAAACAGTTGATAAAATCCTTCGATAGTCGCCTTCTGTGTTAATCACAGCATTTGCATAAAACCCCTCGATTTGATTCAGGTAGATTGGACATGAAGCAGTGATAGCATGGTGAATCCTCGAGCGACGCAAAAACTGAATCATCGGATGAAACGGAATCGAGTTGGCATGCGTATCATCGAGAAAAGCCACCACATTATGTCGTGGCTACGTGCGGCGAGCATAAATAGCTAAGTTTGCCATCTGCACAAAAATAAGACATAGATAATACACAAAGAAAAGTTATACCGTTAGAACAAATAAAGTATAAATTGATCTTTCAAAATTACTTTTAGGCGACACTTCAGTAGTGTGGCTAATTGAAGTAGCGACACTTGAGTGAGTGTCGCTCAGAAGCCTAAAAAATCACCATGAGACACTTAAGGTAAGTGTCGCAGCATTGCAAATCAAGAGGCGACACTAAACGAGAACTGCAGGCGACACTTAGGGTAAGTGTCGCAATAGACTAGGCGACACTTAATCAAGTGACGCAACTAATTAATGTTCCTTTAAAGGCGGCACTTAAGGTAAGTGTCGCAAGAGACAAGGCGGCACTTAATCAAGTGACGCATAGCAAAAAGGCGACACTCAAGTTGAGTGCCGCAGAATTACCATGTTGCGACACTTAAGGCGAGTGTCGCTTCTAGTGCCGCAAAGATGAACACAAACCCAGAAACCATAAACCCAGATTCAAATTTTTACAAAATTGCAAAACTAAGCTAACCTAGGGTAATAACTTGGGAGATACATGTATATCGATAATAATGCACACGATATTAACCCTTTATACACATCAATACGTTCGAAATCACCCAAACCCTAAAACCCGTAACTACAACCTACAGATTATCACTAAATAATGAAGGATTATGATTGAAATTAGTACCTTAATGTTCGTGTGAAGTAGAAGAACAAGATTCAAAGCACAGATTTCAAAAATCTTCAAGAAATCGCAGCAAAAATCGATACAGAGCAAGTGTCGCTTAAATAAGAGCGAGTGACGCAGAATCGTATGTGAGTGTCGCAGGAAATGTGATGATAAATGCCGCAGGGTGGCATTTATATACTCCATACTATAGGCGACACTCGCATGCGACACTCTATGCGACACTCAGTGAGTGTCACAGACTTAAAATTTTGAAAATTCCTAAAACTTTCAAATTCTTTCGCGAGTCGGTTTTGGCTATTCAGTGACATTTGACTTTAAATAAGACAAAAAATATTAAAATAATTATAACTTAACTAAGAATTCAAAACGAATACACTATTTTTGGTGACGGGATTGTTTTGGGTCTGGTTAGGGATCATATTAAGTCATCATACATTACTTTACATATGTTTGCTGTTATTCCAATTATCAGTATACTTGTCCTCTTTAAATTTACATAAAATATTTAAAATAAATTTAATAACACACAGTTCAAGACAATTGTTCATATCATTATCCGCTTAAACAACTAACCTTCATTCATCAGAGATAACCTTTTATTGTTAATATGTTCAATCTTTTGCAGTTCACACATATGACATACCCCTAACATCTACATATGGTTAATCTTTATATTAAGAAAAATTATATGAAACTTATTTTTAAGAATCAAGACATTGGTGACAGGTCTGTACTTACGTACAACAAAGCGACTTATCTTGATTCAGGTTTAAACAAAATCAATTTTCGTCAAGTCATTGGTGACAGGTCTGTACTTCCGTACAACAAAGCGACTTAACTTGACTTAAGTATGTATTTGTATTTGAAGCTCTAAGATTTTGCAAGTCTGATTAACTCGCAGTTGTTTAATTTTTAAGATATAGTACCAGAGACCAGGTCTGTACCGACGTACAACAAAGGAAACCAATACTATATCCCCCAAATAAGTTGATATAAAATTTCAGAATATAAAAATTGTCCATATTAAATATAGGAATTAAGACAAACTGCCATACGTCATATGATATTTACTACATAAAATTAACAAGTAGTTGAAATTACTGTTTAATATCTCCGAGAACAAATAGAGAGTTTCCTATGAACATATCATATGATGAAGCTGTATGTTAAGAAATTTATGATAAATACATTAATAAACCTACTGATACATCAGATATAACAGTGAACATTTGCATTTCGTGAATGATACTTAATGTACTATCATATCCTAAGTTGTTTACAGACACAACCTAACGTCTTTTTATAGATGTAGCAATAATGCATTACTTTAATACTAAGAAGTATAAAGTGTGGCTCTTGCGATTTTTTTTTTTTATGAAAAATCAACGTCACTGTAACGATTTAAAAAATCGTAAGCCAAGCATAGAAACTAATTCATCAAAACGAGAACGGGAAAAGGCCTTAGTAAACAAGTCAGCCTTTTGCTTAAGTGTTTCTATTTGGATAAGGTCAATAAGGTGTTTCTCATAGCAATCCCGTATAAAGTGAAATCGTATCTCTATATGTTTTGTTTTAGAGTGCTGTACGGGATTGCGTGTGATAGATATGGCTGCAGTGTTATCTATATGTATAGGAGTAAGAGTTAAGATGAAACCATAATCGCGAAGTTGATGCTGAATCCACAGAACCTGTGAACAACAGCTGGCAGCAGCAATATATTCAGCCTCGGCTGTGGAGGTTGAAACGGTTCTCTGCTTTTTACACTGCCATGACACTAAGCGCGGTCCAAGAAACTGACATCCACCAGATGTGGACTTCTTATCCTTGTTGCATCCGTCATAATCTGAATCTGAATACGCAGTCAAAGTGAAGTCGTCTTCATTTAAGTACCATAGACCAAGAGTGGGTCTATATTTGAGATACCCAAAAATTCGCTGAACTGCCTTCATATGAGAAACCTTCGGATGAGCTTGGTACCTGGAACACAAAGAAACAGCAAAAACAATATCTGGTCTTGAAGCAGTAAGGTAGATGAGAGAACCTATCATTGAACGATAGTCCTTCTCGTTACACTCATCATCTTCCTCAGCTGGTCCAAGTTTGTGAGATACCTCAATGGGGGTGCCATAAGTCTTACAATCATGCAAATTATACCTAGTCAACATGTCAAAGACATATTTTGACTGATGGATATAAATGCCTTTGTCAGATTGTTCAACTTGGACACCTAGAAAGAATTTGAGTTCTCCCATTGCACTCATCTCAAATTCAGACTTCATAAGTTGCTCAAATTCCTTGCAGAGAGCATTACTTGTAGAGCCAAAGATGATGTCATCCACATATACTTGCACAAGTAACAAATCGTTTTTGGACCTTTTTGTAAAGAGAGTGCTGTCAATCTGTCCTCTGGAAAATCCATGCTTGAGTAGATGTGTAGACAGCCTCTCGTACCATGCTCGTGGTGCTTGGTGAAGACCATACAAAGCCTTGTCTAACTTGCAGACATAATCCGGATGTACCGAGTCTTCAAATCCAGGAGGTTGCCTAACATAGACTTCCTCCACAACTTGTCCATAAAGAAAAGCACTCTTTACGTCTAGTTGATAAACCCGAATACCTTTAAATGAAGCATAAGCCAAAAAAATGAGAATTGATTCCAATCTAGCTACAGGGGTGAATTCTTCATCGTAGTCCAATCCTTCAATTTGTGTAAATCCTTGAACTACGAATTGTGCCTTATTTCTAACCACTACACCGCGGTCATCCTTCTTCACACGATATACTCAACGAATTCCAATTGCATGGACACCCTTGGGTAGAGGAACTAATTCCCAAACTTTCAGCTTCTCAAATTGATGCAGTTCTTCTTGCATTGCTTCAACCCAATGCGGATCCTTTAATGCATCAGCTGTTTTCTTTGGTTCAACTTGAGATAGAAAACATTCTTCCATTTCAGTTACAAGACATTCCAAGGAGGCTGTAGGAGATGCTTCAGAAGTTGAAGCAGATGTGTCGGTCACAGCCAATTGATGTCTAGTTTGAACACCTTTACTTAACTCACCAATGATATTATCAGTGGGGTGAGTCTTATGAATCCGAGTCTGTGGAATTGAGTTAGGCACAATAAGTAATTCCAAATTATTAAGATCTCCTTCAGTAGCATTGTTCTCGGATGGAGGATCATTGGCTTCAACATTTTCTTCTGAAGGACTAGCCATATCTAACGGTTGAGGTGATGGAGGATCTGTTGTTAGAATTGATGCATCAACTGATGGTGTTGATGCTGAGGTGGAAGATGTATTAGGTTGGACAGGTGGTGCAGATGAAGTGTGATCTACATTAATATCCAAACCATGTAGAAGAGTGACAATAGTTTCTTCATCATCAACATTCTCAGGGGTCGGAATATTAAATGAGTCAAAGAAACTATCGTACTGATACAGATTTTCTGGTCCTTTGCCTTCGGGAGGAGCCGTATAGCTTAAACACTTGACTTCATAATGCTCCTCAATACGCTTTGTAGATAAATTGTAAACTCTCTTGTTAGAAGAATTTACAGAATATCCCAAGAATATTCCATCCATTGATTTTTCACCAAACTTGTCCTTTTGAGTTCATGACATAATGGTGCAAGGACATCCAAAGGGCTCCCGAAATTGTAAGTTTGGTTTACGGTTGTTAAACAGCTCATAGCATGTTTTGTTTTCCTTTTTAACCGTCAAAACCCTGTTTAAAACAAAACACGCGGTATTTACCGCCTCTGCCCAAAAAGTGATTGGAAGCTTAGAGTCGGATAGCATAGTACGCGCAGCTTCAATAAGAGTCCTGTTCTTGCGTTCAGCGACACCATTCTGTTGAGGTGTATAAGCAGAGCTGAACTGATGATGAATACCCTTCCTTAAACAGTACATCTCAATTGTTTTGTTTTTGAATTCCGTTCCATTATCACTTCTAATCCTCTTGATTCTCTTTCCACACAAGTTTTCTAACTTGTCAAACAGATATATTAAGATCTTAGGGACTTCATCCTTTGTAGAAATGAAGTAAACCGAAGAAAAATGAGAGTAGTCATCGGTGACTACTAAGCAATAAGTACTACCTCCCATACTCCTCTTATTAACCGGCCCAAATAAATCCATGTGCAATAGTTCTAGGGGCGATGCATTGGAATTCACCTTCTTCGACTTATGGAACTGCTTGTGTTGTTTTCCTTTGAGACAGGAAACACAGTTATCATCCAAACTGAATGTGAGTTAGGCACACCAATAACAAGCTCATTTTTTACAAGATAGTTCATCTTACGAAAGTTTATATGTCCCATTCGCCTGTGCCATAAAAGGGAATCCTTTGGAGTAGCTTTGGACAACAGACATGTGTGTTCAGATGTTGAAGTTGACACAGTACTCATGTCAAGGACATACGTGTCTTTTGTCCTCGGTGCTCGAATGAGTACCCATTCCTCAGCTATTTGAAAGCCTGGTTTGAGTATTAAGCACTCCGTATCCGTAAACACCGTTGTGAACTTTTTGTCACACACTTGTGATACACTAAGAAGATTATAATGCAATTGTTCCACATAGTTCACGTTGTCAAAACTCACTGATCCATTAGTGAGAGTTCCCCTACCAGTAATTTCTCCACCCTTATCACCCGCAAATGCAACATATCCTCCTTTAATAGGTAGAACATCGGAGAGTAGAGATATGTTGCCTGTCATGTGCCGAGAACAACCACTATCTACATACCATTTGCTCTTGATTACTTCTTCTGATGGCTGTAGGCACACAAAAGTAGAGAAATTAGTTTGAGTGTGAGACCCAAGCCTTGACGAACTTGGGTCTACCAGAGTCATCCATAATAACCACATCAGTGAGTACATGATTTTTCAAAATTTTGGGCTCTTTAATTGATGGGGTATTATGTGATGAAGAGTCTTCTTTGGGCTCTTTGATTTTCCAAACCTGTAGAGGTTTAGATGGTTGCTTTTTGACAAGAGGTTGCCGATTAGGTGTAACCGACATTATCTTGTCAGTTTTCTTGACAGGTTTGGGAGACATGAAACTGTGCTTAGGTGAGGATTTTGAAAAATTTCTGTAAACTGAAGATCTAGGCACTGTCTTTCCAAACCGTTGTCTAGAAAGCAACGGACAAACACTTATCAAATGACCCTGTTTTTTGCAGCAGAAACAGGATCTTCTCTCAACAACCGATTGAAACTGAGGTTGCAAAACTGATGAGGATTTGATATTTCTATTTACTGAACAAGCACATTGAAATGTGCAAGGTGAATTGGCACGTGAAAAAGATGTTGATTTACTTTTGGAATTATTTGTGATTGGTTTAGAAGAAATTGATTTGTTATTAGCAAAATTTGGTTCCTTCTTAACCTTAGGAATAGCCTTAGATTTAACCTTTAGTGAAGGAATTTCACTACACGGTTCATTTGTAATTATAAAATTTTCAGGCTTTACATCCAATTTAAAAACCTCTGTATCAATCTCATCAGTTACATCCTCAATTTCAATTACTTCCTCCTCAATAGTAGGAAGTACAGGTAATGCTTTTGCTTTCTTTTGGGAGATAGGTTTATCTCCCTTCTCAGTTGGAACCAAAATAACTGGTTCTTTAACAGATAACTTGCCTTCTTTAACATTTGAAGGCACAAAGTTTTTAATGTCATCCTTCGAAGGCATAGGTTCATAGTTAGCTGGGGGAGGTACCGCTTGGTATCCTATCCCCGACTTACTTTTTGTATTGATCCTTTGCGCTTGAAGGATCTCATCAAAAACAACGGAGGATGTACTGAAATTTGAAAGTTTTCGATTAAGATCAATAACCTCGGTTTTCGATTCATCAAGAGCTTTTTGTAAATCGACAATTTTCTTAATATAACTATCAATAGCATCTTGTTGACAATAAATCTTAGCCATTAGATCTTTTCTTTCAGTAATAGTGGCATTAATCTTTTTGTCAAAAAAATTTTCATTTTCTTTTAACAATTGGTTCGCCTGTTTAAGTTTATCTAAATCAGAATACAGGCGAGCATTATCCTCAGAGTATCTGTTAATTTTACCAGTTAATTTGATACAATTAACACAAGAAAGAGGTTCATCAATTTGTACCTCATCTGTAATCTCTGCCATAAGAGCTGTGTTATGAATGTTCTCCTCTGTATCACTGCAGTTATGATATTCATCATTAGTAAGGAGAAGAGCTTCACTGATAGATTCCTCAAGCTTATCAGCATCCTTAGCAGTTGACTTCTTTGAAGCAGATGGCTTTGAAAAACCAGAAGGAGGTTGTTTAGATTTCTCACATTCTCTAGCAAAGTGTCCAAGATTGTGACACATGTAGCATTTAACCGTACTCTTATCAAAACCCAAACCCGAATCACTATCATCATCCAAGTTCTTTTTACCAGTTTTTCGCAAATATCTTTTTGTTCTCCTAGTTAACATAGCAAAATTCCATCTAATATCCATTCTCTCGAGATCATCAGGATTTATTTGATCAAAATCCTCATCAGTTAAATCAATGGAACTAGTTTTCTGGGATAGAAAACTGTCATAAGCACTCAAAAATGCTTGAAATACAGCAGCATTCTCCTCAGTTGCTTGAGAAGCTTGATTAGCTTTGGATCCACTAGATGATGAAAGTGATCCACCTGAAAAAATATATGATCCACTGGAGGCACCACCACGTGCAGTTGAAGTTTTAGTGGCGGATGACAAACCTCCTCCAGACAAAAGAGCAATCCCTGAAGATGAAGATTTACTCCCATAAATGCTTGGATCCTGAATATGAGCACTAGATTTTGTTTCTTTCCTTTGCATATCTAGTGCATATGCTTGCAATCGTCCAATGAAATCATCTAGAGACATAGACATCATGCCTTTGTCTTCCTCCATCATCATCACACGATGATTCCATTTCTTTGGTAACGTACTTAACAATTTCTTGTTAATATCCTCTACCTACATTTTCACTCCCCCGTTAGACAGTTCACTCACTAGATGTGAATAACGAATAAACAAACCGTTTAAGGATTCATTTTCTAACATATCAAACAACTCATATTGTCGTTTGATCAACTCCAGCCTACTCTTCTTATATTTATCACTACCACCGCATCATCTTTCAAGGGCCTGCCACATATCATATGCGATGTCATGATGTTTAAACATTTTGAGTACATCAGAAGATAAGCTCATAACAAGAGCTGAATGGACTTTCCTTTCCATATCCCAAGATTTCTTTTCATCCGCATTCAACGCACGAATAGACTTAGGAGGTGCGATTCCCTCAAATAACCCCTCTTGCCTCGGATGCTCATACCTTTCAAGCAAAGGAATCATCATATCCGGTTCATTATAAGAAATAAAAGCTTCAAATTTTTGTCTCCATTCAACATAATTTGTATTAGCTGTAAAAATTGGAGCCTTATTTGTACTACCAGCTTCATTACTGGTTTTAAGCATTTGAGCAAAAACTTGCATCGACATTGTTAATTAAACTGAAAAGAAAACTGATTTTAAAATGCTTAAGCGACACTAAGGAAGTGTCACAAACTGACAAGCGACACTGAGACAAGTGTCGCAGAAAGTGTAAAATTAAACAACAGGCGACACTAGATGTAAGTGTCGCAATGAAGTGTCGCTAGCAAGTGTCTCTAGCAAGACAGGAATTACCGTCGCAGTGAGTGTCACTAAATCCTTAAGGCGACACTGAAGTAAGTGTCATTTGAAGTGTCGCTAGAAGTGTCACAACGAGTGTCGCAGAAACGCGCAGCAGCAACCCAAAAACCCTAAAAACCAAATTTTCGTAAAACCTAACGAAAATTCTCTTTCCTAGATGAACAATACCTGCAAAAACACGTTAATAACAAGAAATTGAAGACCAAAAACTCTCTAATCAATGAAAATAAGCTAGTTTCTTCCCAATTTCAACCGAAACAAACTCGAAACTGATCAAATCTGTCACAAACAGCCCAACGGCTCTGATACCACTTTGTTATCCCTTAACCTAGGATCTAGATTGAATGACTAGAATCAATTGTGTGGCGGAATCACACGATTGAAGTAACGAGCATGAAATATAAATCAACACAATGAGATTGAATAAGAGTGCTTTATATTTCGATAACTAACGAATACTAGCTTGTTTACAGAGCTTTTAGTCGACAAGTTGTGCAAAGGTTTTGTCCAACCTTTGCAATGAGCCGTGATGGTTCTATATATACAAACAGATTGATTCTGCGACACTTGCTAAGTGTCGCAGATCATAACCCCAGTGCGACACTTACTAAGTGTCGCCTGAATGCAACACTAGATAAGTGTCACTCAAAATAGAAAATTAACTATTTTCTAATCTAAGCTATTACAGACTCAAGACCAACTGACAGACACACTAATATGACTCAACAATTATCACACATGCATGTCAAAATATCAGAAAGCTAATTTATATAGGAAGACACAAACCAAGATACTAACTAAACGGAAAAATTATGAAGTAATTCTTGATGTGGTTTCCAAACTTGAAATAAACAAAAAAGTTTTAATATATGGACCCCAAAAAAAGATTAAAAAATGATTGCAAAAGTATCAACAAGCCATGCAACATATTCTAATTAAGTATCAACACGCCATATAATTGATTCTCTATCCTCTGCATACAAATTCGAATATATTATTAAAACCAACCCAAATACCCATTACAATTGTTGTTCAGTATATCATCAAAAGCAACAAATATGAAGTTTCTTGATAAAACCCAATATTCCCACCAGCTCTTAGTTCCCTCCGGTTGTTCCCTCCAGACCATATTGAACTCTTGTTGCCAGAGTCATCCTCACTTGAAGATATTTCAAATATGTATTTGTGGAAAATTCATCCTTTTCAACCATGCTTAGGCATAACTAACTTGCCACTATGATTTAATGACGAATGATTGTCTTCGTTTCTTAGGATTCATTGTGTCGGCCTGGGTTTTTGATCTCATCATTGCCACGAACTCATCATAGTTGATCCGCCCATCCTAAAAAATTTATATATAACCATTTAGAATTTGAAAATCTTACTCATTTACTTATTAATGGATTGATTTGGGGTACACATATATCATGTTTTACATCCCCATTATATCTACTTAGTAGGTCAAACGGGTTAGATGGGTCAGACAATAGAGACGAATTCATTTAAAGTGTATTTCTATTGAATATCCCAAATATATCTCATTTAAAAAACACTAGATTATTATTGACATGTAATTTAAATATGTATTACACAATTAGTTACCAGAAAAACCTTTTTTTCTTTTTCTTTTTTTGCTTTGAATTTTTTTGGGTCAATTCAACCCGATGTAAAGCCAAAAACTAGTTGTCTTGACCCAATAACCATTTTCTTATACTAATGCTTGTTTTGACCCTTATTTGATCCCAAAATACCCATTGTCTATTAATGATTTGTTAAGTAAGTTACTTACATGATCAGAGTCAACTTCAGATATAACCTTTTTTATATCCTTGTCGTCATTCATTCCATATTCACGAAGAGCATGCTCTAATTCTTCTATAGTAATGTATCTGACAACAAAAAGGCCCACTATATTTGATAAACATGTACATGTATTTTGTAAAACTTAAAGTACTAATTGAAAGTTTATATACCCGCTGTTATCTTTATCAAAGTATTGGAATGCAGTGTACAGATGATCTTCTTTATCCATTCTATTCATATGCATTGTCGCTGTTATGAACTCTTCATAATCTATAGTTCCATTTCCATCTGCATCAGCCTGTTAAAATAATTTAAGGAAACATATGGAATTTTTGTGAGCGTATTTTGTAATTTGTATAGAAATTTAAGTAACAATATTTGATTGTCTTACAGCTTCCATCAATTGTTTGACTTCAGACTCGGTCAGTCTTGTCCCTTGCTTGGATAGTCCATGTTTCAACTCCTCAAGTGTTATTGTTCCACTGTTATCCGAATCCATGCCTCTAAACATTTGCTTCAGTCCTATGATTTCTTCCTCAGAAAGGCATCCTGCAATGACCTGCTCATTCCAAAAACAATCTATAATCAGAAAACTGCTTTTTCCTAAAGTTATTCATAAATATAAGTTTTCGCCCCTTTACAAGATCGTTAATAAACTTTATGGAGTGTAATGAATAACTAGCTAGTACATACCCGGAGTGCGACTTTCTTAAAATTGTTCATGGCTTTGAATTGTTTTAGTCTGCAAAGAACAGCATTATCAAGCGGTGTATCAGGTGCTTCTCCATCTTCCATAATCCATGGATGAGCTGAAAAAAAATACAGAATAAAAAATGAATCTGGCTTTGTTAAAGATGGTTATTACTATTTATCATTCATCCATTTTGACGCCAAGATAAAATTTCCATATATCACTATAATCCCATAAAAAATGTTGCCCATTCGAGTATTGTTTGTTTCTCGGTTTTTCTTTTCTTCTCGGTACTTACAAAGCACTTGATGTGCTGTCAGCCGTTGCTTTGGATCTGAATTCAACATCTTCTTTACAAGATCCTTAGCCGGTGGAGATATTGAAGGCCAGGGATCACTTGTGAAGTCAATATGACCACGCAAAATTGCATTGAATATCCCATGCTCTGATTCTATATCACCATAAAGTTTCTTTCATTATTGTTAATTCTATATACTATATATTAATCGTATATGCTTAAAAAGGCATGCCAATAATTACCTGCCCAGAAAGGAGGAACTCCACTTAGAAGAATATATAACATCACACCGATACTCCATATATCAACTTCTGGTCCATATTTTCTTTTCAAGACTTCAGGTGCAATGTAATACGCACTTCCCACAATATCTTTAAACACTTCACCTGCACCAATAGCCAAAACATGAATATTGATCTTCGAATGAACTGATATTCAGGCCTAACAAAGTCATTCATATTTTATTTCTACTTTTGTATAATAACATTATGACCTTGTTTGTAGAACACGGACAAGCCAAAGTCTGTAGCTTTAAGGGGAGCATTTTCATCCTTATTCAAAAGAAGGAAATTTTCAGGCTTAAGATCTCTATGAATGACACCCATTGAGTGACACGTATGAACAATTTGAACAATAGTCCTAAGTAATGATGCAGCAGCCCTCTCCGTATAATGTCCTTTAGCGATGATTCGATCAAACAATTCTCCTCCAGCACACAACTCCATCACCAAATGTACCGAATGTTTGTCCTCAAACGCCCCTTTAAGCTCAACGATATTATTCTGGCCAGCCAAATGATGCATAATTTGTACTTCCCTCCTCACATCCTCAATATCTTCTTTATTGGAAAGTTTCCTTTTAGCTATTGTTTTGCATGCAAATTGTTTTCCTGTTTTCTTGCATGTGCACAAATGGGTGACACCAAATTGTCCCCTACCTAGCTCTTTTCCTATTGTGTAAAGGGTTCGAACATCTTCCATAGGACGTCCCAAAACTGTTCCAATAGGCGATTGTTTGCCATTTTTACCAGCAGGTTGAGCAGTAGGGATCTTCTTAGGGGGCGCTACCATTGTGTTGTTTTGTTCGTTTGTTTTATCTCCTTTTAAGGCTTTGTTAACTTCAGGTTCTGCATTATTATTTGGAGGTTGAGCTTGGGAACAACAGTTCCCCATTGGGATGGTTGGAGGGAAGGAAGGACCAGAGAGAGCAACAACACGAATGGGTCTTTGGGCGATTGATCTAACAAAAAAAATTCAAGAATTTAGAAAAAAATTAATGTTGAGAGAAAAAGGATACAAGTGATCAGGAAACATGATTGAATATTGGAGAGGGATTGTAGGAATTGAGATGGAGGATTGTTGATTTTTCTAATGTGGACCATTCATTGATCTAGTCTTTTTGTTTGTTATAATAATCATTTTATATTTTGGGAAATTGGGAATATTTGCATTAAGAGGTTTTCCAGCTTCATATATATATATATATATATATATATATATATATATATATATGTATATCACAACCAATTATATCTCTCTTTTTTCTTTTCATATAAGCTTTGATCTATCACTAATATTGTATCCTCTTAAAAGTTCTTATTAATAAGGTACTTGCCTTGTAAGTGATGGTATATATAAGATCACTTTTGTCAGGATTTATTCAAGTATATGAGGTATGATACATTTAAGAAGATTTTATTTTGGTTCAAGTATTTGATTTAAATATATGTTGTATAAGAAAAACAAAGAGAATAATTAAATTTCAAAATTACAAATGATTGATGAAACCTAGTATAATGTATGTATGTAAATTAGAAACCTGTCTTCTATATGTGTTTCAGTTGTAGAAACAATAACAAAACTTAATCATTGATACTTAAACTAACTTTGATACATATTTGTTATTAAATTGTAACTTTTTTAATATGTATTGTCTTTGAAAGATTACTAAACAGGTGATAAGGATCGATAAATAAAAGACACACAAAAAAAATAATCAAACAAGAACTAACCAAAATTATCAAGGAGAGAAAATCTCTTATAAAATCAATATTCAAAGTATGCCAAAACATTATTAATGAATGTTGTCGTCATCAGCAACAATGGGTTTTAAATTTATAAGAGAGGTTAGGACCTAAATTCTACTTATGAAAGTCTAACTTAGGGTCGTTCTTAAGGTCAATCGTATCATGAAGCAAAGTTGTCAGGACAAACAGTTCATTTTAGTGATGGTTTTTCAAAATATGCTTGATTGGGGTTTTAGGTTCGTAAATTAAACTAAGAAAATAAACAATATATAAAAAGAACGAAAATAAATGGGTTGTAATCAATAATGGAGGATAGTGCTTGTTATGACTCCTTTAGCTTTTGAATGGGGTGATGTCTTTAGGGTTTAAGTGTGAAAATGTCTTTTGAAGATTTGTGTCTTACTTCATCTGAAGTGTTCATAGTATGAACACTAACTTCCTACTGTTTGATTACTCAAACAGTATATCACTGAGTGTTAGGTTATCATGAGTCTGATCAGAGGAAGTTGCTCAACTCTTTAACACTCTCCAGTGACGGAGTAGTGACCCTTCTTGAAGTATTAGTATTCCTGGGTGCATGACATAGAGTAGCAGACCCACTATAATTCCGACCTTTATTAACACTAAGGAAAAACCTATACTAAGCAAGACCTTTAAGATTATGTTAGGGTTTGGTGATTGCTAGCTTTCAAATAGTGGTCATGGTCTAGTCCAAAGCTTTGTGGTCAATCAGGATGTGATACACTCTTCAACCATCGGCATTTCCTTAGCTTCCACGTGTTTGTACTCCACTTAGAGGTGTTTCTAATGCTAAATTAATTACTGGGTTATTTTAAGGTCTTTCTGATATCACATACTTTACGCTCACTTTGGAGTTGCTAAACTAAGTTTGTATTAAAGTTCAACCTTCGATGATATTAACCAGCTCTAACTATATCCCAATAAATCCCTGATTGAATTGATGTACTATATGAAAGGTTTAAATAGTATTTTCACTGCTACAAAATCAGACCATGTTTGCATAAAAACACATATAGGTAATTACCGTTTGATCAAGGTTCGCGTATACTTGTCTTGAAGGTTTTAGCCACGTTTATTGGAGGAAAGGCGATAGTTTTAATTAGTTTTAGAAATCATAAATGTAAAGTTAATAGTACACTGAGCTTTCAACTACGTATTAAAGTGACATCACCCCAAATATATATAAGCTAACTACACCACAACAAGCCACAAGGTAACTACTCACTTCGCATGGCAATCAATCCTAAATTTAGCATAACAACAACAATCATCATTATTATAGATAAGGAAAGACATAACCGGAGATAATGCATAGATTGAATATATGCTGAAAGAATACACGAGCGGAACTTCCAAAATATCTTTGACAATATTATAAATAAGCCCCTCCAAGATTTCCAACAATATTACAAAAGTAGCCCCTCTGTTAGTCTAGATTAAATATTAACCAAGAGCTGAATATTACTAACCCTAATTCTATAGAGATAAACTAGAGAGAAAAAGAGTGTGTGAGAGAGAAAGTGAAGTGTGAATTGTGTTGAAATGAGAACGATGACCCCTCTATATATAGGCAACCATTGGATTCAAGTGTACAAGCAGCAAAGCACAACTTAGAAGCAACCAAAGCACAAGGGGAACCACATGGTCCCTCAAGAAGCCATATACATCCCTTGGGGTACCGTATACGGCCCCACAAGCACCGTATACGGACCATTGGCCACCGTAGACGATGCCATGTGTTGTGTTTGGCTTTTCTTTGTTGCTTAAACTGGTCGTATCTTCTTCGTTTCTTATCCATTTGATCCGACTCTTTCGCATATGATCTCATAATTTCATTACGATTCTAACGATGCCAAATCGGTGTAATTAGGATGTCTCTAGGTCAGGCATCCACATAATGTTTTCGGTTTGTCTTCAGATGGCTCTATCTTCCTTGTTCTTCATCCAATTTGCACGATTCTTGATTTTCTACTCTCGTAATTACCTGTGAAGTCATATGAGATCTCTAACATAGGTGTATCACAAAGTAACCAAGAAGAGTGGATGAATTGTTTTTAACATAATCTGCTTTGTTTTGTACGTTATTTAGATGTTTTTAGTGATTTATATTGCAATGCCTGTGCTTTGACCTACAATTCAAGTGTTTTCACCAAATATTTGACCAAATAGTGAGGAATAATGTGCGTAAAAATATGACTTGTTACGTTACATCAATGATAAACCTTAGAAAATGTATATAAAGGATAGGAGTGTTCTACAAGCATAAGGAACATGAACATAAAAAGAAACATCGTTCGAAAGTTATAAATTAATCCTGAAAAACAACAAATTATTGTTCGAGCCCTAAACGACCTGAATGCCAAAACTTCCAAGGCTCGAGGCTAAGTGAAGAGCAAGGCTCGTTGGGCCGTTTTTGAATAACCGTGCAAATTTTATCCCAATCCGACATCGAAATCTGTTTCGGCAAAATATGTTCCAAGTGTATTTGTCGCGTTGACTTTTAGTTTGACTACCGCATTGACCGATGTATTAAACATCTATGCATCATATCCGGTTTTTAAAACATGTATGAGATTGAACCTGATTCATGTTTCATGTTCAATGAGGTATCATTAACAGATGAACGAACTAGTGAGCGAGTAAAAAAGTCACCGTTCTAGTTTTCAAAATAATTAAGTATAAGATTGATCCCTTTGAATTTCGATTAAGTAATATAATAGTACGAATATTATGAGATTAACTCTTCTCCTTGTCTCATATTAGATGAGATCGATTCTAAAAATGCTATAGTAAAATAATATACTATAATACAATTTCATGATGTTCAAAAGATAAAGTTCTGTGATATTAAAATTAAAATTGTATCCTTTTGCATACGGCGAAAGAGAATCATAAGTATTGTTAATAATCTACTTATGTTATTACATATTTTAAGTCTAAAATACAGAGACCTTAGTGTTATGCATGTATGTCGTATCCGTCTTTTATTACAATGTGTATGTATAATTGTTTACTTTTATGTTTTATTTTTGTCTATATAACAATGTTATGATGCCTCTATCCTTCAAATGATGATAATAAGTAACAATTTGCTTACGCCTTGCGTTAGGTCAAAATTATTATCTAGATATGGTCTAATTTATTTTATTCAGTTAATGTATTATTTTTCCATTTTATATGGCTAATTTTTTTATTGAAAATAAAATGATAGGAAATTGAAAATCTTGATGGATTTTTTATGTATATTAAAATGGTTGGAAATTGAAAATGTAAAATTTAAAGTTTATTGAAATGTTGATTGGTCAAAAGGATGTATATTTTACACATACGTTTTATTTTATGCTTTCAATAACCCAATTTCATTTCACTTTATTTTAGTTTTTTTGGTTTGCGAAGTTTGTAGCTTTGGGGTATAGATTAAGTTTTGTTAAATAAATTTCATTGATAATTAGTCTCTACTTTATCAATTTTAATAATTTATTTAACATGAATTGAATATACATAATATTATCTTAATGATAAATCAACTAATATGTCATTAGTTCAAGTATATATTGAGAAATGATGTTTGCCTTTTGATTTTCATAACGATCTTACATTCATTACGTAGCTATATAAAAAGGGGGTTAAAAATTGTGTGACATAGATATTAATAACTCATGTGCTTCGAAAAATAAATTAGTATGATGTTTACTAAATAGTCTAATCTAAAGTAGTATAAAATTTTAGTATCATTTTGTAATCAACATACATTATTGAATAATAATAATATTAAACATGAGCATGGAGCAAAAAAATTAATTAAGTTGTAATGTGAGTGTTAAGATTTGAACTTGGTGGTCTTAATAAAAAATCAACAACTCAACCACTTTGATGAACCTTCATTTAATTATCTATTGCAAAATAGTTTCTTTTATATTAACTATTAAATCTAGTTATACAAAAGTCCAAACAACTTACTATTCATAGTTGTTTGCTAATTGATATTAGTAGGTAATAGGCGACATGTATATGGCTCATTTTGGAGAGTAAGTATGTAGTTCTTTTCAATTATACATCTAACATTACGTACGTTAAATTTTTCTATAAAACTAATTCCTTGTTTTATAGCATAAAGGCATTTGTTAGGAGAAAAAAGTTGGGATGCATACCGTCAAAGAAAATATTGAGATATACCCGGGTAAGCTTAATTTTCATTGGATGCGACAGACAAGATTACATATGTTTCGTGGGGCACAAATATTACATCATTAGAGCCTGAATCAATGAAAAACCTCGTCTTTATACTTGTGTACTTCAATTTCTTTTTCAAGCATTTAATTTCCTTTGAATGCTCCTAAATAGTTCTAAGAATATATGAATTATAATCTATGTACATTCAAACTTCTATTCTAAATGTATGAGTAAATATAATTATTATCCATAGAATACTTTATCAAGAATTATTCAACGGAGCTATTTTATCACTAGCCTAATCAATTAATATAATCGATATAAAGACTTACTCAATATTATCACCTAGTATTTTCAAGAACCTTCCTCTCTATATTAAGATCTTTTAAATCATGAAACATACTTTAAGCGTTTTATATCCTTCACATGCTCTCATAACATCCAATAGACGCGATCCAAATTTCTCTTTTATTTCAGGACTTTTTAGGAAATCAATAACATAAGTGCATCCACCAAACAAAAATGTCTTCTCGTAAATATATCTCGGTCTTTGAAAATAATTTTCATATCACCACTCTTACCTTATATCTCAAAAATTCATAGTCACTGGGCTTTTGCATTAAGAGCGAATCATATACGATATGTTTACACATTCACGTGTATAGATTATAAGACTAACAATCTTACATCAATAGATTTCACTTCTTATAAGTTTCTTGTATCTTTTCATATTGACCAATAATACATATATTTGCACTTCTTGGCATGCTCTTATATGATCCTCATTTACATTATTTAGCGCTATATTATACATTAATTCTAACGGCGTCGATTTTATTTACTCGATTTCATAAAGTATGAGACACAATATATATTATTAAGATTTTTTCACTATTCACCTTTTCACTTATAGGATACCCACGGTTCATCTAGAACTTTCATGTCTAATGTCTCTTTATTAAACTCTCATGGAGTCTTTATTACCTCGATTTGATCATCTTAATTTCTTGCTCCCCTTTTACTTCGAGGATTTTATTAGAATCGATTAATCTACCACGTTTCACATGCCATGGACTTATTACCAATCTTAATCGGAGCTTGAGCAGCTTATACATATGACCTAGTCACTCAATTTTATTCAATGAATATGTCTAGAAACTATGTATATGAATTATCATGTGAACTTTTAGTTCATTCTTCACTGTGAGGATTAATATCATGTTGTGATATTTCAATTTTATGTTGTTTATCACCTCCCTATATATATTCCTAACACTTTTCACATCTAGACGTTGTGCATTATGGTGGAGCAACTAAAATATATATCACACAAACAAATAAAACTCTTAAGATGGAATACGTCTTTTTCAAGAGTCATGACCAAATATCAATTAATCATAATCTTGTTAGCTCGATGCGAATTCATATTATTTCATGTTTAGTATCATGGCCCCATACATTTAAAATAGCTTTACTCTCATCATAGTCATTGCCTTGCAAGCAATTAAATATTCTCGGTAAATGTTTCAAAAATAGCACATTGTTTATGAACTAGCGAGCATATATTCAATACTTATTATAATCAACCGAAAATGCTCAATGTCCAACATTATCAAAGCAAATATGATAAGTATGTGCTCGCAGTCTCACTAGACAAGTCACTTAATAAGGCACACTTTTGGTTGCAATTCTCATTACCATTTAAATGATGCATCGATTTAAAACTATAAATGGTCCAATATGTGGACAAATTGGCCTACATACATCATCATTTATCATATACAAAATCTTATTCAACCACAACTATAGTTGGTAATGTTTAACTTTCTTTGAGAGCGTACAATAAATCTAAAATTTTCAATCTTAAGAATCTCCCGGTTCTTATGTACCATTTTGCATCATAGCATATGTTCAACACTTATTATAATCAACCGAAAATGCTCATTGTCCAACGGTATCAAAGAAAATATGATAAGTATGTGCTCGCAGTCTCACTAGACAAGTCACTTAATAAGGCACACTTTTGGTTGCAATTCTCATTACCATTTATACGATGCATCGATTTAAAACTATAAATGGTCCAATATGTGGACAAATAGGCCTACATACATCCTCATTTATCATATCCAAAATCTTATTCAACCACAACTGTAGTCGATAATGTTTAACTTTCTTTGAGAGCGTACAATTGTAACAACCCCAAATTCTGTATTTAGCGGAAGCAAGCTTTGGGGTGCTACTAATACAGTATCAATATCACAAGGATTAAGCAAACAACAACTATATGCAACATTTGAAAAATAGTTACAGTTTCATATATATAATGTTTGAAAACATAGTGTTTTCGGTTACAAAAATGTAGTTCCCTAGAGTCCACGCGTATAGCGGGAGATTCTATTACATAATCAAAATATACAAAAGATAATGCTAAGAATGTATGTTAAATGCAATGTAGAAATCATGCGACTCTGGCTAGTGTCCCGGGGTAATCTACTCGGTCTGTGTACATGAGATATAAAGCTAAAAAGGGTCAACCAAAAGGTTGTTGAATCTTACAGGTTTAGTATTAAGTAATCGTTATGAACCACAAGTATGTACCAATGTTGCTATCAAGCAAAGTAAGTAGGTAAGTAAATCAGTAAGTCAACACAGTTGCCATGAGCTCATAAGTTGAAGCTTAACAGTGTGCAAGTATGAATCAACCAAGAATCATATAATGTACCCCTGTGAGTGCTATCCCAACACGCATATGTAACAAATACTAATATGACTGTTTCTATGGTGAAATCCGTGGTAGTGCTACTACCCCAGGCAGGGATTGTCAGTCACAAATGGATCCATTTACTAGTACTTGCGCTTAAGTCGATAACTAACAACTTACGATAGGAGGATTTCAGTGGATAAAAAGTACTCATGCGATGTGTTTAAGAAAAGTAGTATAGTCAGTCCAGTACTCGTATTCATGCGTAAAATGGTAGCAGAGTATCTCACCCCAATAGTAAAAACAGTAAAAAGTGGGGCTGTAAGACTCACCTAAGTCTAGCAAGTATGATGTGAAATCAACCAAGTAAAGCGGATGTAAGGCCGTATATCAGTTCTCAGAACCCTGCAACCTTCTAGCGTCCGAAATGCACAAGGTTGTAAGTAAAAGTAAATAAGTTGGTGTCTTGAAAGATCACCCATGCTAGTTGCCCACTCAACTAGGAAATGTCCAAATGTTTGTTTAGTATTTCGTTTGTAGTTTGAAAACAAGTATGGCCCATTGGTGATGTTACGTGATAATAATTTTTGAAAACATTATTATTATGTTTGTTTCATTACAGTCTTATAAAGTATATGTATTTGCACGTTAAAGTATTATCGCATAAAGTTCGGTTATCGTATGTGTTCAACACTTAGTGTAAAAATATTTTCAAGTTCCTGGTTGATAGGGGTCCGGGGGCAGCGCCCTGGTAGCAGGGTCCAAGGGGCGGCAGCCCCTGGTGGGGTCCAAGGGACAGAGGTTGGCCCTGGAAAACGCATCTGAAACTTAAATTCGATAAAATCGACTAAGGTTCACCGCGGACTGAAATGGTGGTGTGAACTAAGTTCGTGAAGCGAACTGAGTTGGGTTCGCAGGGCAAAGTTTGGCTCGCAAGTCAATTGCAAGCCAACTCGCAAGTCACCTCGTATGTCAGCTCGCAAGTCAGCTCGGTTTGCAGTTTCAGTTCACCTTGCAGGATGAACTGCATCTGGGATCTCGATTCGTAGGACGAACTGATCGTATACTTCTCTTTAAAAATGCATTTTTAAGTCGGTTTTTGAACATAATCTTGTTGTGTAAACGTTCTAGCATGTAAATAAAAGCTTTTCAAGTAATTTAAAAGAGTCTTACAGTTTCTTACCATGAAATCGAAAATGGAGAAGATGAAGATGAAGAGCTTGAGATGGTGATTGTTTTCTCTTGAATTAACTCCGCGAGATGGTGAGTTTTTGATGACGTTTTTGGGGTGTTTTGGGGCTGCAATTTTAGAGAAAAAGAAGAATGTGTTTGGTGTTGTGTGTGTGTAAATGAAGTGAAATGAAGAAGAATGGGAGTAAAAAGGGGGAGTTGGGTCTCGGGTTGGTTGGGTTGGGTCCGCGGGTAAGGGCCGACCCCTTCTGGTCTCGGCTCGCGGTTCCTTGTTTTCCAATTTCGCGTTACGAATTATAGTCAGTTAAAACCCGTAGTCGTTAAAGTATGTTCGAACTATTTTTAACCGTAGTATTCTATCAAAATACTTTATTTTGAGTTATAAAATTATAAAAATATAATTTGGTTATTCTCCGCTTGTTGGGGTACATTTCGCGCGGTTTCATAGAATATGTTTTTAAACAATACGAAATTTGTGTAATATATTATCATAATATATTACAGTAGTAAATGTTTGTTTGGATAATTCCACATTATTTATAAGTTTTATCACCAACGTCCATATTAAATAAAGTCGGACCTCATCTGGTTCATAAGTGTACAATTTAATCAAATCGCGTACGCGTGTATGTAGTTACACAAAATATCACGTATATTTAGATTAATACAAAACTAAATACATGTAATTACAAGTAGTTTAATTGCTAATTATAGCTCTAAATTGGCGGGTGTCACACAATGCTATACCGGATACTCGGACGTTTTAGGGCTTTCCCTGTATTACATACCTTTTTTTTTTGGGTAAAGGGAACGGTGCCTCGACAAAATGCATTAAAGTAAATAAAGAAAAATACGTACCAAAACTAGAGGCATACCTCTAGGGTTGGTTTTTAGTGTAGCACCCAAACTCGTATACAAAAACCCAGCATCATAATAACACTAGCAAAGTTGAAACTATTACCTACCATATCTATACAATTCACAAGTATAACATTTTCAAATTTCAACTCTGCACAAACAATTTCCACTGCTATCTCCTTTTTGCCCTTTGTTTCTACCCATACTCTGGCCCAATAATATTTGTAATAAGCCCCTTTACATCTCCATCCAGTATTCCATTACTTCCACAAGACATATCACAATTCTTCAATTCATGTAGCCTTATCCATGCAATAATTTTGACATTCATTGGGAAATAAAAGCATTAACATTACCGATACTTCTCTGCATTTAGGTAACCTACTTATGATCTTCCAAATTCATAAATTGTGCTATTCCATTTGATTCAGATGCCACATCTTCATCATCAAAACTTGAACCCAAACCATATTCTTGACATCTATCCATCCAATAAGTTGTCTGAGCATCAGTCCACTACCTTCTCACATCTTTATCAGGAAGGCAAAACAGCTTTTTTTTATAATTATACATTGACAGTTCAGTGTCCCAATCATCATCAGAGTCAGAGTCAACCATTGCATCTTCATCATCTTTATTAGTAGCCAATGCACTAGATTGGTTTGACACTAACTATAACACCCCTCATTTAATAAACTATTATAATAATGATTTTCACTCGGAAGATATATTTCATTACTATGTATTATATAAATTGTACACAAACTTTTTCCAAAACATAATACATACAATTTAAGATCTCTTAAAATCATAATACGACAAAACCAGGTGTTATATAATTTACACATCATCACTATCAAAATATATCAGAGTTTAACGCCGGTCAAACATTCCTTCAAAGTTAAACTTCCGGCCTGCCCTTCAAAACATAACCTGCAGGAAGTAGAATGGTGGGATTAGCACAACGCTAAGTGAGTTAATCAATAAATAGCAGCCCAACTTAGCATAACAACTTTGTGTACAACAAATAACCATATACACACAACCCATCTGTTTATAGCATATAATATCAAATACAACTGGCGTCAAAGAGGATCGGTGGTTCTTGAGGGAACCCTTCTCAAAGAACACTTGAAAACCAATTGCAGGCCCATATAGAGGTTTAACCGACTACTTGGTGCTATAACCTAAACAACATAGGCTACGACAATAATACTTGTACTAAGACCCTGTGTAGTCCAAACAATAGCAACCCAAGCCCAGCCCAATGCTGGCCTCTGAATCAAAAATGCACAAAGGCAATACATCAAGTGATCACGTATTCACATACTCATCATTGTATCTTATCAGACTAACAGTCTATCAACAGTATTATCCATAATAATCATGGAAACTAAATCAATAATAATACGTTAACCCATTGTAACCAAACCTGTTACAAGGTTTATAGATCCACTCACCGATACCTCAGTCCTCACTCAGAAGTCTAATATTACTGAGTCTTCTGCTGATCTGAGAATACAACATAAATGAGTTAGTAACTCATTCCACAACAACTCGTTTTATAATCATATAACATATCTCAAATGAATAACATCAATCTGCAACAACAATAACAAGTTGTAAATATCGATTATAATTGTTATTCATGATAGTGTATCATTTGTCATCACATATCAGTAATCAAATTTCAAGTATCATCTATACTAGTTTACTAATAACCATTTATCACTTTTATTATTGGGTTATAAAATCAACAACTTGCAGAACCTGTCAAAATTATTCATGCAAACGCGATCCGGGCTAAGGTGGTGGGATCGCGTTACAGCGAAGGGAAACATTCTATCACCAAGTTTCACTTGCTAACGCGATCCGGGTAAGAAGAAGGGATCGCATTCTGATCCATAATTGGGATCGCGATCCTGATCCATAATTGGGATCGCGTTTCAATGATTAAAATGACCTGCAACCTTTGCTGTAAAACCCTAACCCGAACTTCTAACTCAAAATTCATCAAATTCAGTTTCTGACTCAATCAAATAACTCAACTAACAACACAAACATCATACATCATCTAATCAAGCTTCAATTTCACAATCACATCAATAACCCATGTAATTTAAATCAAAACCAAGTTTATATATAAACAATAGGGACACTTACATTTAAGAATGGATGAAGATGATGATGATGGTGATGAACAAGAATCAAGATCACAACTACTTTTTGTTTCAAATCAGTGGGTTTGGTTATTAGGTTTTCAAAGAATCGAGAAATAAACTTTAGGAAAATAAAGGTCAGCTCCTCTCCTGGACCGACTCTATTCCAAATTATATTTTATTCCTCTTCTTAACCTATTGTCTGGAACCTAAAAACCAATTACGATTCCAACTATTTTATTTTACCATCAACTGTTTATAACTAAAACAATCAATAATATACTAGTCACAATAAGTCATTTGACTTTTTGACTAAGTATTTACAATAAACTCAATAAAATAGCAAAGTAATTTCCTAACACATTATATAATAAATTAAAGTCAGGAAATTGCTACATTGCCACTAGGCCCTTAAGAAGGATGTTACAAATCTCTCCCCTTAAAAGAGATTTCATCCTCGAAATCTAATCACATTCAAATAACTTAGTATATCATGATCATATATCAATTACCTTTCAATCTAATAGATTATGGTAAGTTACTCCCTTGAGCAATTTATAATATTAATTATATGTTTTCAATTCTTTCCACATGCACATGTCCCAATGTATATGGTTATGTCTTTCCCCATGCACATATAATGTGCATAAACCCTATCTCCATACATAGAGTGACTACTTACATGAATCGTTTATAATTAATCACTTAACCTCTTTGAATAAATAATCACTTAAACAATTGAAACACATTCTCATTTATAATATTCTTACAATCAGAAACTAGCTACATGCCAAAATCTCTAATCATTATAAACACTTATATCTTTTCAACAACAAAGTGGTTATAAGACCACATTACACATATCAATAATGAATTTTCGAATTCAATTTGTAACTAGCAATCAAACTAATACTCACATATCACTTTAACTAGTGAAAAGTTAGAATTTTACTTTTGCAACCCATTATCACTAAATCAAATTCATAATTCCAAACTCCTCTTAGTTGTATAAACTTCTTACTCTCAAGTACTTCTAAGTTATACAACCTTAATCATATATTACTAATCAAGGTAGACGTCAAACTCTATAGGTAAAACCATAATTCCATGATTACTTAGCACCAAATTCCATTGAATAGGGCTAAGTCAAAATCAATTAGTACTTTTCTAAATTAACACTGGTACTACAATATCATATTACCTACATTTAACTGACCTCTACATTAGCTTATTCCACATTTCAAATCTTTCTAATTGAAATTTATCATTTCATCTTGTCATCAAGTATATAAGAATATGCATAATTTTACATTTTAACTCGTATTAGTTATAATTTATCATTTCAATCTGTTATTGAATATATAAAACATATAAGATTTCACATAACATTCTAATAATGAAAACATAATCATTATTTCCATATTTTCAATTATTACTTTCATAGTAATTTTACTTCCTTATCAGCACTGTTTCAAAATAATTCTCTAACATAGACTATTTGGGTTATTAAATCCTTAACATCATAAACCAGTAAACATGTATCCATACATATAAGTATTGGAAATAATTACAAGTCAACAACTTGATGTCGCCCGAAGCGTCAGGTTTTTAAAGTTCTCTCCTTGTGAAGGGAGAGGACCGTCCTCGTCGTCGAAGGACTAACCCAACCGTATCGGGCTGCACATCAATGAGGTTTTATAATTTGTAAGTGCGAGGCCTAAGTATACTTAAAACTATGAGAGTACAGTAGTAAGTATGGCCTAGGGTCCTTCTATAAACTAGCTGTATTGTGAAACGTTGACGTTGGAGACAATTTATCTAACTAGTAATGGTTTTAACAGATTTTAGGAGGTTTTGTTTTTTTTTTTTATACTTAGGCAGAAAATTTAAATAAAGCGAATTAAAATATGGGTAGTTAGCAGATAATCTAGAGGAGGTGTTTGTTATGACTTCGGTAGCCTTCTTAACTAGGATGATGTATGACTTATAAAATGATGTTAAAAGATTCGTATATCATTCATTCCAAGTATTAGTGGAGTAAGCACTAGTTCCCTACCGATAGATTTCTCGATCTAGGCTATCGTGATTCTAGTCGGAGTAGTTTATCCAGCCATACAACACTAACCGGTGAAGGTATAGTGACCCTCATATGGAAATGAATCCTGGGTACATGAATAAGGCGACAAAAAAATCTCGATGTCCGATCTTTCTTAACCCCACAAGAATACTTTAGTCTAAACAAAACATTTAAGTTCAAGATCAGGTTTTGCGTGTGTTGATCACTATCTATCGATGGGTTTGTAAAGTCTAGGTATGATGGTTTACACAACATGTAACTATGCTTTTCCCATGGGCATATACCAAGTTCTTAGCCAAATTACGGTACCTACTTTGCTTTAACCCCCAGGCCTTTTTTTAACTAAGTTTGTATTTAAGCACCGTAATTATCCATCTATGAGATAAAACAGCCCTTACTTTAAAACCCCAATAAATCCCTGATTATTAACAGTGTAATATTTGCGTTCAATGAGAAAACATTATTTCCACAGTCACTATGTACTTTGCATTCTGATGGGAAAGCTTTATTTCCACAATCTCGGTGTACTTTGTGTTTAGTTTAGAAAACATTGTTCCATAATCATAATGTACTTTGCGTTCAATAGTGAAAGTGTTATTTCCATAATGACGATGTACTTTGCATTCGGTGTAGAAAACAATGTCTACACTATTTATAAATCAGACCATGTTTTAGACAAAGATAATTAAGTACCTTTGGATAGGGTTCGCGACGTCCTATCATTAAGGCCGTAATCACGTTTATAGGTCGAAAGGCGTTAAGTTTAATTGAGGTTTAAAATCATTTATAGAAATTGAATCAACACACTATAGATTAACATTAATCAACAACGGATTGTGCCCACGACTTTCATAGCTTCCATGTTCCGTACTCCACACATTCGTGATGTTTCCGGCGCTATACAAATGAAAGCCGTATAACTTTACCTCCGTTGTTTTCATAATGACATCATCCCAATTAAAATGACTAATTACGTCAAAGCAAACACGCAATAATACTACTCGCTAAACATGGCAAACGATCCTAAATCCAGCATGACAACAGTAATAACAATCATCATAAATAAAATAGATAAAGGATAGATATAACCAGAGTAACAGCGTAGATGAATACAACGTTAGTAAATACAAGCGGAAATCTTAATGTCCTCCAAGCAATATTATAATATTACCCCTCTACTAGTCCGGTTAATACCGTGACTAACTAGCCGCTAACTACGAAAAATAAAAGTCTAATCTAGAGAGAGTAGTGAGAGAAGTGAAGAATGGATGATTAAATGGTGAAGTGTGTTGAAATGAGGTGAATTAGATCCATATATATACTAGTTGCTCAGCCGTATTCCTTAGCCGTATTTCCACCTTCAAAATCTCACGTATTTCCCAACCGTATCAAGATCCTACCTTGTACGGGCAAAACATCGAATACGGGAGAGAATGGGGGTGATACGGGAGAGACCCAACCGTATAAGGGCAAGTAGGCCGTATACAGCTGGGAGGAGGCCGTATACGGTTGGGACAGGCCGTATACGGTCTGGTCTTGTCCGTATATGGCTGGGCTTGGCCGTATACAGCTTGGCTCTCCCGTATTGTGGTTCTTCGGTTGCCTGGATTCTTCGTTTAGGCGTAACTTTCTCGTTGATTGTCTGTTTTGAGCGTTCTTTATATCCACACGTTCATAATTTCATAATGAAGAAAATGACATAAGTTAGAGGTCATAATTCTATGTAGAACTCAAAAAGTGCTAAAATACGTGAACAAGAATACTTAAGATCGTTTGTGCCCTATTTTATTCGTTTTTAGGCCTTTTTAGTTGATTCTTGAAGCACCGTCTATATTTTAGCATTCATAATGAAATTTAGTAAAAATTGCATATTTCAATTGTTTTCATCTATAATCGGGCTAAAAAGGTGAGATAATAACTATCACGAGCCCCAGCGGCCAGTTCGGGTTTTCACACCGATCGTTGTTCCGGCCAACCGAGACTCGGGCGACAGTGAAATTTTAAATTTATAGAGCAAGGGCTCAAATTATAATACTACCTACCTTGAGAGCGAGCAGTAAGTATAACTCGAGGTCATTCTTAAATCAGAGTGAATTGAAATGAAGGGAATCACTCAAGACAAGGGTTGCTATTAGGATGGGAAGGTAGATAGATTTTTGTTTGGTTTTATATTATCGTAAGTACAGATAAAGTAAATAACAGAAAATAAAGATAGAGAGTATGCATTCAGGTAGAGATGTGATTGCTGAAACTTCGACAATTAGGGTTTTGGGATGATGTTCCAGACAAATAACAGACATGCTTTCGGTGTAAACACTAGGACCCTACATTTCAGGTTTAAATCCTAAAAGCATATGTCACTGGCATCCTAGGTTATCATGATTATGATCAGATCAGGCTGTTTTCAAAACCCCCATACTTGTCTTACTAAAGACATAGTGACCCTCTAAATGGATATTTGTATCCAGGGTGCTGCATAAGGCAACATACCGCAATTTATCTACTGACCTTTCTTAACACCTAATCGTCTATTTTCTTTTATCGTGGCTGATACTGTATCTTGTGTATGTTAAGTTGTCGGTATGTTGGAGTCAAGCGTTTGCTAAGAAGACTTGTTCTTATGATAGGACTCTGCTTATAATATGGTTTTAGCACAAATTCTACCGTCTATAATATAGACCCTCCTTTACATTCAGGCATTCATCCCTAGGAATAATCGTGGTGTTCAGGGCAACTGTGTATTTCCACAGTGTTCCGGACCTCAGACGTACTAACGGTGTACAGGGCACCAGGGCATTTCCAAAGTGTTCCAGGTCTGGAGGTGTACTAATGGTGTACTCTATTGGCATTTCCACAGCTTTGATCCCTAGACCCAAGTTCTAGAAGGGTAAATTCTAGGTAATCCACGATGAGACAATCCCACGGTATTTCCTTAGCTTCCACGTATTTGTACTCCACCAATGGTGTTTCCAACGCTATACGAAGTACAGTGCCTTTAAAGGGATGTTCATAGCTTCATACTGTAACTTGAGATAACTATATCTACGTAGTATTAGGGTTGATCAAATCCTATCCTAAGGGAAATAGTCATGTAAAGGTCTGGAAAGGGTGATTAGAAACTAGATCTATATTTAGGATAGACTTAACCAGATACACGGCATAACAGTTTCCAATTATAAATAAAAGATTAATTTAACATCATCCCTAATCCTATTATCTACATTTTAACAATCACAATATTAAGCTACGTACTAAGCATGGCAATAATAATAATACAAACTGAGATAACATGCAAAGCAGACATTATAACAGTAAGTTAAGGAATAGATATCACCGGTTGTACAACAGCGTAATAATGAGGATTACAAATAGTCTAAACTTGAAAGACTCGTTACAACTCGACTACTAAGCTAAACCTTCCTCTAGACTCTAACCGGCTACTTATTTCTCTCTAGTCTCTCCTAGATTTCTAGAGAGAGAAAATCTAGAGAGAAAAACTAGAGAGAGAGTGTGTGTGAGAGAGATAAAGTGAGAAGAGAAATGAATTGAGGTGTGTTGAATTTGAATAATGAGGCCACTATTTATAGGCAAAGTCCCAAATCAGCCGTACAACCCCCGAAGCATCACGTACAAGCGCGCAAAGCACAAAACAGCAACCAGATGGGGGCCAGGGGCCGTATACGGCCATGTAGGGGCTGTATACGGTATAGTAGGGTCCATATACGGTCCTACTTGGGCCGTATACGGTGTGTATAGGGCCGTATACGGTTTACAGACCCATATTCGGTTCCCGTTCATTGCTTAAAACGTCTGTAACTTCTTCGTTTTGTGTCCGTTTGACCTGATTCTTTCGCCTATGGATTTGAAATTCTGTTACGCTTCTAATGATTCTAATTTCATAGAAATTGGATGTGTATAACTCAAACATTGATGAAATAACTTGTAGCGGTCTACAATCGTCGTATCTTCTGCATCCTTTATCCAATATGCATGATTCTTGATTCTCCGGACTCCTTTTTACCTATGTTATCATATACTAAAGTTTAGAGTGTGCATTTCATAGGGTAAATGAGTGCAGAGAACTTCAATTATGCATATCTGTCTTGTTTTGCCTGTTATTTGGACATTTGTTATTTGGACATTTTCAGTGACTTTTATAGCAACGCCTACTTTTGGATCACTTTAGTAAATTTTAGTAAATAAACGTTGTTTTAAGATGTTTTCACCAAAGATGTGCCCAAAAAGTGTGGAATATAGTGCATAAAAACATGACTTTTTGTATCACATCAAGTATCCCACACTTAGACATTGCTTGTCCTCAAGCAAGATTCAGATAAAAGTACAGAAAAAGATTTTTTTCATTTTGAGGTGAGATAAAAAAGATTTGAATGTCACCGTTCCTCGGATGAAAGTAAATTATTTTGAAAAACCAAGAAGAGGTAAGGTGATCCTTCCAGGAGCAAGAAATGAGTTTCTTTGGCATACTTCCAAATCCCGTGATCTTGGAATACACATGACTAGACGATCCCACTATAGGTGGTCACTCAATTCACTCAAAGTGTATCGGGTTTCCTATTATTCTAGATCAAAAGAAATCGCTCAAATAGCCAGTCATGCTGCATTCATCATCATAGGCTTGGTCGAGAATAGGATCTCCACCACTTAGGTGAGGACGGTGCTAATTATCCCAGGACATTCAGAGGGTTGAAAGGTTTTTGGTGAGGAAAGGAGTATTGGTGGCGATTGTTTTATAAGGGATACGCTTATCTAAGAACGTACTAAAGCTATGAAAAACTTTATTCTTAGAACGGAGTTGCTCGTCTTTAATCGAATTCTTCTTTTGAAGAGGTGATACTTTTGAAGCACTCTGCCTTTATTCTTGGATCTATTTTCTTTTTCTTTTCTTTCTTTTCTGTCTTTTTATTTTCTTTTTCTTCTTGGGATTTTTTAGATGATTTCCAAGGGTGATTTCTGGGTCTTTTAAGAAACCCTTCTTCAGAACTATGTTCTTTGATCGATCTATCCATGTCTTTTCGAGGTGTCAATTTTACACACCTTTTGATATAGATTTTTGGTGAACACGAAAGATGGATACTTTTGGAGCATAATTGGAGAGGATATTCTAAAAGAGGTTTTTCATAACTCCGACATTCCTAAGATAAGCGTTTGAGAAGTTTTGGGTAAGTAGGATTTTTGTAGGTGAAAATTGTTGTGAAGAAATGAAAGGTTTAGGCTCAACAGGGTTTACTAGGCGGATCATCGATACTTAAAATGAGTATCGGAAGGGTTTTGGGCTTTTGAAAAGAAGGCTCAAAATTGGGTTAATTCTAAGGAATGTCAAGGTCATCTAATTTGCACCTATACTGCGTACGGTACACACCAATGTGGTCTTGAAGCATATGTCAGGAGCAAGTTCTAATTTTGAGATGCATCCATCGGCACACACAAACAAATGAAAAGTGTAGCATTAAAAATGAATGCTTTTTAGGCTCAAGATACCTCACTGCAAATAGGGTTGTATGTGCCTAGCCATGCTCCTAAGATTATCATTTCTTAGTTCGAGAAATTTCTACCTTAACTTCCTTATTTTCCAAAATAACATGCTCTTATTCAAAAAACGGTTTCGTACGAATTCATTTAAACTCAAAAATTTAGAGTAAATCTTATGATTTAGCTCATGGTTTTTAGTTTTTTGAAAAGAATTTTTAAAAACTTTTGTTTGAAAAAGATTTTTTTTATTTTGAGAAACATTTTCTGAGTTTTCGCTATTTTGGACATAAAAAGTCACCTAAATTTCCAAAGGTATTCTATACCTGCTATCCCACACTTAGAGGAACATTGTCCCTAATGTTCTCTAGAGTTGAGATTTTACTTGAGGTAAAAATCCCACACTTAGAGTTTAAACATGGAAAATGTTTCTCTAGTGTTATTTGGGCTGGAATCCCACACTTAGTGATAAAAAAACATGCAAGACAGGGTATGTATATTTATAAGCTATGCAAATGGATAAGTGGTAAAGAAACTCCCCAGATGTCGGTTTGAAGCTAGAGTGATTGTTGGAAGACGGGCGTTGATGTGAATCGTCTTCCATTTTGTGCGTGAAACGATCCGTCTGGTTAAATGTGTCCGGATAATATCAGAGTGTGTTCCAAGTCTTCTTAAACATGGATTCTTATGGTGTAGAATCCCACACTTCAGGTTTTTATAGACTAGGATTCTGATAGACTATTGTAGTGTGAGGGTGATCCCACACTTAGAGCTTTGAAGTGCTTGGATACGTGAGAGTTTCAAGAAGAATGATCCTCCTCCATGAGACGTAGATTCATCCATTGTTTGCACGAGTGTAGAACTTGGTGTGGTATGCCTTTACGGATTTTTCATCTTGAATGCGTATCGTCTCGTCATTTCTCCATTCCAATTAGTCACAATATTCTCACCTATTCAGGAAACTAACAAAAGTAAACGGAATAAGTAATAGCATAATAAAGATAGATGATATAATAGTAGACGGATAAGATACAGATAGATAGTCAGCCAAACAATGGCTGATACAATATGTAAGTCCTTATGTATTAGGATCGATAACGAGGTTATCTTTAGGTATTAAGGTGCGGAATCCCTTAATACTAAGTTTACGGATCGTAAATGGTTTGTTTCACAAGTATTAGTGAAATCAATAATCTAATATGTCTTGTATTGATTATAACAATTGTTAATCGATCAATACCTAACCTTTAGACTATGTTGAAAGTTCTGGAAACACAAATTCATTTGTAATTAGCAAATGGCAAAAGTTAATTAGGTTTAAACCTAATTTTGTATATAAACTCGTCTCGGTTCGTAGGTTTTGGGCTCTGCAAACCGACTCGGATCGTAGCCCAACTTGGCCCAGCGAATCCAGTGGACTCGCTTCGCAGCCCTGCCCTGCGAACCCAACTCAGTTCGCATCGCAGGTCATTGATCAAACATGGTCAACATTTTTCAGCATTTAACATTTTACTTTAAAATGTTTACCAACCAATAATTTCATTACAATTCAAAACCAATTAACAAACTTGATTACAATAATCTCTAGTACTATTACATGCTAGATCTATTGTCACAATAACATGTCCCAACAGACTCCCCCTTGACAATAGCTCTAGCATCAATGTCTTCAAGTTGTCTTTGATCTTCACTTGTAAATTTTACTTCCAGCATACATCTTCATTTTAATGCAAGTTTTAACCATCAACTGATAATCCCTTCCTAAATATCCCCATCCTTCAGTAGCAGTGATCCTGTTCTTGTATAACATCAACAAATCACTCTTGGAAAGATTCACTAAGTGTCGATGATCATATATTCTCAAAATTTCTTTTTCACCATCTTCCACTTCATCATCGGCTTCAAAAACCACAGCTTCACCAGTTCCAGCTTCTACATGCCATCTCTTCATATTTCCCAGAATATCCTAAGGCATAAGCTTTAACGGTATCTGCTGTATGCATTTAACTGCTGGATATATCTTTTTACGCAATCGTCTTCCTGTTCTTTGACTCCTTTCTTTCAACTTGATAGTCTTTCCGACTCTTGGATTAACATGTTCAAATTTCATTGACCAACCCTCAGTCTTGATTAACCTTTCGACATATCTTCCATAAGGATCATTACTGGGGTTCTTCATCTCCAATCTAGCCAAGTCTCAAATTTCAAATCTTGGTAAAGAACTAAACACTGCAAGCTTTCTTTCAAAATATTGAACTCCGTCATATCTTTTGATTGCAAAAAGCTTCAAATCTGCGTCGTAATACCAACCAATTATACCTTTCTTAGGTACACGTTTTCCAGTAATATCAATTTTTGATATCGCAGTATTTGCCTTTTTCTTCTTCTCCAAAGGCTTAAACATTGGATTATCTTTATGACAATCAGGAAGATCTTCTTCAGAATCAGAACCAGTTGAATCATTAAGATATTCATCCAAATCTATAACTCTTTCTCCTTCTTCATCCTGAATAATCACATTAGTTCTTGAATGGTTTATGATATGTTCATCAATATCAGCATCAAGATCAACACCTTCAACTAACCCAACCTCAAGAATAGAAGTCCAATCTTCAGGAGGTACAAATTCATCTTCCTCTAGATCATAATCAATTTCTACTATGACCGCATCAATAATCTAAATATCAGAATCACTTTCAACATTCTTTTCTGTAATCATTTTAAATAACACGAATTAGATAATATAATATAAATCCTCTCATTGATTACCCTGAATCAATCTAAGAATTTCCTTTATTTATCTCAATCGTATAATCATCTCTAATCATTAATCTTATATAGTTTTAATTTGCTATAAATCATCTCAAATCTAAATCTTATATAATCAATCTTATATAATTTTCACTTGTTATATAAAAAATCACTAAGTCTAAATCTTATATCAATTTAACTTATATACTTACAAATCATTAATCTTTCAAAGATTATAAATAATGTTACAATCAATCTAAGATTACAAAAGTATATCAGTTTCAAATACAAAACATAACTACTTCTCACCAGCTCCACTTCCACTAGCACCAGCAAACTCAGACTCCCCCTGAATCGTAGCTTGCTCACTAGTCTTTGAAGGACCAGTCGGCTCACTATCTTTAGATGCACTGGGATCATCGTCTCTATCATGTCTCCTCTTCAGCATCAACTCATCTTCTTTACACGCTACTCTATATACCCTAATCTCCCCCTGAGCTGACTGTTCTTTATGCAGACTCAAAATGAGTTCCTCCAATTTGTCAAGCTTCAGTCACTGGGCAGTGCAGTCATCAAGCAGTATGTTATGAATCTTCATCAATGTCTGATAAGATTCACTAACAGTAACCAACTGCTATGCTAAAGAAAGATTTTTTGCTAACAACCGTGGAACCGATCCCGTCAGTTTCTCTAACTCCTTCACTCTAGACTCTAAGGATGTAATCCTTTCAGCATCAGTCATAGGAGTCACTGAAATTGTCGATGGTCCAGGCGGTGTCTACGAAGTATATGAGAATCACGAGAAAATGGTGGAATGGCTTAAGTTAAGGCTGTCATAAGAAGGCCAGCTGCAAAGCGGCTTGCCTTGGTCGTAGGAAACTGTGCTGAACACACTAATTCCACAACCCCTTCTTTAATAACCTGAGAAACCGATTCTGGTGTCGGTAACTCTGTCCTTGTCTCAGCCTGTAAAGGTAGATACAAATAAAAAAGTAATTATTACAGATATCTCTGTCTCAATTTTGAATTAATTATATAACACTTGTAGTACTAAACGTTTATCTCATACCTCAGAAGGTACATATACTGGTTCAGTAACCACCGGTGTAACAGACTCCACCTGTGGTGTATCTCGAGAAACTATTACAGAATTAACTGTCTCAGTTTAATTCCTGATAAACAACAAGTTAAGATGATCTAACTTTAAATTAAAGATTAAAAATGTACCATCTCGAATGGTCAAGGTCCTCGAACGCTTTCTGCGTTGACTAACCAGAGGGGTCACAGCCACCTCAGGACCTTCATCAAGAATACTGAAGTCAGGATTGACTTCTTTAGCTTTACGCTTTTCTCTCATAGCCGGATCAGGCATCAATCGTGAACCATAAAAAATTTTTCCAGCTGGAGTGAAATAGGTCTGACATCATCAGAATTTGTAGAAGAATCTGATTCAATCTCACCATCTTTTCCACCTGAAGTACCAACAACAGTATCCTGAATAGAAAATATATTAAACATTTATGATTAGCATAAATGCTCTATCATACAAACTCGATATGTATGTACGATTAATCTGATATATTACCTTCAGAGGTAAAACCTCAGATCTTTCTTGTTATCCCTGCTCACCCTTAGGTCTTACAACCTCTAGTTCTACACTCTCAGCTTCATGTATATTAATATATTTATATTTTATGATTAGTAAAATAAACTAATCAACTAAATATCTATATCATTATCAATAAACAGTTATATTATACTTTTATGATTAATAAATGAATCTATCAACTAAGTATCTATATTTTTATATAATATACCTCAACAGGAGCAACATAATGCTCAATAGCCTGCAAAACAGGATCAGTAGCATCATCATGCTGTACTAGCACCTCCTGCACAACCTGTGCAGCAACCTCTGCATCAACCTGTTGTCCCGGATTTTCCAAAACATCATCCAGAAACTCTTGTGGATCTTCAGGAAGAACCACATCAGCAGCAGGCTCAGGTACAGCAGCAGCAGGACTAACATCTAGCCAACCATCATTGGTCGGAGCAATATAGTTCTCATCAAAAAGATATCCAAATAAATCTACCGCTTCCGGCTTAACAACATCTGGACGCCTCGAAGAATTGAGAAAATATGCATTGTAAGTACGCAAGTTAACTCTATCCACAAATAGATCAGGAGCAACTGCTGGCATGTTAGGAATGCAGTGGCGAATGATCAACATGCAGAATCTGGGATAAATCAAAAACTTCGATCTAACAGCTCTAGTAATCTGACCAATGAATGAGCTGAAGATATATGAAGAAAAACTGTATGGTTTGTTATAAACCAGTGACAGTAACCCAGAAAATAGCTGAGGGCTAAGCTCATCATATCCGCCCTTCTTGTTACCGAAGATAGTAACAATAATGTGGAATAAAAATCTCCACTGTCCAAGAATAAACGCCTTGATGAACTGACGTCCTCGTCTGGGACCAGAATATCTCATTCTGCCCAAAGCTCCCTCAATGAAATCAGTAGAGTAAGCAGATGGACCAGCTTCCTGCTCGACAGTACCTAAGCGCAAAATCTGTCAAATATCATCAGCAGAGAAGACAACTGGATGTTGATTAACCCTTGTTCGGACAACAGGAGGGTTAGTCGCAACATCGTACTCAATATTATCCCAAAACTAGGTCAATATGCTCTGAGATATAGGTGGTGACTCAGTAATGGCATATCGAATCCTCGATCATGCTAGAAATGTCAGTATCTCAGTGAATCGCTCAGCACCACGCTCATTGGTGTCTACACTCACCAAAATGTTGTGACTGGGTGCAAAAGCTCTAGCTGCCATATCTATAATCATAAATTACACAAAAGGCAATTAGCTTAAACTAACAAACATTAGTTAATTTAAACTTCAACGTATTATGATCAAATGATCATCAAACATCTAAGTTTACTATTAACTAGCAACATAATTTACAAAACTTAATTGAACGATTAAGCAAACTTAAGTTTTCAATTATAGTTGTTAAATTATATAACGTTCATTAGTTATAAGTGAAAGTTTGAGTCATCATACCGCCGATAAAAATCGGGACACTCCACTCGACTACGTTATGAGTCGGAAGACTTTCGATATGAATTAACCCAAAAGTTCTAAGTTATTACACATATTTAACTTATTAACTAAAGTTCATAAGCCTAAACATGTAATAAAAGGCTAAATTGTAAATTATTTGTAACCTCAAGGTTATCAAATCAAAAACAAGTTATAACAAATTATTATGTAAACTAAATATCGAATAAATCAAACATTTAGTTCACAAATCACATATGAAAATCAAAACTTTAATTTTATTTTCAAAGTCAACAGAAGTCAACTGGCTCAACTCGCTTCGCAGGTAGTGGCTGCGAGTCGAGTCTTAGCTCGCTTCGGTCAACATAGGTCAAACATATGAGTTCACTTCGCAAAGTCAGTTACTCGCTTCGCAAGATTGGTCTGCGATCCAAGTTCAATTTTTGAGTTTGCTTCGCAGATCAAACTGCGATCCGAGTTCAAACATTGAGTTCGCTTTGCAGATCCATATGCGATCCGAGATCAAACCTTGATTTCGCTTCGCAGGAGCGGGCTGCGAAGTGAGTTAGAATCTCACTTCGCAGACTTCGCTGAGACTGCAATCCAAGTTCAAATGCAGTGTTCTAACTCGATATTAAGCAATTGAATTATGTATACATATGTGCCATACATCAATTAACAATCCTTAAAAGTTTCAAGTTTTATCGTTAACTCACTCATAGAAAATTCATGAAAATGCAAACCGAAACCTTTGAAAACCTAAAACAAGTGATCACGAGTTAAATACACGGTCAAAAATCACGAGATATACCTCTTTAGATTAGTAATCAAAAGTTGTATGATATGCACGGAGTGAAAATTTCTTCCTTGTCCTTGAAAATCAAAAATCAAATGAAAATCACTCTCGGTTCGCGTCGCAAGATAATTTGCCTCGCAAAGGATTTGGGTTCGCTTCGCAAATGAGTGTAAAGTGTGAGGGTTTGACTCGTTGACTTGCCACTTTTATACCCAGCCTCACTTCGCAGAATCTCACATCGCAGGGATGTGGATTCGCTTCGCAGAGGAAAGTGATGTTTGACTCGTTTGACTTGTCACTTTTATACTCCAATCTCGATTCGCACTTTTGACTGGTCAACGTCGCAAATTTTGACCACAAACGCGAATTTAGCTTTAAATATAAATTGAACTTGCATTTATTTGTACTAGTCAAACTGTTTAACTTCCCATTGCGTTTTTGTCACATTTATTCAACACGGAATAATAAATTGCATTTTAACTTAATTCCAAAGGATAACACAATAAATAAATTAAAAGTAAACTTTATTTAATTATAATAACATAAATTTTTACAAAAGCAAAATGTAAACATACTTACTAAAAGTAAATAAATCCTATGCTCAAATAATTAAGAGTTTATCTGCTTAGGGATCATTTTAGAAAAAGAATAAGCTAAACTTAATTGATTTTTACTAAGTCTAAGATGGTTGTTAATATTCATACCTCATGAAATTCATATAAGCACAATAACATCACAATTTTAACCAGTAATAAACTTATATTTATAAAATTATATCTTATTTACGTTTATCCACACGATATAACACATTATTGAAAAATAACTTATAATTTCTTTAGAGCTTATTCACGAAGGTAAATGTTCATTTGTCATAGACAGATCAAGATGATTACCGATATTATGATCCACATATGCAAATTATACGTAGATTTCTGAGCAAACCTTTTATTGTTAATGTGAACAATAACTAGTGTGTTCCACTATACAACATACTGAGGAACTCAAGTACAACTCATAACACTGTATCCTTTATTTATAAGGTAGGAGTTACTAAATGATGTCCTTTAGAAGCATATAACTTTCACTTGACACTAGACACTTTGTATCTTTCATATGTAAGGTAGAGGTTACTAAATGATGCTCTTTAGAAACATATAACTCACCTTTTAGTCTTTTGAGACTTTGTATCTTTTTGTGTTTGTTTTAGATAATAGTGCATGGAAGTACTATCATTCAACAATTAAGACTTGAGTCATACATGGTATAGCAGTTTCACAAAAGATAAGACACATGAATTTAGAATTTCTTAACTGCTCGGAAATCTTAGCATAATCTGCCTATCAATATATCGTATGATGAAGCTGACTAGACTAAAGTTATTCTTATCACTTATGAAGTAAGAGACAGGTTATAATCAGTGGATATAGATGTATAATAAGATAAATATAAGTCAAGTCCTAGTTAAAATAGTTATTTTAGGGTGACCTATAGGAATCTATTAACACATCTTACTTAATACTTAAGGTACTATCATCTCCCAAGTTTTTGCAAATAAAAACTTAAATAATTTCTAAAAGAACTACTGTTGTTCTTTTATCGGAGGCAATTCCCTAAGGTAACAAGCAAATGAATGCCATACGCCCCCTTTTATTTTTTCATTTTGAATATAAAGACTTAAACTAACTTTTAACTATTATATATCCTTTGGAAGACTAGTTATTCTGGATTCCTCATTCCGTTCAGTTGAATCAATGTCTCAAAACGATTCCTGTCAAAAGCTTTTGTGTACAAGTCTGCCAAGTAATCCAGTGATGGAACCTTGACTAACTGAATAAGCTTCTTTTCAGCACAGTCTCTTATGAAATGATGACGAATATCAATGTGCTTTGTCTTGCTGTGCTTTACAGGATTATTGGTTATTGATATGGTGGATTCATTGTCAATCATCATCGGAGTGTTGGTTAAGTTTAATCCATAATCTATCATTTGCTGTTGAATCCACAACACTTGAGAGCAGCAGCTTCCTACAGCAACATACTCAGCTTCACATGTTGAAATGGCTAATGAGGTTTGCTTCTTGCACTGCCAAGACAGTAATCTTCCTCCTAGAAACTGACATCCACCAGTTATGGACTTTATATTCTGATTGCATCCTCCATAATCAGAATCAGTGTAAGCAATAAAATCCAAGTCTCCTCCAGTCGGATACCAAAGACCCAGCTTCGGTTTCCCTCTTAGGTAATGAAAGATTCTTTTAACTGCTTGCATATGAGACTCTGTAGGAGAAGCTTGATATCTTGCGCAGATATATACTGCAAACATTATATCATGCATGGATGCAGTGAGATACATTAGTGACCCAATCATGGCCCTATAAAGAGTAGGATCCACATCTTTGTCACTCGATGTATCCGGTCCAAGTCCATGATTTTCTGGAACAGGAATATGATATATGCGTGTTTCATCCATCTTAAATCATTCTAAGAGTTCATAGGTGTACTTTGTTTGAGGAATGAACATACCATCTTCTTTTTGATCAACTTGTAATCCTAAAAAGAAATTCAACTCTCCCATAGCATACATTTCAAACCTTTTTCGCATGACTTTCTCAAATTCTTGACACATCTTTTTGTCAGAAGACCCAAAAATGATGTGAACAACATATACTTGAACAAGTAGAAAGTCATTCTTCTTCCATTTAACGAAAAGTGTACTATCAATTGAACCTCTTGTAAATCCATTCTCAAGTAGGTACTTTGATAGTGTCTCATACCATGCCCTGGTTGCTTGATGTAATCCATATAGAGCCTTATTCAACCAATATACTCTATCTGGATAATCTGGATCAATAAACCCTGGTGGTTGAGAGACATACACCAATTCTTGTACTTTGCCATAAAAAAAGGCACTCTTAACATCCAACTGATACACTTTAATTTCCTTGTAAGTTGCAAATGATAAGAATACCTTTATTGCTTCAAGCCTAGCAACAGGTGCAAACACTTCGTTATAATCTATTCCTTCTTCTTGATTGAATCCCTGAACCACTAAACTAGCTTTATTGCGAGTAACAATTCCCCGATCGTCTCTTTTGCACTTAAAGACCCATTTAGTTCCAATAGGATACTCACTAGAAGGTAAGTCAACCAGTTCCCAAACATTCAACTTTTTAAACTGAGCAATTCTTCTTGCATAGCTTCTACCCATGAATTTTCTTTTAATGCTAGTTGAACATTTTTAGGTTCAACTTGTGAGATAAAGCATGCATAAAGACATTTATTGGTGATCCCAGTTTCTTTAATTGAAACGTATAAGCTAGTGTATTCAGAAGTACTAGCTTTAGCTTGACTCCTGGTTAACATTGGAATGTTTAGATCACCAATGATATTTTCCACAGGATGATTCCTACTTGTTCTAGTCACAATTACTGGCTCAACAAGTATCTCATCATCTAAATTGGTGCCAATCTCTTCCAATGGTGGCATATCCTCATCAGTATTGTACATCTCATCAGAAGTTATTCTTTCTCTCAATTCCCTTGTAGGGGTAAAGATATTATCTAATACCCTTTGAGTAACTTTCGATAACTTGTCTTGCTCTTGAGGTTTATCCACAGATGGTTCTTTTGAAGCACTAGCAGAGGGATTATTTGCAGACGTCCTATATGAAGAAGCATTCGATGTATGTGTAGGGCCAGTGTCCCCGTCACCGTACAATAAATGTTCCAGGATTTCTGAATTAACCACATAGTCACTTATAGGGACTTTAAATGACTTAAACAGATCTGAATAATCGAATTGCAAATCTAATCCCTTGTGTTTGTCCTGAGTATGACTGGTAACTTCAATGTTGAAGACAGTTTCCACACGTCCAGTGACTTTATTGAAAACCTTCTTGTTTGGTGAATTAGGAATATAACCTAGGAAATATCCTTCATCAGCCTTTTCCCCAAACTTAGGTTGATTGCTAGTCTTCAAAAGGGTACATGATACACCAAAGGGCTCAAATCCCTTCAAATTAGGTTTCTTTTTGTTCAGAAGTTCATAACAAGTCTTGTTATGCTTCTTAACAGTTAGTACCCTATTCAAAACATGACATGCTGTATTCACTACTTCTGCCCAAAAGATGATCGAAAGCCATGAATCAGTAAGCATAGTTATTGCTGCCTCAATAAGAGTCCTATTCTTCCTTTCAGCAACACCATTTTGAAGTGGTTCATATGGTGCATTGAATTGATGTTGAATTCCTTTACTTAAGCAATAAACATTCAACGTAAAAATTTTGAACGCTGTACCATTATCAATACGAATTCTCTTAACTCTCGTGTTATAGACATTCTCTACTAAATCAAAGAACTCCATAAGCATTCCTGGAGTTTCATCCTTAGATTTCAAAAAGAATACCCATGAGAATCTAGAGAAATCATCTGTAACAACTAGACAATACCATTTGCCACCAATGCTTCTCTTGCTTATAGGGCCAAAGAGATCCATATGTAGCAATTCAAATGGCAAGGATATTATGTTTTCTGTTTTAGACTTGTGTGGTTTCTGATGTTGTTTTCCTTTCAAACAAGAAACACACCTGTCTTTAAACTCAAAACGTTTTTGTGGCACACCCAGAACTAAACCATTTTTGGTTATGTAATTCATTTTTCGAAAGTTCAAATGTGCCTATGCCATAGAATAGAATCAGCTTAAATATCCTTCATCAGCCTTTTCCCCAAACTTAGGTTGATTGCTAGTCTTCAAAAGGGTACATGATACACCAAAGGGCTCAAATCCCTTCAAATTAGGTTTCTTTTTGTTCAGAAGTTCATAACAAGTCTTGTTATGCTTCTTAATAGTTAGTACCCTATTCAAAATAGTACCCTATTCAAAACATGACATGCTGTATTCACTGCTTCTGCCCAAAAGATGATCGAAAGCCATGAATCAGTAAGCATAGTTCTTGCTGCCTCAATAAGAGTTCTATTCTTCCTTTCAGCAACACCATTTTGAAGTGGTTCATATGGTGCATTGAATTGATGTTGAATTCCTTTACTAAAGCAATAAACATTCAACGTAAAAATTTTGAACAAGAAACAAGACTTGTGTGGTTTCTGATGTTGTTTTCCTTTCAAACAAGAAACACACCTGTCTTTAAACTCAAAACGTTTTTGTGGCACACCCAGAACTAAACCATTTTTGGTTATGTAATTCATTTTTCGAAAGTTCAAATGTGCCTATGCCATAGAATAGAATCAGCTTCTGAAGCCTTGGATAATAAGCATGTAGACTCCATTGAAGTATTTGGAGCACCCATGTTAATAGCATAGATTTCCTTCTTCCTTGGTGCCCTCATTAACATCCAATCTTCGGGAATAACAAATCCCGGCTTCAGGACTAAGGCTTCCTTTTCATTAAAATGAACTGGATGACCTTTATCGCAGACTTGGGAAACACTCACCAAGTTGTGAGTTAGTTCTTCAACCTAATTCACATCTTCAAGAGTCAAAGTTCCATTGGAAACTTTTCGTTTTCCCGTTATCACTCCTCCTTTATCACCAGCGAAATTCACTCGCTGTTTCAAACCACCTTTGAAGTCATTCAGTAGACTTCTTTCTCCTGTCATGTGTCTTGAGCATCCACTGTCTACATACCACCAGCTGTCTTTGTTCACAGTTTGCTCCTGCACATGACACATTGTACACATTTATTTTTCAAGAGGGACCCAAGCCATTACGGTCTTGGGTTGTCCCTTATCATCCACAATCTGAACTTCCTTAAAGTAACCATAACTATTCCCATTAGGAGTCTTGGTGACTTTTACTGGAGGTTGAGGTTGTTGATGATTTATATTCTTATACATGTGAGGAGAGTGAGTAGAAAACCTCCTAGGCATTTGACTATGTTGTTGTGCACGAGAAGTATAACCACTTTCATACTGACTATGGTTTCTACTTGGGGTTCTAAACCTCGAGGGTGTCTTATCTCTAGATTTAATGACAGAATTATCACTTTGAGAATAAGGTCTCTTAGGTTTAGGTGGAGAGACATTACTAGTATTGTCTCTTTTCAACATGTTCACAGGTTTGCTTCCCAAACCAGGTTTAGCACTAGACCTGTCTACTGGTTTTGGTTTCTCATTATTCACTGGCTTATGAATAGCTTCCAACTTCTTATTTAGACAACAAGAAGCCACATGCCCCTTTTGATGGCATTTGAAGCAAGACATCTGCCTTCGTGACTTAACGTCTTTTGCCTTAATTTCAATATGAGTTTTAGATACTAAAGGTGTATCATTTTGTTCTTTAATAACCTTGTCATCTACTTTGGCATCATTCAGCATCCCACCCGATACAAATTGTACATTGGTGAAACCTGATATCTTACCAATTTTAGATGATTGTTCTTTAAGAACATCCTTCTGTATCTTAGAGACTTCAGATTCTTCGGGTACTTTAACATCAGAATTAGCAGTTACATCAATCATCTCTAGGTCAACATTAGTAGTAGTGTAATTAGTATTAAAAGGTGGAGGTACATCACTATAGCCTAAGCCAGTCTTGTCCTTTACACTACGTTGAGCGTCAATTATATTGTCCATAGTTAAAGAAGATGTTCTATAACTCTCAAACTTACGATTAAGCTCAACTAACTTGACCTTAGATTCAACTAATTCTTTGTCCTTGTCAGCTATTCCTTGATTTATGTCCTTTAGGTTTAAATAAAGACCATCTATTGTTACAGATTGTTCATTTATAGTATTCCTAAGTACAGTCTTATCAGACATATCGCACTTAATTTGTTTCTTAAGGTCTAGCTTGTCCTCACATAACCTACGTACATCAATTTTGGCCAATTCTAGTTCAGATGTTAAAGCCTTATGTGATTCAGCAAAGACATTAACCTGGGCTTATAAACTAGTCAGTAATTGACATACATCTATAAGTGTAGGAACATCAAGACATACCCATTTCTTCTCAGTTTAGAGTTCAGCCATTTGTGCAAGAAAGTCTTCTGGACATAGATCTTCAGTTGATCCCAAGTCCAACACATCATCTTCAGCTGTCAGCATCCTCAAATTAGGAATCTTCATTTGATAATCCTCAGCAGTAGGCATGTAAGATGGTGTCTCTTCAGTCTGAACTGGATCTTCAATTTCAGCCATTAGAGCTTCTTCAGTCAAAGCTCTCCAGTCATAAGAACCATCCAGTTGTTGAACAACCAAGGCTTTAGAAGATAAAGTAGCACTTGATTTTTCTGGATTTGCTGATTTCTCAGTTTTGGGTCTTCGACATTCCCTAGCAAAATGTCCATAACCTTGACAGTTAAAATATTTTACTTTGGATTTATCAAACCCAACTTTATTTCCCACCAGCTTTCTTCCAGTACGCTTTAAGAAATTTTTAACTCTCCTTGACATCATAGCAAGTTGCCACTGGAGATCCATTTCTTCTAAGTCATCTGGGTCAACCTGATCATAATCCTCATCAAAAGTAGCTGGATCATTGATCTTACCCTGGATGTAGTTTTCGTATGAAGCAACAAATGAAGCAAGAACTGAAAGTTGTTGTTCAACGGATTTCACACTCATGGGCATTTTGTGATGCTCTTGAGTTGACTTCCCAGTTGTCTTACTTTTTGCTTCACCTCCAGATGAGCTTATAAAGCATAAATCTTCAGATATTATTTCACCAGTTTCTCCAGTATCACCAACTAGTAAAGCAGTGGTCGAACTAGTTGAACTATTAGAGATAGTAGATTTTCCATGATAAAGCCCAAGATCCTGTACCTGATCAGAATCAGTATCTCTTGATTTCTTTGTGAAATCATATCCGCGGAGCTTATCAATTGCCTGCTCCAATGACATAGCTGCATAACGCTCATCGTTATCCTTGTGCATAACTCGATACATTTCCCATTTCGAAGGAAGACCCTCAATAAACTTGTCAGTCTTCTCCGTATTAGAATAGGAAATGCCGTGGTCATCTAGCTCACTTAACAGATGGTAATATCTGGTGGTATATGCATCAAGATCTTCACCTTTCATAGCTTTGATGACTATGAATTGTTTCTTTAATAGATTACACCTACCTGCCTTAACTTGAGGACTTCCATCACACCTTTTCTCTAGAGCTTCCCATAGCTCTTTAGCAGTATGAAAAGACTTCAACTGATGGTTGATTTCTTTTGGAAGACTCATTTTAATTGATGAGTGAGCTTTATTTTCAATTTGATAATCTCTCTTATCTTCATCACTCATTTGAGTATAGGTAAGTGCCACAGTTTTACTACCAACTTTAGCAGAATGTGCAGTATATCCGTTCTTGATGCACATCCAAATAGACAAATCATGGAACCGACAGTGTGATTCAAACCTGTCTTTCCATCCATAGTAGTCTTCAAGTCGGAGCAATTTAGGTGGAACATTAGATTTTCCAACCTCATGTTCCATCTCAATCATCTTACTTATGTCAAACATTTTTGCAAATTCCAGAGATTAATAAATAAACAGAAAGTTCAGTTCGCAGGAACTCAACTCGTAGAACCAACTCAGTTCGCAGACCAGAACTCAGTTTGCAGACAAACTCAGTTCGCAGATTGAACTCAATTCGCAGAGGAGAACTCAGTTCGCAGATCAAACTCAGTTCGCAGACGAGAACTCAGTTCTCAGGCTTAGTTCGCTTCGCAACTCAGTTCGTAGAATCGGCTGAAAACCCTAAAAACGAAAATTTTAGGTTTTTGAACGTCTAAACCCTAAGATTTCGAACGTAAACAAACCCAAAAGCTTCCAGAGACTGATTTTGATCATTTTTACGCAACAAATCACGTACGAACATCCCCAAATCAACCGTTATTATCCGAATAACCTCAAACCTACGCGTATCTAGCCGTAGGCTCTGATACCAATTGTAAGTCCGTATGTATTAGGATCGATAACGAGGTTATCTTTAGGTATTAAGGTGCGGAATCCCTAATACTAAGTTTACGGATCATAAACGGTTTGTTTCACAAGTATTAGTGAAATCAATAATCTAATATGTCTTGTATTGATTATAACAATTGTTAATCGATCAATACCTAACCTTTAGACTATGTTGAAAGTTCTGGAAACACAAATTCGTTCGTAATTAGCAAATGGAAAAAGTTAATTAGGTTTAAACCTAATTTTGTATATAAACTCGTCTCGGTTCGCAGGTTTTGGGCTCTCCGAAATGACCCGGTTCGCAGCCCAACTTGGCCTATCGAATCCAGTGGACTCGCTTCGCAGCCCTGCCCTGCGAACCCAACTCAGTTCGCATCGCAGGTCATTGATCAAACATGGTCAACATTTTTCAGCATTTAACATTTTACTTTAAAATGTTTACCAACCAATATTTTCATTACAATTCAAAACCAATTTACAAACTTGATTACAATAATCTCTAGTACTATTACAAGCTAGATCTGTTGTCACAATAACATGTCCCAACACAATAGATATCCAAAATATAGGGTACTGCGTAGTCAACACAACATAACAATAATAATAGTAATGGTGTCTGAAGTAGAAGTCAATAGATGTAGATGGGACATGGTCTAAGGAGCAGGAGATCCCTGGTCAAGTAGCTTCAGATGGTCCCACGTCAGACTGCTGCCCGCTAGATACTCTCTAACCATCCTCTACAATATGAAGTCTATGTGGATCTGTAATGCCCCACTATAGAAAAGTCTCTGATGTGATGTTTGCGTCCTCAAGTAGCTTCAGATAAGTCTGACGGAGCAAATTCTCACTTGGCACATCACCAAAACCAATCGGTCCCAATCTTAGTATCATAGTAGATGCATCAAAACAAACCGCATCCGTGCTCAGATAAATAAAATCAGTACGCTGAGAGCCGTTAGCTGCAGAGGGGTGAGGAACCACAGGTGTAGAAATCACTGGCTGAACTACCGGAATCTCTGACTCAACTGACTGAACCTGCTCTGGTGTATGTGTGTTCCTGGTGGCTGAGTATGAGGAGGAATAGTGGTACGTGTTGGTGGCGGACCACATCTGTATAAGTATGGCTCAGGATCAGGAGACCAAGACTCCTAGAAATCAACATCTGGTGGGCACGGTTGGTCTGAATAGCGTGAAGGACATAATACTATGTCAACAAGGTCACTGGATCAGTAGAAAGAACACTAGCCTGAGCTGGTGGCTTGGCTGTCTCAGCTCCTGTAAATGGATCATCAGCATCATCGCCCTGATTAACACCCGTAGAAGTACCTGCCTCATCATCTGCAGTCGGTGATGAACCTCTAACCCGTTTCCTCGAAAGATAACAACCTTGGATAACTTGCCTCTAATTCTTCCAAATACCCTGCTTCTGTGGGTTTTCTTCAATCAATCGGATCATCTTGCAGTATTCTAGGTCGAATGGTAGAGATCGAGAACTAATTGTATAACTCTCAATGTGGGCATCTATCAACAACTCATACCATGTAACAATCTGGTAATGATCGCTCCCATAAACATGTGCTTATCTAAATCCTTCTCAACAACTAATCTCTTGGCTATCAGATATGCGATGTTGATGTTCTTGTTTCCAATAATCGCATCCATAAACTGAAGTTCCTCTGCAATGACTGCCCCAGCTTCTTTCTTTCCAAAGAGTGAAGAAACCAAAAGCTTGTGGAGAATGTGATGGACCGGCCTGATAAAAGTGGAAGACATTACATTACTTCTGAAAGAAGAACCAGCCAAATCCATCCAAATATCCCTATGGCTTTTGTTTGATAAACAGGAAATACTCTGAACACTGTTTCTGAACTATGCAGAATCAACCTGAGCCTTTGAGTACAAACCAAGATATACCCCCAAATCGGTTACTGACAGATGATACAACTGCTCCTGGTACCTGAAAGAGATCATCCTTTTGTCGGTGACACTCAATCTCAGGTTCAACTAGAACGTAAGCATGAACTCTGTCACCACCTCTAGGTATGAATCCTCATTTATGTTGAAGAGAAGATTTAGTGCATCTAACTTTTGACCTCCGGTTTCATAAGCCAATAATTCCCTCAACTCCTGCTTCACCCCCAATCTCATCATGTCCTGCCATATGATGAATCGGTTGCTGCCCATGGGTCATTTTAGCCACTGGCGGACCAACGACCTGTCCTGAGAGGTAGTGGCTAGGTACCTAAGTGAAGGCGGAAACCTCTCCATCTGTGACAACAAAACAAGAAAATATCAAATCCTAAATAAAATTTTCTTGAAAATGCACCAAGTGTTTTCCAATTTTTAGAAAAAAATTTGGTAATGTAGGCTTTAGAAAGTGAGCAGTCCCATAAAATTCCAAGTGTTTAGACCTAACCGCAACCAATTCCAAATCCGCATTTCTTACACCTCATTATTGGAAATAACATGAAGTAACAAAGTTGATCATAATTCTCGCGTAGTCTAAGATAGTCATGATTCAATGTAATCAACTTCATGTAATTTCTATTTTCCAAGTTTTCATGATTCAATGACTATTGCTATTGCCTTGACTTAACTAGTGACTATATGGTGCTAAACAAAGATAGTACTTATTTTAACTTCATTACAAGGCGCAACCATTCTATTATTTAAAATGTCGATCCCAAAAAATGATCAAGAGCAAAGCTTCATTTGGTAATCTCATAAGCTTGTTAGTTTTAATAAAGATCATAATCATCATTTTAAGTTTTAAAGAAAGGTTTTTGAGTTACAAATTGATGATTTATGATGAGTTTTTGAAAAATGAAGCTTAGTTTAATCACCAAAATCTAACATAACCATCTTTCTAAAGCAAATAATCAATTAACTTAAGCTATCCATGAATTTATAAACATAATTTCATCGAAGATAGTCAACATAAGTAATTAATCATCTTTAAAGTCAAGAAAAGTCAAAGTATGACAAAAGTCAATAAAAAGGTCAACACTTTAATCATCAAGCACTCAAATCATGCATTATTTCATCAAATTGAGTTTACAAACATGTTAAGCATCAACAAGAGCATGTATAAACACTAATTTGCATAATTTTTAACCATGAAATCTAAGAAAACTAGTTACAAGCCCTAATTTCTAAAAAGTCATGAGAATCATAAAATTAAGTTAGGAATTACCTCAAGCTTGATGATTTGATGTTATGGATGCAAACAAGAATGCAAAATGAAGAATGTGGAACATTGAATCAAGTAAAATGGTGAAGAAATGATATGGGGGTGGTGGGGTTTGGCTGGCGACGAAGAGGGGGGAGGGAAGAAGAAGGTGTTTTTTTGATTTTTTTGATCATGTGTGTGTGTTATACCCCTTTTCTAAATGCATTTATGCTTATTTTGCGAAAGATACGAAACATTTAATCAATTTTCTTGTGTTTTAAAATTTTTTATCTAAGGTATTTTAAAAATATATTCGTATTTCAGAAAAAGTTTTCGAATTTAAATTGCACAGTGTTTCGCATGTGAAATTGTACAATTCAAATACGGTTTATTTAAAACATGACAATCTTTTTGTGCTCTTTAAAATTTAAAAACAATTTCAAAAATGGTTTATCAAAAATTTAAAAATAAATTTTGCTAAAGTTTCTGAAAATTGTTTATAATTCGGGGTTGCGTGAATTAAATTTTAGAAGAACGTTTTTTGTGTTTTTCTTAAAATACTAATTTAAATATTAATATTATTTGGATACTAATTTGGGTTGCCTCCCAAAAAGGGCTTGGTTAAAGTCGGTAGCTAGACTTTTGGATAAATTTTTATTTGGTGCTCTTGGTTGAGGGAAAGTGTAGCGAGGAATAAATTCACAAAGCAAAGCTTTAATCACGTAGTCAACTATGTCTATAGAATATAGCGAGAATTGCTCATATTCACTAAGAATTTTACGCTCTTTTTTTTCTAACGCTAGAAGATTGTTAATGAATTTATTAAATTCCTTACTAACTTTCTTTGAGTTTGAAATTCCTATTCGCTTTCCTTGATCTATATTATTTAAGTCATGTAAAAGCTTTCCTCGGATTCTCTAAAATTCCCATTCTTCTTTAGAATCAGGGTCTCCGTGAGTGGTGAAAACTGCTGCGGTGACGTCCACGATTAATGATCTCTGAGGGGGATGTGGATATCTTTCCTTTCGGCGAAGATCGTCAGCTCTAGGGAAAATTTCTAACAACTTGGTGATCATATAAGTGGCAGGGTCAACAAAAAATGGAATTTTATCAGGAATGAAGAGAGCAATTGCGGGGTCTTTACTGATCCAGAACTCAAGCTCATATATCATTGCCGCAACATAATGATTAATCCGAGTTTGTGAAACTGGTTGATAATCGGTGCTGGCAAATAGATCCATCAGTAGATCTATTGAAGATATAAGCTTTCGCTCCTGATCATGGTAATGAGTGAAAATGTCATCTTCTTTGGGAAGACGGTGAAGAATACCTACTTGAATGTCTATCGTATAGATGACTTCCTTTTGCTCAACTGAATAAGGGAAGTCAGATATATTTAAATGTTTGGCGAATGCCCTACATACATCTAATCTCCTAATAGGATTAAAAGAATTGCCAACGTATCGGATTTCATCGTCCTAATCACCTAATAGCAAGTGACAGATGCATGCTCTGGTACAAGGTTTATAAAAATTGGTGATTTCAGATGATTTCTTGGGGAGACATCATTGGCAAAATCAGGGAATTCTCTAGAGTTTTCTAAGGAGTATGAAATCTCAGGGATAGGAAGGACCTGATAGCTTAGAATGCTTGAGACAGAAGTTGAAATCTTCTGTTGAGATCCTTAGTTTCCTAATTTAAGATCTAAGAGTTTTCCAAAGGTTCTAGATTCGTCGGTTGGGCTAGCGGAGGATTCTTTGGCAGAAGGCGAAGAGGAAAAGTCGGATTCTAACTCTTGGTCTAAGCAGTCGAAGAACTCAGCATCGTCCATGTCCATCATTTCTTCAGTTGTCTTGGGGGCGAATGGAGAGATGGGGCAAGAAAGCGGCGAATTATCGAAAAATATTTTTTTGGATTTTATTAATATTTGAACTAAGCTAATCTACTCTAAATAAGCAATTTAACTTTCCGAGTAAGTTTTGGGAAACCTAAACGAAAAAAGGATCTCTTAACAGCTAATTTATCTAAAGTGACTTCAAAAATCGTGACGCTCAACGATCCCCGGCAGCGGTGCCAAAAACCTGTCGCGAGCCTCAGCGGTCGGTTCAAGTTTTCACACCGGCCGTTGTTCCGGCCAACCGAGACTCGGGCGATAGTGAAGTTTTAAATTTATAGAGCAGGGGCCCAAATTAAATACTACATACCTTGAGAGTGAGCATTAAGTATAACTCAAGGTCATTCTTAAATCGGAGCGAATTGAAATGAAGGGAATCACTTAAGACAAGGGCTGCTATTAGGATGGGAAGGTAGATAGCTTTTTGTTCGGTTTTATATTATCCTAAGTACAGATAAAGTAAGTAACAGAAAATAAAGATAGAGAGTAAGCAGTCAGGTAGAGATCTGATTGCTGAAACTTCGACAATTAGGATTTTGGGATGGCGTTCATTATAAATTAAATTGGAGATCTTCTAGACAAATAACAGACAGGCTTTCGGTGTAAATACTAGGACCCTACGTTTCAGGTTTAAATCCTAAAAGCATATGTCACTGGCATTCTAGGTTATCATGATTCTGATCAGATCAGGCTGTTTTCAAACCTCCCACACTTGTCTTACTAAAGACATAGTGACCCTCTAAATGGATATTTGTATCCGGGGTGCTAGCATAAGGCAACATACTGCAATTTATCTACCGACCTTTCTTAACTCCTAATCGTCTATTTTCTTTTATCGTGGTTGATACTGTATCTTGTGTATGTTAAGTTGTTGGTATGTTGAAGTCAAGCGTTTGCTAAGAAGACTTGTGTCACACCCCGTCTAAATCAGAAACAACGGAGTATAACAGCGATAGGATCATAACACATCATTATAAAGAATACTATATGAAATAAAATATCTAATGTCTCATGATGCCAATAACATGAATAACGGTTCATGTCATGCATACATTTCAACAATGAATTCAACATCTTACAAATAAACGTACACTATAATGTTAAGGCAAAACGTGCCTTCACAAATAACTATGATGTACCACAAGTCTTGAATATTTCTTAGTGCAATCCTAAAGGTCCACTAAGTTCTCTTGTCCTTTGCTTTAAATCCACTAGTATAGCCTAAAAAGATATGCTCAAAAACGTCAACACGAATGTTGGTGAGTTTCGTAGGTTTGAAACCAAACACCACAAGATAAAACATTTTGCTTTGATAATAATAGTTTAGGACAATGCATATAGAAATGGCACACAAGTGAAATAATACAACCAAACTTCTCCACAAACCGTCATCACCCCACGAAGGAGTATGACCCAACCAAATCCTGCGTATGCGGTAGCTACCCATAAATGTCCTTCAATGTACACCTAAGCATACACTAGGTACTTACTCTCGAAAGAGAGCAAGGCCTTTTGCAAAACAACATGACCTTCAATGTATACTAAAAGTACACATTCGGTACTTACCCTTGAAAGAGTAAGGCCTTTTATAAAAATGAATCCAACAACCAATGCACATAAGTCACATAGTGTCACACATTTCAAGGATATGTCAAAAAATGAAGATAAATGTATTCACAGCATGAAAAATAGTTGATAAAACATGTGAGCATACTTTTTCCCCAATTTGGAAATATGTATATGAAAATGGGGCCACGAAAACTCACCTCAATAATGATGTAAGTTTTGCCCTTAAGTTCAACCACCAACAACTCGCAATCTACAATATCATAATGCATATGGGTTACAACCTAGACATAACTAGGTCATTCCATTGTATCCCAAGTCCAAACACTTCCACTAAGTTCTCTCACAACCCAAACTCATGTATATTAACTTGAATCAACTTATCGACTAAAAATCAGATTCTATCTACAAACTTTGTACGAATTCACTGATTTTTAAATATGTCTTATCGAAATGATTTGACTCTACAAATTTAACCAATGAGACTTTAATGAGTTTGGAATAAAATGTAATTTTTCCAGAACTAAATATTATGGTTTACTATTTTTAAAAATTCCTCAAAATAATCTGCTCATAACATAAGATGATTTCTGAGTACTCAAAAGTTAAAAATTATTAAAAATACTTCAAAATTTAAAATGACTATGATATTTTTACAGAAAATTATAAACACTTTAAAAATACTTCAGTAAAAATTTCAAGACCCAATTCAGTTTTAAGATACGTTTCACAAATCAACAAATTAACCGAAAACAGAAACCGAAAAACTCAGATTGGACATGAGACTAACTTAAACTCAATATCTGGACATGAGACTAACTCCATTTGAAAGAAAACTCAAAATAAAAAAATTTAGACTCTTATTTCATCAAAATTCATTAAGGAAACAACCAAGTTACAAGCTTCCCAAACCGAAACAAATATATGATCATATTAGGGTTTATAAATAATTAACCCTAATCACATGTATAACTAATCCAAACCACAAACATAACCATATTTCTAAATTCTACCAAATTAGTAACTGATCTTAATATTATCCTAATGATTTCATCCACTAGGATACAATGGAATCGAACTGGAACAAAACCAATAATACGAAACAATCGAATATGTTTAATTGAATGATTCGGAAAGAATATATACCGACAACGAGAACCCGCACGATAGGAATCCCTTATAATCTGTGAATAATGAGGATATACATTCTTATAATTCGTTTTCGTAGATTGATCAAACGTAAACAAGGGTTATTGGATCGAAAATTCATCGCCAACAGCAGCAGTTTAGGAAATAATTTTTTATAAAATAATATAGAGTGTTTTAGAGGCCGAAATTAAGAGATTAAGAGTAAAACTTCGAGATCTACATCTTTGTAGTTTTGACCGAATCCTGAAAACGAACATAAATGGGTCAAATCGGCCTCTGTTCGTGACTGAAATTTTGGGACAACAACATGGACGATTTTTGTGATAAAAAAATGTTAGGGTTGTGTTTTAGAATGCTTTTTATAGTTCTAGGGTTGTGTGGGTTGGGTTGGGCCAAACAAAGAAGACACACAAAAAAAAACTCGGGTCACATGATTTAAGAATAAATGATCCCAATCAAATTATTTTCGTATTTCGCATAGTTTAAATAAATCGTATTGTTCCCAACAATTAACGTATTTACATTTAGCCTCATATCTTTTTCGTTACATGTGTGATTGCGAAGATTCTTTTTATGTTGGATTCGTTTTTCGAAAATGAATATTTTGATGCAATGAAGTCCATAAGATGGGTCTTAACACGAAAATGAGTTTTTACGTCTTGAACTATGATTACGGTTTGGTGACAGTCGTCATAGTATCCCCCAGTTGTGAGAATTTCGTCCTGAAATTCAGTTGGAGCTATTCTGTCAACACGATCAGTGAATAAGTACGTATAATTAGCTTGTTTTGATCTTTCTGTTGGCAAGTGAATTCGGATCCTCGCTAAGCGTTCTTATCGGACCATGACAAATTAAAACTTTTTGTGCTTCGAGATTTTGACCTCTCAATCCACGGCTCCTACCAACTTCTCTACACAACGTTATGCGTATTTCCCTATAAATTTCTTCTAGAAATATGTATAAGACCTTATCAATCAACACTTTCTTAGATTTGAAATATGAAATACTTCATGAACAACACTTCACTCTTGCGACAACTTCCAAATCGATATGTTATTGAACCCATACGTTCAACAATTTAGAACATTTCTACAACACATATACTAATATTTCAAACTTCCCAAAATGTACGACACCTTCCCGAAGTAACGTTTTAAACAATATATAATCTCCAACCCAAAATTCTAATTGCTGTCGATGTTTGTTTGTGTAACCCATTTGCTTATCACATACTGTTTCCAACCTCTTCTTGATTTGAATGATCTTTGTCAATAGTATCATGGACTATTTCAATCCAATCAACTTACTTAATCCAACTTAAGCCCACACTATGATGAACGACTCCTACACTTCCGAAGTACTTCAAATAGCGCACAATGAATACTAGAATGATAATTGTGTTGTATGAGAACTCGACTAGTGGTAAGTTAGTATTCCAACTTCTACCAAGATCGATAACACAACTTAAGTATATTCTCAATGTTTTGAATGGTTCGCTCATTCCGTTCATTAGTACGACAATGATAAACCGTCCTCATATCAAGACGCGTTCCCAAAGCTTTCCGTAACACACCAAAATGGTAAAGTAAAGTAACCATAAAAAAAATCAAATATAATTGATACAAACACTCCATGCCTTGCTACTACTTCGTCGATGTAACACCTTACCAAAATCCCCATCTTGTAGTCCTCGTGAATAGCTAAGAAATAAGTTGAATTAGTCATTCTATCGATAACTACCCAAATCAAATCGCCCCCACTACCAGTTCTAGAAAACTTCAGAATGAAATCCTAGGTTATGTTTTCTCCTTTTCCATTCGGGACACTCCAGTTGCCATAATAGACCTGAGAGTCTCGGGTATTCAGCCTTGAACTTCAAACAGATCATGCATTGTCTAAATGAAGAATGTATTAAATGATGTCCATCTTCATTCCCAGACACCAATATAAATCCGTGATATCATACTACTTCTTAACAACTCTCGTTGTATGGAATATTTTGACTTAGCAAAGGAATCCATAATCTTTTCCATTACTAGTGTCCATAGACCACCTAGAAAAGGAATCCATAATCTTTTCCATGATGTAACATCTTGTCCACTTTTTGTTCCAAATGTTTGTCTAACCCGCACAACTTTTTGTTTTGTATATGAGTATCCTTAACGCTTCATCTTGAATTTTGAACATCTTATCCTTAATGCCAGAGTGTATCGTCAAACTTTGACTTGCACTCACCTTGGCTTACTCTTTCCTTCCTACTCCAAACATCTACCACAACATCCGTCTTCCCCGGATGATATCGAAATTTACAATTGTAGCCACTAAATATTTTGAGCTTCCTCATTTGCCTCGTATTCAACTTCTTTTGAACATAGGGGTGTTAAAAGCTCTTATGATCGTATACATAACGTTCTTCATTCCATACAAGTAGTGTCTTCAACACATATGTACGAATGCTACCGCTCCAAGCTCCAAATCGTGAGTAATATAGTAATGCTTATGTATCTTGAGTTGTTTGAGAGACAAATGCAATTACCTTTTCCATTTAATTAAAACACAACATAAACCTCGATTTTGATGCATCCCAATACACAACGAAATCCTCCAATCACAACAAACTTCTTATATATATATATATATATATATATATATATGAGTAGTTGAGCGATCTTTGAAATATTCTTGATAAAATGCCGTTAATAACCAATGAATTCCAAATGCTTTACGGACCTTCACGATAACTGTGGGACCTTCCATCCATTTGCAGCTTCTATTTTGCTAAAAATCACAAGAATAACTTTTATGAAACTATGAGGGTTTAGGAACTTTTATGAATTTAGCGGGGGCTCAGAAAGATGGTTTTGGTTTCGGGTTTTTCTATTAAAATTAAATTTAAGATAAACTAAAAGGTGGAGGTTACTTCGGGCGTTCAACAATTAAAGCGATTGTCTACTATGAAGTGATTTAGTTGAAGTTAAATAAGAGGAGTTCTAATGAGGATAAATTTGTAGGATAATGTGAGCTATTCTGCAGTCCTTCTTTCGGGATAACGCGGAGGTGTTCACAATCAGGCAAATAGAATGTCACATGGGTTGTAGAATGCATTAAAACATACATCGAAAGTTCTCTCAAATGTACGTCCATATTATCCAATAGTTAATCTCAAATCCTATTCCCCAATCTTGGTCATTAGAGACGTCCGAATCATGGAACAGTTTGTTGAATAAACAATCTCACCGGAACAGGTTGGAATAACTGGTCTAGATGGTTGCATAGTACGTCATCACTTATTCATACAAATTATCAACATTACTCAAGTATGAAAGAAAATAAGGATGATTTATACTAAGAATAGAAACCTAAGTAACACGGTTGTTAATCGATTCATAACATGACTACCTTCGGTCGTTCTCGACTTCCATACATTTGTACTCAGCCATAAGCGTTTCCAGTACTACATCGAAGAACAGTTGAATAGGGGCTGTCACATTATTTCATGATGATTAAGGGCTAAATATATCTAATTACCATGATAATCCTAAGGCAACAATCAAACAAGAACATGCAATGAGATAATCAAGGCAATAGTTCAATTTAAGCGTACAAAGGTGTTATCTATGTCGAGGATATTCCGAAAGTTGTCTCAAAAATATCGTCTGTCCGAATTAAATCTTAATCTACCTCTATTCCCATGTTCCGTGTCTCTTAGATCCTACTGTGGTCCAGAGAACACTGGCCATGCCGAGCTCAATGATTCAATCTAACATAATATAACTAAGTGACCTATACCCTATGAGTTAGCTACGTTCATTTTTGGATAAAATTTTAGTCACAACATGAGTTGGGCAGATAAACGATAAAGATTCAATTCCTACATCTATTTATAATATAAAGCATCCGCAATCTCATAACATACAGTACAATCACATATTTAAACTTTTCCTAAACGACTATCATAGCAGACAATTGAGTTATTTAGTTAATCATGGCAATTTTAGCATGCATATTTAAATTTATTAAAGAAAGAACATACATATTAAATATGGAAGATAGATTAACACCTGGAAAGAAGTACAATAACTAGTAGCTAAAATATGCATCCCGGAGCACCTCCGTATAAATCCTCCTTGATTAGTTAATTAGCTAGCCTAATTAACAAGGAAGAATTAAAATTACAAAGAAAGAAAGATATCTAATTGTAGGTGTGTAAAGATGTGAAGATGTTAAAAGATGTGTAGATCAAATGAACCAAAGACCCCTATTTATAGTTGAGTCATGGTGCATTTTAGCATTTTTAGGCACACATTAGAAAAAGGGTGAAAGGTGGTATACTGGGTACGGAAAAAGCATGGAAAGATGGTGCACCGGGTACAAAAAAGCATGGAAAGGTGGTGCACCGGGTACACGCAAGGACCAAAAAGCGGAAACGAGATGGGAGGAGGGGGGCGGCACCGCCCACCAGTAGGCCGGCAGCGGCTGGTGGTTGGCCGGCGGCGGCTGGCTGCCACCCGCCCCGGTCTGTCGTCTTTCGAAGCGTTGCTTAATTCGCACGTATCTTCTTTGTTATGCATCCGTTTGCGTTGATTCTTTTTACGTTGGATTCGTAATTCAAAAAAGAAGACTTTGATGAAAAGATATCCCAAAAATATGTCTCCTATCTCCAGATTTTGTGTACGAATCATTTGAATCTTCCAGCGGGCATAGAATCTTCATTCTTTATCCGTTTTTGTTGATTCTTCTTCTGTTAGATTCGTAATTTGAAAACAAACATCTTGGATGAGATAGATGTTGATGATGGTCACTTTAGTCTTAAAATCTTGTTTTGATGCCTTGAATCTTCAAATGTGCGTGGAATCTTCGTTTTTCATCCGTTTTGCTTGATTTTTGTCGTGTAACCTTGTTTTGACCATCTTGGCATAATATCATTGATTTGTATTGTTTTTGAGTTTAAATTGCCAAGAATCATTCTAGAATGAGAGAGATATCGGTAGTAAAAACATAACTTTTTACGCGATATCAAGTATCCCGCACTTAGAACTTTGCTTGTCCTCAAGCAAATCTTCAGTAAAACTGTTTTAAAAGTCTGGAAAGGAGGCTTTGCATCCTGGAGAACTTTGATTCCTGTAGGCTAGGTAAAGAAAAGATTTAAGGTGGGGTTTTAACCTTTTGATGTTTTTCCAACCTGGTTATAGTAAGCTCTCTTTTCAGTGTTCGTAATGTAAGATATACATGGATGGGATCCTCACAGGTGGTCACTCAATTCACTTAAGTGTATCGGGTTTCCTAATTTCTAATTCACTCAGGGGCCAGTCATGCAGCTCTTCCGTCGTCATAGGCTTGGTCGAGGATCAGATCTACAGTACTTAAATGAGGACGGTGCAAATTATCCCTAGACATTTATAAGAGGGTGAAAGTAGTATATATGGACGAAGGGTTTTGTAGGTGGTTTATTTGGGGGTTTTAATATAACCTAAGAGTTTTCTGTGATGACTTATCTTTGGTGCTTGGTAGTGCTCCTTCTTGGATTTTTCTCTCTTTGAGCCTTCTTTTGTAGCTTTTTCTTTCAAGTTTTATTTGGATAAACCTTTCCCTTGGCTTTAAATGATCCTTGGGCTTTTAGGTTTTTTCTGAAAACTTTGCTTTTGCTGAATTTCTTTTCCTTGGAGCTCCTTTTACGGATGATGCTCATCCTTTGGGGAACGCTCCATACTTCTTATAGTAATTCTTCTAACAGAACAGAAACTTAGGCTATGGCCAAAAGAGGAAGGAAGGGATTGGCTTTTGAAGTGAGTTTTTGAAATGAAAAGGCTAAGGCTCAACATTTTTTCTGCTGATCTTCAATGCTGAAGGTGAGCATTGGTTAGGTTAGGCTTGAAAGCAAGGGTTTTACGAGAGGGTTTTTTATCCTAGGAAATGTCAAGGTTCTCTAATTGCACCTTCGTCATGTATGACACCCATTTTTGTAATCTCAAAATGTATTGCTTGAACAAGTTCTGAGTCTAGAGAGCATACACCAGCATACTCACAATCGAAAAGTGAAGCATTAAAGATGAATGCTTTTATATGGCTCAAGAATCCTCACTTAGTTTGCTGGTTTAGTGCCTAGTCATGCGATTGCTTGCCTTGAAACAGAGCTTGAAAATTCTCAAAGTGTTTTGCCCGACATTATCTAATTCCAAGCCTTTGAATTTCTGTTGACCAGAAATACCATTTTTGACTTTGAAAATTTTGAAATTTTGTTGAAAACATGACTTTTGATTAAAAGATTGATCAAAATTAATGTTGCACACTTTAGTAGTGAATACTACTATCATCCCACACTTAAAAGAACATTGTCCCTAATGTTCTATTTCCAAGTTGGGTTAATCCCACACTTAGGTTTTCGAACGTTGGTCGATCTTTCGAAGCTATACTCTCTCTTGTGAGACATAAACCCACACTGAGAGTTTTACTTAGAATTTTAGTGTGTTTTAATCAAGCAAAGTAAGGTTAGAAGAGATACTCCCTTGTGTTGTGTGTGTATGTAGATTTGCTGGAGACGGAGCAGGCTCATTAAAATGAACTTGTTCCATAATTCCTACATCAATTTCTGCATAATCAACATCCTTCAGAAAAACACAAACATCAATACACGTTAATATTAAACACCAAAAATACTTGGTAATACTAAACACAAATAACTACTAGAAACTAATCCATGTCAGCAGAGAGCATCTCCCAATCGGTGAAGTCATCATCCACGAAGATCGTGTTTTCAACGACCGATGTGGGTGATGATGACTCCTCAATGGTGTGGACCGGAGAAGCGGTACCATCCTATGGATCCTAAATCCAAGCATCTAGTGCAGCAGCCACCTCCTCTAGTGGGCCCATAAAAGTGGGGTGGTCCTGCACAGTCATGCTCCAAGGTGGAAATAAGTCCCATAGTGGAATGTGCGGAGCGAGATCAGGTCCCATCTGAAAGGGGCACACAGGTGTGGAGGGGAAGCCCAGAGCAGTGTGGATCTCAACGATGGCACTGTGCTGGACCTCAAGGTCCCTCAGTATAGACCATGTGACAGCAGGGTCTGCAGTAGTAACCCCATGCTCAAAGATGGGTACTCTGGAGTTCCCTGCGATCTGTCCCTCTAGTCGGTGAGATGAAGGTAACCTAGCGTGGGTGGAACGCAGAAGAAATGTCTCCTGAACGGTCACCTCCACCAAGTCTGCCAAGATCTCATCCAAGCTAGGAGATGGTGATGAACTCCGGGAGTGATACATCCTGCAAAATATAATGGATTAATGGCCCAGGAATAATCATTAGTCTTTTAGAGGTGAGAACTGCATAAATTGGATTAAATTAATAACAAGAAAAGAAAATTAATGCTGAAAACGTAAGATAAGCTTAGGGTGCCTCCCAAGATCGCTTTGTTTATCGAGTCTCGTAGCTTGACTCTGTTATTCTATCAGGGCTCTCGTAACCATAGACTTCCTTGGATGGGGGAAATTCTTGTACGTAATGTTTCAAATGGTGTCCGTTTACCTTGAAGTTTCCTTCAGGGGCCTCGAGCTCAACGGCACCTTATGGAAATACTTTAGATATTGTAAATGGGCCGTTCCATCGTGTTTTAAATTTGCCAGAAAACTTTTAAATCATGAGTTAAAGAGTAGAACTTTATCACCCGAGTTGAAGCGTGTGGGGCGGAGTTTTGAATCATGGAGCACTTTGGTTCTCTCCTTGAATTCATAGGAGCTTTCGTAAGCTTGATCTCTTAATTCTGCCAGCTCGTTCAGTTACATTTTCCGGTGTGTTCCTGTTATCGTAGGATCATAGTTACAATTTCTCAATGCCCAGTAAGCTTTGTACTCTAGTTCGATTGGAAGATGACATGTCTTTCCATACACAAGCCTATAAGGGGTCATTCCTAACGGTGTCTTGTAGGCCGTCCGGAATGCCCATAAAGCATCGTCTAGCTTATCTGCCCATCTTTCCCCGTGTTGACCAACCGTTCATTCCAAGATCCTTTATAGCGCTCCGTTTGTAATTTCTGCTAGCCTATTTGTCTGTCGGTGGTAGGCCGTAGACGTCTTGTGGGTAACACCGTATTGTTGCAATAGTTTCATAAACTGCGTATTGGAAAAGTGTGTGCCACGATCGCTGATGATTTCCCGAGGGGTTCCAAACCGACAGAATAGTTGTTTTAAGAACTTGGTTATGACCCTTGAGTCATTTGTTGGAAAGGCTTGAGCTTCGGCCCATCTGGACACGTAGTCGACAGCCACTAGGATGTATTCTTTCCCGTAAGATTTTGGAAATGGTCCTATGAAGTCTAGTCCCCATATGTCAAATATTTCACATGCTTGGATATTCATCAACGGCATTTCGTTACGCGTTGTGATATTTCCAAACCTTTGGCAAATATCGCAACGTTTCACTAAGTCTTGTGCATCTCTGAAGATAGTGGGCCAGTAGAATCCTGAGTCATAAACTTTCTTTGCTGTCAAATTAGCTGCATGATGTCCTTCGGTTAGTCCGTGGTGGCTTTGGTGGAGTATGTGTTCGGCTTCTTTCCCATTGACACATCTTTTTATAATTTGATCGGGACATACCTTGAACAAGTATGGATCGTCCCAAAAGTAAAATGCTTGGCATCACGGAAGAATTTTCATTTTCGTGATGATGGCATTCCTTTTCTTATGATCCCTCCAACTATAAAATTGGCAATATCTGCAAACCAATGATCATCAGTGAATTGCGAGCCTTGCATTGATTCTCCTAAACTCATTAAGTGTTCTTCTGGATATCAATCTCTAATATCTCTTTCTGCAAGTTGTTCCATCGACGGATTTTTGAGTCGACTTAAATGATCTCTGATGACATTTTCAGCTCCCTTCTTATCTTTTATCTCGATGTCGAATTCTTGTAGGAATAGAATCCATCGTAGCAATTTAGCTTTTGCGTCTTGCTTTTTGAAGAGGTATTTTAGAGCAGAGTGATCCGTGTACACTATCGTTTTGGACAATATTAGATAGGATCGGAATTTATAAAAGGCAAACACTACGGCTAGCAGCTCCTTTTCAGTTGTTGTGTAGTTTTCTTGAGCATCTGTTAGTGTTTTGCTAGCGTAGTAGATTGGTCAGAAGTGATTATCCTTCCTTTGTCCGAGAACTGCCCCTACTGCGAAGTCGCTAGCGTCACACATGATTTCAAATGGTAGACTCCAATATGGAGCAACCATGATTGGGGCATTGGTTAGCTCTTTCTTTAGGTAGTTGAAAGCCTTCATACAATTTTCATCAAACACAAACTCGATGTCCTTTCCTAAAAGCTGGGTGATAGGTCGAGAGATCTTTGAGAAGTTTTTGATAAGACGGCGGTATAATCCAGCGTGTCCTAGAAAACTCCGAATGGCTTTGACGTTGGTTGGTGGTGGAAGTTTACTGATGGTTTCGACTTTGGCTTTGTCTACTTCAATTCCTGACTTTGATATCCTATGTCCTAAAACTATTCCTTCTTTCACCATAAAATGACATTTTTCCCAATTCAAGACGAGATTCGATTCTTCACATTTGGTGAGCATTCTGTCGAGGTTTGATAAGCATGATGCGAAAGAGTCTCCAAAGACCGAGAAGTCATCCATAAAGACTTCCATGCATCGTTCGATCATGTCGTGGAAGATTGCAACCATGCATCTCTGAAATGTCGCAGGTGCGTTGCATAATCCAAATGGCATTCGTCGGTAGGCGAATGTTCCATACGGGCATTTGAATGTTGTCTTCTCTTGGTCCTTCGGGTCGAGCGGGATTTGGAAATACCCGGAGAATCCGTCAAGGTTATAGTAGAGTTCGTTCCCTGATAATCTTTCGAGCATTTCGTCAATAAACGGGAGCGGGAAGTGATCCTTACGAGTTGCTTCATTTAACTTCCTATAATCGAGGCAAACTCTCCAACCGGTGACAGTCCGAGTTGGTATAAGCTCATTGTCTTCGTTTGTAATGACTGTCATTCCTCCTTTCTTTGGAACCACTTGAATGGGGCTAACCCAAGGTGAATCGGAAATTGGATAGATCAATCCAACATCCAAGAGTTTGATAACTTCTTGTTTGACCACGTCTTGAATCTTAGGATTCACTCTCCTATGCCTTTGCACGGATGGTTTGAAATCGTTCTCCATGAGGATCTTGTGGGTGCAGTAGTTCGGACTGATTCCTTGTATATCAGAAATTTTCCACGCGATTGCTTTCTTGTGCGATTTTAGAACATCAATTAGTTAAGCTTTCTCTTCGGGTTCTAACTCCTTTGAGATTATTACTGGGAGTTGTGAAGTTCCTTGGAGGTAAGCGTACTCAAGGTGAGGTGGTAATTCTTTCATTCTAGCTATCTCGTCTCTATTTAGTTTCTCGTACTCTTCTTGGAATGGTGCTTCGTCTATCTCGGGTTCAGATGTGGAGATTGATGCTATTTCAACCCACTCGGTTTGGTTTGAAAATTCGTTCGTCTTTAGCTCGTATTTGTTGACTGTTGATGAGGATATTTCATCATTTCGGGTGAGAATAATCCCTCCATCGTCGGTGAGCTGGAATTCTTGAAATTGAGCGGTTGAAGATTGGTTTATGGTGATTTCGGGATTTGGTAGTGGTAGTGGTACGGGTTGGTTGGTTAGTTGGGGTTCAATACTCATTCCCTTGAATGAATCTAGGATCTCTTTAATTGAAGGAAATGGGTTTGGCTTGGTCCCCTCTCTTTTTAGCCAAGGTATCGGTGTACCGCATCCTAATGGAACAACGATTGTTTTGCCATTAGTGCAAGAGGATTTCTTTTCAAACAGGGGAAATAGTAGCTCTTCGGATGTTGTTGGTGAAGTGATTGCGGAGTGCAGACCAGGGTCCTCATTGTATAACCTCCGGACGGTGACTACCGTGTTGGGTATAAGATCCTTGCTGGATATTGCCAATACTTCGTGGAGATGTTCATCAAAAATGTCCTACATGGTATCACACAAACCAAGGTCCTCTTCCAGAGGTTGCTTCATTAATCGATTGACATTAAAGGTGACCTCCTCGTTCCCCACTCTCAGTTTTAAAGATTTTTCTTTTACGTTGATCACAGCCTTGGCAGTGTTTAAAAAAGGTCTGCCAAGGATGAGCGGAACATGGGTGTCTTCCTCTATATCCATGACAATGAAGTCTACCGGAAAGATGAACTTATCGACTTTTACCATGATATCTTCAGTAATCCCTCGAGGGAGTTTCACTGATCTGTCTGCTAATTGAATGGTCATACAAGTAGGTAACAGGGTATCTAATCCTAATTTCTTATAAAGGGAATAAGGCATAAGATTAACACTAGCACCTAGGTCGGCTAAGGCATTACTGATTTGAATATCTTGGAGAAAACAAGGTATGGTAAAGCGTCCAGTATCACCTAGTTTAGGTGGAAGACATGTTGTACAATTACAGAACATTCAGCATCCAAGGGTAAACTAACTATGTGCCTAAGCTTTTCTTTGTTTGAAAGGAGTTCTTTAAAGAATGTGGCACATGAAGGCATTTCTACTAAAGCATCTAATAATTTAACATTTCAGTGTAGGCTTTTAAACATTTCCAGATATTTTCCGAATTTGGCTTCTTGCTTTTCCTTTTTAAGTCTTCCAGGATAAGGTATTCTTGTACGAGGTACATTATCCTGAGTTAGGGTTGGTGATGGGTCAGGGATGTCAATTGACTCATGTTTACTAGGTATAGGTGTAGGCAAAGAAGTGTTTTCAGGGGTGTTATCTGGTGGTGGATCAACTTTGGTTACTTTTCCTCCTCTTGTCACGATTAATACATCGTCACTTGGTGGATTAGTGCTTGCCGACGTACTTTCCTCAATAAAACTTAAGTTTTTCAAAATAGATTCCATGTTAGAGATTAATTTTTTTGAAATTTTTATCATGGCGTCAATGTTGTCTTGAAATCCGGTTACTCTTTTGTTTATAAGGTCTTGTTCAAGCATAAAAAGTGGCAAAAGTGATTTTGAGGAAAATAAGTGGCTTGTGGGAGAAGAATCATCCAAAAGTTGGGTCCAATCAGGATAAGGTGTTGACATGGTTGGTTAAAAAGTAGGTAAAACTAATCTAATCTAATCCTAAAGGCAAGAAATGTAACTTTTGATTTATGTTAATCTTTCAAAAGGATCGCTAAATACTAAAGTTGCTAAGCTCTTAAAATCGGTCGCCGACGCTCCCCGGTAGCGGCGACAAAAACTTGTTGCGCTGCACACCGGTCGTTGGAATTTCTAATGGAGATGCAGCACAGTAGTGGGTTTTAAATTTGTAAGGCTGGGGCCTAGGGTTACTACTATTGCTATTCTATGGGCTAGCAAAGGATAAGTATGACCTAGAGTCGTTCTTCAAAGCGTGACGAATTGAAACTATGAGGGTTTAGGAACTTTTATGAATTTAGCTGGGGCTCAGAAAGATGGTTTTGGTTTTGGGTTTTTCTAAATTAAAATTAAATTTAAGATAAACTAAAAGGTGGAGGTTACTTCGGGCGTTCAGCAATTAAAGCGATTGTCTACTATGAAGTGATTTAGGTGAAGTTAAATAAGAGGAGTTCTAATGAGGATAAATTTGTAGGTTAATGTGAGCTATTCTCCAGTCCTTCTTTCGGGCAAACGCGGAGGTGTCCACAATCAGGCAAATAGAATATCACATGGGTTGCAGAATACATTAAAACATACACCGAAAGTTCTCTCAAATGCATGTCCATATTATCCAACAGTTAATCTCAAATCCTATTCCCCAATCTCGGTCATCAGAGACATCCGAATAATGGCACAGTTTGTTGAATAAACAATCTCGTAAACAGGTTTTACCCTCGCCGGAACAGGTTGGAATAACCGGTCTAGAGGGTTGGATAGTACGCATCACTTATTCATTCAAATTATCAACATTACTCAAGTATGTAAGAAAATAGGGATGATTTATACTAAGAATAGAAACCTAAGTAACACGGTTGTTAATCGATTCATAACATGACTACCTTCGGTTGTTCTCGACTTCCATACATTTGTACTCAGCCATAAGCGTTTTTCAGTACTATATCGAAGAACAGTCGAATAGGAGCCGTCACATTATTTCACGACGATTAAGGGCTAAATATATCATATTATCAGGATAATCCTAAGGCAACAATCAAACAAGAACATGCAATAAGATAATCAAGGAAATAGTTCAATTTAAGCGTACAAAGGTGTTATCTAAGTCGAGGATATTCCGAAAGTTGTCTCAAAAATATCATATGTCCAAATTAAATCTTAATCTACCTCTATTCCCATGTTCTGTGTCTCTTAGATCCTAGTGTGGTCCAGAGAACACCGGCCATGCCGAGCTCAATGATTCAATCTAACATAGTATAACTAGGTGACCTATACCATATGAGTTAGCTACATTCATTTTTGGATTAAGTTTTAGTCACAACATGAGTTAGGAAGATAAATGATAAAGATTCAATTCCTACATCTATTTATATTATAAAGCCTCCGCAATCTCATGACATACAGTACAATCAGATATTTAAACTTTTACTAAACGACTATCATAGCAGACAATTGAGTTATTTAGTTAATCATGGCAATTCTAGCATGCATATCTAAATTTATTAAAGAAAGAACAAACAAATTAAATATGGAAGATAGATTAACACCGGTAAAGAAGTACAATAACTAGTAGCTAAAATATGCGTCCCGGAGCACCTCCGTATAAATCTTCCTTGATTAGTTAATTAGCTAGCCTAATTAACTAGGAAGAATTAAAATTACAAAGAAAGAAAGATATCTAAGTGTAGGTGTGTAAATATGTGAAGATGTTAAAAGATGTGTAGATACCCCTATTTATAGTTGAATCATTGTGTATTTTAGCATTTTTAGGCACACATTAGAAAAAGGGTGAAAGGTGGTGCACCGGGTACGAAAAAGCATGGAAAGGTGGTGCACCGGGTACACGCAAGGACCAAAAAGAGAAAACGAGACCAGAGGAGAGGGGGCCGCACCGCCCACCAGCAGGCCAGTGGCGGCTGGTGGCTGGCAGGCGGCGGCTGGCTGCCACCCGCCTCGGTCCGTCATCATTCGATGCGTTGCATAATTCACGCGCATCTTCTTCATTATGCGTCCGTTTGCATTGATTCTTTTTGTGTTGGATTTGTAATTCAAAAGTGAAGACTTTGATGAAAAGATATCCCAAAAATATGTCTTCTATCTCCAGATTTTGCGTACGAATCATTTGAATCTTCCGGCGGGCGTAGAATCTACATTCTCTATCCGTTTTTGTTGATTCTTCTTCTGTTAGATTCGTAATTTGAAAAAGAAAATCTTGGATGAGATGGATGTTGATGATGGGCACTTTAGTCTTAAAATCTTGTTTTGATGCCTTGAATCTTCAAACGTGCGTGGAATCTTCATTTTTCATCCGTTTTGCTTGATTTTTGTCGTGCAACCTTGTTTTGACCATCTTGGCATATATCATTGATTTGCATTGTTTTTTAGTTTAAAATGCCAAGAATCATTCTAGAATGAGAGAGATATCGGTAGTAAAAACATGACTTTTTACGAGATATTAGGTTGCGCCAAGAATAAGATCAATACAAAACTTTACGAGTACAGAGGGATATTGTCCTTCTAAGTCTTCCGAGAAGACCTCGAAGAAATCGTTGATAACAGGATGTTTTGAAATTTTAACCCATCAGCCTTTACGCTCATGAGTCGTTTCTTTTCGTCTTTGAATTGTTCTATGAAAACCTCAGTTATTACACCAGTATTTAAGTGGTATACAAAATATTTTCTCAAACATACAATTTCTACCTAAATTTCGTCAACTATCCCATTCCCGCAACTACACCAAAACTTCCGAGTCCGAAAGGTAACATGTCAATGCTAAAAGAGTATTCTTCTAGAACTAGAGTATACCCTTATGTAATGTCTTTTCGTCTCTATGCACACCCATTAATAGAATTATTTCCGAGTCTCCCACTCAAAATAAGCTATCGAGTTTCCTACTATGTTGATTGGTGCAACTTGACTAGCTGTCATCCACGTTCAATTGTCACATGTCCTCTTCAGTTGCAGTTCGAATAAATACAACATGATGTAGATGTGTGATGATAGCGGTCACTTTTTACTCACAGAAGATGTGAACCAGCGTAACCCTCTCTTCATGTGTTAGTATCAACGAATTTCTTAAGTACCCTCTCATTCTTGGTACTGTTTTTACATTCCCAGTTTCACCGATTAACAATCCATCCATCAGTATTGCGCCTTGGATAGTAGGAGGCTCAGTCACTTCTACCGTCCCGCGAGTTTCCAGAAAAAATGTTGGTTTACTTCTCAATTCTCTTAGCTTCGAGTGTCACGTGATGAGGTCTAATCCTTGCCAACTCATGAAATTATCCGATATATGTTGCATGATTAACTCCCATTGTATAAAAATTTCCAAAACTTGTTCACTAACTTCTTCATTTGATTATTGAAAGAATATTTCTCCTTAAATCGTGCCTTTATTTACTTTATTTATTTATTTAGTTATGTACTTATTATTATTACTATTATCGTTATTATTATTATTATTATTTATTTTTTTTCCGCGCCCTCACCACTTCATCATTTGAATTCTTGCTATTAGTTCCGTTTTCGCCTTCGGTGCCGCTAGCTTTACCATGATTCAATATGCTGTTACAAACCTTGCAAGACAATTTTTAATATTAAGGCCCACTACTGTTGTGCAATGGTCACAACAACATTGGATTTCTTGCCTTCAATACCACAAATTCCTCCAGTTCAACCATCAGTTCAATCACCACTATCACTTGTATGACTACCACCCAGTGTTTCTCCTCCATGAGTAAAATTTACGTGTATTGCGTCTTAGTAGTATGCTTGCTATAATTTCGAGTTAATATGATTTTAGAATAGTTGAATACTTTGGAGTTTGTCAAGGCATAAATGCACAAGACTCACAAACATAAGATTGATTCGGTAAAGAATGTAATTGGGATATTATTACAATATGACACAGAGATAGCACATGAGACACGCAAACATGGTCAGATAAGCACACATACGTCGGAAAACCTTTGTCAATTATGTCTGCAGCCGTAATTGTGAAAGCATTCTTTCATACAAATACTTATCTTCCAAGTCTTTGTATCGATTTAAGTTTTGTATTCACGGAAAGAGATTAGATAGTTATAGAATCCTAAGTAGCATGTAGACGAACCACATAAAGAGTCGTAAGATGAAGAAGAAACGCTTACAACGTCCTTCTTACTTGAAATGGTTAAGATGAATGATTGACACTAGCTACAACTAGCTTCACGGAATTGTATGCACATATAACTTCCTAACTCATGTTCTATATGTAGGTTCCTTATTTATAATCTAGGCCAATCCACCTAGATCTCTATAAACAATGGCTCTGATACCAATCTCCAATCCACCTAGATCTCTATAAACAATGGCTCTGATACCAATCTGTCACACCACGTCTAAAGCGGAAACAACGGAGTATAACGGCGATAGGATTATAACACATCATTATAAAGAACACTATATGAAATAAAATATCCAATGTGTCATGATGCCAATAACATGAATAACGGTTCATGTTATGCATACATTTCAACAATGAATTCAACATTTTACAAATAAACGTGCACTATAATGTTAAGGCGAAACATGCCTTCACAAATAACTATTATGTACCATAAGTCTTGAACATTTCTTAATGCAACCCTAAAGGTCCACTAAGTTCTCTTGTCCTCTGCTTTAAATCCACTAGTATAGCCTGAAAAGATATGCTCAAAAACGTCAACACGAATGTTGGTGAGTTTCGTAGGTTTGAAACCAAATACCACAAGATAAAACATTTTGCTGTGATAATAATAGTTTAGGACAATGTATATAGAAATGGCAAACCGTCATCACCCCGGGAAGGAGTATGACCCAACCAAATCCTGCGTATGCGGTAGCTACCCATAAATGACCTTCAATGTACACCTAAGCATACATTAGGTACTTACTCTTGAAAGAGAGTAAGGCCTTTTGCAAAAAACATGACCTTCAATGTATACTAAAAGTACACATTAGGTACTTACCCTCGAAAGTGTAAGGCCATTTACAAAATGAATCCAACAACCAATGCACATAAGTCACATAGTGTCACACATTTCAAGCATATGTCTAAAAATGAAGATAAATGTATTCACATCATGAAAAATATGATAAAACATGTGAGCATACTTTTCCCCCAATTTGAAAATATGTATATGAAAATGGGGCCACGAAAACCTACCTCAATAATGATGTAAGTTTTGCCCTTAAGTTCAACCATCAATAACTCGCAATCTACAATATCATAATGCATATGTGTTACAACCTAGACATAACTAGGTCATTCCATTGTATCCCAAGTCCAAACACTTCCACTAAGTTCTCTCACAACCCAAACTCATGTATATTAACTTGATTCAACTTACCTAGACATAACGTGTGCTTTTATATAATTCCCGTATTAGGTTATTTCCAGGTAAATTAAGATCAAGATGGAGCGGACCGTATGTGATTCACCAAGTTCATGCTATGGAAGTGTGGATTTAATAGCATTCGATGGAAATATTTTTAAGGTCAATGGACATTGTTTAATGAAATATTATGAAGGAACTGTGGAGCATATTTCAGATATATCTTTGGAAGTATAGGTTACAGGATTTGGTCGAACTTACCGACATTTAAACAAAAGTGCTTCTCAGGAGACAACCTGTGTTTATTTTTATATATGTTATGATTTTTATTTTCAGGAATGAACTTTGTGGGTGTGTTCACTGGAAACCCTCACGAGACTATAACTCGTCCACTCGGGATACCGAGGGGTTTAAAGGATTATTGCGTATGCTAAATGCAATCGTGATTAACTACGAAAGTGTGGATGTTGTATATTATTTTTCAAGAGATCAAGAAATCAACCAAACAACGTTTTTACTTAGCCGATGATGAATTTTGAAAATTCAGTCAGGGGAGTTTTTCTGTTCTATTTTTCTTTCCCTTACTCACTTTTGTTTATCATTTTTATACAATCAGGGCATTCTATAATTTAAGTGTGGGGATAGGTTTCGTAAGAAAAAGAATTTCTTTAATTAATTAATTATCTCTTGTTCTTAATTTTTACTAAAATTTAAAACTTTAAGTGTATAATTCAGTATTTATTAGTTAGAATACTTTAGTTAAAAGTTTGTTTTATATTTAAAAGTTTAGACTTTAATATGGATTAACTGTTTTGTATATATAATGTAAGCTATTTAATAATAAGAGATATATAGTTACATGATATGATGTACTAATAGGCAATCTATATGGAGATTTCTGAATTTTAAGAAATTAATTTAAATAACTTGTTTATTATTTTATGGTACATAATATGCTGTATGACATAAAAGTCTTAATTCTTAGATTTATCATGCGATAATTTTATATACCTTCATATTTATATAAAAGCATTTGGGTGTCTACTAATTGTTTCCTCTATTGTACGTAAGTACAGACCTGGTTTCTAATTAGTAGCCTTAAATAAAGTAGAAGAAAGATAAAATTCTTTCAAAAGAAAAAAATATATAAATAAATAAAATCATTTAGGAGTCATGCGATAATTTTATGATACATAATATGATGTATGACATAAAAGTCTTAATTCATAGATTTATCATGCGATAATTTTATATATCTTCATATTTATATAAAAGCATTTGGGAGTCTACTAATTGTTTCCTCTGTTGTACGTAAGTACAGACCTGGTTTCTAATTAGTATTCTTAAATAAAGTAGAAGAAAGAGAAAATTCTTTCAAAAGAAAAAAATATATAAATAAATAAAATCAAACTATGTCGCTTTGTTGTACGGCTGTACAGACCTGTCACCGCTGGTTTGATTTAAAAATTCACTTTACCTGAATCAAGTTATGTCGCTTTGTTGCATGTAAATGCAGATCTGTCACCAATATCTTGATTCTTAAAAATGGATTTTATATACTTATTTGGAATATAAAAGTAAATTGCATGATTAAGTTTAAGAGTATATCATATATGGAAATCATAAGTAATATACATTCTAATAATAAAGATGTATTTAGAAGTATAAATATAGATTGTTTAGAATGGATAAATATATTAGTAATCATTCATGAGCTATATATTGCACGAATAATAATAATTTTTATTTATACATTATAGTTATCCATGTTAATTAAATTGTTTAAATTTTGAAGTTATAAAACAGGTTTTTAATTTTGGTATTCTGATTTTTGAATATTAAGTTGATGCTTATATTTTATTCAGTATTCTACTTGAGGACAAGCATAACTTAAGTGTGGGGATATTTGATAAGCATCAAATAGATACTATATTTTATAGTAAATTATTCCTATATTTATATACATTTTAGTGCATTTATATGATTTTAGATACTTATTTTGTTAATATTTGCAGAAATGTATTTTAATTGAAGATTGGAGAAAAAAGAATGAAAATAAGACCGAAACTGAAGAGATTAAAGCAATTGAAGAAAAGAAGATCTAAACCTTAAAGAAATGAAGACTAAAATGATAATATTAAAGATTTGGGCCAAGAAAACAAGTGAATCCGTTTAAGGAAGAAAGAGAAGCCTAATTTGAAGCCCAAGCCGTTTATGGAAAATTCTGGAAAATAAGTCCAACCGGCGGTTGGATTGCCCAACCGGCGGTTGGGGGTAAAGGTTCATGGCGGTGGAGAAAGCGCAGAGTTAGAGTAATACTCAATTAACTCCAACCGGCGGTTGGAGGGTCGGCCAGGATTAGTATAAATAGAGGCTTAGTTTTGATTAAACGATATATGATTCTTAGAATTAAAAGGCGAATATTAAGGTTTAAGGTCGACTTTAGGTGCAAATTTGGAGGCTAAGGAGCTAGGGTTCGATGGTTTTCAACCTTAGGAAGAGCTAGTTCATCAATTGGTTCGGTTTCTTTATTCTTGTAGCTTCACTAACCTTTTGGGTTACTATGGATATTGTTTATTTGAATTAATTGCTTGTTAGATTTTCATTATGAATGTTTAAATGTATGTTTATTATGTTTATTATATGAATTATATGTTTATGTTGGAACTATATTATTGAATATTATTATGCAAGAATTATGTGTTATATTATGTTAATGATCATAATTAACTGATTTATAGATAAACTCACTAACCTTTTGGGTTTTTAAATTAAGTGATTATGTTTCATTAGATGTTAAGTAGCATTATGATTCAACCGACCCTAGAATTGCATCAATAATATGTTGATAGATCTTAATAAATAGTGATACTTTACATAACCTTTGACTGTATTGCTATATGAGAATTGTCATAACCTTTGAGGTTTTCTACATTAGTAAATCACAATAATAATAGCCCACACGCAAATAGACATAAGTTGATATAATAAGTGTAAAAAATAATAGTTTAAATAGTCATAATCTTCTATCCAATTTAGTATTCTTAAAGTTGTTCCTTTAAACTTATCTATTAAAGAATTGGTATCAATTATACATATGTTCAATCGGAACTAAAACGTCCCCCCTATCTTGTATATTATTGTACATTAATTGTGAATTTGTATATTTGTAATACTTGTAATTAGGATAAATAAATAGTTAGTTATAGATTAAATCACGTTCCCTGTGTTCGAATCTGGACTTACTTATAAAACTATATTCTATGATCAGGATAACACTTGCCTGAATTATGTGATAGTATTATTTAGTATTTCCTTAATTAAAACTTGTGATTATAATTGCCTATACTTAGCACACATCAGTAATCCATGATGACACAATCCCACGGCATTTCCTTAGCTTCCACGTATTTGTACTCCACCAATGGTGTTTCCAATGCTATACGAAGTACGGTGCCTTTAAAGGGATGTGCATAGCTTCATACTGCAACTTGAGATAACTATATCTACGTAGTATTAGGGTTGATCAGATCCTATCCTAAGGGCAATAGTCACGTGAAGGTCTGAAAAGGGTGATTAGAAACTAGATCTATATTTAGGATAAACTTAACCGGATATACAGCATAACGGTTTCCAATTATAAATAAAAGATTAATTTAACATCATCTCTAATCCTATTATCTACATTTCAACAATCACAATATTAAGCTACATATTAAGCATGGCAATAATAACAATACAAACTGAGATAGCATGCAAAGCAGACATTATAACAGTAAGTAAATGAATAGATATCACTGGAAATACAGCAGCGTAATACTGAGGATTACAAATAGTCTGAACTTGAAAGACTCGTTACAACTCGACTACCAAGCTAAACCTTCCTTGAGACTCTAACCGGCTACTTACTTCTCTCTGGTCTCTCCTAGATTTCTAGAGAGAGAGTGTGTGTGTGTGAGAGAGAAAGTGAGACGAGAGAAATGAGAGAAATAATTGAGGTGTGTTGAAGTTGAAGAACGAGGCCACTATTTATAGGCAAACTCCCAAATCAGCCGTACAACCCCCGAAGCCTCACGTACAAGCGCGCAAAGCACAAAACAACAACCAGATGGGCCAAGGGCCATATACAGCCATGTAGGGGCCATATACGGTATAGTAGGGGCCGTATACGGTCCTAATGTGCCGTATACGGTGTGTATAGGGCCGTATACGGCCTTCAGACCAGTATTCGGTTCTCGTTCGTTGCTTAAAACATCCGTAACTTCTTCGTTTGGTGTCCGTTTGACCTGATTCTTTCGCTGATGGATTCGAATACCAATTTCATAGTTATTGGATGTGTATAACTCAAGCGTTGATGAAATGACTTATAGCGGTCTGCAATCGTCGTATCTTCTGCATCCTTTATCCAATATGCATGATTCTTGATTCTCCAGATTCGTTTTTACCTATGTTAACATATACTAAAGTTTAGAGTGTGCATTTCATAGGGTAAATGAGTGTAGAGAACTTCAATGGTGCATATTTGTCTTGTTTTGCTTGTTATTTGGACATTTTCAGTGACTTTTATAGCAACGCCTACTTTTGGACCACTTTAGTGAATTTTAGTAAATAAACGTTGTTTTAAGATGTTTTCACGAAAGATGTGCCCAAAAAGTGTGGAATATAGTGCATAAAAACATGACTTTTTGCGTCACAACAATAACGCAGAAAAACTTGACTTTTTGCGTGTTATCAAATATCCCACAATTAGACTTTGCTTGTCCTTAAGCAAAACTCAAATTTCTCACTTACTTTCCCAATGAAAATATTTGAAAGTGTCAATTCATTTTGGGTGAATCAAAATGTTAAGAGCAAACAATCCCATACATAAGCAACATATCCTGTAAAGTTAGAGAAAATAAGGTATTCGTTTCAGAAGCATGAAATAATTCTCTTGAGCATGCTTTTTGGAATATTCATGACTAGGCGATCTCACAAGGTGGTCACTTAATTCATTCAGAAGTGTTTCGGGTAACCTATCATTCTAAACAAACGAAATCGCTCATAAGCCAATCATGCAACATCCATCATCATAGGCTTGCTCGAGAATCACATCTCCACCACTTCGGTGAGGACGGTGTTAATCATCCCAGGACATTCAGATGGGTTAAAGGAATGGTCAGATGGGAAATTGGTTTTAAATAAAAGGGTTTGCTTATCTTAGGCCTTTTTAAACTTATGAAAAATTTTATTTAGATAAACCTTTTAATGAAAACGGAAACGGATAACGATACGGGGAGGAGATAGCTATTTCGACTTCTATCTCTTTGAAAACACATGGAAGTTTTTTAATATCTTTAGAGAACAGAGTTTTTCGGAAGAATCGAAGCACTTAGCTTTATTACGTATTTTTCATTTCTTTTCTTTTTCTAAATTTTTGGCTTAGAACTTCTTTGCCAAGGAATTTCTAAGGCATTTTTATTTTATTTTATTGCCCTTTTGAGATCCTTTCTTACTTTCATATATTCAATCTTTTAATATCTTCGAATTTACTTGGTGCCAATTTTTCGCACCACAAGATTCTCGATCTTTGAATATTGATCATGGGAATGCACACGAGAAGTTATGAGTACGAATTTGTGGATTTTTGAGTAAAAGCAAAAAGAATATTTAAATAGCATTTTTCAAAAATTTAAAATTTTCTAAGATAAGGTTTTGGTGGGTGTGGAAGTGAAATGGGTTTAAAGGTTGGTTTTTAAAGAAACGAAAAGGCTAAGGCTCAACGGGGTTTTCTAGGCGGATCATCAACACTTAAAATGAGTGTTTGAAGGGTTTTGGGCTTTGAAGAGATACGTAAAAAGGGTTAAATCCTAAGAAATGTCAAGGTCCTCTGATTGCACCTATACCGCGTATGGTACTCTACCAATGTGGTCTCGACATGTATAACAGGAGCAAGTTCTAATTCCGGATGCAATCATTGGCACACACTCATCTAACGAATAGTGAAGCATTTAAAAATGAATGCTTTTCATGGGCTCAAGATACCTCACTATAAGTATGGGTTATATGTGCCTAGCCATGCACTACCCTTTTTAGATTATTACTTCAGCTCAAAAAAAATCCTAACTTGTTTAATCTTATTTTCCGAAATACACTACTCATATATGAAAATGATTCCCCTCAAGACATTTTTAATTAAAAAATTTTGAATTTTTTTTAGCAAAAGTGAGGTTTTAAAATTGAGGAACATTTTTTGAGTTTGCTTTTGGAAGAAAGAATCTGACCTAAGGTATTCTATACCGCTATCCCACACTTAGAGGAACATTGTCCCTAATGTTCTCTTGAATTGAGATTTTATTGCAAGTAAAATCCCACACTTAGAGTTTGAACATATCGGAAAATGTTTCTCAAATGTTTGTTTTGGGCTGGAATCCCACACTTAGTGAAAAGTTTAGGATATGGCATAGACTACTTGAAAAATAAAGCAAAATAATCAATATCAAAACAAGGATAACAACGAGAGAACTTCCCTATCAAGGTGGTTGAAGGAGGCTGAGAGTCTGAAGATATGCCGCCTTTAAAGAACAGTACATGCCAGATATCCTTCTTGTGTTAATTCCATGAAGTTCATTCGGCCTTTTGGGAAGAGAACTTGGTACAAGATGGCTCAATTCTTCATTTTCCCTACTACTTTCTCTCGTGCGAAAATATCTCGTAAGTGTGAACACGTTGGATATACTTTTTGACCAACTTCTCATTTTATAGATTTTTTACCGAAGGAGTGTCACTATCCCAGAATGTGAAAAGATGTTTTCTATTACAAATCATTTGTAACACGTGTTTTAAACGAGTTCGAGCATAATGCATGAAAGTGGCATGCAAGTACCTCAAATGCTCGAAACACATGAATTATTATTTTGAAAATGTTTCCTATATTCTGGAATTAGTGATGTGGTAAAAGCTGTTAGTTTAAAAATGAAGTGGTTTTTTGAAAGCATTTGTATATCCAAGTGTGAAAGATATTCAGAGATATTTCACTTCTAATACTAAAGGATATTTATTCCACGGGTTGCCTCCCGAGAAGCGCTTCTATTTAAAGTCGAGGGCTCGACTCTTGTTCCTCCTGGATCAGCCGGAAGAGGAACCTCTAGGGCTAGAGATGCTCGGTGGTGCCTTGGAGTTTTGTGGATAGAACCCGAGGAAATAGAAAGTGATGACTTAGGTGATGTTCGGGATTCTTGAGACGAAGAGAGGGAAACTATCGAAGTGTTTCTCAGCCACCCTTTGTAAGTATAAGAGGTCCCAGGAGATATATACTGCTTTGGAGATGGGTCCATCGGAATCTATGAAGTAGGTCCCATTGTACTCAAGTCTCTCACGCTCTGGTCGTTCCTGCCTTAACGATTCCATGGATCCAAAGAAATGCAAATGGATGTCTTCATGAGTGTTGACGCTGGTGCTTCTTCCTAATTCTTCGATGGACTCGAGGATGCCTTGGATGAGCTGCTCTTGATGATAAGAATATGTGAGGTCGGGTTTACGAAAGATGTTAATCATTCTATTGTAAACCTCATGCAGTCCATCATGAAACAACTGTTTGGGCTCCCCTGTGAAGACAGTACCGAAGATATCTCTAAGCTGTTATGTGATGAAGTTCGCGATGTTAACCAACGAATCGTCAGGAATGGATGAAGGGATGTCATGAGTCCTCTCATCATGGCTCACACGCTCCAGCTTTTTGATAATCTTGTGTGCATGAAATTCTAAAGTGCAGTCGATGTAAAACCTGTGTGGTGAAGAATCGTCGATATGATCGTTATTAGCCATAGAGTTCGTCAATCCCCGAAGATCGTCCATCATCTGTTTATCTACTTCGTCTTCAAGGTTCCCAGTAGCATAGTCCATATTGTATCTGTAAGAGTGTAGAAACTCCATTTGTCTGTGTAAATATGGAAATGCGGACCTGATTAGTGCTTCGTACCTCGCCATATATGATGTTCTGGTTTCAATGAACTCAAGATCGTCTGCAGATGGCTGATCATTGTTCTAAGGTTCTTGCAGAAGCTAAGTAGTGAGATCTTCGGCGAAGGCATGGATGCGGTTTTGTAGATGCTGAGGACTTTGAGAGTTGGTGGCACGATAAACATCATATTCTGCTTCAATTTTTTCAATCAAGTCTCTCTGATATGGCGTGTACTCAATAATAGAATCTCTGATAATTGCCATCAAGGTACGAAAGTCATCCTCGTATTGCTCAATAGCACTGATCATCTCTTCGTAAGTAGAGAAGATCGGTACTTGGATAGTTTCGAGAGGAGAGTCTGGAATGGTGGAAGGTAGACGAAGATGAATAGAGCGGATATCTATCGGAACATCAATGAATACGACGTCGTCCTCATCACTCTCTGTCACTGGGGGATCAACCTTTAGTGAATCAAGGAACTCCATAACGGTTGATTGTGACTGAGACTCGTCGATGATCTGAGATATCGGCGAGAAGAGATCATCTCAATTTCCTTTTCATCCTAAGAATCGGAATCATGACTGGAACCATAAGTACATCCTAGCTCGAGTTGAGTTTGAAGTCTAGGAAAGGTGAGAGGATCGATGTCTGATGCGATGAGTTTCCTCATAGTGAGCGAGCATTCAGCATCATAAGAATAATCTTCCATTGGTTCTTCTTCCTCCGAATCACTATCTAGCAGCGGAATAAAACTTCGAGTGTAGTCTATCGCATTATTTCTGCTGTCGGAAGGTAAGACTCAGGAAGGTAAGTTGGTGTGGTGTGATCTTCTTCTATCTCGTCCTCCTCTTCTTCTTCTATATCCTCTTTAGTCTCTTCCTCTTATTCCATTTCTTCTTCCTCAGTGTGGGAAGTAGTGGCCTCGTCAGACATCCGTGTGTCTGGTTCAAGATCATCATCCGAAGTAACTCTGCCTGTAGAAATCATACATATCTCCGCATGCTCGGTTAAAGCCTGGTCAGTCTGATCAATTTTGAAAGTGATAGTCTCTCTGTGAGATCTAAGTCTGATAGTCTGTGAGTAAATATCAATGATAGTACGCGCGGTGTTCAAGAATGGTCTTCCTAAGATGATAGGGATATGCACATCCTCCTGAATATCCATCACTACAAAGTATGTGGGGTATAGGAACTTATCTTCCTTAACCATGATATTCTCAGCTATTCCCTTAGAGTATCTAATGGATTGGTCAGCTAGCTGGACACTCATCTTGGTAGGCTTAAGGGGTCCTAATTCTAGTCTCGTGTAAAGTGAATAAGGCATAAGGTTGATACTGGCTCCTAGGTCGGCTAGAGAGTGTATCATGCCTGAGTGATAGATTGAACATGGAAGAGTAAATCGTCCTGTATCTCCTAATTTCTCAGTTAAGGAATTCTTAATGATTGGTGAACATTTCGGGTTCAGTAGGACATTGGGTACTTCGGGTACCTTGTCCTTGGTAGACAGGAGTTTAAGGATGTACTTTGAACTGGAAGGGGTTCTGGATACGGTGTCCATGAACTTTCCATCGATTCGGAAAGTGTTAGCCATGTAGGCTTTCCTAAGACAGCTAGGAAATGGAATTCGTACTTCCCTTGGTGGTGTAAGGATAGACGTGGTCTCGACTGTCGGTGGGATAGGAGAAGTAGTGGAAGGTTGGCTCGGTGACTCCTTTTTGTCTATAGTACTCATCTGTTTAGCCTCTTCTACGTGGGGGTTTTGTACCATGTTACTAGGAAGATTACCCTGAGGCCTAAAGTCAAGATGTTGGGCTAGTTGTCCAATCTGGGCCTCAAGATTTTTGAGATAGGCCAGTTGGTTCCTAAGGTATAGGTCAGTTTGGTCTTGCCTAGCACTAGTCTTTTGGTTAATCTGGTGTTGGCCTTGGATGAACTTATTGAGGGTTTCATCTGTACTAGTAATGGGCACAAGGGTTTTGTTAGGTTCAGTCAGTTGAGCTACATCAGGTGCAGTCAATGACAGTGGTTGGTTGTAGGTGAGTTGGGGTTGTTGTGGGTACCTAGGTTAGTAGTTGGGTTGAAATGGTGGTTGGTTCCTAGGTGGGTATTGAGTGCCTCTAGTCCTAGGGGAGAGGTTCGAGCTAAACCAGACGGATTTTGAGGGCGAGCTGGAAATTAAGCGTAGTAAACCGTGCGTCAGCAGGATCCTCGTACTCAACCTGATAAGCAGCAGTAAGAAGGTTGGCACTGTTCTAGCATTCTTGAACTTGATGGATGTGCTGGGATGGTTTCTTCATTTCGCAGATCTGTTTCGTCAGGGTTTCGATCTTCTCCGTCATGGACTTGATAGCTTCAGCCTGGATTGGGTTGGATGCGACAAGCAGTGCCGATGATGAGGAATGCTCACCAGAGTTCCAATCGTGATGGTGCATCGTCATATTTTCGATCAGGTTCCACGCCTCTTCGTGAGTTAACTGCATGAAGTTTCCTTGAGCAGCAGCGTCAAGATTGATGTGATGGTTTGGAACAAGACCGTTGTAAAACGTGAATAGCTGGCTGGTTTTCTCAATTAGGTGGTTAGGGCATTTGTTTAGGAGACTCTTGAAACTCTCCCATGCCGTATAGATAGATTCATCATAAGCATGGTGAAAGTTCATGATGTCATTCTTACATTTGGTTTCTTTGGTCGAAGGGAAGTACTTAGTTAAAAAATTAGAACCCATCTCCGTCCAGGAGGAGATAGAGTCGGTCTCTAATCCCTCAAACAAAGTCAAGGCATGGTGAGTAAGAGAATAGGGAACAGGTATAGGCAGACTATGTCCTGATCAACCCCATTCTGCTTATAAGAGTTGGTGGTTTGAATGAACCGGTTTATGTGGGTATTGGGATCTTCGTTGGGTAATCCATGGAATTGGCAAAATTTCATGATTAGTTGAACGATATGGTGTTTAAGTTCGAAAGACGCACCGTCGATAACTGGATAGTTGACAGGTCAACCTCGTTCTTCGATTGATGGTTTAGTAGTAGCCATCGGTTGTCAAGTGAATTTTTCTTTGCGAGCAGTTCGGATAATCGACTCAGGATCGGGTATGAAAATGAGAGGTTCAGATCCGGATAATCTGGTCGAATATCATTGTGGGTTATGGGAAGGAATTTTCATCTGGAATAAGGAAAGAAAAGTAAAACTAAACTACGGATATTTACTGGAAAGAAAAATTCGTCTATAACGTCTTCGGATCTTACAGCTGATTCCCCGACAGCGGCGCCAAAAAAACTTGATGCCGCCTGAAGCGTCAGGTTTTTAAAGTTCTCTCCTTGTGAAGGGAGAGGACCGTCCTCGTCGTCAAAGGACTAACCCAACAGTATCGGGCTGCACATCAATGAGGTTTTATAATTTGTAAGTGCGGGGCCTAAGTATACTTAAAACTATGAGAGTACAGTAGTAAGTATCACCTAGGGTCTTTCTATAAACCAGCTGTATTGTGAAATGTTGACGTTGGAGACAATTTATCTAACTAGTAATGGTTTTAACAGATTTTAGGAGGGTTTTTTTTTTGTTTTTTATACTTAGGCAGAAAATTTAAATAAAGTGAATTAAAATATGGGTAGTTAGCAGATTATCTAGAGGAGGTGTTTGTTATGACTTCGGTAGCCTTCTTAACTGGGATGATATATGATTTATAAAATGATCTTAAAATATTCATATTTCATTCATTCCAAGTATTAGTGGATTAAGCACTAGTTCCCTAATGATAGATTTCTCGATCAGTATGTCACTGAGTAACTAGGCTATCGTGATTCTGATCGGAGTAGTTTATCCAGCCATACAACACTAATCGATGAAGGTATAGTGACCCTTATATGGAAATGAATCATGGGTGCATGAATAAGGCGACAAACCAATCTCGATGTCCGACCTTTCTTAACCCCACAAGAATACTTTAGTCTAAACAAAATATTTAAGTTCAAGATCAGGTTTTGTGTGTGTTGATCACTTTCTATCGATGGGTTTGTAAAGTCTAGGTATGATGGTTTACACAACAGGTAACTATGGCTCTTCCCGTAGGCATACCATCTTAGCCAAATTACGGTACCTACTTTGCTTTAACCCCTAGGCCTTCTTTAATTAAGTTTGTATTTAAGCACCGTAATTATCCATCTATGATATAAACTAGCCCTAACTTTAAAATCTCAATAAATCCCTAATTTATTAACAGTGTAACGTTTGCATTCAATGAGAAAACATTATTTTCACAGTCACTTTGTTCTTTGCATTCTGATGGGAAAGCAATATTTCCACAATTCCAGTGTACTTTGTGTTCAGTTTAGAAAACATTCTTCCATAATCATAATGTACTTTGCATTCAATAGTGAAAGTGTTATTTCCATAATGACGATGACGATGTACTTTGCATTCGGTGTAGAAAACAATGTTAACACTATTTATAAATTAGACCATGTTTTAGACACAGATAACTAAGTACCTTTGGATAGGGTTCGTGACGTCCTATCCTTAAGGTCGTAATCACGTTTACTGGTCGAAAGGCGTTAAGTTTAATTGAGGTTTAAAATCATAGATAGAAAGTGAATCAACACACTATAGATTATAATTAATCAACAATGGATTGTGCCCATGACTTTCATAGCTTCCACGTTCCGTACTCCACACATTCGTGATGTTTCCGGCACTATACAAATGAAAGCCCTCCGTTGTTTTCATAATGACATCATCCCAATTAATACGAATAATTACGTTATAGCAAACACGCAATAATACTACTCGCTAAACATGGCAAACGATCCTAAATCTAGCATGACAACAGTAATAACAATCATCATAATTAAAATAGATAAAGGATAGATTTAACCAGAGTAACAACGTAGCTGAATACAACGCAAATGAATACAAGCAGAACTCAAAGTATCCTCCAAGCAATATTACAATATTACCCTTCTACTCGTCCGGTTAATACCGTGACTAACTAGCCGCTAACTACGAAAAATAAAAATCTAATGTAGAGAGAGAATAGTGAGAGAAGTGAAGAATGGGTGATTGAATGGTGAAGTGTGTTGAAATGAGGTGAATTAGCTCCATATATATACTAGTTGCTCAGCTGTATTCCTCAGCCGTATTTCCACCTTCAAAATCTCAGCCGTATGTCCCAACCGTATCAAGATCCTACCTTGTACGAGCAAAACATCGAATACAGGAGAGATTGGCCGTATACGGGAGAGAATGGGGTTGAAACGGGAGAGACCCAACTGTATACGGTCTAGTCTTGGCCGCATACGGTTGGGACAGGCCGTATACGGTTTGGTCTAGGCCGCATATGACTGGGCTTGCCTGTATACGGCTTGGCTCTCCCGTATTGTGGTTCTTCGGTTGCTTGGATTCTTCGTTTGGGCGTAACATTCTTGTCGGTTGTCCGTTTTGAGCGTTCTTTATATCCACGCGATCATTATTTCCTAACGAAGAAAGTAACATAAGATAGAGGTCATAAATCTAAGTAGAACTCAAAAAGTGCTAAAATACGTGAACAAGAATGCTTAAGATCGTTTGTGCTCTATTTTATTCATTTTAGGCCTTTTTAGTTGATTCTTGAAGCACCGTCTGTATTTTAGCCTTCATAATGAAATTTAGTAAATAGTTGCATATTTCAAATGTTTTCATCAATAATCGGGCTAAAAGGGTGAGATAATAACGCACAAAAACTTGACTTTTTACGTGTTATCACAACTCTATATATATTTTATTCATAAAAGCATCAAGTTCATATATGCTAAAACAATCAAACTTGGATTTTTTTTAGAATAATTTTTGCTGAAAATAGCCACTACCCATCGGGTAGTCTTAGTACTCATCGGGTACTTATCTAAGCAGTCGGGTTATATGCTAAACAGCCGGGTAAGTTAAATTGGGTGGTAACTGAATGAATTTTCAAATTTAAGCATGGAGTAGCAGTCTGTTTAATCAACCACCAACTGGGTGGTGTTACTACCTACCGGGTACAAGGATTACCCGTCGGGTACCCTTATTTCCCAATTTATTTTTCAAATAACCAAACAAAATCATTTCCTAACACATTAAATAAATATTTAAAATCAGGAAATTATTAAAATACTACTAGGTTTGATCATTTCAACATGGTTGACTATTTGTCAACTTCAATTCAATCAACCAATCAACAATTACCTCTAACCACTTTTCTCAAGTTTGACTCGAATACAACCAATCATAACCCAAAGATTGCATAGCGTACACAAGACTCTTTATTTGATGTTTGACTTTGATGGTCAACACATCATCATATTAACATGTCATACTATTATGTTTATCAATAATCTTTTTCATAAACACATTCAACAACAATTGGCCCATTATTCATCATGAAATTGATATATCATAACCTTAACCCATTTGATTCAAGGCATATTAATAACTCGTTTAGTACACCATATGAGTCATTTAACAATACATTTCACTTATTATATATGCACTTCATATTTAGGTTTATCTTAAATCCTAAACTTTTAATAAATGTTTTACAAGAATATTAACGACTCTTTTACAACAACAGAGTCATTAACTTAGTCTTGGCTCAATACAAGCCATACACACAATAGTAATCCATTTGGATACTATATGACCCACAAATGGGTAATCTAACCCATTTATCCAAACAACCACATGTTTAGTAAAATTAACTTGTTATATCTGTATATCCTCAAAATATTGTAACACTAGCAAGTATCATATACACTTGCAATTTACAATCACGTAATATTATAAAATTCTATCAATTAACTTCGTTCCCCTTAAAACAATAGTTAATTAGTTTGGCACAATTTCATATTCATTTTCCACAATCACATTACATCTATTGATATTTGGTAACCTCAACAAGTTCATGTGACAGCATAATGTAACAACAGTGATCAGGCGTTGCTTGATTATGTTTTTCACACTTCCTTTTCAGGCTACTTCATATCATCAATCATCAATTTGATTTCTCTTCACTTAACACTTACCACTTAACAGCATGGTTCAAAACAGAACATGTTTACTAATTTCTTAACATCAATACATATAAAATCATCATATTTATACCAATTACAACAAGCATTCAACATTAACTTTTCCTAAAGCTGTCAACGCATATAAAGGCTCATTGACCACTTTGATTATACCACTTTTAACACATAGATCATAATTCAACCAAAATAATGATCAATGTCAAACACATAAATATCTAGCCACATTTATCACTTTATAACATAGCTATTACCATCTTTGACTTTTCCAAGTCACACACACACTTTCCAATCCATTGACACTTTCTAATTTAAAAACATCATGACTCCAATTCTATTAATTGAGATATACCAACATCTTATTAGTTTCACTATAAGGTGTCATATCAATTCAGTCTATCATGATCTTATAACTATCTTATCAATAACTAGCTCTACTATCAGAGAATTAAAAGCACAATGAGATCACATTCATTTTATCACCAAGGTAAACAACACACCAAAATTAAAGTAATAAAAAATACCTGTAGTGACGTCATTCAGCCTAACAGTTTCGTCAACTGCCATTTGAAAGGCTCTGTCAGTAGCTAGTGGTGGATTCTTTCATTTCTGGCTAGTAGATGAAGACCCTCCGACCAATCCCGACCCCTGACCTTTTGCCTCAGAACACTGACCCACTTTATGACCTTCCTTATGGCATTTCCAACAAACAATTTTAGGATAGGTACAATCCTTAGCCTCATGTCCCAATTAACCATATTTGATACACTTATTAGTCTGAAGAGTACATGACCCCATGTGTCTGGATTTACATTTGCTACACCATTTGGGTTTAACAGTCCTACCCCTATCTTTTAACCTCTAATTCTGCTGATTACTCTGCCCTATCTTTTAACCCAGATTTCCAGAGGAACTTCTCTTAGATTTTAGTAACACCTTTTCTTTATTATGTCTAACTGTATTACGAAAGTAAAATGGTAAACTATCAACAAAAGGTTCTTGTGACACCCGTCAAATTAGGGCTAGTAATTAGTGTCTAATCAATAGTTAATACATGTAATTAGTTCTGTGTTAGGCTAATTAATGTATCAAATTATATATTGATGAATATATACAATTATGCGATTTGATTAAATCGTACAAGTTTCAAATCGAAGGTATTTCGATTCAATTAAATACGGACGTTGGTGAAACAATTTTATTAAATAATATAACATTATTTAATAACACTATCTTTCCCAAAATATTATTATTTTGATAATAATACTTTGTAATTAATTCGTATCGTACAAACAACAGTACGCGATTTAGAATCCGTACAACGAACGCACAAATTGAGATCCCTAAATTAACGAATCATCTACATAAATGTTTTTCCAAGTATTTTGAAAGAACACTTCAAGTGAAAGTATTGAAATTTAAATCGTTACTTAAAAACGCGTAATAAACGTTTAAACACCAAACCGAACGAGAAAACGAACACCGCACGAAGCACAAATCGAATAAATAAGAAAAATGACCAAAATACCCTTTGTGGGCCCCCCATGGCCGGCCCCCTCATCCCCCATGCACCCCATGTGCCACCACCTCTCTTATTCTCCTCTAACATTTCATGCAAACCACTTACTTATGTTTTCCACTCACATTTACATGCAAATGACCATTTCTCCACATTCTCACTTCTCTCTATTCTCTCCACTCCTCATTCTCTCTCAAAAACTGAAGGAAATCAGTCCTTGATCACCACCAACTCACCACCACAACCACCATAAACTACCATAGCACCACCACCACAAAAGTCAATATTTCACCAAGAACACTAGCTCAACAACAACTACTTTTTCTCCTCATCTCATCTTCATCAAAATCTTTGTAAGGAAACTCTTTCTTACTTTTATATTGTTTATTTACATGTTATAAAGCTCACCTAACAAGATTATGTCCAAATATAAACTTAAAATACGTTTTTATGAATTTTTCACAAAGAACACACAATCTGTCCAGAAAAACACAGATTACTAAAAATGTCATAACTTGAGTTCTAGGAAGAGTTAGAAGATGCATTGTTTTTTAAAATTTGCGTATTCAAAAGATCTACAACTTTCATGTTTTACGTTTTTACCAGATCCGAACGTATTTTTCTCTGTTTATCAATCTTTGGGACTGACCTGACTAAAAGCAGAAACTGAACTATGTATGACTAATTAAATTGTTTCTCTATGATCATGGACTTAAGACTCTTGGAAAAATATATGTTAGACACTACACACATAAAAGATCAGTTGATAAAAAGTGTGAGACTTGACTTGGACCAGAAATTGGTAAAACATTTGGCGAAATAAACCGACAAAAAGTCGAAAATGTGAAATCTTGAATATTTGGAACTTTTATAAGAACCGACACTCTTGGTGAACTTGGACACAAACCGACAATTTATTTAGACTCTATAAACTAATATTTGGGTTGGATGAAAGTTTCGGGTCAAACCGAGTAAGTTTGACCAAGTCAACAAAAGTGGCTAGTTTTCGAAAAACTTACTATATTTGGAAAGTGGTAACAAAAATGGGTTTGGTTGAATTAGTTAATAACTTGGACCAAAAACTAATTTTGGAAAGTTTCCCGAATGAAAAACCGACACTTGGATACACTTGGGCTAAAAATAGAAATTTGGCCAGACGCTAGTGTCGCATGACCTGCGACACTACCTGCGACACTACTATAGTGTTGCTATTAGTGTCGCTACTTATTGAAAATTTGTTTGAACATGCGACACTGACCCTAATGTCGCATAACCTCACTGCGACACTAACCTTAATGCGACACTGACCCTAGTGTTGCATAAACTCACTGTGATTTTGACTTTAGTGTCGCATGACCTGCGACACTCGCATACACTGCGACACTTACCCTAGTGTCGCATGACTTGCGACACTGACACTAGTGTCGCTACTAGTGTCGCTAAAGACAGAATTTATGGGATTTATTTCTTCACTAAGTATTGAACATGGGTAACCACTTATAACCACACATGATACATACTGTAACAATGTATACGATGACACAGAATTAATAATAATGTCTTAAAGAATTATTATTATAAACTTTCACCAACGGGTCGTACACGTTTTTGATAATCAAAGTTGAACAATCAAACATTTGGACATAACTAATTGTTGGACAACAAACATAGATGGTCTGTTGAGACATCTAATCACTCATATAACATTACGCGTTTTAAACGCCCGACAGGTTACAAGTCTTCGGACATCAATTCACAGCTAATCAATTCAAGTTTATTTTAATAAACACTCAAGGCTCAGGTGAGTCTCATGGCCCCTATTTTACTGCTTTTCAATCAGGGGTTTGATATTATTGCTCGTTTTATTTTACATGTTGAACGCAAGTACCAATCAATCAAATACTACATGAGTTGTTTTCAACTAATCACTAAAGCCCTCCATAGCATAGTCTGGTAATACAATTGTAGCGTGAATGTTAGTATATGATATCATATAGGATTGACAATCCTCGTCCGGGTTAGCACGCACTAACTGGTCAAACGGACGTATTAGCATTTGGGAAGACGAGTGTAGATTAGGCACTCGTAGGAGGCAACTCAGTTAGGTTTCCTTAATTGGACCTGACACTCAAGTTAAGCTCAGACTATGTGCTCATGGCTGTATAACTTTTATTTTGCTTAATTGCATTTTAAATTCAATTATAAAATCTTGCGGTTCATACAAATATATGTTGATATACAAACCTGTGAGCTCACCAGCGTTTCGCTGACCCATTTTAGCATGTATCACAGGTGACCAGCAGTAGGTTGGACTGCTTAATCAAGATCCATTAGCTCGAGTCAGCATGCAAACAATCAGAGATTTAGCTGCATTATTACATTTTGTATAGTTTAATTATGTACTTAAATCTCTCAATTTCAAAAGGAGCTAATGTAAACGATACTTTGATGTACACTTTTATTTTATCAATTTAAATGTAAAATGATGCATGTAGTGGTCGTTTACTATTAATCTCTGTGCTTTGATTATTGATTAGTAACACCCAAATCCTGCTTCCGCTAAACGACATATTTGGGGGTGTTACAGATTGGTATCAGAGCCTAAGGTTATAGTGAACTAGGTTGCATTTAGTGGGCCTAGACTATGACCGTTAGGCAGTATTCCTTATTAAGTATGATTAGGTTCTGTGACTGCATTGTATTGGTTTAATTTAACATAGCCTGATCAACTATGTACAATTAAAAGAATATGATGTGAGATCTGAAAGGAGTCATGACTGAACAGGATACATTAGTTGACTCTGACCACGAGAGAAACCGGGACTCAAACTTGTCTATGTTAGACACTCTAGGCTATTATGTGATATATATATATACATAGATAGGCCTCGTTCTCACTCTATATCTTAGGCTATATTATATAAGTATTATATGAATATAGGCCTCACTTTTTCTAACGCTTTGTCTCAGAATGGCAAACACACCTCCCAATTCATCACGCTCTCATCCGTATGGATCACGTAATCCAAGGGTAGCTAGGAGGAACCCCAGGTTGCCTCGAGCTGACCCATACCCCATTCATTTCACTTTGTCGGACTTAGCCACTAGGCTGCACCGACACGAACAACGACTTGATACTATGGATATCGAACTCCAAGAAACCAACGAAAACTGGAGACTCACATCACTTGAACGCATCAATCAAGTCTCCGAGGATCACGAACATACAATCAACCACGTGAACACCCTTGACAATCATCTGGGTGAAACCATCGAAACCATGGAGGTTGTCCACAATCAAGTGATTGGCAACCGAAATGAAATTTCCGTTCTACAATCAAGGCTGAACCAGTGTGAGACACGTCTAAGGGAAACCGAGGATGCCCTCCGCATGGTTAGCAGACTTGCAGAATCTGTGGACTGTCTCACCACACTACTGCCACAACTCAATCTACGTCAGGATTAGCTTAGGCTGAACCTGTACTTTATTATGCTTTCATAGGACCTATGTAATTCGACCGGATGTAATAATTCCCGGAACTTTTGTAAAACTTCTAAGTCTTTAACTTTTGAAACCTCTAGCTAGAAATTTTCTGTAATCGTTTGACTTCGTATTATGAATTGACAATCTTTTTCGTTATTTCTACAATATGATTGTTACTCTGTGATGTTGTATATTACCCTTCTTACGTATATACATCTATCGTAATTATCATCATGGTGCAATTTCTTATGTACCTCTCATTCTTTCTTGAAGAATCATGCCGCCAAAGAGGAAAAGTTACAGTGATGCCGAACTTGCTGCTATCGTATCTCGAGCAGTGGCCGATGCTTTAGCTGCTCGGGATTCACCCCGAAACTCACGAAACAATGACGAAACTCCAGTCAATACTCCTGTTATCAAACCTTGCTCTTACAAGGATTTTCTTAGCTGCAAACCACTCTACTTCAAGGGCACGGAAGGTGCCATTGGTCTGATCCGATGGATTGAACGTATGGAATCCGTCTTCAACCTCTGCAACTGTGCTGAGGAAAACAAGGTCAAATTCTCTGCTTACACCTTTCAGGAAGGTGCACTTACATGGTGGAACACCCACGCCAACTCTGTAGGCATCGAAATAGCAAACCAACTCCCCTGGGCTGAATTGAAGAAAAAGCTAAGGGAAAAATACTGCCCTGAAGAAGAATTACATCGATTGGAAGAAGAGTTCTGGCACCTGACTGTGCAGGGAACTGACATCGCTGGATATACCACCAAATTCCAGCAATTTGCACTATTATGCCCGGGTTTGGTTGATCCGGAGGAGAAGAGCATCAAAAGATACATCCGCGGCCTCCCGGAAAATATCCAGGGGAATGTCGCTTCATCCAAGCCAACCACTACTGAAAGTGCTATCCGGCTAGCACATGAACTCATGGCAATGGTTATCAGCCGTGAGAAATCCAATACATCCTCCTCCAACAACAACAAACGCAAATCTACCGAACACCAAAACAACCAGAACAAGAAATCCAACACCATTCAAGTCTACAACACCAATTCCGAAACCAAACGCGCTTACACTGGGGACAGGCCATATTGTTCCAAGTGCAACTACCACCACGACGGTCCATGCAGTACTCCCTGCAACAACTGCAGGAGGTACGGGCACTTGACCCGAGATTGCCGAGCCCCTAAATCCAACAACAACACCTCTCGCAACAATTCCAACCAACCCAAATCCTGCTTTGGGTGTGGAGAAACAGGACACTTCAAGAACGAATGTCCTAAAAACAAGAACAAGGGCAACAACAACAACAACAACAACGCAAGGGGAAGAGCGTTTGTACTCAATTCTGGGGATGCCCGTCAGGACCCGAATGTGGTCACGGGTATGTTCCTCCTCAACAACTTAACTGCTTCTATTCTATTTGATACTGGTGCCGATAGAAGCTTTATTTCTGATGAGTTTTGCCCACTACTTGACATCACCCCAATTGCCTTAGATGTTAAGTACACCGTAGTACTTGCAAATGGTAAACTCATAGAAACCAATAGTGTGATACCTAATTGCACTTTAAACCTAGCCAACGAAATCTTTTCAATCGATCTTATGCCTGTTGAAATTGGAAGTTTCGACGTCATCATTGGAATGGACTGGTTGTCCAAACATCGCGCTGAAATCATTTGTTATGATAAACTCGTTCGTATTCCTCTCGCCGTCGGTAGAACCTTGGTCATACAGGGGGAGACCGGTGGGACGAGACTAAACGTCATATCTTGCTTAAAAACTCGGAAATTCCTGAGAAAAGGTTATCCAGCAATCCTCGCACACATCATGGAGAAAAAGTCGGAGGAGAAGCGACTTGAGGATGTACCCATCGTTCGAGACTTCCCAGAAGTCTTTCCCGAAGAACTGCCTGGTCTGCCACTGCCAAGACAGGTTGAGTTCTCAATCGATCTCGTGCCAGGTGCTACACCCGTGGCCCGAGCACCATACCGATTAGCCCCATCCGAACTTCAGGAGCTGTCCACCCAGTTACAGGAACTCCTGGATAGAGGATTCATTCGACCGAGTTCTTCACCTTGGGGAGCTCCGGTCTTATTCGTGAAAAAGAAAGACGGTTCCTTCCGAATGTGCATCGACTACCGGGAGTTGAACAAACTAACCGTCAAGAACCGTTATCCACTTCCTCGTATTGATGACCTGTTTCACCAACTACAAGGGTCAAGTATTTATTCAAAGATCGATCTTCGATCAGGTTACCATCAACTTCGAGTTCGCGACATTGATATCCCGAAAACTGCTTTCCGAACTCGTTACGGGCATTATGAATTTCAAGTAATGCCATTCGGCCTAACCAACGCACCGGCTGTATTCATGGATCTTATGAATCGGGTGTGCAAACCGTATCTCGACAAGTTTGTCATTGTCTTTATTGACGACATTCTCATATACTCGCGAAACGAACAAGAACACGCGCAACACCTCAAAACCATTCTAGAAATACTTAAACACGAAGAGCTTTACGCTAAATTCTCCAAGTGTGAGTTCTGGATACAATCCGTTCAATTCCTTGGACATGTTGTTAATAGTCAAGGAATCCATGTCGATCCATCAAAAATCGAGGCCATCAAGTGCTGGCAAGCACCAACATCTCCAACAGAAGTACGTCAATTCTTGGGTCTTGCCGGATACTATCGGCGATTCATTGAAAATTTCTCAAAAATAGCTCAACCACTCACAACCCTGACTCAGAAAGACAAAAAGTTCGATTGGACTAATAAACAAGAGTCAGCATTTCAACTTCTAAAACAAAAGCTTTGCAGTGCTCCGATTCTATCTTTACCCGAAGGCACCGATGACTTCGTGGTATACTGCGATGCTTCTCATCAAGGTCTCGGTTGCGTGCTGATGCAACGAGACAAAGTTATTGCTTATGCTTCGCGACAGCTCAAAATTCATGAAAAGAACTACACCACCCACGATCTCGAGCTAGGAGCTGTCGTCTTTGCCCTTAAAATATGGAGACATTACCTCTATGGCACTAAGTGCACAATCTTTACTGACCACAAAAGTCTCCAACACATATTCGATCAGAAGGATCTCAACATGAGACAACGCCGGTGGGTCGAGTTGCTCACCGACTATGATTGTGAAATCAAATACCATCCGGGCAAAGCAAATGTTGTTGCCGATGCCCTCAGTCGAAAAGAACGAACGAAACCACTTCGAGTTCGAGCCCTCAGCATGACTATTCACAATGATCTAAACATTCAGATTCTCACTACTCAGCTCGAAGCTTTGAAACCTGTTAATATCAAAAACGAAGCCTTGCGAGGCATGGACAAACAATTTGAAATCAAGCCAAACGGGATTAGGTATTTCTCAAACCGAATCTGGTTACCCAGTTTTGGAAACCTACGAGACTTGGTGTTGGATGAAGCTCACAAGTCCAAATATTCTATCCATCCTGGATCCGACAAAATGTATCACGGCATCAAGGAATTTTATTGGTGGCCGAATATGAAAGCTGAAATCGCTACATACGTCAGCAAGTGTCTTACTTGCTCGAAAGTCAAAGCTGAATACCAAAAACCTTCTGGTTTACTCCAACAACCCAGCATTCCTGAGTGGAAATGGGAACAAATTGCCATGGATTTCATAACCAAACTACCAAAGTCATCGAGCGGTTGCGATACCATTTGGGTGATCGTCGATCGTCTCACAAAATCTGCTCATTTTCTGGCAATCAAGGAAACCGACAAGATGGAACGCCTCACACAAATCTACATCAAAGAGGTTGTTTCTCGACACGGTGTTCCAATCTCGATTATCTCAGATAGGGATAGTCGTTTCCCATCTCACTTTTGGCAATCACTTCAAAAATCATTAGGTACCCGTCTTGATATGAGTACCGCATACCATCCTCAAACTGATGGCCAAAGTGAACGAACAATTCAAACACTGGAAGACATGCTACGAGCCTGCGTAGTTGATTTCGGTGTAAATTGGGAAAAACATCTACCATTGTGCGAGTTTTCGTACAACAACAGCTATCACACCAGCATTAAGGCTGCACCTTTCGAGGCACTGTACGGTCGTAAGTGCCGATCACCTATCTGTTGGACCGAAGTGGGAGACAGTCAACTCACTGGTCCTGAGATCATTCACGAAACAACCGAGAAAATCTTCGAGATTCAAAACAAACTCAAAGCCGCACGTGATCATCAGAAAAGTTATGCTGACGTGAGACGCAAACCACTCGAATTCCAGGTTGGGGATCGAGTACTACTCAAGGTTTCACCTTGGAAAGGTGTTATCCGATTCGGTAAACGCGGGAAATTAAATCCCAGATACATTGGACCATTCGAGATCCTCGAGAGGGTAGGTCCAGTGGCATATCGATTGCAGCTGCCATCCGAGCTCAGCAGTGTGCATCCCACTTTTCACATTTCAAATTTAAAGAAGTGTCTGTCTGATGAGACACTTATCATTCCACTCGATGAAATTCGTATTGACGACAAGCTTCATTTTGTTGAAGAACCCGCCGAAATCATGGACCGTGAGGTCAAACAACTCAAACAAAGTCGTATTCCCATTGTCAAAGTCAGGTGGAATTCGCGGCGTGGGCCGGAATTCACCTGGGAGCGGGAGGACCAGATGCGACTCAAGTATCCTCAGTTATTTGCTGACGCTACTTCAAACACGACTTCAAACTAAATTTCGGGATGAAATTCTCCTAACAGGGGGAGAATGTGACACCCGTCAAATTAGGGCTAGTAATTAGTGTCTAATCAATAGTTAATACATGTAATTAGTTCTGTGTTAGGCTAATTAATGTATCAAATTATATATTGATGAATATATACAATTATGCGATTTGATTAAATCGTACAAGTTTCAAATCGAAGGTATTTCGATTCAATTAAATACGGACGTTGGTGAAACAATTTTATTAAATAATATAACATTATTTAATAACACTATCTTTCCCAAAATATTATTATTTTGATAATAATACTTTGTAATTAATTCGTATCGTACAAACAACAGTACGCGATTTAGAATCCGTACAACGAACGCACAAATTGAGATCCCTAAATTAACGAATCATCTACATAAATGTTTTTCCAAGTATTTTGAAAGAACACTTCAAGTGAAAGTATTGAAATTTAAATCGTTACTTAAAAACGCGTAATAAACGTTTAAACACCAAACCGAACGAGAAAACGAACACCGCACGAAGCACAAATCGAATAAATAAGAAAAATGACCAAAATACCCTTTGTGGGCCCCCCATGGCCGGCCCCCTCATCCCCCATGCACCCCATGTGCCACCACCTCTCTTATTCTCCTCTAACATTTCATGCAAACCACTTACTTATGTTTTCCACTCACATTTACATGCAAATGACCATTTCTCCACATTCTCACTTCTCTCTATTCTCTCCACTCCTCATTCTCTCTCAAAAACTGAAGGAAATCAGTCCTTGATCACCACCAACTCACCACCACAACCACCATAAACTACCATAGCACCACCACCACAAAAGTCAATATTTCACCAAGAACACTAGCTCAACAACAACTACTTTTTCTCCTCATCTCATCTTCATCAAAATCTTTGTAAGGAAACTCTTTCTTACTTTTATATTGTTTATTTACATGTTATAAAGCTCAACTAACAAGATTATGTCCAAATATAAACTTAAAATACGTTTTTATGAATTTTTCACAAAGAACACACAATCTGTCCAGAAAAACACAGATTACTAAAAATGTCATAACTTGAGTTCTAGGAAGAGTTAGAAGATGCATTGTTTTTTAAAATTTGCGTATTCAAAAGATCTACAACTTTCATGTTTTACGTTTTTACCAGATCCGAACGTATTTTTCTCTGTTTATCAATCTTTGGGACTGACCTGACTAAAAGCAGAAACTGAACTATGTATGACTAATTAAATTGTTTCTCTATGATCATGGACTTAAGACTCTTGGAAAAATATATGTTAGACACTACACACATAAAAGATCAGTTGATAAAAAGTGTGAGACTTGACTTGGACCAGAAATTGGTAAAACATTTGGCGAAATAAACCGACAAAAAGTCGAAAATGTGAAATCTTGAATATTTGGAACTTTTATAAGAACCGACACTCTTGGTGAACTTGGACACAAACCGACAATTTATTTAGACTCTATAAACTAATATTTGGGTTGGGTGAAAGTTTCGGGTCAAACCGAGTAAGTTTGACCAAGTCAACAAAAGTGGCTAGTTTTCGAAAAACTTACTATATTTGGAAAGTGGTAACAAAAATGGGTTTGGTTGAATTAGTTAATAACTTGGACCAAAAACTAATTTTGGAAAGTTTCCCTAATGAAAAACCGACACTTGGATACACTTGGGCTAAAAATAGAAATTTGGCCAGACGCTAGTGTCGCATGACCTGCGACACTACCTGCGACACTACTATAGTGTTGCTATTAGTGTCGCTACTTATTGAAAATTTGTTTGAACATGCGACACTGACCCTAATGTCGCATAACCTCACTGCGACACTAACCTTAATGCGACACTGACCCTAGTGTCGCATAAACTCACTGTGATATTGAATTTAGTGTCGCATGACCTGCGACACTCGCATACACTGCGACACTTACCCTAGTGTCGCATGACTTGCGACACTGACACTAGTGTCGCTACTAGTGTCGCTAAAGACAGAATTTATGGGATTTATTTCTTCACTAAGTATTGAACATGGGTAACCACTTATAACCACACATGATACATACTGTAACAATGTATACGATGACACAGAATTATTAATAATGTCTTAAAGAATTATTATTATAAACTTTCACCAACGGGTCGTACACGTTTTTGATAATCAAAGTTGAACAATCAAACATTTGGACATAACTAATTGTTGGACAACAAACATAGATGGTCTGTTGAGACATCTAATCACTCATATAACATTACGCGTTTTAAACGCCCGACAGGTTACAAGTCTTCGGACATCAATTCACAGCTAATCAATTCAAGTTTATTTTAATAAACACTCAAGGCTCAGGTGAGTCTCATGGCCCCTATTTTACTGCTTTTCAATCAGGGGTGTGATATTATTGCTCGTTTTATTTTACATGTTGAACGCAAGTACCAATCAATCAAATACTACATGAGTTGTTTTCAACTAATCACTAAAGCCCTCCATAGCATAGTCTGGTAATACAATTGTAGCGTGAATGTTAGTATATGATATCATATAGGATTGACAATCCTCGTCCGGGTTAGCACGCACTAACTGGTCAAACGGACGTATTAGCAGTTGGGAAGATGAGTGTAGATTAGGCACTCGTAGGAGGCAACTCAGTTAGGTTTCCTTAATTGGACCTGACACTCAAGTTAAGCTCAGACTATGTGCTCATGGTTGTATAACTTTTATTTTGCTTAATTGCATTTTAAATTCAATTATAAAATCTTGCGGTTCATACAAATATATGTTGATATACAAACCTGTGAACTCACCAGCGTTTCGCTGACCCATTTTAGCATGTATCACAGGTGACCAGTAGTAGGTTGGACTGCTTAATCAAGATCCATTAGCTCGAGTCAGCATGCAAACAATCAAAGATTTAGCTGCATTATTACATTTTGTATAGTTTAATTATGTACTTAAATCTCTCAATTTCAAAAGGAGGTAATGTAAACGATACTTTGATGTAAACTTTTATTTTATCAATTTAAATGTAAAATGACGCATGTAGTGGTCGTTTACTATTAATCTCTGTGCTTTGATTATTGATTAGTAACACCCAAATCCTGCTTCCGCTAAACGACATATTTGGGGGTGTTACAGTTCTGTTGTTGCCCTATTATTTAAGGGTATCTGATGACCACTAGACCCAGAATATGGATATGGAGGTGAAGTCAGATAAAAAGTACCATAAAACAATTATGGTTGAAAATAACTTGGTACAGGTGCAGATATTTGAGAAGATGTCACCATAGTCGATGGAACAATTCCAATATTAGGCTGTTGAGAATGTCCAACTTGAGTTTCTCGTAGCATTTGATATCTACCCCCCGAGTTCCTGCAACTCATTTTCTAATTGTAATATATATTCATTCTTTTTCGTATCGTCATCAACTAAGAAGGATGTGCCAGCTTGACCATATTGATCCTTAGGTATCTCTAAAGGAGGAACATCAACTCTAGAGGCATCATTATTCGGGGTACTGATCGCGTGCTCCTTGTATGCCATATCTATATACACAACACAACATCTCAAAAATTGTTAATCGTTAGTACCTAACCTACTAACCGATTTTCATGCGATACTAAATCCCACATACTTGGAATGTTTGACTTGACACAATTCAATTTGGGATTGAACACCATACTAATGTTCAATTCATCCAAATTTATGCTCTGATACCAACTATAACACCCCTCATTTAATAAACCATTATAATAATGATTTTCACTCTGAAGACATATTTCATTACTATGTATTATATAAATTGTACACAAACTTTTTCCAAAACATAATACATAACAGTTTAAGATCTTTTAAAATCATAATACGATAAAACCAGGTGTTATAAAATTTAAACATCATTACTATCAAAATATATCAAACTTTAACTGTGACAACCGTCAAAATCTCAAGTCATTACCGCACTCGAATCTCAAACTACGTTTACAGCATTCCTTAAATCCTAGTGAAATTTCAAGATTTCGACTCCTTAGACTTACTAGAGTCGTAGAACGTCTTAGAGACTATTTGGTGAACGTTAAATAATCATAGACATATTAAATTATGTTACTAAGTGCCTAATAAAACAAAGAAAAATCTACCCCTTTATGTCCTCACAAAATCCTCATCGAATCACAAAAACCGAAATTTCCGGTGATTCGACAAGTAAATTCAATCGGACGGTACCCGACTTAACATGAACATTGGTGAAAATAATTCAATAAATAACTTAAATCTATTTTTAGAAGTTATTTATCATATATTATTATTTAGTTTAAATAAAACATGAAAAACATACACGTTTTGCTTAAAACGTCTTAAATGCAACGAAAACGCGCAAATCGAATTCGGAAACTAAACGACAGTCAAAAAAATATTTCGTTAACTAAAAATAAAGTATTTTAATAATACTTCAATGGAAAAATATTCCAAATATATCGATAACAAAAACTACGCAATTAAATGTTAGGCGATTCAACGTTTTAACACGAATAACAGATAAACGGCCAAAATACGTAACACAGTCTGGAAATCGAAATTTAAACACAAAACCCACTCTCATGGGGGCCCCATGGCCAGACCATGTGTACCTCCCCTCTCCCCCATACATGCAAATCACAATCATGAGAGTTTCTTACACCTCCACTAATACTTCATGCATCCTCTCATTTTTACACTCAAACACCTCACCCATTTTCTCTCAACTCTCTCTTGCACTTCTCTCACTAAAAAGTCTGAGAAATCTCAGACTTCACATCACCACCACCACCACCATAGAACCACCCTCAACCACCATAGAACCACCACCACAAAACTTCACCATTTTACAAGATTTTACAAGAAAAACAAGCCTCAAGTCCTTCTAATCATCATCTCAGCCTTTCTTCTTCAAAACCACCATTGTGAGGGATCATCTCAACTCTTATCTATGTATATATACATGTTATTAAAGTTCACTCACAAGTATTATAACAAAATTTGGCTTAAAAGTCATTTTTCTTAACTTTAAATTCATAAAAATACATGTTTCAGCTTCTGTCCAGAAAGTTTATGCTACTTCCACGATTTTTATAAAACTCATTTATTCATGAAAATGGATGTTTTTATAGTCAAAATTAAGTTCAAGAAGTTAACTTTCAAATCCCATAAACCTCATATTTTTATGAGCTAGTTTACTAATTTTTATAATTTTTTATAAAACACATAGACATTCTGTCCAGTAAAGTCAGAAAGTTTAGTCATATGGTTTGGGCCATATATGGAGCTACATACCTCCAAATAACTTGAAACCAATGCCAAAATCTTACAAATTTTGTTGGCTACAAGATTCATGTTGACCACTTTTACTGGAAACCTATGAATTTTGCCCAAAAATTTCAACTTCATGCATGATACCAAATCTGAACTCAGGATAGAAAAGTAATTTTTAAAAATAGTTAGGCTTCTCTATAATTTCTGGAAAACTTACAGTAAATAGATAATATATTGAAGATGATCTGTGATTTTTTCCTTAAATAATTTTGGAACAGAAGTATTTTTAATAAATACAACAAACAGGTGTAATTTCTGGAAAACATGAAAAGTGGACTGATTTTGGTAAAACTTAAAAACCGACACTTGCGGACTTTCTATTTAGGGAAAGACTAACTTTTTATGACTTATGAACATGTTTAAGGTTTGGGTAAAAGTCTCGGGTCAAACCGAGAAGGTTTGACCGAGTCAACGAAAACGGGCATCGGTTTCCAAAATGGAAAACTTACTATTTTTGGAAAGAATGACAACAAAAAGGGTTTGGGTGTCCTATGATGTATTTATCGGTTTGTGTGTGTGTTAATCATAAATTATGAGGAACCAAAGTTCCAACACTCAAAATACTATGAATTTTGGAAACAAACAATTGTGAGACATTATATACTTGTGTATTCATTATTATACTAAACGCGATTATTGGACATTAACAAACTTCAAAGCAAACAAACCATTTTGGCACTTTATAATCTAAATATTTAGCTAAGCAATTCTATCAAACCCAATTACCTAGAATCTAATTAGAAATCTCCTGTTCATAGGACTTGGATAGGAGTAATACCCGACAAGCACGCGCGCTACATCCATCGCTTACACTTATGTTCAATTGTGAGTATTCACAGCCCCTTTTTACTTGTTTATTCTTTTTGGGTGAAAAGCATGATCTCTAACTTTAACTAAATTAGTTGTACTCTTTATGAACTTGTTGAACTTTTGCTATACTATTTATGCGAATTGGTATATACTATTGTTATGCTTGAGTACTATCGTGCTAAAGTCCCCGGAAATACAGTTTACACTACTTATTAACTCGTCTGAGAGCCAGACGAGCCGTTGATATATATGGATAGCGCTATTTAGGGAGAAACCACTCCTCACTCACACTGGTCATGAGTGCATAGTATCACCTTACTCATGTTAGCGATAGAACATGGAGCTTGGGGCATGTGTCGGTTGAATCGGTTTAGTAGTGGCCTCAATTGCATTAACACTCTTGTATACTACCTTTCATATTCGCAACTATTACAACCAATCATCTTTATTCATGTCATTTATGAACAAAGCTTTTAATTCATTTGTTTGTAACACTAAACCTGTGTACTCAGCAACTATGACCATAGTTGACCCTTTTGTTTTATCATGCTTTTTAGGAAAACGACAGTAAGGTGCACTCTAGGAGTACATTAGCATGGATGCATGTTCACACGCGTTTGCTTTATTTTGAAACCATAACCCTCTTTTGAAAACTTTATGAAACTTATTATAACCTCTTTTGAAACCGTGGGTTGAATTTGCTGTAGTTGTACTACTTTTGTTTAAAATTATGTATGGTGTTGCTTCTATATCTTGTGCGTTGTTACCCGGTGCTGTTACATCTCGGATTTCCGCTTTAGCGGGGTGTGACAGGTTTGGTATCAGAGCCTAAGGTTATAGAGAATGCCAGTTTTTCAAATAAAAATCCCAACTATAGCCAACACTTTCTTAAAACACCAAAATATTACTAGTTCAACTAAATTGAACATATTACTAGTATAGCTAACCAGTGTGTTGCATTATTAGACCTCAATTAGACATAGCCTGATCATCTATGTTTAATTCAGATAAGATTATGCGAGATACGGAGTAGGTATACTACGATTATGTTCAATTTCCTTTTCTACTCAAATCTTTGAAAAGCAAATTTTGCGTGTGTGCATTATATATCGTAGGCATCCATATTAGCACCGTTAGTAACTAAGAATACCTCCATTTTAGTCTTATCATTTTGAGGTTAACTTGTTAGTGCATAATGTCAAAGTAGCTTGTTTAAGGTTTTAGACAAATTTTGTGGTCTTTGTAAAGAGACACTAAGTACATGATAGCAACACTTAGGGTGTTGCTATTGCTACTGTATGTATACAGTGGTTGTGTCTTGATTAGTGACTGTTCATTTTGTCTGTGCTCAAGCAATATTATGTGATACTGTAATCGTTTCTGATTAACTATAGAGCAATAGTTTTACTACTCTTGTTTGTATTAAATGGCACTTGATTTCGCATACATAAACTCTTTAAACAATATTCCGCACGTTTAACTAGTGAATCGAACCTTAAAGATCAATAGATTGGAAACCACACATCATTTTCCCACACTGCTTACTTGGCAAACGCGCCAGGACACATCACTAATCGTCCTAGGAACTAAATCTTCTATTTGTAGTCTTACCTTGTCGCAATCCTCATCCCACGCCGCCATATCAACTGACGATTATGATTACGTCAATGGTCACCCTCGTGACAACCTACCAAGTACCGAGGAGGAGAATCTATCCGAAAAATGATCCACTTGAGGAGGTTCCGCCTAAGGATGAACCAATAAAACTGGACCAACATGAAAAATCGTCACCTAGGCGTATTACATCTAGTTCTTCTACTTCACACTCTTCCTCCCACTCTTATCAAAGACCTATGAATCGCATGAGTTATACACGACTAGAAGGACTGACATACCACCTCAAACTAGACCTTATACTATCTACACTACTACTGATACTCCACCTACTAGGACCCATCGTCGGTAAGATGTTCGTCAATGGAATTGGTTACCTGCAACTCATGAGACTTGGAGAACTGAAGAAGGAATACATATTCCTGCAGGGGACGAAGAAGCTTTCTGCATGCGAACCTCTCAATACGAACATGAACTCGTTCACCATACCGTTCTGGTACTAGCTGCAAGGTTACGTCGCCATGAGAATAGATTGGAAGCCACAGAGTTAGAATATCACGAAACCCGTTTAGGCTGGATGCACCTACCACAGGGTCGAGTTGCACAGACCCTATGAGAATCAAGAGGGTATTAGCGAAACCATAGAAACTACCCATCTTTAGGTGATAGAGACCAGAGGCAAAGTCTAACTAATGTGCAAAATATAACTCACTTAAAACTAGTAGAAATTTCACTACATATGTACAGTGTGTGGGAAACGATTTCAACCAAATTTTTGTCAGACATTTTCAATGGATTTTTTAAAAAAAAAAAATCTTCAAAAAGATTTTTTTTATATAAAACAGAACTTTCAAGATTTTTCAATGACCAGAGCTTTCAACATATATTATCGACTCAAGCCTTCAACGGATTTACATCGGACATTTAATCAAAATAAATTCAAAACTTCAATCTTTTCCAACAGATTTCGTTAAACATAATTTTCAAACGATTTGTCAGTAACAAGAGTTTTCAACGTATTTTGATTGACTCAAAATTTTTAACTAACTCTAAGTTGTAAAACAGATTTTCAACATAAAAAAAAAAAATTAATCAACAGATTTTACAACAACTTTTCCACAAAATGTTTTATAAAATATTCAAATCCATAAATTATTAACAAAGTTGCCAAAATCACGATGACGTTAGTAATAGAGGAGACGACGCCAATTTAACCAGAAATAGTACCAGCAGTTTTGTGTTAAAACTCGAGATAGTTAAAAATTCCTTTCGTATACTAGAAATATATATATCTTTAGAGACTAATCCCTGATGCATCAAGAGCTTGTACGAGTGTGGAAACACCGAACATTTTGGGAAAGCACATTGGAATCCTAATGTGGTTACAGGTACGTTTCTCCTAAATAACCACTACGCATCATTTCTTTTTGACTCAGGGGCATATAAGAGCTTTGTCTCACATCAGTTTAGGCCCCTAATCCATAGGGAATCACAGCCTTTAGGACCTCCGTATACGGTAGAAATCGCTAGTGGTTACGAACTGATTGTTAGTGAAATAATATGCAACTACGTACAAGAACTGGAAGGTGAATCCTTCAGTATAGACCTTATTCTAATTAAAATAAGAAGTTTTAATGTAGTAGTCGGCATGGACTGGTTAGCCAAAGATCATGTAGACATAAGTTTTCATGAGAAGATTTTGCGAGTGCCCATTCGAATATATGAGACACTATTAGTGCGTGGAGAGAGACCTAGATGAAATCCGTGGATAGTGTCTTCCAAGAATACTCACAAATATATAACCAAGGAATGTCTCGCTATTTCGGCTCATGTCATCAAAGACAAAGCCAAAAGGAAAGACGCAGACAAGTTGTCACAATGGTATGCAACTACCCCAAAGTATTTCCAGATGATCTACCAGGATTGTCCCCGCATAGGCAAGTTGAATTTTGAATCGACGATCTATTCGATCAGGTGCAAGGCGATGAACAGAGTCTATAGAGCATACTTGGATAAAATTGTGACTGTGTTTATCAATGACATACCAGTTCACTCACATAGTAAGGAGGATCATGAGCAACATTTAGGAAGGTGTGCAACTTGATGCGTGTGAAAGCGTCTAGTTTTATTATTTATAAAGTACAGGATATACCAATCACTACTATCACACAACCAGGCAAGAATACCCGATCGGAATAATATAGCTATGGTAAGTCCAGGTCGAACACAGGAACACAGGAACGATGTTATTCAGTTAAATTGGAATTATTAATAAAACAGTAAAATAGGGGGTACGTTTTAGTTCCGTGCGAACGTTCAAGATGAACTAAATAACTAAACCAAACAACATAAAACAAGATAAAGAGGAAAAGATAAAAAATTGGAGATAGACATGTAATTGCTTAGAGTCTTCACCTCATATTCATATTATCCGGTTCATGTGTTTTGATTGTCTATTGTGATTTCTTTCATATTAACTTAAATACTAATCAAAGAATCCAAGTTAAATGTATATTAGCCAACGTTCCGGGTCCGACTAATATCTACAATCTAGGGTTCCACATTAAACATCGGTCCGATGTCACAAGGATGGTGCTCTATTGTGTGCTTTTCCCTAGATTGTGCATTAAGTATTCACGACTTGTTACGATTAATTCTCGTGGTATGACTCAACAATACCTACTAATAATCGCTTATTAGCTTGCTCATTTTAGATTAATTAATTACTATGCTCTTAATCTATCAAACTCAATATATTTAGCAATAATCATAAACCTAAGTCAATAATCATCAATAATCAACAATGTCAAAGGAACTCAATCTCGACAACACTATAGACCACGTTAAGTAGCAATTAACAATCACCAATAAACAAGGATTCACGGATAACATAACAATCTTCAATCAGATAAATTATTCAAAACACGATTAAAACCTTCAAACAATCATAATCCAAGGTTATTAAACTAAACAATATACATAATCTAATTCATCATTCAATTATACAAAATCAGTTTCAAGATCTCAAATAAAACACATAGACGATGTTCGAATTGAAATCGGAAAGAGATATGCAAACCAAATCATAAACCGAATGACGTAGAATCATTAGGATGATCCTAGCATTTTCCGTCTCCAAACCGCCATCGATTTGCTCCCAAAATGGGAGAAATCCCTCTGGTTGTCGACTGCTGCCCTTCGGTTTAGAGATGAGAAGTTAGTGTTTCAAATGAGGCTAAATGAGGTTTTAAGGGTTTCTGTTGATGCATATTAGGTGTCTGTGAGTTGGTCTATCGAGTTGTAATAAGTGTCGTTAGTTGTATAGTGAAATATATTGTTTTTGTTATATGCGACACTTAAGTTTTAGGTTAGGCGTCACTTGCCTTAGTGACGCATAGCGTCACCTAGGTAAGTGACGCATGAAGGCGGCCACATGCGACACTTCCACAAGTGACGCATGTCGGCTGACTTTTAGTATAAATACAAACCTACGGGTTTCCGGCTAGGGTTGACGAAACCCTAGCACCATTTGTCGACTAAGCAACATTGTAATCGTTCCCAATTCATATATACAAGCTGATATCTTCGTTTACATTGTTAATCATATTCGTTTCGATTTGTGTTTATTGGTAATACACGCAATTGATTGATTCCGCCTGTCAATTGTGGTCAATTGTCATCTAGATCCACGTCATAGGGCACTCTCAGTTTCTGCCGAATTGATCCATACGCCGTATGGAATTTCCATACGCCGTATGGATGTTAAAAGCCCAGCAGGCTCGGCCCGCTTTTGACAGCCCAACGCAGTCGATCCATACGCCGTATGGATTGAATTTCTAGAATTTTTTCCTTTTTCTTCATTTATTCTTCCGGCTTCGACAAATTGATCATCTTTTACTCCGATCCAATCTTCTCTTGTCCAATGCTTTATTCTTTTAGCAACTTTTCTTTGCAATAAGCTCGTTTCGTGTTTCTTTTTGATCCAAGCTCCGATTGAACTCCTAAATGCAAATATGAACGAAATAAGTATCTTATTCATACAAAATGCATTAGAAACCTATCTAACAAATGGGTAATTAGTACTATAATTTAGTACATTATGGCGTTTATCACAACTCCTCAAGGAAGAGAAGTTGTACTCTAAATTCTCTAAGTGCGAGTTTTGGAACAGAGAAGTACACTTCATCGGTCATATAGTGAACATGGGAGGGATCCATGTGGATCCAACTAAAATTGAGGCGATTGAGAAATGGGAAGTCCCGACGAATTCTACGGAAATCCATCAATTTCTAGGATTGGCTGGATACTACAGAAGGTGCATAGAAAATTTCTCAAAGATCGCTAAACCCTTGACCGAACTGACCCAAAAGATGAAGGAATTCATTTTGGATCTTGAACAGTAGAAGGCATCCCAAACGTTGAAGGAGAAACTGTGTAATGTGCCAATCCTATCATTGTCTGTCAGACAGATTGTGGTATATTGTGATGCGTCACACTAGGGATTGGGCTACGTTCTGATGCAGAAGAATAAAGTAATTAGTAATTCTTCCATGCAGCTCAAGAAAAATGAGGTGAACTGTACTACGCATAACTTAGAACTAGGAGCAGTGGTCTTTTCACTTAAGATCTGGAGACATTACCTATACGGTTCCAGATGTACTGTGTTTACCGATCACAAGAGTCTCCAGGACATACTTGAGCAGGAGATGCTCTACATGAGGCAAAGAAGGTGGATGGAGTTACTTAACGATTATGATTGCGAAATTAAGTACCAAAAGCTGTCAGGGTCATTAAAACAACCCGAAATACCCTAATGGAAATGGGAACAGATAACAATGGGCACGACTCCATTTGAGTGATCATCGACTAACTGACAAGATCCGTGGGTTTTCTACCTATTCGAGAGGATTACATAATGGAGAGACTTGCTTAAAACTGTATTGAATAAATTGTGTCGCGTCACGGAATGCCCATTTTAATTATCTACGGCAGATATTGTTATTTTACATCACAGTTTTGGCTATCAATGCAGAAGGTATTGGATACCCAACTAAACCTGAGTACAACTTTTCACCCTCAAGCAGAGGGGCAAGTGAGCGAACAATTCAAACCTTAGACGATATGCTACGAGTCTGTGTACTAGACTTCGGAGTAAGTTGGGATGTAGTCTTACCCCTGATAGAGTTCTCTTACAACAACATATATCACACTAGCATCAACTATGCATCATTTGAGGCCTTGTATGAACAGAAATGCCGATCACCGTTGTGTGGCACGAAGTCAGTGAGAAGCACTTGACAAGGCCAGACATCATTCAGGAAACTGCAGACAAATCACAACCATAGAGGAATGACTCAAGGCAACCCAAAGTAGATAGAAAAGCTACGTTGACGATCGCAGAAAGCCACTAAAATTCCAAACGGGTGATAGAATGTTCCTGATAGTATCACCTCGGAAAGGACTTGTACGCTTCGGCAAGAAAGGCAAGCTAAGCCCACGCTAAATTGGACCATACAAAATCTTGAAACAAATAGGCCCGGTGGCTTACGAACTAGAATCTCCCAAAGAGTTGGATAGCATTCATGACATATTTCACGTCTCAAACCTTAAGAAGTGTCTAGTTGACAACTCTCAGACTTTGCCCTTAGAAGAGTTCGAATCGATGATTGACTACTTTCTTTTAGTGAAGCACCCACTGAAATCCTTAATAGAGGTACCAAACAGTTGAGACGTTACAAGATTCCTTTAGTTAAGGCTCACTGAAATTCTAAACATAGGAACATGAACATTTAATGAAACGAAAGTACCTGCCTCTATTCTTGAGTGCATCGTCACCCCATGGGACGAATTGAATTTCGGGACGAAATTCATTTCAACGGTGGGATAATGTGACAACCGTCAAAATCTCAAGTCATTACCGCACTCGAATCTCAAACTACGTTTACAGCATTCCTTTAATCCTAGTGAAATTTCAAGATTTCGACTCCTTAGACTAACTAGAGTCGTAGAACGTCTTAGAGACTATTTGGTGAACGTTAAATACGCATAGACATATTAAATTAGGTTACTAAGTGCCTAATAAAACAAAGAAAAATCTACCCCTTTATGTCCTCACAAAATCCTCATCGAATTACAAAAACCGAAATTTCCGGTGACTCGACAAGTAAATTCAATCGGACGGTACCCGACTTAACACGAACATTGGTGAAAATAATTCTATAAATAACTTAAATCTATTTTTAGAAGTTATTTATCATATATTATTATTTAGTTTAAATAAAACATGAAAAACATAGACGTTTTGCTTAAAACGTCTTAAACGCAACGAAAACGCGCGAATCGATTTCGGAAACTAAACGAAAGTCAAAAAAAAAAATTTGTTAACTAAAAATAAAGTATTTTAATAATAATTCAATGGAAAAATATTCCAAATATATCGATAACAAAAACTACGCAATTAAATGTTAGGCGATTCAACGTTTTAACACGAATAAGGGGTAAACGACCAAAATACGTAACACAGTTTGGAAATCGAAATTTAAACACAAAACCCACTCCCATTGGGCCCCCGTGGACAGACCATGTGCACCTCCCCTCTCCCCCGTACATGCAAAACACAATCATAAGAGTTTCTTACACCTCCACTAATACTTCATGCATCCTCTCATTTTTACACTCAAACACCTCACCCATTTTCTCTCAACTCTCTCTTGCACTTCTCTCACTAAAAAGTCTGAGAAATCTCAGACTTCACACCACCACCATAGAACCACCACCACAAAACTTCACCATTTTACAAGATTTTACAAGAAAAACAAGCCTTAAGTCCTTCTAATCATCATCTCAGCCTTTCTTCTTCAAAACCACCATTGTGAGGGCTCATCTCTACTCTCATCTATGTATATTTACATGTTATTAAAGTTCACTCACAAGTATTATAACAAAATTTGGCTTAAAAGTCATTTTTCTTAACTTTAAATTCATAAAAATGCATGTTTCAGCTTCTGTCCAGAAAGTTTATGCTACTTCCACGATTTTTATAATACTCATTTCTTCATGAAAATGGAAATTTTTATAGTCAAAAATTAAGTTCAAGAAGTTATCTTTCAAATCCACAAACCTCATATTTTTATGAGTTTGTTTACTATTTTTAATAATTTTTGGTAAAACACATAGATAATCTGTCCAGTAAAGTCAGAAAGTTTAGTCATATGGTTTGGGCCATATCTCGAGCTACATACCTCCAAATAACTTGATACTAATGCCAAAAGTTTACAAATTTTGTTGACTACAAGATTCATGTTGACCACTTTTACTGGAAACCTATAAATGTTGCCCAAAAATTTCAACTTCATGCATGATACCAATTCTGAACTCAGGATAGAAAAGTAATTTTTAAAAATAGTTAGGCCTCTCTATAATTTCTGGAAAAATTACAGTAAATTGATAACATATTGAATATGATCTGTGATTTTTTCCTTTAATAATTTCGAAGATAAGTATTTTTAATAAATACAACAAACAGGTGTAATTTCTGGAAAACATGAAAAGTGGACTGATTTTGGTAAAACTTAAAAACCGACACTTGTGGACTTGCTATTTAGGGAAAGACTAACTTTTTATGACTTATGAACACGTTTAAGGTTTGGGTAAAAGTCTCGGGTCGTACCGAGAAGGTTTGACCGAGTCAACGAAAATGGGCATCGGTTTCCAAAACGGAAAACTTACTATTTTTCAAAGAATGGCAACAAAAAGGGTTTGGGAATCTTATGATGTATTTATTGGTTTGTGTGTGTGTTAATCATAAATTATGAGGAAACAAAGTTCTAACACTCAAAACACAATGAATTTTTGAAACAAACAATTGTGAGACATTATATACTTGTGTATTCATTATTATACTCAACGCGATTATTGGACATTAACAAACTTCAAAGCAAACAAACCATTTTGGCACTTTGTAATCTAAATATTTAACTAAGCAATTCTATCAAACCCAATTACCTAGAATCTAATTAGAAACCTCATGTTCATAGGACTTGGATAGAAGTCATACCCGACAAGCACGCACGCTACATCCATCGTTTACCCTTATGCTCAATTGTGAGTATTCACAACCCCTTTTTACTTGTTTATTCTTTTGGGGTGAAAAGCATGATCTCGAACTTTAACTAAATTGCTTGTACTCTTTATGAACTTGTTGAACTTTTGCTATGCTATTTATGCGAATTGGTATATACTATTGTTATGCTTGAGTACTATCGTGCTAAAGTCCCCGGAAATACAGTTTACAGTACTTATTAACTCATCCGAGAGCCAGACGAGCCGTTGATATTTATGGATAGCGCTATTTAGGGGGAAACCACTCCTCACTCACACTATTCGGGAGTGCATAGTATCACCTTACTCATGTTATCTATAGAACATGGAGCTTAGGGCATGTGTCGGTTGAATCGGTTTAGTAGTGGCCTCAATTGCATTAACACTCTTGTATACTACCTTTCATATTCGCAACTATTACAACCAATCATCTTTATTCATGTGATTTATGAACAAAGCTTTTAATTCATTTGTTTGTAACACTAAACCTGTGTACTCAGCAACTATGACCATAGTTGACCCTTTTATTTTATCATGCTTTTCAGGAAAATGACAGTAAGGTGCACTCTAGGAGTACATTAGCATGGACGCATGTTCACACGCGTTTGCTTTATTTCGAAACCATAACCCTCTTTTGAAAACTTTATGAAATTTATTATAACCTCTTTTGAAACCGTGGGTTGAATTTACTGTAGTTGTACTACTTTTGTTTAAAATTATGTATGGTGTTGCTTCTATATCTTGTGCGTTGTTATCCGGTGTTGTTACATCTCGTGTTTCCGCTTTAGCGGGGTGTGACATTAACGCTGGTCAAACATTCCTTCAAAGTTAAACTTCCTACCCGCCTTTCAAAACATAACCTGCAGGAAGTAGAATGGTGGGATTAGCACAACGCTAAGTGAGTTGATAAATAAACAACAACCCAACTTAGCATAAAAACTTTGTGTACAACAAATAACCATATACACACAACACATCTGTTTATAGCATACAATATTAAATACAACTGGCGTCAAAGTGGACCGGTGTTTCTTTAGAGAACCCTTCTCAAAGAACACTTGAAAACCAACTGCAGGCCCATACAGAGGTTTAACCGACTAGTTGGTGCTATAACCTAAACAACACAGGCTACGACAATAATACTTGTACCAAGACCCTGTGTAGTCCAAACAATAGCAACCCAAGCCCAGCCCAATGTTGGCCTCTGAATCAACAATGCACAAAGGCAATACATCAAGTGATCACGTATTCACATACTCATCATTGTATCTTATCAGACTAACAGTCTATCAACGATATTATCCATAATAATCATGGCAACTAAATCAATAATAATATGTTTACCCGTTGTAACCAAACCCGTTACAACTAAATTACACTGAGGTTTATAGATCCACTCACCGATACCTCAGTCCCCACTCAGAAATCTAATATTACTGAGTCTTCTGCTCATCTAAGAATACAACAAATAATGAGTTAGTAACTCATTCCATGACAACTCGTTTAATAATCATATAACATATCTCAAATGAATAACATCAATCTGCAACAACAATAACAAGTTGTAAATATCGATTATAATTGTTATTAATGATAGTGTATCATTTATCATCACATATAGTAATCAAATTTAAAGTATCATCTATACTAGTTTACTAATAACCATTTATACTATTACTGGATTATAAAATTAACAACTTGCAGAACCTGTCAAAATTATTCATGTAAACGTGATCCGGGCTATGGTGGTGATATCGCGTTACAGCGAAGGAAAATGTTCTGTCACCAAATTTCACTTGCTAACACGATCCGGGTAAGAAGCTGGGATCGCGTTCACAAGACAAAATTCGACCGAGAACATTTATAACTATGGAACGCAATCCTAATCCATAACTGGGATCGTGTTAGAATGATTATAATGACCTATAACCTTTGCTGTAAAACCCTAACCCAAACTTCTAACTCAAAATTTATCAAATTCAGTTTCTGACTCAATCAAATAACTCAACTAACAACACAAACATCAAACATCATCTATTCAAGCTTCAATTTCACAATCACATCAATAACCCATGTAATTTAAATCAAAATCAAGTTTATATATAAACAATAGGGACACTTACTTTTAAGAATGGATGAAGATGATGATGATGGTGATGAACAAGAATCAAGATCACAACTCCTTTTTGTTTCAAATCAATGAGTTTGGTTATTAGGTTTTCAAAGAATCAAGAAATGAACTTTAGGAAAGGGTTAGGGAAATAAAGGTCGGCTCCTCTCCTGGACCGACTCTATTCCCAATTATATTTTATTCCTCTTCTTAACCTATTGTCTGGAACCTAAAAATCAATTACGATTCCAACTATTTTATTTTACCATCAGTGGTTTATAATTAAAACAATCAATAATATATTAGTCACAATAAGTCATTTGACTTTTTGACTAAGTATTTACAATAAACTAAATAAAATAACAAAGTAATTTCCTAACACATTAAATAATAATTTAAAGCCAGGAAATTACTACATTGCCACTAGGCCCTTAAGGAGGATGTTACACTAACCTTTGAGAACCACCAGATAACTCCATCTGATTAGCTTTACTATTATCAAAAACAACTTGCTTCACCACACCTTTTATCTGATTCACATTTTTTGTAGCTGAAGTAGTACCCTTCACCCCCTTAGACTGCAGCTTATCATTCTGACTCCCAAATCTCGACTTTGCAGCTCCAAAATCCATTTTATCATTACCCAATTCATTTTCCTGGGCCTTCTTCTTTACTTGGTAATTGAATCTGATTCTATTAAACACACCCCTTGTTAGGAATGAGTTTTTTTACACCCGCGCATTGCGGTGGGGTGTAAATAGCACACATATTTGATATGTAATACATATTATCATACATTCGGATTTGCATCAAAGTAAGATAAGGATAATCTTGTAGTATCATTCAGATAGCAGGAAGCATGTCATTTCATCTCCAACTTTTCAAAACAATAGACGAATTAAATTAGTACTATATTACTCTCTCCGTCCCAAAATAACGTCTGATAAAATGTATATTGAGGATAAAATGATAAAGCTATTACTCCGTACTACTTTTGGAAGTGGACACTTTTTTGAGACAAACTAAAATAGAAATGTACATACTTATTTTGAAACGGAAGTACAGAGTATAAAAATGAATTAATTATTAATTAATATATTTATATATATTTAGTTATATATATATATATATATATATATATAAAAGAAAAGCAAATTAAAATTAGTTAGAGTTCTTCATATGCGTACCCATCCCATGCCCCTTTGTTCCTTATTTCAAGTTACCACACTTCTATTCCTATAGTACCAACACCCATCATCTAACTCATCCCCTATCATTTCGTGAACATAAAAACTACTATATTTATTTGTTGTTTAAATTTTGACTCCTAATTTCCTTTTGACATTATTATAAAATGCACACATTTAATACATTAAAAGTTGGCTCTAAACAGAAGTATTAACACAATCCACTGTCACCATTTATACATAATGAAAATCCTATTTATCCTATATATAAGTATAACTCCCAAACCTTAATTTTTGAGATCATAAAATACAGTTTAATGGCCAATTTCTACACATCTGATCTTGTATATATAAACCTATCAGTAAATTAATAATAAATGGGTGCTCATAACTAATCACAAATATTTAGTAGTTCAAAGGAAAAAAGTAAAACACTAAAGCAAAAACAAAAAGGTTGATATCGATCAATGTTTTTATACGGGTTACAAATACGAACCACAATTTAATAGTAATAGTAATATGAATAGACACATATGTAAAAATCGGTTCACTAAAAGTTACAAACACCATGATTTTGATATAATCCATAAGAAAAAGGTCTATCTTATCAATCAAAACCTCAACATCTTCTCCGATTGATGTTTAACCATCTTTCAAATCTTCACCGACTTTTTCATGTCTCGTCACGCATCTTCAGACGATCTTCAAGTTTCACCTACAATCAAAAAACACACACCACACAAACTTGAAAGTATTGTCAGATGCTAGAAGGTGACAATGAATTGATATAATCATTATCGTTTTTAATTTAAACATGAGGAAGACATGAATATTAACTGGGAAGATATGGTTTAGCTTATGAAGAGATACTTGTATTTACAAATACTTTAAACTTTCAATTTTTAAGTGATTGCATCATCATCATAATCCTTCAAAAACCCACCGTCAAATTTGGAAGTGTTTGCTGAAACAAAATTAGTGCATTGAGATCATTACTCAATATTAGCAAGATAAAAAAATTAACCTCCAGAATTATGCAGATCAAAAACCAAAAATAAAATGGAAGAGGTTGAAACCTACAACATTAGTGGCAGCTGGCAAGATTCGCATGAGATTATTACTCAATATTAGCAAGATAAAACATAGTGCGTAACCTTTGCTTTGCTAACACCTAGAGGAAAAAAAAGGTTTTTTCTCAAGCTAATAAACTAAATAACATGTTTTTCTTATCAAAGGAATGGATTATCTTCTTCTTCGTCTTTCTTTTATTCAAAATCTAATTCATCACACTAAAAAATATATACATAGGAAGTAAGATATATAATTACGAATATGTAAAGCTTTGATCACACAAAGATAGAAAAAAAGCTTAGAAGGGAGTGATGAATGACTTGACATGCTACATACAAACACTGTAAATTGGTGGAGAAAGAATGGGTGTCTTATTCTATAAGGCAAATATATATTCACATAGTACATTATGATATAGATATTTATTAGCTGAAAAGGTTGCCATCAACTAAAATATGCAAGTCCCAAGCTTCGAACCATTCACCTATTCTACACAGCCAAAACATCTTAACCATGTAAGTGAAATAGTTGTTGATGAACAGGTTATGAATAGTCTATAATCACCTTTTGGTGATTGTAGTAGACTAAATGACACCTTTATTCTGATATTGTTGTTTGCTTTGTCCCCCAATCTGCTGTTGTGCACATGACTACATTACTCTAGCTTGACCCATAACATTGTTTATCCTATTCATCCTATTGACAATAGTATATCCTTCATCCACTTCATTCCCCGGAACCTTATATGCCCCATTCTCATTCCCCATATTGGTCTCCTTCAATATTTTTGCTGTTTTTTCTTCTTCTGTAATAGGCCTGCTACCACACTTCTCAAAAGAATGACCAAAAACCTTGCAATGACCACATAATGGAGGTTTCAATTATTAACCTACTTCCAATTTAATAACTCCGCCAGGATCATTATCATTAGAAGGATATTTGTATTACATACTTCATGACTATCTGAACACAATATATCGAAGTTTGTATTATAGTAAAACCATCTATGATAGCTAAACAACCCATTCACTTTATAATTCAATCCCAACCCTGATTAATTCACGGTGTACTATACGATAAGTTAGGCAGTATTTTCACAGCTTCAAAATTAGACCATGTTTATTATGGAAAACATAGATAGGTATTTACAATTTGATCAATGGTTCATGACTCCTTTGTCTTAAAGGTTTTAACCACATTTATTGAAGCAAGGGTGATAGTTTAGTTTAAAATCATAAATGTATAGTTAAATAGTACACCGAGTTTTTAATCGTATATTTAAATTAACGTCACCACTACTATATAAATCATGGCAAACATACAAGCAACTACTCACAATGCATAGCAATAAAAATTTCTAACATTAATAAATCATACACATTAAACAAGAACAATATGACAAATTAATAATAGAAATGATAGAAGATACCGATACTAATTGAAAGCAGAATAACACTTGTATTTCTTCATAGAATATCCAAGCATTACATAAGCTAGCATCTACTAATTAACTACATAATTAATATAAGAGAAAAGGAAAGGTTTCCCTCCCTAATCATCTCACTAGTCCAAGGGTTTAAAACCCTAGCAAGAAACTAGAGAGAAAGACTAGAGAGAAAACCTGGAGAGAGAAACTACTAAGGAAAACCTAGAGAGCGAGAATTCTAAGGAGAGGGAGAGAAGTTGTGAATAAGATGGATGTATGAAATGGGAGGATGGAGTCCTCTATTTATAGGGGAAGGGGTGTAGGCTTGGTACAAGTGATAAAGCACAAGAAACAAGCATCAAAGCTCAATCGAGGGTAATTTGCATAGGGAGGTCAATTAGCACCAAGGGCCAATTCTGAAGGCCAATTTTCACCATAAACAGCACCTAGGTGCCATATACGGCCCTTAGGGTTCCATATACGGCCCCTGGGATGGTTGGTCTTTAGCTCCCACTTGCTTGATTCGTTGCTTGGTTCGCCCATATCTTCTTCGTTTTAAGTCCGTTTTTCTTGATTCTTGCGCCTTGGATTTGTTTTTCCGTTAAGCTTCAAATGACACTAAGTTTTCCAAAATTGGAGTTGTAAAACTTTTGTGTGTTCCAGATGATCAAGAAAAGAATATTTAAGGTGACTGTATTTGCCTCCTTTTACGTGTTATTTGAACGTTTTTATCAATGTTCATTGCAACGTCTAAATTTAGACCACCTTAGTGATTTTTAGTGAAAAATGATTGTTCTGAAATATTTTTACTTAATAATAGCTTAAAAAGTGTAGAAATATGTACGTAAAAATATGATTTTTTATGTTACATCATAGGTCTGTTTATAGTTGAAGCCATGGAGTTGAGGTACAAGCAACAATGCACAAGAAACAAGCCACAGAGCGCAATAAGGGGGTCACAAGCACTAAACAATGAGCAATTGGGGCTCAAGGGCCAATTGGCCATTCAAATCAGGCTGTATATGGCCCCTATATACCGTATACGGTGTAACATCCTCTCTACTGGTCTGGTAATTCTTTAAATTTAAATTGAGTATTTAATTGTTTTAGGAATTACTTGATATTAATTGTTTTACTGTGAAGCTTATATAAATAAGTCAAAGGACTTATTGTGGATAGTGAACTATTAGTTATTTTAAATTATTCTAGTTGACGGTAAAATAAAAATAATATTTCTCGCGAATGGTTTTTAGGTTCCAGACAATAGGTTAAGAAAGAGAATAAAAATTAAGGATATTGGAGTCAGTTTTGGGAAGAGACAGACCTAAACTATGACACCCGACAAATTAGGGCTAGTTAGTAGTTCCTAATCATCTGCTAATACCTGTAATTAGTGCTAGATTAGGCTAATTGTATGTATCAATATATATATTGGAATATATATACACGTACGCGATTACGTTCAATCATGCATTTTCATATCGGGCGGATCCCGATACACTAATACGGACGTTGGTGAACTCAATTTATTATATAATATGAAATTATTTGATAAACATACTTATTTCCAAATATTATTGCGATAATATTTCATAAGCATTTCGTATCGTATATAATGCTCAGAAACGGCCAAATACGCGCAAAACGCACCCGACAATCAAATAAACGTCAAAATATATTTTATAAATTAAAATATATCATTTCGGATGGTAAGTATTTATTTGAAGTATCGTATTTCAAACCGATAACAAAAACATTTGATTTAAACGTCACATGATTTATTAATCGTAACACGACTCCGTGAACCACTACCGACACATCACAACAACATTTTTATAAATGTTTCTAAGTAATAGTAACTATTACTTCAAGTTAAAAATATCGAGATTTAAACCGTTAGATAAACACAAGGGTCAAACGTTTAACGCCTAATTACACGTTCACACGACCGGGGAAACGAACACCGCACGGAGCGCAAATTGAGGAAACAAAATTTAACAAGCCCACACCCATCTAGTGAGCCCCAACCACGAAAATCAGCAACCAAAGGGCATGGCAAGCAATGCCATGCCATTTGACTTCAACCCCATCTTTCAACCACCTTCATTTTACTTTACCAACACTCCACTCATCCCTCCATTCTCTCCCATTCCCTCTCTGGCCGAATTCAGGCTGTCATCAGCCACCACCACACCACCTAGACACCACCACAAGTCCACCCTATCACCACCATAGTGCCATCGCGAACCGCCACACCAAAAATCAAGAAAACGCAAGAAAACGAGCTTTCAACTTCATTTCTTTCACTCTTCATCGTTTCATTGTAAGAACTCTTAATATTCTACTAGTTTTACTTTAAATATACTTATATACATGTCTATTTGCTCATTTAACAAGGTTATGTCCAAAGTATAAGCTAAAACTCATTTTTCTTGAACTTTTGTTCACACTGCTTTCTGTCCAGAAAGTTGGTCAACTTCCACGATTTTTATAAAATTCATATCTTAACTAAATCGAATGTTTCTTAAGCCTAAAATGTATCCTGTGATTTTAGCTTTCCAAAGAAACCAATTTTGTAACATATCAAGTTATTTTACTATTTTAAAATAATATTTCTGTTAAGGTGCGCGTTATTGTTCCGGCGGACAGAAATATCTACCTCCTTCTCGAGACCATATCTTGAATTCTAAACCACTAAAACATATGAGACCACTGCCAACACCTCACATAAATTGTTAAATTTAAAAAGTTCTTCTTTAGCCTTTTCCAAAAATACACGGTGTTTAGTGTAGAAGCTAATCTTTGGACTTTAGCTGTTCTTGGACCAAAACCGACACCCTTCATGATTATTTTTGTTAAAAATAGTAAATGAATATATAAAAACACCATAAAGTGCAGTTATATACTAGAAATATAGGAGAACATGTATGATTTTTAGTTAGGCTTAATTCGGTTTAAAAGTTGATTTAATCGAGAGACTTGTTGAGTTAATATCTAGAAAACCAAAGTGTAGGGACTGTTCTTGCCATTTCACAAAAATCCAACAATCCCTATTATCGGATTAATTAGTCCGTCGATCCTCATTATTATCGCATGAAATCTTAAATCCGTGAATACCATTGTCTCATAAACAAAAACCCGTGAATATCATTCACGCATGAACGAAATCCGTGAATATCATTCACGCATAAACAAAATCCGTGAATATCATTCACGCATAAACAAAAACCCTTGAATATCATTAACGTATAAACAAAGTCCGTGAATTACTAATCTCGCATGAACAGTGCCCGTGAATTCCCATTCTCGCATGAACAGGGTCCGAGAATCCTATTGACGAAGTACCCTATTGTCGGATAAATTGTGGCCTTTGACTTTCTTTGACTCACGGACCAAATGTATTATCGGACTCACTTTTGGAAGAATTCACTTTTGTAATTCTAAGTTTCGAGACTCTACACCCTCGGACCATAAAATTGTCACACATATATATATATATATACATATACCTTAGTGAATCCTAAAGCTTAAACGCCGAGAACAATAATATTACAAGAGTATTATAAACCAACTTGACATAAGACAACTAAAATGATATTTGCGAAACATTATTATAAACCATCACCAACGGGCTGTACATATTTTCAAAACTCAAACTAATCAATCAAACAACCAAATTATTTGGACATTACTAGTTGGATGAACAACTAGCATGGACGGTCTTTTGAGACGTCTACATATACTTATAACCTTGCGCATTTTGAACGCCCGACAGGTTACCATCTTCGGACAACATTATCTTGTGCAACATCATACTTGCATGATAGCAACACACCAGACTCAGGTGAGTCTCATAGCCCCTCATTTTACTATTTTTTTTAAACCCAGGGGTGGGAATACATACTCGTTTTGTTTTACATGTGGACATGAGTACTAAACCTCGATATATACTGCATGAGTTGTTTTGCTAATCAATTAAAGACCTCCACTACATAGTTTGTTTATATGGATTTAGCGCGATTGTTAGTGTATGGTACCATATGGGATTGACATTCCCCGTCCGGGTTAGCACGCACTAACTGGTCAAACGGACGCATTAGCATTTGTTCATACGAGTGTAGATTAGGCACTCGCAGGGAGGCACCCTCGCTCAGGCACTTGGTTGTGATCCTGACACCTCAGTTAAGCTCAAACTATGGGCTCATGGCAGTGATATACATCTATTTTATTTGCTTGATTGCAAATCATTATATTAAATCTCATGGTTCACACATCATGTTTATCTATACAAACCTGTGAGCTCACCAGCTTTTAGCTGACTTTTTAGTATGTATTCTCAGGTACTCAGCAGTAGTAGATCTGCTCAGGATTATTAGCTCGAGTCGCATACAGACACCAGGAGATTCCCCTGCATTTCTACATTTTGTAAAACTAGATATGCCTTAGAATCTCTAAACATTAATTACGAGCTTTTGTATACATTATTACATTGTAAACTTTTATTATATCAATGTAAGCAGTAAACGACGCATATAGAGTCGTTCACTTTATCTTATGTGCTTGTGATATTTGATTAGTCGCGCCTCGACCCGATTCGCTTCCGCACAGTAAATTTAGGGGTGCGACAGATTGGTATCAGAGCCTAAGGTTATAGTGAACTAGGTTGCATTTAGTGGGCCTAGACTATGACCGTTAGGCAGTATTCCTTATTAAGTATGATTAGGTTCAGTGACTACATGATATTGGTTTAATTTAACATAGCCTGATCAACTATGTACAATTAAAAGAATATGATGTGAGATCTGAAAGGAATCATGACTGAATAGGATACACTAGTTGAAACCGGACCTATACATGTGTGTGCTAGAAACATTAGGCTATATGATATGTACATATATATAGGCCTCACAATATTTACTGAACGCTCTTGCCACAGACATGGCAGACATCCCTCCTCTAGCACCGACAGACGCGAACAACGAAACTCAAACCTACCCAACTGTAGAGGAGTTAACTGCTTTACCCCAAACTTCAACTGAACCTCTCTATTATTTCACTGGGGAGGCAAGAGTCACACGACATCAACGAAGGGGTAACAGTTCAGCTCGAGTTAGCCCTTACCGCACTGGTAACACCACAATCAAGGCAGACTATCCAAATTACCCTCGTAAGTGGGATTGGCTACCCACAACTCTGAACACCTGGAGGTCTGAGGAAGCCATACAGATTCCTGCTGACCCCATGGACATCTCACCGTATACCCAAGAACCCATCCACCATATCGTTCCAGTGCTTGCTGCTCGACTACACCGCCACGAGGCAAGGCTTGAAAGCTTGGAACGAAAACAATACATAGTACAAACACATGGGTTACGCACATCACACGACCGTATTGCTGGACTCTATCTGGAACAAGAAAACATGACACGGAATGTGGATATGATCCACCAACAAGTGATCGATGACAGAAGCGCAGTTGATCTCCTGCAGGCGAGAATGGAAGAATGTAAGCTACGCTCACTGGAAGCCGAACAATATGCTCGCATGTTGGAGCAACACCTAACTATCGCTGAAGATACCGCTCGACAAACCAGTCGACTGGCTGAAGCCATGGAACGTCTTGTCACCCTGATGTCACTAGTGACTATACGACAAGATTAGTACAGTACCTGTTATGTAATCACTTATCTAAGCCTTTTAAGTCAGTGTAATTCAACCGGATGTAACCATTCCCGGTACCTTTTGTAAACTCTAAAGTTTGTAATCTTTTGAACTCGTACCTTGTATGGTACCTAATTTTACTATCTAATGAAATATGATTATCACATTGTGATGTTGTATATTAATCTCCTATATATATACATATGTGATAAATCATAACCTGTGAACAACATCTTACATATTTTTCCTCTGTATTTATTCAAGCATTATGCCGGCAAGACGAACTTACAGTCAAGCGGAAATCACTTAACTCATTGCTCAGGGTGTAGCTCAAGCCCTTGCTGCCCAACAACCACGCTCTGGCAGCGAGGACACGACCAATAACACCCCTCCATCTAAACCTTGCTCATACAAAGACTTCCTCAACTGCAAGCCTTTGAACTTCAAGGGCACGGAAAGAGCTATCGGTCTATTATGATGGATCGGGAAAATGGAATCAGTCTTCCGGATCTGTAACTGCCCAGAAGACTGCAAGGTCAAGTATTCCACCTGCACCTTCATGGATGGTGCTCTGACCTGGTGGAATACTCATGCTCAAACTGTAGGCATTGATATCGCCTACCAAACTCCCTGGGAAGAATTGAAAAGAATGTTAAAGGATGAGTACTGTCCAAGAGAAGAGTTGCAACAACTCGAGGTCGAGTTTTGGAATCTCAAAGTTCATGGCAATGACATTGCCAGTTACACAACCCGTTTTCACCAACTTGCACTGTTGTGTCCATCAACGGTCGATCCTTAGTACAAGAGGATCGAACGTTACATCTGGGGACTTCCCCCACACATTCAGGGAATGGTCACTGCTTCCAGCTCTCCTACCATTCAAGGTGCTGTCCGTATGGCACAAAATCTTATGGCTCAGGTGATTCGCCAAGAAACACCTACTTCCACAAACACCGGTAATAACTCTGGGGATCACAAGAGAAAGTGGTCCGGAAACTCCAACGAAAATCAACAGTCATCAAAGAAGCCTGAAACTGTCAAGGCTTACACATCTGGTTCTGAACCCAGGAAAGGCTACACTGGAACCAAGCCTTTCTGCTCTAAGTGCCGCCGCCATCATGATGCTCCCTGCGGTACTCCATGTAACAAGTGTCAAAGGTATGGGCATCTAGCCAAAGATTGTAGGTCTACTAGTACCAATACCAACAACAACCCCAACGCCATCTCCAGCCAACCAAAAGCCTGTTTTGAGTGTGGCAACACTGGGCACTTCAGAAATGACTGCCCAAAGCTGAAGAACAAGGGAAACAACAACAACCCGAGAGGTAGAGCCTTTGTCCTTAATTCAGGGGAAGCCCGTCAAGACCCGAATGTGGTCTCGGGTACGTTCCTCATCAACAACTTACATGCTTCTATTCTGTTTGATACTTGTGCTGATAGGAGCTTTATATCTGATGAATTTAGTTCCTTACTTGACATCACCCCTATTGCCTTAGAAGCTAAGTATATGGTAGAAATAGCTAATGGCAAACTGATTGAAACAAATAGTGTGATACCCAATTGCACTTTAAAACTAGCCAACGAACTCTTCAACATTGATCTCATACCGGTCGAGATTGGTAGTTTCGACATCATCGTCGGTATTGATTGGTTATCCAAACACCGAGCAGAGATCATCTGTTTTGATAAAATTGTTCGTACTCCTCTCGTAACCGGTGGTACTTTAATCATACAAGGGGAGACCAGCTGTATTCATGGACCTTATGAACCGAGTGTGCAAACCATATCTTGATAAGTTTGTCATTGTATTCATTGATGACATTTAATCTACTCATGCAACGAGCAAGAACACGCGCAACATCTGAAAACCATTCTAGAGCTACTCAAGCACGAGGAGTTATACGCTAAATTCTCCAAGTGTGAGTTCTGGATGCAAACTGTTCAATTCCTTGGGCATGTGATTGACAATCAAGGGATTCATGTTGATCCATCTAAAATCGAGGCTATCAAAAATTGGCAATCGCCAACAACTCCAACCGAAGTACGGCAGTTTTTGGGACTGGCTAGGTACTATCGGCGATTTATTGAAAACTTCTCGAAAATAGCCCAACCACTCACGACACTGACTCAGAAGGAGAAGAAGTTCGACTGGACTGATAAACAAGAGTCAGCATTTCAACTACTGAAACAAAAGCTTTGCAGTGCACCCATCTTATCACTACCCGAAGGCAGCGATGACTTCGTGGTATACTGCGATGACTTCGTGGTATACTGCGATGCTTCACACCAAGGTCTTGGTTGCGTGTTAATGCAACGAGACAAGGTCATTGCCTACACCTCCCGACAACTCAAGGTTCACGAAAAGAATTACACCACTCATGATCTCGAATTGGGAGCCGTAGTGTTTGCACTCAAAATCTGGAGACACTATCTGTACGGCACTAAATGTACAATCTTTACCGATCATAAAAGTCTTCAGCATATCTTTGACCAAAAGGATCTCAACATGAGGCAACGTCGATGGGTCGAGTTGCTTACCTATTATGATTGCGAGATCCGTTATCATCCAGGCAAGGCAAACGTTGTTGCCGATTCCCTCAGTCGAAAAGAACGTGTAAAACCCCTTCGAGTCCGAGCCCTCAGCATGACAATCTATAATGATCTTATCATTCAAATCATTACCGCTCAACTTGAAGCACTCAAATCTGAGAACATTAAAAACAAGTCCTTGCGTGGCATGGACCAACAATTTGAAACCAAATCCAACGGAGCCAAATACTTCTCAAACCGAATATGGTTACCTAATTTTGGGAACCTACGAGACTTGGTGATGGATGAAGCTCACAAGTCCAAATACTCCATACATCCTGGATCTGACAAGATGTATCATGGCATCAAGGAGTTGTATTGGTGGCCAAACATGAAAGCTAACATCGCCACATATGTCGGCAAGTGCCTCACATGCTCTAAAGTCAAAGCCGAGTATCAGAAACCCTCCGGATTACTCCAACAACCGGAAATCCCTCAATGGAAATGGGAGTAGATCTCCATGGACTTTATCATGAAACTTCCAAAGACATCGAGCGGTTGCGATACCATTTGGGTGATCGTCGATCGTCTCACCAAATCTGCTCATTTCCTAGCCATCAAAGAAACTGACATAATGGAACGCCTCACGCGAATTTACCTTAAGGAAATTGTATCCAGACACGGCATTCCCATTTCGATTATCTCTGACAGGGATAGTCATTTCACATCTCACTTTTGGCAGTCACTTCAGAAATCTTTGGGTACTCGTATAGATATGAGTACTGCATATCATCCTCAAACTGACGGCCAGAGTGAACGAACCATTCAAACACTGGAAGATATGCTACGGGCTTGCGTAGTTGACTTCGGTGCAAATTGGGAACATCATTTACCCTTATGCGAGTTTTCGTATAACAACAGCTACCATACCAGTATTGGAGTTGCACCTTTCGAGGCACTGTACGGTCGTAAGGGCCGATCACCTGTCTGTTGGACCGAAGTGGGAGACAGCTAACTCACTGGTCCTGAAATCATACACGAAACCACAGAGAAAATAATTGGAATCCAAAACAGACTCAAAGCCGCGCGTGACCGTCAGAAAAGTTATGCTGACGTGAGACGCAAACATCTCGAGTTCCAAGTTGGGGATCGAGTACTCTTGAAAGTATCAGCTTGGAAAGGTGTCATTCGCTTCAGCAAACGCGGGAATTTGAATCCCAGATACATCGGACCATTCGAAATCCTTGAGAGGGTTGGTCCAGTAGCATATCGATTGCAGCTGCCACCCGAACTCAGCAGCGTGCATCCCACATTTCACATTTCTAATCTTAAGAAATGCCTGTCTGATGAGACACTCATTATTCCGCTCGACAAAATCCACATCGATGATAAACTCCATTTTGTCGAGACACTAGCAGAAATCATGGACCGTGAGGTCAAACAGTTGAAACAAAGTCGTATTCCCATCGTCAAAGTCCAATGGAATTCGCGGCGTGGTCCGGAATTCACTTGGGAATGGGAAGACCAAATGTGACTCAAGTACCCACAATTATTCACAGAATCCACACCATCTACGACTTCGAGGTAAATTTCGGGATGAAATTCTCTTAACAAGGGGAGAATGTGACACCCGACAAATTAGGGCTAGTTATTAGTTCCTAATCATCTGCTAATACCTGTAATTAGTGCTAGATTAGGCTAATTGTATGTATCAATATATATATTGGAATATATATACACGTACGCGATTATGTTCAATCGTGCCTTTTCATATCGGGCGGATCCCGATACATTAATACGGACGTTGGTGAACTCAATTTATTAAATAATATGAAATTATTTGATAAACATACTTATTTCCAAATATTATTGCGATAATATTTCATAAGCATTTCGTATCGTATATAATGCTCAGAAACGGCCAAAAATGCGCAAAACGCGCCCGACAATTAAATAAACGTCAAAATATATTTTATAAATTAAAATATATCATTTCGGATGGTAAGTATTTATTTGAAGTATCGTATTTTAAACCGATAACAAAAACGTTTGATTTAAACGTCACACGATTTATTAATCGTAACACGACTCCGCGAACCACTACCGACACATCACAACAACATTTTTATAAATGTTTCTAAGTAATAGTAAGTATTACTTCAAGTTAAAAATATCGAGATTTAAACCGTTAGATAAACACAAGTGTCAAACGTTTAACGCCTAATTACACGTTCACACGACCGGGGAAACGAACACCGCACGGAGCGCAAATTGTGGAAACAAAATTTAACAAGCCCACACCCATCTAGTGGGCCCCAACCACGAAAATCAGCAAACAAAGGGCATGGCAAGCCATGCCATGCCATTTGACTTCAACCCCATCTTTCAACCAACTTCATTTTACTTCACCAACACTCCACTCATCCCTCCATTCTCTCCCATTACCTATCTGGCCGAATTCAGGCTGTCACCAGCCACCACCACACCACCTAGACACCACCACAAGTCCACCCTATCACCACCATAGTGCCATCGCGAACCGCCACACCAAAAATCAAGAAAACGCAAGAAAACGAGCTTTCAACTTCATTTCTTTCACTCTTCATCGTTTCATTGTAAGAACTCTTAATATTCTACTAGTTTTACTTTAAATATACTTATATACATGTCTAGTTGCTCATTTAACAAGGTTATGTCCAAAGTATAAGCTAAAACTCATTTTTCTTGAACTTTTGTTCACACTGCTTTCTGTCCAGAAAGTTGGTCAACTTCCACGATTTTTATAAAATTCATATCTTAACTAAATTGAATGTTTCTTAAGCCTAAGATGTATCTTGTGATGTTAGCTTTCCAAAAACACCAATTTTGTAACATATCAAGTTAGTTTACTATTTTAAAATAATATTTCTGTTAAGGTGCGCGTTATTGTTCCGGCGGACAGAAATATCTACCTCCTTCTCGAGACCATATCTTGAATTCTAGACCACATAAAACATATGAGACCGGTGCCAAAACCTCACATAAATTGTTAACTTTAAAAAGTTCTTCTTTAGCCTTTTCCAGAAATACACGGTTTTTTGGACTGTAGCTGTTCTTGGACCAAAACCGACACCCTTCATGATTATTTTTGTTAAAAATAGTAAATGAATATATAAAAATACCATAAAGTGCAGTTTTACACTAGACAAATAGGAGAACATGTATGATTTTTAGTAAGGCTTAATTCGGTTTAGAAGTTGATTTAATCGAGAGACTTGTCGAGTTAATATCTAGAAAACCAAAGTGTAGGGACTGTTCTTGCCATTTCACAAAAATCCGACAATCCCTATTGTCGGATTAATTAGTCCGTCGATCCTCATTATTATCGCATGAAATCTTAAATCCGTGAATACCATTATCTCATAAACAAAAACCCGTGAATATCATTCACGCATGAACGAAATCCGTGAATATCATTCACGCATAAACAAAATCCCGTGAATATCATTAACGCATAAACAAAGTCCGTGAATTACTAATCTCGCATGAACAGTGCCCGTGAATTCCCATTCTCGCATGAACAGGGTCCGAGAATCCTATTGACGCAGTACCCTATTGTCGGATAAATTGTGGCCTTTGACTTTCTTTGACTCACCGACCAAATGTATTATCGGACTCACTTTTGGAAGAATTCACTTTTGTAATTCTAAGTTTTGAGACTCTACACCCTCGGACCATAATATTGTCACACATATATATATGTATATACATATACCTTAGTGAATCCTAAAGCTTAAACGCCGAAAACAATAATATTACAAGAGTATTATAAACCAACTTGACATAAGACAACTAAAATGATATTTGCGAAACATTATTATAAACCATCACCAACGGGCCGTACATATTTTCAAAACTCAAACTAATCAATCAAACAACCAAATTATTTGGACATTACTAGTTGGATGAACAATTATCATGGACGGTCTTTTGAGACGTCTACATATACTTATAACCTTGCGCGTTTTGAACGCCCGGCAGGTTACCGTCTTCGGACAACATTACCTTGTGCAACATCATACTTGCTTGATAGAAACACACCAAACTCAGGTGAGTCTCATAGCCCCTCATTTTACTGTTTTTTTTAAACCCAGGGGTGGGAATACATACTCGTTTTGTTTTACATGTGGACATGAGTACTAAACCTCGATATATACTGCATGAGTTGTTTTGCTAATCATTTAAAGCCCTCCACTACATAGTTTGTTTATATGGATTTAGCGCGATTGTTAGTGTATGGTACCATATGGGATTGACAATTCCCGTCCGGGTTAGCACGCACTAACTGGTCAAACGGACTCATTAGCATTTGTTCATACGAGTGTAGATTAGGCACTCGCAGGGAGGCACCCTCGCTCAGGCACTTGGTTGTGATCCTGACACCTTAGTTAAGCTCAAACTATGGGCTCATGGCAGTGATATACATCAATTTTATTTGCTTGATTGCAAATCATTATTTTAAATCTCATGGTTCACACATATTGTTTATCTATACAAACCTGTGAGCTCACCAGCTTTTAGTTGACTTTTTAGTATGTATTCTCAGGTACTCAGCAGTAGTAGATCTGCTCAGGATTATTAGCTCGAGTCGCATACAGACACCAGGAGATTCCCATGCATTTCTACATTTTGTAAAACTAGATATGCCTTAAAATCTCTGAACATTAATTACGAGCTTTTGTAAACATTATTACATTGTAAACTTGTATTATATCAATGTAAGCAGTAAACGACGCATATAGAGTCGTTCACTTTATCTTATGTGCTTGTGATATTTGATTAGTCGTGCCCCGACCCGATTCGCTTCCGCACAGTAAATTTGGGGGTGCGACATAAACTGTGACAATCCTCAAATTAGGGTACTAATTTTTACTTAATTACATGCATTACCTAAAGTAATTCTCTGATTAGTGAATTCAAAACTATCCTTGTGTGATAAGTTTAACAGAACTTATTATGTGATACGTGTCCTAGTAGTTAAATAGTAGTTATTATTATATAATTACTGTACTAAATGAACGTATCAGACTCGACAAACTAAATACAATAAAGTTGGTGATGCAAAATTATTAACAATTCGAAAATTATTAATTACGATTATTACTATTATGTTATATTATTGAAGTAATGTGATATATTATATGTTTTATATTAAACGTATCGACCGCAGTACAAAAGTCCAAAAAGAAATTCGAAATACTTTTGAACAAATTTTATTGGAAACTGTTATAGAAAATAGTTGGAACTAAAGTTGTTCGGGAACCTTTAGACGACTATTTTGAACGCTTTATACACGAACAGAAACAATTATAAATTGTACCTAAAGGTCAAAAATAATAAAAGTAATATTTTTCCCATTCCTGTTTTAGTATTTGGAACATTACCTCAAAATATAATTTCCAAATTCAACTGAAATCTGGCACACAATTTCACCGTACAGTACTTCAACTGTGAATAATTTTATTAATCATTTTAATAAAGTACTTCATTTTTGTATCTATCAATTATAATGTTTAAAATAAAATTTAAACAAACGAATAATTGAGTGGGATACGGGGTACAAATAATTGGACCCATACACAGAATTAACGGGTTAAAAACCCAAACCAATACCTAAATTTAAAATATCTGGAGACAGTAAGTACTACCTCCATACTTCTCCTTTGAAATTTACAAACTAAAACCTTTTCAAAAACATTCCCTCTTGATCACCAATAATGCATTCTACCTATATTTTCATCTGTGTTTGTGTGTGTGCGTCTGGGAGCAGGAGCAAGAAGCAGGGAGCATAACCACAAAACCCTTTCCATTTTCTTCAAAATCTTCAAACATCAAACCTTCAAACTAACAACAAAATAATCACATAATGTAACAACCCCAAATTTACTGTTTAGCAGAAGCAAGCTTTGGGGTGCTACTAATCAATAATCAAAACACACAGGGCATATAATGAACGACTCTATATGCGTCGTTTTACAAATACATTGATAATATAAGTTTTACAATGTATATATGTTTACAAAAGCCCAATTGTTACAATGTTTAGAGATTAATCGGCATAACTTAGTTACAAAATGTAGTAATGCAAAATAATCTCCTGACGTGTATGCTGACTCGAGCTATGGGCATCCTGAATGAACAGGTCCTACTGTTGTTGGGTACCTGAGAACACATGCTAAAAGGTCAGCTAACGCTGGTGAGCTCACAGGTTTGCATAATAAATATGTAAGTGTGAACCACAAGATTCAATGGTAATCGTTTGAAATGAATCAAATGATGTATATGTCTGCCATGAGGTCATAGTCAGCGCTTAACGTGGGTGTCAGGATCACAATAAAGTGCCTGATCGTGGGTGCCTCCGGGCGAGTGTCTAATTCACACTCGTATGAACAAAAGTTAATGTGTCCGTTTAACCAGTCAGTGCTTGCTGACCCGGACGAGGATGGCCAGTCCTATATGGTACCATACACTAACATTCGCGCGACATAAAGTTTTACCAGAACAATGATCGTAGAGGACTTAAAAGTGATTAGAAAATAGCTCATGCAGAATATAGCGAGTTTTGTACTCGTGTTCACATGTAAAATAGTTAGAGCATGTATTCCCACCCCGGGAGTAAAACAGTAAAAAGTCGGGGCTATGAGACTCACATGAGCCTGATGAGTTGCAATTAAGCAAATGTGGTGAAGTAAAATGGGGTGTCCAAAGACTGTAACCTGCGGGGCGTTTATAAAGCGCAAGGTTGAATAAGATAAGTAGCTATCTTAAAAGATAACCTATGCTAGTTGTTCATCCAACTAGTAATGTCCAATGATTTGATTTCATTGGTAAGTTCGAGTTTTGAAAACGTGTACAACCCGTTGGTGATTATTTGCAATAATATTATTATTATGTCAAAATATTATACTTAAAAAGTATTTACAACTTTAGGTGACGGGGGTCCGGGGGCAGCGCCCCTGGTTAGCGGGGTCCCAGGGGTGGCAACCCCTGGCGGGGTCCAAGGGGCTGGCCCCTGGCTGGGGTCGAGATGAATTTGTAATAATATTGTTATAGAGAAAAACACATCTAAGATTTGAATTTGGGTAAAATCAAGTGATAAAATTTTAGGTCTCGACACTTAGTAAAAATCTGAGTTCTGTTTCATGCGACACTTATAGCAACACTTAGGGTCTTAGGCGTCACTTAGGAAGTGACGCATGAAATAGCAGAGTCTGGGTAAGGGCGTCACTTATGGAAGTGACGCATAGTGAGGCGTCACTTAGTGGCTTGGGCGACACTTAGGAAGTATCGCATAAAATTGGAAATTCTGAGTTTAGGGCGTCACTTAGGTAAGTGACGCATAAGGTGGCGGCACTCCATTAGTGTCGGGTATAAGTGTCGGATAAGGCTTCTAGGCGTCACTAAACAAGTGACGGAGGTAAGTGTCGGGAAAAAGGGGTTTTATGTGACACTTATGCAAGTGACGCAAGATTAGGGCTTTTAGCGACACTCAATGCGTCACTTAAGTGACGCACGAAGTGACGCTATATTGCACCTTCGTTGCGACACTTAAGGCCGTTAACGAATTTTTGAGCCAAAAATGAGTTTTCGGGTTTCCGTTTGGTCTGATTCTTTTACCGAACCCTTATAGGGACATTCTAAGCTTAAAGGAACAACTAGAACCTAAAAATACTCGAAATTGAAAGGTTTCAGGTTTTGTCAGAAACTTACAAATCGTCGCGCGGAGAATTTGGAAAGGTGGAAGTGTAGATCGTAGCGAGATGGTTCTTTTTCTCGAAACGGTTGGTGAAGATCGAATTCGTTTGGTGGTGTTTTTAGTGAGATTAAGTGGTGGTAGTGGTGTGGTTTAGTTTAGAGAGAAAAGAAAGAAGTAAAAAGGTGAAAGTGAGAAAGAAGAAAGGAAAAGGGAAGAAAAGGAGGGGGAAGAGAGGGGGGGGGGGGGGGGCTGGTGGGGTCCACCGAGTGTGGGCTTCACCAGTTTTTCATTCTCCCGTGTACATGTTCCGTGCAGCGTTCATTTTTCGATCGTTTTGCGTTAAATAATTATTTTACACGTTTAGTTTTAAGTTTTAAAATACAATTATTTATTTAATATTGTGTTGAAGTATTTTAACAATTACTTAATAAACTTAAATGGTTTTGTTTGCTTGTGTGTTAAATGTTTAAGTCATGTAGACGTTTATTATACGATATGAAATGTAATTGAAATATTATCAAAATAATATTTTGGGTATGATATCGTTATTATATAATTTTTATATTGTTTACTAAAATTGTCCACCAACGTCCGTATTTACTTGAACCGAATTACATTCGATTTGAAACTTGCTTGATTTAACCAAATCGCACAACTGTATATATATAATAATATATATTATTTGATACACAAATTAGCTTAACAGAGTACTAATTACATGTATTACAAAAACGATTAGGACCTAATGACTAGGGCTAATTTGGCGGGTGTTACACATAATCTTTATCATCATAATCATCTCGTTCTCATCATCATCAGTGATCAACATCATCAAAATCAAAATCATTGTAATGTTGAGACATAGTTTGTGACAACAGATCTAGCTTGTAATATGACTAGTATAATTGTTATCAAGTTGATACATTGGTTTAGATTTGTAAATGAATATTTTCTGCGAATTGAGATCTCAAGTCGCCAGGCTTGGCGATGCGAGATGAGATCTGAACTCGCATGAAGCAACAGGTGACAACCAGCCGAGTTGAACTGGGCTTGGGCCTGTGTGCGAGTCGAGTCAACTCGCAGGCCCAGTGGCTGCGAGTTGAGACGAGATATATATATGTTTTCATTACGTGAAAACATAAGAATTTTGCCATTCGTTTATGCAACCTGCGAATTGAATATATCCAGAGAAAAGCTTAAACCTAAAGGCTAGGCTTTGACGTTTTATCGTTTAAAGCTAAATATTAGTTAACCTAAACGTGAACTTATTCGTTATTGTAAGATAACGTGTATTGAGGAATTCCGCACCTTAATACTATAGATAACAAAGTTATCGATCCTAGAACTAGGGACTTACAATTGGTATCAGAGCTTTCGGGCTAAATACGAGTAAGTCGAAGTTTTCGGGTTAATCGCGTGTGATATAGGTTTGTTTTGATGTGCATTAGTGTGTAAAAACAATCAAAATCATTCTCTGGACGTTTTTAGGATAGTTTACAGTCGAAATCTACTGATTTTAATGTAAAAAATACCTAAAACTTTCGTTTTCGGGTTTTTAGCCATTTTGCAAACTGAGATTAGGGTTTCAGCGTTGTCTACGAACCGAGTTGAACTTGCGAACCGAACTGAGTTCTGCGAGTCGAACCAAGATCTCTTGCGAACCGATATCACTTGCGAATTGACATCACTGCGATCCGAACTGAGACTTGCGAGTTGAGATTGCGAGTTGAATTGAGTTTCTGCGAGTCGAGTTTTTCTGAATTCGCAAATACAGTTTGACTTTTAAACTTGACGATTCTGACCTTAGCAAAATGATTGAGATGGAACACGAGATTGGAAAATCTAATATTCCACCTAAATTGTTAAGAGTTAAGGATTATTAAAGCTGGAGGGATAGGTTTGAATCTTACTGTAGATTCCATGATCTATCTATCTGGATGTGTATCAAGAATGGATACACGACACCTACTAAAACTGTTGAGAATGCTATTGTGGTTCTCACTTATCAAAAGATGAGTGAAGCACAAAAGAAGGAATTTGAGATTGAGAACAAGGCTCATTCTTCAATCAAGATGAGTCTTCCTAAGGAGCTTAATCATAAACTGATATCCTTGCAAACTGCTAGAACGTTGTGGACTGCTCTTGAGAAAAGGTGTGAAGGTAGTCCACAAGTTAAAGCAGGCAAGCGGAATCTCCTGAAAAAGTAGTTTACTGTGTTCAAAGCTTTGAAAGGAGAAGATCTTGATGCTTATACCACAAGGTACTACCATTTGCTGAGTGAGCTAGATGACCATGAGATTGTAACTACTGAGACTGAGAAAACCGACAAGTTTATTGAGGGTTTACCGTCTAATTGGGAAATGCATGGCATAATGCTCAAAGACAGTGATGAGAGGTATGCAACTATGACCTTAGAGCAGGATATTGATAAGCTCAGAGGTTATGATTTCACCAAGAAGACTAGAGATACTGATTCTGATCAGGCTCAGGATCCGGGACTATATCACGGAAAATCTACTATCTCTACGGCTTCCTTGAGCTTGACCACTGTTTTGTTAGTTGGTAATGCTGATGGAAAGGGTGAAATGATTACTGACGAGTTGTGTTTTGTTACATCATCTGGTAGTGAAGCAAAGGTAAAACCAACTGAGAAGTTACCTCAGGAGCATCAAAAGATGCCTATGAGTGTAAAATCTGCTGAACAACAATTATATGTTCTTGCTTCCTTTGTAGCTTCGTATGAAAACTACATTCAGGGTAAAATCAATGATCCAATTACGTTTGATGAAGATTATGATCAGATAGACCCTGATTATCTTGAAGAAATAGAACTTAAGAATCAACTAGCTATGTTGTCAAGAAGAGTAAAGAATTTCTTAAAGAAAACTGGTAGAAAGGTAGTTGGCAATCGATCTAGGTTTGATAAGACCAAGATCAAGTGTTTTAACTGTCAGGGTTATGGACACTTTGCTCGAGAATGCCAAAGACCTAAGGTAGAATCTGGCAATGGAAAACAAGGTTCGGGAAGAACTCTCGCCTCCAAAGCCTTGGTTGTGAAACAGTTGGATGGCTCTTATGAATGGAAAGCTCAGTCCGAGGAAGCTTTCATGGCTGAGATTGATGAGTCTACATCCTACATGCCTACTGATGCAGAGTGTGATGTAAAGGTGCCTAAGGTTGAAGTAAAAGCAAGTGATGACGATGTGCTGTATATGGATTCAACTGAAAATATGAATCCTGAAGACTTTGTAGCACGCATGGCTGAAATTCAAACAGACAATAAAAGGGTATGTATTGATATTCTTACTCTTGCTGATGTCTGTTACTTAGTTACTGATTTGCAGTCACTGGTTAGTGTTTTAACTATAGCAAACAAAAACCTGTCTTCTCAAGTTAGCATATTGACTGAATCTAATAAGAGTGTTAAATCTGAACTTGAACTAGCTAAGATTGATGTGTGTAGGTTAAGTGACGATAAACAGGACTTAAAAGATAAAATTAAGTCTGATGCTTCTGATAGGATTGCACTTAGAGATACCATTAATGAAAAAGATGTTATCATAGATGGTCTCTATATGAATCTAAAAGACTTAAATTAGACAATTGCTAATATGGAGAAAGAGTTAGCTGATTGTAAACTGAAGCTAGTTGAGCAAAACCGAAAGAGAGAAAATTACACAACCACTGAGATGGATAAGATGCTTGATGCTCAATGAAGTGTAAAGGATAAGTCAGGATTAGGTTACAATGAAACACCTCCTCCTTTCAATTCAAATTACACTAGGCTTCCACCAGCTATCCTTGTTCACAAGGAACTAAGTTTGTGCCTAGGAGGTTTTCTACTCACTCTCCTCATAGGCCTAAGACTACTGATCTTCAATAATTTCAAACTCCTATGAAAGTTACCTAGACTCCCGATGGGAATAGTTATGGTTACTTTAAGGAGGTTCAGATTGTAGATGATCAGGGACAAACCAAGACCGTAATGGCTTGGGTCCCTTGAAAACTAATTGTGTTCAATTTTTTATGTGTAGGAGCAGACTGTGAACAAGGATAGCTAGTGGTATGTAGACAGTTGATGCTCAAGGCACATGATAGGAGAAAGAAGTCTACTGAAGGACTTCAAAGAAGGTTTCAAGCAAAAATTTAATTTTGCAGGAGACAAAGGAGGAGTAATTACTGGGAAAGGAAAAGTTTCAAATGGAACTTTGACTCTAGAGGATGTGAATTATGTTGAAGAACTAACTCATAACCTAGTGAGTGTTTCCCAAGTCTGTGATAAAGGTCATCCAGTTCATTTTAATGAAATGGAGGCTTTAGTTCTGAAGCCAGGATTCACAATTCCTGAAGAATGGATATTGATGAGGGCACCAAGGAAGAAGGACATATATGCTATAAACATGGGTGTTTCTAACTCTTCAATGGTGTCGACATGTTTACTATCCAAGGCTTCAGAAGCAGACGCACTTTTATGGCATAGGAGAATGGCACATCTTAATTTTCGAAAAATGAACTACATAACCAAGAATGGATTAGTTCTAGGTGTACCACAGAAACGTTTCGAGTCTGAGGACAAGTGTGTTCCTTGCATAAAAGGAAAGCAGCACAAGAAATCTCACAGGTCTAAGACTGAAAACTCAATCTCCTCGCCATTTGAATTGCTACATATGGACCTCTTTGGCCCTATAAGCAAAAGAAGTCTAGGTGGCAAGTGGTATTGTTTAGTTATTACAGATGATTACTCTAGATTCTCATGGGTATTCCTTTTGGGATCTAAGGATAAAACTCCTGGAATTTTAATGGAGTTCTTAGATCTAGTAGAGAATGTCTATAAAATGAGAGTAAAGCGTATTCGTAGTGATAACGGAACGGAATTCAAGAACTCAACGTTGAATATCTATTTCTTAAGCAAAGGGATACAACATCAATTCAGTGCACCGTATGAACCTCAACAGAATGGTGTTGCTGAAAGGTAAAATCGAACATTGATTGAAGCTGCTAGAACAATGCTTGCAGATTCAAAGCTTCTGGTCATCTTTTGGGCAGAAGCGGTGAATACAACATGTCATGTTCTAAATAGGGTTCTTACGGTCAAAAAGCGGAACAAAACTTGTTACGAATTATTGAACAATAAGAAACCTAATCTGAAGGGATTTGAACCCTTTGGAGTTGCATGTACGATATTGAAAACAAGAAATCAAGCTAAATTTGGCGAAAAGACTGACGAAGGATTTTTCCTAGGTTATGTGCCCAATTCACCTAATAAAAGAGTTTTCAATAAAGTCACGGGACGACTGGAAATAGTTTATAACATTGAAGTTACGAGCTATGTACCTGTTGTACATAAGGGATTAGATTGGAAATTTGACTATTCAAATCTCTTTCAGTCATTTAAAGTTCCCATAAGTGACTTTGTCAGTGATTCAGAGATATCTGAGCACTTATTATATGAAGATTCGGATAATGGTTCTTCTCGAATATCGAGTGTTTCGAAATCTGGAATCAGGATAAATGATGACTCAAATGAAGCTTCTTGAAGTGGGTCACAACAACCTTCAAAGGATACATATCAAGAAACAGAAGATACTGAGGATGATCTTCATACAAAGTTTGATGATGTACTTACTCCTTTGAAACATTTAAGGTTATCTTCAGCTGGTTCAGAAGATATGCCTTCATCAGAAGAGATTGGTACTAACATAGGAAAGGAGTTAATAGTTGACCCTATACCGTTTACTAGAACGAGTAAGAATCATCCCATTGAAAACATCATCGGTGATATTAATACTCCAGTTCAAACTAGGACTCAATCTAAAGCTAGTACATCTGAAGATTTAGAAAGCTTGTATACTGCTATGAAAGAGACAGGGATTCCTAATCAATGTCTATATTCATGCTTTATCTCACAAGTTGAGCCTAAATATGTGCAAATGGCACTAAAAGAAAGCTCGTGGGTTGAAGCTATGCAAGAAGAACTGTTACAGTTCTGAAAACTACAAGTATGGGAGTTGGTTGACCTTCCAAAGGGAGAGTATCCAATTGGAACTAGATGGGTATTTAAGTGTAAGAGAGATGATCAGGGAGTCATTACTCGCAATAAAGCCCGTCTAGTGGTTCAAGGGTTTAATCAACAAAAGGGTATAGATTACAATGAAGTATTTGCACCAGTTGCTAAGCTTGAAGCAATTAGGGTATTTTTAGCATTTGCCTCATTCAAAGAGATAAAAGTTTATCAGTTGGATTTTAAGAGTGCCTTCTTGTATGGCAAAGTAGAAGAACTGGTGTATGTTTCACAACCGCCAGGGTTCGCTGATCCTGACTATCCAGATAGAGTATATCGCTTTAATAAGGCTTTATATGGAATACATCAAGCACCTAGGGCATGGTATGGAACACTATCAACGTATCTTCTTGAGAATGGATTTACAAGAGGATCAATTGATAGTATATTGTTTGTAAAATGGAAGAAGAAACACTTTCTTCTTGTTCAAGTATATGTTGATGACATTATCTTTAGGTCATCTGACGAAAAGATGTGTCAAGAATTTGAACAAATAATGAGGAAAAAGTTTGAGATGTCTGCAATGGGAGAGTTGAATTTCTTCTTAGGATTACAAGTTGATCAAAAGAAGGATGGATTCTTTATTCATCAATCTAAATATACTGTTGAATTATTAGAGCGATTTAAGATGGATGAAAGTAAAATCTATCATACTCCCATTCCAGTAAATCATGGACTTGGTCCTGATACATCGAGTGATCAGGATGTGGATCCTACTCTTTATAGGGCCATGATCGGATCACTAATGTATCTAACTGCCTCTAGGCCTGACATTGTGTTTGCTGTTTGTATATGCGCAAGATATCAGGCTAATTCGAAAGAGTCACATATGCAAGCTGTAAAATGGATCTTTCGTTATCTCAAAAAGAAACCGAAGCTGGGACTTTGGTATCCGACTGATGGAGACTTAGATCTCATAGCTTATACTTATTCGGATTATGGAGGATGCAATCAGAATAGGAAATCTACAACCGGAGGATGTCAATTCTTAGGAGGTAGATTAGTATCGTGGCAGTGCAAGAAGCAAAGCTCGGTAGCCATTTCTACATGTGAAGCTGAGTATGTTGCAGCTGGCAGCTATTGCTCTCAAGTTCTTTGGATCCAACAGCAACTGCGGGATTACGGGTTAAATATAACCAATACTCCTATGATGATTGATAACGAATCAACAATGTCGATCACCAACAATTCGGTGAAGCACAGTAAAACTAAGCACATTGATATTCGACATCATTTTATTAGAGACTATGCCGAGAAAAATTTAATTAAGTTAGTTAAGGTTCCATCTCTGGTTAACTTAGCAGACTTATACACGAAGGCGTTCGACAGAGCTCGATTTGAGACGTTGGTTCAACTTAACGGAATGAGAAATCCAGAGTGATTAGTCTTCCAAGGGTATATTTTTGTAATAGTAAGTAGTACTTTTTATGTTTTTAAATTAAAAAGGGGGGGGTGTATGACATTCATTTGCTTATTACCTAAGGCGAATCGCCTCCAATAAAAGAACAACTGAAGTTCTTTTGGAAAAGCTTTAAGTTTTGGCTGTAAAAACTTGGGAAATGATAGTACATTAGGAGAATGAGCTTAAGAATAATAAATCTAAGTGATAAGATTGATGTGTTAGTAGATTCCTATAAGTTTCATTAGAAATGCATACTTAACTAGGAGTTTACTTATGTTTATCTGATTATACATCTATATCCATTGATGATAACTCGTGCTCTTTATTTAAAGTGATAAGAATAACTAACGACTATTCAGATTCATTATATGATATACTGGTAGGAAAATTATTCTTAGATTTCTGAGCAATTAAGAAATTCTAATTTTGCGTGTCATATCTTTTGTGTATGGTTACATAATGTATGACATATGTCTTAATTGATGAATGATGGTACTGCCATACACTGTTATCATGCATTTATCTACAAGTGACAAATAGTTACAAATATGGTTATTAGTGAAACTAATAGATAACTCTATTGTATGTGAGTACAGACCTGTTGCCTTTAGTTTTGCCAATAGTCTCAAAATTATTTTAATTATACTAAGGGATCCTCTGTTTTTGTTTGATTTTACGAGTACGGGAATGAGATTTTTGATCCGTAGCTTTTATACACTTTCGAATTTTGATTATTTTGAGGTATAAACCAACGGATTTCACCGTGTAATTTGCTCAAAATTAAGGTTTTTATAAACTTAGGGTTTCGGTTAATATTCACATCGATTTATGTAGATTCAAGGTGGTATTTGACAAGAATCACTAGGGTTAATGTTAATCGAACCTTAATGAACGTAAAATAATCTATAGATCGCATTAAAATTATGAGATTAATCGATTTTAGTTTCAACCCGCAACATCAGTTCATGTTGCGAGTTAAACCCAGATTCAATTCGCTGATTAAAGTTAGCGAGTTGAGTTAGATTCTCAGGTCTATCTTTGCGAATAGAAATCTTGTTTGTTGACTTGTTGACCATGCGAGTCGACTATGTTCGTTGACTTGTTGATCTGCGGACCGAGTTGATTAGCGGATCGACTTGCGAGTCGAAAGTGCGGATTGACTTTGTTAGCGAGTTGAATATTTTGCGAGTTCAGATTGAACTTTGCGAGTTGAAATAAATTTTTTTATTTTTAAATTGTCACTTGCAAATTCAACTTTTAATGTAGTAAGTGGCACTTTCAATTATATCTAATTACAACTTACGACTTTAAAAGTTCATTAATATATGTTTCGACATGAGAATTATATGTTAATACGTAATAATATATACTGTATATATATATATATATATGACTTTGAATTTGATAATTCTAAGGTATATATATTTATTTAACTTATGACTAACATGTAATAAGTTAAATATATTTTATATAAGACTTGCGACAATTATGTAACAAGTTATATATTCTAAATTTAGATCTAAGATGTTTGATGAATTTTGATTCATAATACATTATAGTTTAAAATTTAGTTAACGTTGTTAACGTGCATTAATTGTTTTTGTCATTTGTATTTTATATAGATATGGCTCCTCCGTTTGATAAAGGTCACAACATCCTTGTTGATCTAGATCTCAGTGCATGAGGAGCTAGCAAGGTAGCTCAGGTGCTTACATTTTTTGCACGTTCATGCATTAGTTATGCGATTACAGAGTCTCCACTGATATCTCAGATGATACTGAATGATTTTTGGACGAATATTCAGTATGATCAGACCGTCAACCCACCAGTGATACGCACAACGATCAATCAGAGACCAGTTGTCTTTTCTGCATCTGACCTTCGTTGAGGGTACGTTAGGTCGTATGGGTTATACGGGTGAGAGAAGAGGACGTCAATTCCTCAAGGCCTTAGTTATTGGGCAATGGAGATTCTTGTGGCATGTTATAGTCACAATTTTTGGACCGAAGAAGGGCGGTTTTGACGAGTTAACCCCAGCTCTTGTATCGGCTGTACTGTCACTGGTTTATAACAAACCATACAGTTTTTGTGATAATATTTTTGTAGAACTGGTACGCCAGATATCGGGTACTATGAGATCTCGCTTTTTGATCTACCCGAAGTTTTGTATGCTGATCATCCGTTCTCGGATTGCTGATCTAGTTATCCCTAAGCCGCACTTACATGTTGATACAATAGCGCTCAGAGGGTATAACGCCATGTTTCAGCAGACCATACGACGTGAGGGGTACGTGAAGCCAGAGGAACGTGAGCTCTTTGGTTTTCTGATCAATCCGTTATATGTGACGCCACCGAACCATGGTTGGCTAGATGTTGGTCCTGCTGTTGCTGTACCTGAGCCTGCTGCTGATGTGGTTCTTCCTGAAGATCCACAAGAGCTTCTGAATGATGTTTTGGAACAACCGGGATAACAGGTTGATGCAGAGGTTGCTGCATAGGTTGTGCAGGAGGTGCTAGTACAGCATGATGATGCTACTGATCCTGTTTTGCAGGCTTGTGACAACCGTCAAAATCTCAGGTCATTATTGCACTCGAATCTTAAACTATGCTTACATCATTCCTTAAATCCTAGTGAAATTTCTAGGTTATGACTCCGTAGTCATAGAACGTCTAGGTGATTGCTTAGTGAATCTTAACTTCCTTTAGATGTGCCAAATTAGGTTACTAAATGCCAATCAAATCAAAGAAAAATTTATCTCTTTATACTTTCACAAAATCCTTATCGAATCACAAAACTGAAATTTCAGTAACTCGACAAGTAAAATCAATCGGACGGTATCCGACTAAACACGAATATTTGTGAAAACATTTCTATAAATAAACTAATCCTATTTTATAATTAAATAGTAGTTATTTATTACTATATTATTATTTCATTACAATAATACGATAAAAACGTAAACGTTTTGACTAAAACGTAACAAACTCGGTAAAAACGCATGAATCGAATTCGAAAACTAAATGAAACTCAATAAACCTTTTGTTAACTCAAAATAAAGTATTCTAATAATACTTTAAAGGAAATATATCCCAAATATATCGATAACAAAAAATACGCAAATAAACGTTAGACGATTTTACGTTTTAACAAAAATAACGGGTAAACGACCACAATACGTAACGTAAACTTGAAAGACAAAAAATTTAATCATTTACCACCCATATGGGCCCCACAAAACCGGACTCCATGCCCCCCCCCCCCCTCATGAGATTCTCTTTTACTTCCCCAAACCCACTCAACACACATGCAAAAGTTCATTTACCAACACTCTTTCACCTCCATTCTCTCCTCCTTCTCTCTAACCCTTCCTTCTCTCTCTAAAACTCTGATATTACAGCCCCTTAAACAACCACCATAATCCACCACTTGACCACCAAGAACCACCACCTAATTCTCCATCTCTTTGCAAAGCTTTTTCAAGAATTCAAGGCCACAAGAACTCCTCACTACAATTCTGCCATTCTTTCATCAAAACACCTTTGTAAGGATATTTCTCTTTATATTACTACTCTTATAACATATATTTAAAGTTCACTCAAGGATTCATGTTCAAAAATGTTCATATAAACATTTTTCAAAACTTAAAACTCAAGAAAATGCATCATGCTTAATCTATCCAGAATGTTGTTGTCACTTCCACGATTTTTATAAAAATCATTTCTTCATGAAAATAGACGTTTTTATAGTCTAAAATCAAGTTCAAGAAATTATCTTTCAAACCCCACTGGTCTCATCATGTTTGGAGTTCGTTTGCTAATTTAAATAATTTTTGTATTAATGCATGTATAATCTGATCAGAAAAGTCAGGAATTTAGTCTTATGGTTTTGGCCATATCTTGAGCTATACACCTCCAAATGACCTGAAACCACCGCCTAAATCTTAAAAATTTCATGGGCTACAAATTTCATGAAGACCACTTTTATTGATTCCTTGTAGATTTTGCTTATAAATGTAATCTTCATGCATGCTTTCAGATTAGTCAGTTTCTGGACCACAGAGGAAAAAGAAATTTAATAAAATACTTATACCTTTCTAAAAGTAGTACACAAATTACTGGAACTTGATAATATCTTGGGTATCACCTGTGATTTTTCTCATATTCTATTTCGAATTATAGATTTTTATAAAAATCCGACAAGTGGATATAAAATCTGGAAAATGTAATGTGTGGACTGTTTAGGGTATAACATAAAAATCGGCACTTGTTGACCTACGAAAAGTGAAAGGACTGAGTTTTTATGACATTTGAAAATATTTAAGGGTTTGGTAAAAGTCTCAGGTCAAACCGAGTAGGTTTGACCAAGTCGACAAAAAATGGGACTCGGTTTCTAAAAAGGCAACCTTACTATTTTTGGTTAAAACGGAAACCTTAGCATTTTTAGCAAAACGAATAACTGAATGGATTGGGTGACTTATTAAGTAACTTGGACCAAAACAAGACCTGAAAACATAATTTTCACTAAGTACCAAATTCGTGCACCAACCGATAATTACAAACAAAAACAACTTAGACACACGTAACTTATGCTATCACTAAGTATACCACGAAACCATCCTAATATGACTTGTGTGAAAAGTTTGACAATTTCGGATGTTGTACACTTGCGTATTCATTATTGTACTCAAACGCGTTTATTGTACGTTAACAAATTTTAAATCAAACAAACAATATTGGCACCTTGTAATCTAGATGTTTAGCTAAGCAATCCTTACAAACATAATTAGACAAGATTCTAATTAGAAACTTCGTGTTCATAGGTCGTGGATAGGAGTCATACTCATTTAGCACTCGGAATACATCTAAACCGTATCATTCACTCTTAACGGTGAGTATTCACAGCCCCATTTTTCTATTGTTTTCATAAACTTTTTGAGGTGAAAAGCATGACTACTTGTTTACTAAACTGTTCTTTAATGTGTACTCTTAGTAAAACTGTTCTTGAAAGAAATACACAGTTTGTATTTTACTGCGAAACTGATCTTGTTAATTGAAACTGCTCTTGAACTTGTGCACTAGTTAAACTTGTTCTTGAACGTGCACACAAACTATATCTTACAGCGACACCGTTCTTATTGAATCTGACTACGAAACTATTCTGATTGCGAAATTGTTCAGGATTAAACATTTACTATTTTGATACTAAAAACTGTTCTGGAAATGTACACATCCTATATATCTTTTGTGCTAAAAATGTTTTATGTGTGTACATATACTATTTATACGCTCTTATTGTATGCTTGTGACTCTATCGCATCTTAAGTCCCCAGGTTCTTTTACACAACCTATTAACTCATTATTGAGCCGATGGTTGATATGGATAGTACTATTTGGAGGGCGGCCACCTTCCCACTCACACGGCCATGTGAGTGCATACCACCAACTCTATATGTTTGCGATAGGACATATCTTTGGGGCGTTGTTTCTCGGGCCAGTAGGTTTGGTTGTGGACTCAAGCTATACATGTCGTTCTTAAATGAATCTAGATTGCGTATAAACGACTATTTACATAGGAACGTAAATCTTTCAATCATGGTTTGATACTTTTTAATTGGTCTCGCATCTATTTCCAAAACCTGTGAACTCACCAACTATATTTGTATAGTTGACCCTCATTTTTCATGCTTTTCAGGAAACCGTCTATAGTTATGGATTGAAGCTACACTTATCTTTATTATTGTTGTTGTCTTGAGATGTACTTTTTTTACCTTTCGGATGTATGCGGATGGATGATCTTTGTACTTTGTACCGTAGACAATGTGAACACCTTAGTGGTAGTATCTTGTGAACATTGTAATAGTTGTACCTTATGTAATGAAACCATTGTGTTGTTACATCTCGTGTTTCCGCTTTAGCAGGGTGTGACAGATTTGGTATCAGAGCCTAAGGTTATAGAGAACTAGGATTGCATTAGTGACCTAGACTATAACCGTTAGGGAAGTATTCCTTATTAGGTATGACTGGTTCAGCAATTGCATCATTTGAATTTAATTTAACATAGCCTGATCAACTATGTACAATTAAAGGCGAAGCGATGCACGACCTAAAATAGTCATAGTGAATGGGAATGCCTTAGCAGACGTAGACCTATGATAGAAATGGGACTAGCCCTTATACGTGCTTATGTGCTAGGTTTTTTTTTTGTGTAAATATGTATATAACCTTACTTATTACTGTGGAGACTTCCATGGAAACCGCACTCCCAACCGCATTGGGCAACGTCATATTTGAAGAGGACTCACTTGAGGAGAATCCACCCAGTAATTCGCCACCCAAACAAGTGACACTTGCTTCACCCTCTTCCTTCCCCACCTCTTATAAACCTATTAATCGCATGTGTTATACATAACTAGAAGGGCAAACACACCACCTCGAACTAGAACTTACTCTGACTATGCCACTACTACTACTGATACTCCACCCACTAGAATCCGTCATCATACAGAGGTCTGCCGGTGAAATTAGTCAACTACAACACTTACATACGGGAAACTTTTTTCCAACAAATGGATGGATTCCAAAAACTTGCTCATAACTTGGTTTACAACCTTAACCAGTCCGAACACAAACTATTTCGACAACGATCTGATCATTTTAATCACTACTGCAAGGTGTAATTGCAACTACGGGATTACCAACTATCTTTACCAAATAATCTTTACCAAACACTTGTTCGCTTCGAAACAATGACATAGTCCTGATCGACTACCTCGAGAACCCCACTCGGTCATTGTTATGACTACCTTTCGAATCTACGGTACTCACTAAACCCTCCTGTTATTAAATTCACCATTTTAATAAAACTTTCTCTCGAAGAAAATGGAAAGCTCCACTATGGAAGACTACTCGTCAGACGATGACCTGAATCTGGAATAAGATAAAAGTAGAAGGACGTGCCTACGTCATGTTATATTAAAACCTTCTATCTATAGGGATATATAAGAACCCCGTCACATTTAGTATAAGATTTTCGTATTTCATCCGGAGGTAACAATGCCCGGCATATATTGTAAACATCAACCATGTAATCTATTAATCTTGTGCTTCGGTTAACCTCAACGTATTATTTCTAGCTTTCAACGAGTTACCTCTGACATTTACCCTGAATTTTTACACAACTTCTAATTTTCTAATTCTATTACTAAACAAAGTTTCAAAGTGATGTCAAGAGTTTTCAACGTATTTTGATTGACTAGCACCTTTCAATGGCCCATGCGATTTCAAACAGATTTCATCGTAAAATTTTCAACAAGATTTTACAACATAAACCCCTACATGAAATGTTCTATTAAACTTTCAAAATCCATAGGTGTATAAACTCATTTATACAAAACATATCATTTGATCAAGGTTTTATCACTATTTATACCTACAACAACAGATTTACAAACAAGTTTACCAACTGCTTCAACAACTACTTAGTAACGATTAGACGACTTTGTAAATGACTCCTCTGTAACATTTTGACTACGATTTGAACAACAAAACGATCATGAGTTTAACTGCTTTTAAACATGACTTAGACATTGTTATGTCTACTTTTAAATCAACGATTTGATTACAACTAATTTTTAATACAAGACATACTTGCAAAGAACTATTTCCCATAGACTTCATACCCATCAAAATCGGAAGCATTAATATCATAGTAGGCATGGATTGGTTATCCAAGAATCATGCCGAAATCATCTGTTTTGAGAAAATCATTCGTATTCCCCTCGTTACCGGTGGAAGTTTGATCCTACAAGGAGAGACCGGTAAACTGAGCTTGAACATTGTTTCCTTTATGAAAACCCGAAAGTACTTAAGAATAGAGTAGTAGGCAATTCTCGCACATGTACTAGATAAGAAACTTGAGGATGTACCCATTGTGCCGGATTTTCAATAAATCTTTCCCGAAGATTGCCTTGCATTTACCCGCCTAGACAAATCGAATTTCAAATCGATCTTGTGCCCGGCGCCATACCCGTGGCACGAGCACCAAACAAATTAGCCCCTTTCGAGTTGCAGGAATTGTCCCCCAATTGCAGGAACTCATGGACAAGGGATTCATTCGACTAAGTTCCTCACTCTGGGGAGCTCCAGTTCTATTCGTGAAATTAAAAAAAAATGAGTTTCGATTACCGAGAATTGAACAAAGTAACCGTTAAGAATTGATATCTACTTCCTAGAATCGATGACCCTTTTGACTAACTTCAAGGGTCGAGCTTTTACTCAGAGATCGATCTACGGTCCGGTTATCCCCAACTGCGAGTTTGAGATGCTGACATTCCTAAAACAGCCTTTAGAACTTGCTACGGGCATTACGAATTCCAAGTGATGCCAATCGACTTAACCAACGTACTGACAATATTCATGGACCTTATGAATCGAGTGTGCAAATCGTATCTAGACAAGTTCATTATCGTGTTCATCAACGACATCCTAATCTACTCTCTCAACGAAACCAAACATTGGCAACACCTGAAAACCATCTTGGAATTACTCAAGCTCAAGGAGATATACGCCAAATTCTCTAAGTGTAAGTTCTTGATGTGAACAGTACAGTTCCTAGGACATGTCATTGACAATCAAAGGATACATGTTGATCCAGCAAAGATCGAGGCCATCAAGTGCTGGAAAGCACACACTACTCCAACTAAGGTACGACAATTCTTAGGTTCTGCTAGATATTATCGATGATCCATTGAGAATTCTCCAAAATAGCCCAACCTTTAACCTCACTGACTCGGAAAGAGAAGAAATTCGATCGGACCGACAAACAAGAGTCAGCTTTCCAACTACTGAAACAGAAACTCTGTAGTGCACCAATCATGTCCTTACCCGGAGACAACGATGATTTCATGGTTTACTGTGACGCCTCACACCAAGGACTTGGTTGCGTGTTAATGCGATGGAATAAAGTCATCGCCATTGCCTCTCCACAACTGATTATCCACGAAAAGGACTATACAACACATGATTTAGAGTTAGGAGCCGTTGATTTCGCGCTTAAAATATGAAAACATTACCTACATGGTACCAAGTGTACTATTTTCACTGACCACAAAAGTCTTCAACACCTATTCGACCAAGTAGACCTAAACATGAGACAACGCTGATTGGTCAAATGACATAACGACTATGACTGCAAAATTAAGTACCGAAAACCGTCAAGGCTATTACAGCAACCCGAAATACCCCAATGGAAATGGGAACAGATAGCAATAGACTTTGTCACTAAGTCACCTCGAACTTCCTAAGGTCACAACTCCATTTAGATTATTGTCGACCAACTAACAAAATCCGATTTCTACCTATCTGAGAGGATTACAAAATGAAGATACTTGCTCAAAGCTATATTGCAAAAATTGTGTCGCGTCATGGAGTTCCTATTTCCATTATTTCCAATAGAGATAGCCGTTTCACATCACGGTTCTGGCAATCCACGCAGAAGGCATTGGGTACACGAGTAGACCTAAGTACCGCATATCACCCTCAGACAGATGGGCAAACCGAATGAACAATCCAAACTTTAGAAGATATGCTTCAAGCATGCGTAATTGACTTTGGAGGAAGTTGGGATATTCACTTACCCTTGGTGGAGTTCTCTTATAACAACAGTTACCACACAAGCATACAATGCGCACCTTATGAGGCGATGTATGGTCGTAAGTGTAGATCACCTCTGTGCTGGCAAGAAATTGGTGAAAAGCACTGGACAAGACCTGACATTATCCAAGAAACCGTTGAAAAAATCTCAATCATTAGGGATCGACTTAAGGCAGCCCAGAGTCGACAGAAAAACTATGCGGATAACCACAGAAAACCGTTAGAATTCCAAATTGGTGATAAGGTTTTCTTGAAAATATCACCATTGAAAGGAATGGTTCGTTTTGGAAAAAGAGGCAAGCTAAATCCACGTTATATCGGACCTTACGAAATTTTGAAACGAATCGGTCCGGTGGCTTACAAACTTAAATTACCACAGGAATTAAGCGGGATTCACGACACGTTTCATGTATCGAATCTTAAGAAATGTCTAGCCGACGACTCGCAAATCCTACCCCTTGAGGGAGTCCAAATTGATGATCGTTTACACTTTATAGAGGAGATGACGGAAATCGTTGATAAGGATACTAAGCGATTAAGACGAAGCAAAATTCCGATCGTCAAAGTTCGCTGGAACTCTAAGCGCGGACCTGAGTACACATGGGAACTTGAGGATTTAATGAAACGAAAATACCCTCACCTATTCACTAGTTGAATCTAGACAGTGCCACCAGTGAAATTTCGGGATGAAATTCTTTTAACTGGGGGAGACTGTGATAACCGTCAAAATCTCAGGTCATTACCGCACTCGAATCTTAAACTATGCTTACATCATTCCTTAAATCCTAGTGAAATTTCTAGGTTATGACTCTGCAGTCATAGAACGTCTAGGTGATTGCTTAGTGAATCTTAACTTCCTTTAGATGTGCCAAATTAGGTTACTAAATACCAATCAAATCAAAGAAAAATTTATCTCTTTATACTTTCACAAAATCCTTATCGAATCACAAAACTGAAATTTCAGTAACTCGACAAGTAAAATCAATCGGACAGTATCCGACTAAACACGAATGTTTGTGAAAACATTTCTATAAATAAACTAATCCTATTGTATAATTAAATAGTAGTTATTTATTACTATATTATTATTTCATTACAATAATACGATAAAAACGTAAACGTTTTGACTAAAACGTAACAAACTCGGTAAAAATGCGCGAATCGAATTCGAAAACTAAATGAAACTCAATAAACCTTTTTTTAACTCAAAATAAAGTATTCTAATAATACTTCAAAGGAAATATATCCCAAATATATCGATAACAAAAACTACGCAAATAAACGTTAGGCGATTTTACGTTTTAACAAAAATAACGGGTAAACGACCACAATACGTAATGTAAACTTGGAAGACAAAAAATTTAATCATTTACCACCCATATGGGCCCCACAAAACCGGACTCCATGCCCCCCATCATGAGATTCTCTTTTACCAACACTCTTTCACCTCCATTCTCTCCTCCTTCTCTCTAACCCTTCATTCTCTCTATAAAACTCTGATATTACAGCCCCTTAAACAACCACCATAATCCACCACTTGACCACCAAGAACCACCACCTAATTCTCCATCTCTTTGCAAAGCTTTTTCAAGAATTCAAGGCCACAAGAACTCCTCACTACAATTCTGCCATTCTTTCATCAAAACACCTTTGTAAGGATATTTCTCTTTATATTACTACTCTTATAACATATATTTAAAGTTTACTCAAGGATTCATGTTCAAAAATGTTCATATAAACATTTTTCAAAACTTAAAACTCAAGAAAATGCATCATGCTTAATCTATCCAGAATGTTGTTGTCACTTCCACGATTTTTATAAAAATCATTTCTTCATGAAAATGGACGTTTTTATAGTCTAAAATCAAGTTCAAGAAATTATCTTTCAAACCCCACTGGTCTCATCATGTTTGGAGTTCGTTTGCTAATTTAAATAATTTTTGTATTAATGCATGTATAATCTGATCAGAAAAGTCAGGAATTTAGTCTTATGGTTTTGGCCATATCTTGAGCTATACACCTCCAAATGACCTGAAACCACAGCCTAAATCTTAAAAATTTCATTGGCTACAACTTTCATGACCACTTTTATTGATTCCTTGTAGATTTTGCTTATAAATGTAATCTTCATGCATGCTTTCAGATTGGTCAGTTTCTTAACCACATAGGAAAACGAAATTTAATAAAATACTTATACCTTTCTAAAAGTAGTACACAAATTACTGGAACTTGATAATATCTTGGGGATCACCTGTGATTTTTCTCATATTTTATTTCGAATTATAGATTATTATAAAAATCCGACAAGTGGATATAAAATCTGGAAAATGTAATGTGTGGACTGTTTAGGGTATAACATAAAAATCGGCACTTGTTGACCTACGAAAAGTGAAAGGACTGAGTTTTTATGACATTTGAAAATATTTAAGGGTTTGGTAAAAGTCTCGGGTCAAACCGAGTAGGTTTGACCAAGTCGACAAAAAATGAGACTCGGTTTCTAAAAAGGCAACCTTACTATTTTTGGTTAAAACGGAAACCTTAGCATTTTTAGCAAAACGAATAACTGAATGGATTGGGTGACTTATTAAGTAACTTGGACCAAAACAAGACCTGAAAACATAATTTTCACTAAGTACCAAATTCGCGCACCAACCGATAATTACAAACAAAAACAACTTAGACACACGTAACTTATGCTATCACTAAGTATACCACGAAACCAACCTAATATGACTTGTGTGAAAAGTTTGACAATTTCGGATGTTGTACACTTGCGTATTCATTATTGTACCTAAACGCGTATATTGGACGTTAACAAATTTTAAAGCAAACAAACAATATTGGCACCTTGTAATCTAGATGTTTAGATAAGCAATCCTTACAAACATAATTAGACAAGATCCTAATTAGAACCTTCGTGTTCATAGGTCGTGGATAGGAGTCATACTCATTTAGCACTCGGAATACATCCAAACCGTATCATTCACACTTAACGGTGAGTATTCACAGCCCCATTTTTCTATTGTTTTCATAAACTTTTTGAGGTGAAAAGCATGACTACTTGTTTACTAAACTGTTCTTTAATGTGTACTCTTAGTAAAACTGTTCTTGAAAGAAATACACAGTTTGTATTTTACTGCGAAACTGATCTTGTTAATTGAAACTGCTCTTGAACTTGTAAACTAGTTAAACTTGTTCTTGAACGTGCACACAAACTATATCTTACAGCGACACCGTTCTTATTGAATCTGACTACGAAACTATTCTGATTGCGAAATTGTTCAGGATTAAACATTTACTATTTTGATACTAAAAACTGTTCTGGAAATGTACACATCCTATATATCTTTTCTGCTAAAAATGTTTTATGTGTGTACATATACTATTTATACGCTCTTATTGTATGCTTGTGACTCTATCGCATCTTAAGTCCCCGGGTTCTTTTACACAACCTATTAACTCATTATTGAGCCGATGGTTGATATGGATAGTACTATTTGGAGGGCGGCCACCTTCCCACTCACACGGCCATGTGAGTGCATACCACCAACTCTATATGTTTGCGATAGGACATATCTTTGGGGCGTTGTTTCTCGGGCCAGTAGGTTTGGTTGTGGACTCAAGCTATACATGTCGTTCTTAAATGAATCTAGATTGCATATAAACGACTATTTACATAGGAACGTAAATCTTTCAATCATGGTTTGATACTTTTTAATTGGTCTCGCATCTATTTCCAAAACCTGTGAACTCACCAACTATATTTGTATAGTTGACCCTCATTTTTCATGCTTTTCAGGAAACCGTGTATAGTTATGGATTGAAGCTACACTTATCTTTATTATTGTTGTTGTCTTGAGATGTACTTTTTTTACCTTTCGGATGTATGCGGATGGATGATCTTTGTATTTTGTACCGTAGACAGTGTGAACACCTTAGTGGTAGTATCTTGTGAACATTGTAATAGTTGTACCTTATGTAATGAAACCATTGTGTTGTTACATCTCGTGTTTCCGCTTTAGCGGGGTGTGACATGGCTATTGAGCATTATCTTGCTTGTGCTGAGGTATATTATATAAAAATATAGATACTTAGTTGATAGATTCTTTTATTAATCATAAAAGTATAATATAATTGTTTAATGATACTGATATAGATATTTAGATGATTAGGCTGTATAACTGATCATAAGATATAAATATGATTATACACATGGTGCTGAGACTGCAGATCCAGAGGTTGTAAGACCTGAGGGTGAGCAGGGACAGCATGATAGATATGAGGTTTTACCTTTGAAGGTAATATATCAGATTAATCTTACATATATATCAAATTTGTATGATAGAGCATTTATGCTAATCATAAATGTTTAATATATTTGCTATTCAGGATACTGTTGTTGGTACTTCTGGTGGAAAAGATGGTGAGATTGAATTAGATTCTTCTATAGATTCTGATGATGTCAGACCCATTTCACCTCCAGTTGGACAAATGTTTTATGGTTCAAGGTTGATGCTTGATCTGGCTGTGAAAGAAAAGTGTAAAGCTAAAGAAGTCGATCCTGACTTCAGTATTCTTGATGAAGGTCATGAGGTGGCTGAGACCCCTCTGGTTAGTCAATGCCGAAAGCATTCGAGGACCTTGACCATTCGTGATGGTATATTTTTAATCTTTAATTTAAAGTTAGATAATCTTAACTTGTTGTTTATCAGGAGTTAAACTGAGATAATTAATTCTGTAACAGTTTCTCGAGATACACCACAGGTGGAGTCTGTGACACCGGTGGTTACTGAATCAGTATCTGTACCATCTGAGGTATGAGATAAACGTTTAGTACTAGAAGTGTTATATAATTACTTAGAAATTGAGACAGAGTTATCTGTAACAATTATTTTTCTTTATGTAATTATGTCTAACTTTATAGGCTGAGACAAGGACAGAGTTACCGACACAAGAATCGGTTTCTCGGGTTATTAAAGAAGGAGTTGTGGAATTAGTGCATTCCGCACAGTTTCCTACTACCAAGGCAAGCCGCTTTGCAGCTGGCCTTATCATGACTACCTTATCTCAATCCATTCCACCACTTTCTTGTGATTCTCATATTGCTTCGTTGACACTGCATGACCATCGACGATTTCAGTAACTTCTATGATTGATGCTGAAAGGATTACATCCTTAGAGTCTAGAGTGAAGGAGTTAGAGAAAATGACGGGATCGGTTCCACAGTTGTTAGCAGAAAATCTTTCTTTAGCACAGCAGTTGCTTACTGTTAGTGAATCTTATCAAACATTGATGAAGGTTTATAACACACTGCTTGATGACTGCACTGCCCAAAGACTGAAGCTTGACAATTTGGAGGAACTTGTTTTGAGTTTGCATAAAGAACAGTCAGCTCAAGGGGAGATTAGAGTATATAGAGCAGCGTGCAAAGAAGATGAGTTGAAGCTGAAGAGGAGACATGACAGAGACGATGATCCCAGTGCATCAAAAGATAGTGATCCGACTGGTCCTTTAAAGACTGGTGAGCATGCTACTGTTCAGGGGGAGTCTGCTGCTAGTGCAAGTGGTAGTGGTGTTGGTACAAGTACATATACAGTGGTACCGGTTGATATAGAAGCTGGTAAGATAGCTTAGTATTAGATTAGTATTGTTTAGTATTTGTAAATATTTGCACTAAAACAATTTTAGTTGAATAATTGTAACTTAATAGTATTGGTAATATAGTAGGCTTGAGATTCTTATTCCTAGTGAAATATATTAGAAATTATTTAAGTTATTTGATTTTAAAAGTTAAATAAATTAGTGATCGAAAGTCTTCCGACTCATTGAGAAGTCGTGCGGCGTGTTCTGATTTATTTCAGCGGTTAAAGTTTATTTTAACTTAGACATTTTAGACTTGAGAGTTTTATAATGGACAAGTAAAATATGTATGATTTTTAGCTAGACAAATGATATATAATTTAAAGATATAATTGAAAAGTTAAGTTCTTTGAAAATAACAGTTCTATTAAGTCTTGGAAATTATATAAGTTAGTTAATTGTAAACTTAAATGTTTGGTGATTATTCACAATACATTAGAGTATAAATTTAATTAATGTCTGTTAAGTATTTGATAAAAGACTTAAGAAATATTAGATTGATTCAGGGTAATCAATAATTGATTTATAAGTTGTTAATTGCGTTTATGGTTTAATTACACAAAAAGGATTAATAAAGAAATTCTTAGATTGATTCAGGGAAATCAATTAAGAAATTTAGATTGTTAATAATTATTTGTGTGTGTGTTTTTCTAGGGATTGAAATGCTTAGTCTATCAGATTCAGAAGATGATATTCTGGATGAGATAGATTAAGATATTAATTATGATTTGGAAGAAGGAGAATTTCAACCACCTGATGATTGGACTACTATTCCAGAGATTGAGCAAGACATTGGTGTAGTTCCAGATGTTAATGTTGATGAACACCATGTCAGCCCTTCTAGGACAGAAGTAATTATTGAAAATGATGAAGGTCCAATGGTTATCAATGTAGATGAAGAAATTGATGATTCAACATATTCAGATGAAGAAGATCTTCCTGATAAACATAAAGATAATCCTATGTTCAAACCCTTGCCAAAGAAAAAGAAAGAAAAGATTGGAATATCAGAAATTGATATTACTGGTAAGCGTATGGCAAGAAGAGGGATTATAGGATGGTATTTTGATGCTGATCTAAAACTGTTTGCTATCAAGAGATTTGATGGAGTTCAATACTTTGAACGAAAGCTTGCAGTGCTTAGTTCTCTACCAAAGTATGAGATTTGTGATTTGGGTAGATTACCATTGAAGAACCCGAGTGATGATTTTGTTGGTAATTATGTACAACATATTATCAGGACGGAGGTTCGATCAAGAAAATTTCAAAAGATTAAGCCAAGAAACGGAAAAACGATAAAATTACAAGAACGAAGTGAAAGAACTGGTAGGAGAAGAAGGAAGAAGATTTATCCAACTGTTAGATGTGTACAGAAAATTCCGTTGAAGACAATGCCTCAAGATATACTTGGAAACATGAAAAGTTGGCAGGTGGATTCAGAAACTGGAGAAGCTGTTATGGTTGAAGCTGATGATGAGGTTGAGGGAGGAGAACGTGAAATTTTTAGAGTTTATGACCATCGACACCTAATAAATTTGTCGAGGAAGGATCTGTTAAAGTTTATTGAGCCGATGGTTGATATGGATAGTACTATTTGGAGGGCGGCCACCTTCCCACTCACACGGCCATGTGAGTGCATACCACCAACTCTATATGTTTGCGATAGGACATATCTTTGGGGCGTTGTTTCTCGGGCCAGTAGGTTTGGTTGTGGACTCAAGCTATACATGTCGTTCTTAAATGAATCTAGATTGCATATAAACGACTATTTACATAGGAACGTAAATCTTTCAATCATGGTTTGATACTTTTTAATTGGTCTCGCATCTATTTCCAAAACCTGTGAACTCACCAACTATATTTGTATAGTTGACCCTCATTTTTCATGCTTTTCAGGAAACCGTGTATAGTTATGGATTGAAGCTACACTTATCTTTATTATTGTTGTTGTCTTGAGATGTACTTTTTTTACCTTTCGGATGTATGCGGATGGATGATCTTTGTATTTTGTACCGTAGACAGTGTGAACACCTTAGTGGTAGTATCTTGTGAACATTGTAATAGTTGTACCTTATGTAATGAAACCATTGTGTTGTTACATCTCGTGTTTCCGCTTTAGCGGGGTGTGACATGGCTATTGAGCATTATCTTGCTTGTGCTGAGGTATATTATATAAAAATATAGATACTTAGTTGATAGATTCTTTTATTAATCATAAAAGTATAATATAATTGTTTAATGATACTGATATAGATATTTAGATGATTAGGCTGTATAACTGATCATAAGATATAAATATGATTATACACATGGTGCTGAGACTGCAGATCCAGAGGTTGTAAGACCTGAGGGTGAGCAGGGACAGCATGATAGATATGAGGTTTTACCTTTGAAGGTAATATATCAGATTAATCTTACATATATATCAAATTTGTATGATAGAGCATTTATGCTAATCATAAATGTTTAATATATTTGCTATTCAGGATACTGTTGTTGGTACTTCTGGTGGAAAAGATGGTGAGATTGAATTAGATTCTTCTATAGATTCTGATGATGTCAGACCCATTTCACCTCCAGTTGGACAAATGTTTTATGGTTCAAGGTTGATGCTTGATCTGGCTGTGAAAGAAAAGTGTAAAGCTAAAGAAGTCGATCCTGACTTCAGTATTCTTGATGAAGGTCATGAGGTGGCTGAGACCCCTCTGGTTAGTCAATGCCGAAAGCATTCGAGGACCTTGACCATTCGTGATGGTATATTTTTAATCTTTAATTTAAAGTTAGATAATCTTAACTTGTTGTTTATCAGGAGTTAAACTGAGATAATTAATTCTGTAACAGTTTCTCGAGATACACCACAGGTGGAGTCTGTGACACCGGTGGTTACTGAATCAGTATCTGTACCATCTGAGGTATGAGATAAACGTTTAGTACTAGAAGTGTTATATAATTACTTAGAAATTGAGACAGAGTTATCTGTAACAATTATTTTTCTTTATGTAATTATGTCTAACTTTATAGGCTGAGACAAGGACAGAGTTACCGACACAAGAATCGGTTTCTCGGGTTATTAAAGAAGGAGTTGTGGAATTAGTGCATTCCGCACAGTTTCCTACTACCAAGGCAAGCCGCTTTGCAGCTGGCCTTATCATGACTACCTTATCTCAATCCATTCCACCACTTTCTTGTGATTCTCATATTGCTTCGTTGACACTGCATGACCATCGACGATTTCAGTAACTTCTATGATTGATGCTGAAAGGATTACATCCTTAGAGTCTAGAGTGAAGGAGTTAGAGAAAATGACGGGATCGGTTCCACAGTTGTTAGCAGAAAATCTTTCTTTAGCACAGCAGTTGCTTACTGTTAGTGAATCTTATCAAACATTGATGAAGGTTTATAACACACTGCTTGATGACTGCACTGCCCAAAGACTGAAGCTTGACAATTTGGAGGAACTTGTTTTGAGTTTGCATAAAGAACAGTCAGCTCAAGGGGAGATTAGAGTATATAGAGCAGCGTGCAAAGAAGATGAGTTGAAGCTGAAGAGGAGACATGACAGAGACGATGATCCCAGTGCATCAAAAGATAGTGATCCGACTGGTCCTTTAAAGACTGGTGAGCATGCTACTGTTCAGGGGGAGTCTGCTGCTAGTGCAAGTGGTAGTGGTGTTGGTACAAGTACATATACAGTGGTACCGGTTGATATAGAAGCTGGTAAGATAGCTTAGTATTAGATTAGTATTGTTTAGTATTTGTAAATATTTGCACTAAAACAATTTTAGTTGAATAATTGTAACTTAATAGTATTGGTAATATAGTAGGCTTGAGATTCTTATTCCTAGTGAAATATATTAGAAATTATTTAAGTTATTTGATTTTAAAAGTTAAATAAATTAGTGATCGAAAGTCTTCCGACTCATTGAGAAGTCGTGCGGCGTGTTCTGATTTATTTCAGCGGTTAAAGTTTATTTTAACTTAGACATTTTAGACTTGAGAGTTTTATAATGGACAAGTAAAATATGTATGATTTTTAGCTAGACAAATGATATATAATTTAAAGATATAATTGAAAAGTTAAGTTCTTTGAAAATAACAGTTCTATTAAGTCTTGGAAATTATATAAGTTAGTTAATTGTAAACTTAAATGTTTGGTGATTATTCACAATACATTAGAGTATAAATTTAATTAATGTCTGTTAAGTATTTGATAAAAGACTTAAGAAATATTAGATTGATTCAGGGTAATCAATAATTGATTTATAAGTTGTTAATTGCGTTTATGGTTTAATTACACAAAAAGGATTAATAAAGAAATTCTTAGATTGATTCAGGGAAATCAATTAAGAAATTTAGATTGTTAATAATTATTTGTGTGTGTGTTTTTCTAGGGATTGAAATGCTTAGTCTATCAGATTCAGAAGATGATATTCTGGATGAGATAGATTAAGATATTAATTATGATTTGGAAGAAGGAGAATTTCAACCACCTGATGATTGGACTACTATTCCAGAGATTGAGCAAGACATTGGTGTAGTTCCAGATGTTAATGTTGATGAACACCATGTCAGCCCTTCTAGGACAGAAGTAATTATTGAAAATGATGAAGGTCCAATGGTTATCAATGTAGATGAAGAAATTGATGATTCAACATATTCAGATGAAGAAGATCTTCCTGATAAACATAAAGATAATCCTATGTTCAAACCCTTGCCAAAGAAAAAGAAAGAAAAGATTGGAATATCAGAAATTGATATTACTGGTAAGCGTATGGCAAGAAGAGGGATTATAGGATGGTATTTTGATGCTGATCTAAAACTGTTTGCTATCAAGAGATTTGATGGAGTTCAATACTTTGAACGAAAGCTTGCAGTGCTTAGTTCTCTACCAAAGTATGAGATTTGTGATTTGGGTAGATTACCATTGAAGAACCCGAGTGATGATTTTGTTGGTAATTATGTACAACATATTATCAGGACGGAGGTTCGATCAAGAAAATTTCAAAAGATTAAGCCAAGAAACGGAAAAACGATAAAATTACAAGAACGAAGTGAAAGAACTGGTAGGAGAAGAAGGAAGAAGATTTATCCAGCTGTTAGATGTGTACAGAAAATTCCGTTGAAGACAATGCCTCAAGATATACTTGGAAACATGAAAAGTTGGCAGGTGGATTCAGAAACTGGAGAAGCTGTTATGGTTGAAGCTGATGATGAGGTTGAGGGAGGAGAACGTGAAATTTTTAGAGTTTATGACCATCGACACCTAATAAATTTGTCGAGGAAGGATCTGTTAAAGTTTAATGAGAACAGAATCTTTACGACAGAAGCATGGGGTGATTTAGCGAGAGATTATCAGATGATGGTAAAGACTTGTATTAAGATGAAAATTTATGCAGGTAGTAAGATTTACAAATAAAACCAAAGATAATTTGAAGACAAAGATGCTAGAGTTATTGTCAAGGGGAGTTTGTTGAGACATAGTTTGTGACAACAGATCTAGCTTATAATATGACTAGTATAATTGTTATCAAATTGATACATTGGTTTAGATTTGTACTGCCTCCATACTTCTCCTTTGAAATTTACAAACTAAAACCCTTTCATACACATTCCCTCTTGATCACCAATAATGCATTCTACCTATATTTTCATCCATGTTTGTGTGTGTGCGTCTGGGAGCAGGAGCAAGAAGCAGGGAGCATAAACACAAAACCCTTTCCTTTTTCATCAAAATCTTCAAACATCAAACCTTCTAACTAACAACAAAATGATCACATAATCTTTATCATCATAATGATCTCGTTCTCATCATCATCAGTGATCAACATCATCAAAACCAAAATCTTTGTACGGTTCAAACCATAAATTTCATACCCAAAGTTCATATGTTATTTGTTTATAACTTGATTTCTATGTATGTAAACATGTTATAGTAGGATTTGTATACTATATTATGGTGATTAGTATTGTACAAAATCAATGGAATCAAACACCGAAACATGTATACATACATATGTTGATCACAGGTCACGAACAGAGTCTGAACCGAGCAAGTGAACCAAACCGATCGGTTGGTTTTACCCAGCCGATCGGCTGGTTTTAGTGAGCCGAACGGCTCATCAAACATAGCCGAATGGCTAAGTGTTTGATAGCCGAATGGTTTGTAGTTTGATAGTCGATCGGTTAGTTTAGACTGTGTACTGATCAAACTTCGATACAATGATTTAACACACTGTCAATAAATTTTCATAGTAGAAACATATTAACGAGTACACAAAACAAATATTATAAAGTTATGAAAGTTATAATACTTTTTGATACAAAGTTTGGTACGAAATTGTACTCGACCGCGGGACAATATTTTGACAATAATATTAACAAATATGACTTTTTGAATCTAATGGGTTGAGTATAAAATGGGCAAAATTATGTATTTTGTTAAAGAACCAAAGAAATTAATTAATATTTTTGGGCCGAACTAATTCGGACCGCATCTATTTAGGCCTTAATTTTTGGGCCAAACTATTGGACTTTGATGTTGGGCCGAACTAAGTGGACAAAGCCCAATGGGTAAAATGATTTCAAAAACGCAAACTTAATTCGAGTTATATATATGTGTGACGAGCTAAACGAAACGATGACAAATGAATAATGTATATATATATATATATATATATCCAACTAAAACGTATATATAGGTATATACTTACACGCAACGACTATCTCAACGCAAGTATCACCAACAACTAAAATTGTATAAACGTTTTAAATTAACTAGTAGTCGAATACTTATATAAAGTATATTTATTGGCGTCTAGGTATTTGAGGGACGCATTCGGACTACTGTGTGTTACTAGCTGTTATTCGCTGAAGACTTGCTACCAGTGAGTTCACAGCCCCTACCTTTTACTTGTTTTAAATGTTTTTAAAACTAGGGGTGGAAAACATAGAAATATGTTCTATTACGTGCAACTTGTTTTATATAATTGTTTGACATGCTTTTATACTAAACTGATTTATATAAAACATTTTCACAAGTTTTTGGGAATAAGAAAACGAATCTTGGTATGATCCTAGGTTTACGCGAGGTAGTTGTAGTGCACATAAGTCCCAGTGCTTGCAACCTATAACCATTAGCTAGGTGACTCTAGCCACTGAGTATACAGATAGTACTATCGATTTGACAACCCTCCCAGGATTTAACTCGTTGGTCATTCCAACCACATGGACGACAGTCGTAATGAGGAGTGTATACTTACCATGTTACTAAGGCAACAACATCAACTAGTTGTGGATTGGTTATAGCACTAGGTATCGTTACTTTAACTTTAAAGGTGTCGATCACCTTAGAGGGATCATAGTCTATATTTCTCACATAAACTACACAACTAAACTACAACTTGATTTGGGAAGGGTATTCCCTATGACAACTAATAGGATTGGTGTTCCTACACACGATTACTTTTAGGAAACGTTTACCTTGATTGGCTAAACCTGGTTTTCCTACAAAACAACTTTTATAGGAAATGTTTACTTGATTGTTAAACTTGTGTTTCCTACAACTATTTATTAGGAAATGTTTTTGATTAAACTTGTGTTTCCTACACAGCTATTACTTGTAGTAAGAATGACATTCTTACAGTAAAATAGGAAATGTTTTTTTAATGAGAATACTTGTATTTCCTGCTATACATATAAACATTATGTTTGTGTACATGAATGAATTATACAAAACTTGGTTTAGCTACGTATATACTAAACCTGTGAATTCACTCAACATTTAATGTTGATGCTTTACTATGTTTTTCAGGGAATTAGGACTCAGGTACTACGCATGCATAAAAGGACGTAAGCTACCCAGACTATTTAGGATGCCATTTTTGGGACACTTGGATTTCTTCTGTATTACCAATCTCATTGGTTATACTTACGAAATCCCACTCTTATGAACTTGTATTTATTAAAACTTATGTTGTTCTACAACACTACTACTTGTACGACTTTATCAGTTGTACCCTTTTGTAATAACTTAAACTTTGGCATCTTAAATTAATATGTTCTGTATGATCATATGTTCTGATACAATGAATGCACTATTTTAACGTCAGCACCCCCGCTATTAAAACGATTATTAAAATGCTTCCGCTAATTATAATTTGCTTCCGCTAATTACTAAATAAACGCAATTACCGATTTTGGGGGTGTGACAGACTTGGTATCAGAGCCATTGGTTATAGCGAACTAGAAGTCTTTAGGTGACTAAAAGCCTTAGAGACCTAGACTATAGCCTTGGCTAACACACTCATGCATTCATTCCTTTGCATACGTCTAACACGACACACACAATTGCTTTAGTCATAGTTATGTCTAGGCAGTTTCCGATCTACATCTCAGAGTCAGAGGAGGAGCCTGACTATGCTAGTGATGACATTTCCGAGGAGATGTACCCACCCACATTTTCTAGAGCTACTTCAGGTGGCACTATAGGCACTCCACGATCACCACCCACTGATCCTGCTACTCGTATGCTAGGATCTACCTTCATGGTGACTCATCATCTTGGAGAGTCTTCACGTGGGCCTGGATTGTGTAGGACTGCTAGGATGAGCGTTAGATCCCCACCTGTAGGACCCTTGGCACCTCGTGACAAGGAGCCGATGACTGAGGAGAGAGAGATACCTTGTGATCAGCAGTCATTGCAGAGGGCTAGAGTTCCGCATCTCGACTGGATGCCGTGTATACTACGCCACTGGAGAACACTGGAGAGGATTCCTTCCACTTTTGAGACTGGGGAGTCATCTCACTCATCGACACCTTAACATCTGACTGAGGAGCCTCTGGAGCTCACTGTCCCTACTGTAGTTGCAGTTATCCGTACCCTTCTTGGATTTCATTATGGTACACAGGATACTATCAGAGAGTTGCACAGTGATGTGCTTAATATCTATGGACGTCTTGCCACTTCTGAGATACACATTGAGATGGATCGAGAGTCAGTCGATGCGACTAGAGCATGTGTAGGTTCCACGTATACGGACCAAATCGAGTAGTTTACTTGTAAGTGAAAGCGGAAATTTAAACACAACAAGATAAGCAAGATTTAAGCTAGAAATGACCAAAACACAAAGATGTATGTATATATATTATTAACTAGCAACAACACATACACTTTGATAAACACACAATGATCTAAATAACACTACAAGATGATTTTTCTCTGCTAGCAGTGGTGTTATGTGTGTGTGAAGTGGTGCTCAAACAGAAGCTGGCGAGCTTCTATTTATAGCGTTATCCAGGCATCCTGCGACACAGTCATTGTGTCGCATGGAATGTCTCTGCGACACAATTCTTGTGTCGCATACAATGACTCTGCGACACAATTCTTGTGTCGCATAGTATGACACTGCGACACAATGCTTGTGTCGCATGATGACAAAAATTTGTAATTAAACTAAATCTAAAACAGTTCAATACGTAATTACAATATCGACACGAATACAGACTGAGACCAACTGACAGACACACATAGATGTATCAACAACATGTCTAATTAGGCTAGAGAGACGTTTAGGGGTAGTAGGTTCTGCAGTTGGAGTTTGTATGCTGATGGCAGTTGTTAGGATGGTTGTAGGGATGTTCTTAGCATATTTCCATTAGACTCGCCATGTCAGGACTGTATCTATGATGTATTAGGATTGTAGCTATGATGTAGTAGGGCAGAACTTTTGACTAGATAGATGTATAGGTTAAATCCATCACATTTTGTAGATCATGTTTGATCCGATGGGTATGTTTTCTCTGTATTGTAAATCCCATCCTTGTACAAAATTATTGTAAAACCTTTTTAGTTTACGTCACTGTGTACACTATGAGTGATGATTTGATTAGGGTATCTTACGAGTGTTTGTTCTGTGTGATTAGGACTGAATCATGCCGCCTAAGCGTAGGAATACCTGGAACGGCTAAAGAAACCCTTCACCACCTCCTGCTGTTGAGGAGACAACTGAACAAATGGTCAACCGAAGGATTGCAGAAGCACTTGTTCAGTATGATACTGACCGAAACAGTAGCGACAAGGTTAGCGGTAGCAGAAATACCGAACCAGTTGTATCTGACAGTAACCCTGAGAGTACCCAAAAAGGATGTTCGTACAAAACATTCCTAGCTTGCAAACCGAGCCACTTTCGTGGTACTGAGGGTGCCATTGGAATCATTTATTGGATAGAGAAAATGGAGTCTGTGCTAGATATTAGCAACTGTGCTCATAACTGCATGGTAAAGTATGTTGCATGCACATTTTCTGATAAGGCATTGACATGGTGGAATGGACAGGTTCAAGCACTTAGACGCACAACCGCCCACTCAATGACCTGGGAAACCTTGAGAGCTATGGTCACGGAAGAGTTTTGTCCCCGTAGTGAGCTGCAGAAGATTGAGACTGAGCTCTGGGACATTGCTATGGTTGGTACTGATATCACAAGATATACCACAAGATTTCAAGAACTGGAACGCCTTGTACCACACATGGTCACACCTGAGTACAAGCGCACTGAAAGGTATATTTTTGGGTTTGGTGCCACAGATTCGAAGCTTGGTGACTTCGTCTAATCCAGCCATCTTTAAGAGTGTTATGGAACTAGCACAACGTTTGACAAATGAAGCAGTCAGAATGGGAACCCTCACTAAGAAAGTTGCTTCAGGAAAGGTTGAATCCAGCAGTGCTGATACTGGAAAGGGAAAACGTAAGTGGAATGACCTTCAGGGTCAACAGAATACGAAGCAGACTGGAACCACGAAATCTTACCTTGCCACTATGTTGCTCCCGCAACCGGTCGTTGGGATTTCTAATGGTAATGCGGGCGCAACAGTGTAGTTTTTAATTTATAAGGTTGGGGCCTAGGGTTACTTATTATGCTAATCAAGGGCTAGCAAAGGACAAGTATGACCTAGGATCGTTCTTCAAAGCGCGACGAATTAAAACTAGGGGGTTTAGAAACTTTTATGTATTTAGCTAGGGTTAAAAGAGTTGATTTTGGTTTTGGTTTTCGATTCTAAATGGGACTAGGCTGAATTAAAAAGTGGAGGTTACTTCGGGCGTTCAGCAATTAAAGCGATTGTCTACTATAACGTGGTTTAGAAGTTGTTAAATATGGAGAGTTCTAATGAAGATAAGTTCGTAAGTTAATGTGAGGTATTACTACAATCCTTCTATCGGGCTACCGTGGAATTGTCCACAATCAGGCAAACAGAATATCACGTGGGTTGCAAAATATATTAAAGTATACACCGAAAGTTCTCTCAAATGTACACCCACATTATCTGACAATTAACCTCGAATCCTATTCCCCAATCTCGGTCATCAGAGATGCCCAAATCATGGCATAGTTTGTTGAATAAACAATCTTATGAACGAGGGTTATCCTCACCGGAATAGGTTGGGCTAACTGGTCTAGACGGCCGGATAACATGTCATCACTTATTCGTACGAATTATCATCATTACTCAGGGATGGAACAAAACAGGGATGATTTATGCCACAAATAGAAACCTAAGTAATACGTTTGTTATTCGATTCATAATACAAATACCTTCGGTCGTTCTCGACTTCCATACATTTGTACTCCGCCGTAAGCGTTTCCAGTACTATATCAAAAGAACAGTCGAATAGGGACCGTTATATTATTTCACGATGACTAATGCCGTTTAAATTTCACTATTATGATGATCCTAGGGCAACAATCAAACAAGAACATGCAATAAGACGATCAAGGTAACAATTCAATTTAAGCATACAAAAGTATTATATAAGTTGAGGATATTCTGAAAGTTGTCTCAAAAATATCATCTATGTGAATTTAATCTTAATCTACCTCTACTCCCATGTTCCATGTCTCTTGGATCCTATTTTGGTGTATAGAACACCGGCCATGCCAAGCTCAATGATTCAATCTAACATAGTATAACTAAGTGACCTGTACCCTATGAGTTAGCTACGTTCATTTTTGGATAAAGTTTTAGTCATTACATGAGTTGGGCAGATAAACGATAAAGATTTAATCCGTATATCCATTTGTGAAGTGAACCATCCGCAATCTCATAACATACCACATAGTCACATATTTAATACTTTTCTAAACGACTATCATAACAGACAATTGAGTTATTTAGCTAATAATGGCAATTCTAGCATACATACTTAAATTTATTAAATAAAGGACAAGCATATTAAATATGAAAGATAGATTAACACCTGGAAATAAGTACAATAACTCGAAACTAAAATATGCGTCCCGGAGCACCTCCGTACAAATCTTGCTCGACAATCGAACGAAAGTCAAAATATATTTTAATAATTTAAAATATATTATTTTGTATGAAATTATTATTGAAAACATCGCATCATAGTTGTCAAAGAAAAACGTCTATTTAAAACGCTACGCAATTAAACCTCCGTAAAACGTGAACGCAAATCGAGACCGACAACTTAACGAAACACTTTTATAAATGTTTTTTCAAGTATTTAGAATAAATACTTCAAGTGAAAATATTGAAATTTAAATCGATACTTAAAAACGCGTACTAAACGTTTAACACCAAATCGAACGAGAAAACAAACACCACGCGAAGCACAAATCGGATAAAATAAGAAATGACCAAAATACCCTTGAGTGGGCCCCCCCCCTTGGCCGGCCCCCTCTCCCCCTCATGGCTGCCCATTCCACTTCCCCCCTCTAATCACACATGCAAAATAATGATTCCTTTATTTTCCCTAACACCACTCAAAAAGCATGCAAGTATTTCATTCTTACACACACACTACTACACTCAACACTTCTTTTCTCTCTAGACATCTTCACCCTCTTTCCACAACTGAAAATAATCAGCCACTCCCACCACCATATCACCACCATAAACCACCAACAACCACCACCTCCTGCTTCATCATTTTACAAAAGTTCTTCAAGAAGATTCAAGCTCACAAGTTCCTCATCATCATCTTAGCCTTCTTTCTTCAAACCACCATTGTGAGGACACATCTCTATCTCATTTATGTTTATTTACATGTTATAAAGCTCATCTAACAAGATTATGTCCAAATGTAAGCTTAAAATACGTTTTTATGATTTATACACAAAGAATATATAATCTGTCCAGAAAATCACAGCACACTAAAAACGTCATATCTTGAGTTCTAGGAAGTGTTAGAAGATGATTTTTTTAAAAAAATTTGCATATTGAAAAGATCCACAACTTTCATGTTTTACACTTTTTCCAGAAACTTACGCGTTTTTCTCTATTGGACGATTTGTGAGACTGACCTGGGAAATTTAATCAGAATCTAGACTATGCATGACTAATTATTTTGCTTCTCTATGATTATGGGACTTAAAACTCTTGGAAAACATCAATTAGATACTACACACATAGTAGATCATTGGTAAAATTTGTGAGACTTGATTTGGACCAGAAATATGTAAGACACATGGTGAAACAAACCGACAAAAAGTCGAAAATGTGAAATCTTGAAGATTTTGGACTTTTATAAGAACCAACACTTTTGGTGAATTTGGACATGAACTGACAATATATTTGGACTCTATAAACTGATAATTGGGTTGGGTGAAAGTTTTGGGTCCAACCGAGTAAGTTTGACCAAGTCAACAAAAGTGGCTCGTTTTCGAAAAACTTACTATATTTGGAAAATGGAAAAAAAAATGGGTTTGGATGACTTAATTAGCAAATTGGACCAAAAACTAATTTTGGAAAGTTTCCCGAACGAAAACCAACACTTGAAAACACTTGGACAAAAATCGAATTTTTGGACAGACCCTTAGTGTCGCATGACCATGCGACACTAACCTTAATGTCGCATAACCTGCAACACTAACCATAGTGTCGCACCCCTCTGTGTCGCTGACCTATCATCAGTGACTTCAAACCTTGCGACACTACCTGCGACGCTACCCTTAGTGTCGCATAACAAACAGTGGCAATGACCTGCGACACTACCCCTAGTGTCGCATACCTAACAGTGGTAACCTTCTGCGACACTAGCAGTGGCTACACTGCGACACTTACCCGAGTGTAACATGACTTGCGACACTGACACTAGTGTCGCTACTAGTGTCGCTAAAGACAGAATATTTGGAACTTGTTTTTCACTAGGTATTGAACATGAGTAACAACTTATAACCGCACATGATACATACAGTAACAAAGTATACAAAGACACAAACTTAATAATAATTTCTTAAAGAATTATTATTACAAACTTTCACCAACTGGTCGTACACGTTTTCGATAAACGAACTTGAACTACTATTTGGACATACTAGTTGATGAACTAGCTTTAGGTGGACATAAAACCCCCACCTACCCGATTGGCTTAAGTTGACATTAACCCCCACTTATACAATCGCTATAGATGGTCTTTTGAGACATCTACTTATACAACCTCATACGTTTAGGGCATTAGGAGGTTGCACATGGGAACGAGAACACCTACTACTTGCTAATATTTGATAATGCTTGCTACCTACTCAACTCTGGTGAGTTTCATAGCCCCTTTTTACTTTTTTTCACTGGGGTGAGAATACATACAACTGTTTTATAAACTGCTTTATGATCACAAGTACTGGAAACAACTTTTTGTACGGATTGCATGAGACCTGATTAATCCACTAAAGTCCTCTACCTATCATAGTCATTAAAATTTGTGCGTGAGTATTATTGGGTAGTACCATCAGGGTTTGACAAACCTCGTCCGGGCTAGTCGCGCTAGCCAACCCACGGGCGCAGTATTACTTGTGATTTAGAAGTGTATCGGATTAGTACACTTACCGGAGGCAAACAACGTTAAGCTTGACTATGAGACTCATGCAAATGGTATACTTATATTGCTGTATGCAATACTTTTACTTGTCGTTGGATAACGATACTTTTACTTATCATTGACGAATGATGCAAAACTTGTGAAATCTTGTGGATCATTTTAGCAACTGATTACTTAACAAACCTATGAACTCACCAACTTTATGTTGACCTTTTAGTATGTATTTCTCAGGTAACCCACCGCAATAGGAAGCTTATGGATAGTGTAGATCGAGTCGCATTGTTTTCAAACATCAAGGAACTAGATTGCATTTACTATATTTTTGAATCATAATTATGTAATTCTACTTTTGTCATGCGAACTCCTATAACTTTTGTAAGCATTTGAATTATTGTAATGTAACTATTTTTCAAACGTCTCATATAGAGGTCATTTGCTTTATTTGTTGTGTTGTGATATTTGATTTGGTCGGCGCCCCCATGACACCTCCTACTTCCGTTGCCACATGTTTTGGGGGTGCGACATGCTCGGTTCAGACTCTATTCATGACCTGTGATCAACATATGTATGTATACATGTTTCAGTGTTTGATTCCAATGATTTTGTACAATACTAATCACCATAATATAGTATACAAATCCTACTATAACATGTTTACATACATAGAAATCAAGTTATAAACAAATAACATATGAACTTTGGGTATGAAATTTATGGTTTGAACCTTACAAAGATTTTGGTTTGATGATGTTGATCACTGATGATGATGAGAACGAGATCATTATGATGATAAAGATTATGTGATCATTTTGTTATTAGTTTGAAGGTTTGATATTTGAAGATTTTGAAGAAAATGGAAAGGGTTTTGTGGTTATGCTCCCTGCTTATTGTTCCTGCTCCCAGACGCACACACACAAACACAAACACAGATGAAAATATAGGTAGAACGCATTATTGGTGATCAAGAGGGAATGTGTATGAAAGGGTTTTAGTTTGTAAATTTCAAAGGAGAAGTATGGAGGCAGTACTTACTGTCTCCAGATATTTTAAATTTAGGTATTGGTTTGGGTTTTTAAACGGTTAATTCCGTGTACGGGTCCAATTATTTGTATCCCGTATCCTACTCAATTATTCGTTTGTTTAAATTTTATTTTAAACATTATAATTTATAGATACAAAAATGAAGTACTTTATTAAAATGATTAATAAAATTATTCACAGTTGAAGTACTGTATGGTGAAATTGTGTGCCAGATTTCAGTTGAATTTGTAAATTATATTTTGAGGTAATATTCCAAATACTAACCAGGAATGGGAAAAATAATACTATTATTACTTTTGACCTTTAGGTATGTTTTATAATTATTTATGTTCGTATATAACACATTCAAAATAGTTGTCTAAAGGTTCCCGAACAACCTTTGTTCCAACTATTTTCTATAACAGTTTCCAATAAAATTTGTTCAAAAGTATTTCGAATTTATTTTTGGACTTTTGTACTGTGGTCGATACGTTTAATATAAAATGTATAATATATCACATTACATCAATAATATAACATAATAGTAATAATCATAATTAATAATTTTTGAATTATTAATTAATTATTTTGCATCACCAACTTTATTGTATTTAGTTTGTCGAGTCTGATACGTTCATTTATTACAGTAATTATATAATGATAACTACTATTTAACTAATACGACACGTATCACATAATAAGTTTTGTTAAACTTATCACACAAGGATAGTTTTGAATTCACTAATCAGGGAATTACTCTAGGGAATGCATGTAATTAGGTAAAAATTAGTACCCTAATTTGAGGATTGTCACATTCTCCCCCCGTTAGCGAAATCTCGTCCCGAGATTTAAGTTGAGTTTTTCGTGACTGGCGTTTGTTCAAACAGGTGAGGGTACTTCTTTCGTATCTCATCCTCCCGTTCCCAAGTAAACTCCGGGCCATGCTTCGAGTTCCAACGAATTTTGACAAGTTTGATATTTTGTGTCGGAGTTTCTGCGTTTTTGTATCGGTTACTTCGATAGGATCCTCCACAAACTTAAGTTTTGAGTTAATAAAGACTTCGTCAGGAGGGATGATAAGTGTTTCATCCGAAAGACACTTCTTCAAGTTATACACATGAAAAGTGTCGTGAATGCTACTAAGCTCTTGTGGCAACTTTAGTTTGTAAGCAATAGGACCAACCCTTGCAAGGATTTCTAAAGGTCCAACATATCGCGGATTCAACTTTCCTCGTTTGCCAAATCGTGCTATCCCCTTCCAGGGCGATACTTTGAGTATTCTTGTAGGACCCCTGTAGTCGGACCTAATCAAATCCTATTACTCAATCAACGTGCGGAATCCAAAGATTGAATATAAACGTTAAACAATTAAAAACAAACAAACACAAAGTATATTAATACCCAAATGATTACCAATCAGATTAATTGCAAGAACTCAAGTACAATATACTAAAACTTTACCTAGGTTCGTCAACCCTAGCAAATGAGCCGAACTCATCTATTTATACTCGACACCTAATCTGATCTATGCGACACAAGCTGTGTCGCCAAGCCGACTCATGCGACACAAGTTGTCTCGCCAAGTTGACTTATGCGACACAAAACCCTTGTGTCACCAAAACATAAAATGTAATTACTTTATAATACAAACGTCATAACTAACGTAATTACATATCAAACGCATTACAGACTTAGACCAACTGACAAATACACTAAGATGCACCAACAAACTCCCCCGTGTCTTCAGCTTGGTCTTCAAAATTTCTTCAATTAAACACAACCTTCAGGAAACCTGCCTCCAGCATGAATCCCATGCGTAACACACATAGTCACAACCTTTTGAAATTGTCTAGCAAGAGTCGAATTCACTACATTTCTTATGTTGAAGCGAATCGGATTATCAAAAAATTTCCGCAAATCTTTCTGTGACATATTAATCAAGCTCATAGGATCAAATATTCTGAATTGAGCTTTCTTTAAACCATATAGCGAAGTCGTCTCTAGATGCTCAGATTCTGGAACAAAAATAAAAACAGCTTCGCCCGTATGCGGATGAAGTTCCCAATGATGAAATCTTCTAAGAAAGTTAAAAGGAACTGTCTCAAGCGGAATCTCAGTCAAACAATCAGCTGGCGGATAGTGTACTTTGCAGATCAGCTATCTTGTTACTGGATCAAGTCTCTTCTTGAATATAAATCTTGTTCCAAGCGTCGGTTTGATAAAGTTATATCGTTTACTCTTCACTTCACGACGCAAAACCGTCTGTACAAAATCAGGTCGTGAATCTCTGGTTTGATTTATCAATTCCAGTTGACCAAGACGATTTATTTCTCCCTTAGGCAACGTACTCAGCTTCTTGAATGACCTTTTAAAGTACTGAATACCATCGCTTCTCTAAATCATGAAAATACCTTTGTAGGTTTTCCAACTTTTAATAACTCCTGTGTAATTCCCACTAACTTTATATGTCTTGCAAGTAACAGGAATAGGTTCACCAGGAATAAAACTTACCACCGGTCGTTCAGAAGTTGATGTAGAAGCAGTTTCAAAATCCGATGTAGTCTCTGGAACAGCTTGTGAAGTTCCAGCTGTCTCTACTTCATCTTCTGAAGAATCAGTCTCGATTGTCGGAGCATCATCATAGAATTCATCAGAACACATCTCCTATTCCTCAATCTCAAAATCATCATTAATCTCAAATTCAGGTTCAGATGCCTGACCTTCCTCATTAATCATTCGCTGAATAAAAGATAGATTAGCATTTGAGTAATCTACAGCTAGTGGTCTTGGTTGACCTGGAATATCATCGACCGAGAAGTAATCCAAATGAAGAGATTCATTATCGTCAGAAACATTTACATTATCATTTACATCATCAGTCCGTGTTCCGGCTGAAGCCCTAGATGTTGTTCTATGGCACGTAGGCCTAACTTCCCCCGAACAGCAGCTAGGGATTCTAATTCTAAGACCCTAGAATTCAAAGTAGGAACTAAAGCTACCGTTTCTTCTAACACCTTGATCTGCGCAGCTTGAAACTCCAAAACTGATGCCTGAGACTGAATCAATTGAGCTTGATTATCCACGGTCTGCTGCATCACATCCATCCTTTTCAATAGCTCTTGGATGACCGAAGGCATAGATTGAATTGGAACCTCAACACGGGGAATGTCAACCCGTGGCCTTGAAGCAGAAGTAGAAGTACGACGGATAGACTGGGGTGGAACCCAATCTTCATCAGTGAAATAGTCGCCGGGTGGTCATTATCCATGATCAGGTCGCACGGATGTCGTGCCCTGACGAATACGACGCTGAATACGTTTGAACCGACGTGGTTCAAGCTGTTGAATATTTCTCAATGAATGTTCGGAGGGTACAACTGTCGCACCCCCAAAACACGTGGCAGCGGAAGTGGGAGGTGTCACGGGGGCGCCGACCAAATCAAATATCATCAACACAAGGATCAAGCAAACGACCTCTATATGAGACGTTTGAAAATATTACATTACCATAATTCAAATGTTTACAAAATAATTCTGGAGTTCGCATAACCCGTTTAGAGATTTCTAATACATTACTGAATTTACAAAATACAACTACTAGCAATCTAATCTCCTGATGTTTTGAAAACAATGCGACTCGAGCTAAGCTTTCCAAAAGCTTCCTACTGTGGTGGGTTACCTGAGAAATACATACTAAAAGGTCAACATAAAGTTGGTGAGTTCATAGGTTTGTTAAGTAATCAGTTGCTAAAATGATCCACAAGATTTCACAAGTTTTGCATCATTCGTCAATGATAAGTAAAAGTATCGTTATCTAACGACAAGTAAAAGTATTGCATACAGCAATATAAGTATACCATTTGCGTGAGTCTCATAGTCAAGCTTAACGTTGTTTGCCTCCGGTAAGTGTACTAATCCGATACACTTCTCAATCACAAGTAATACTGCGCCCGTGGGTTGGCTAGCACGACTAGCCTGAACGAGGTTTGTCAAACCCTGATGGTACCACCCAATAATACTCACGCACAAATTTTTATGACTATGATAAGTAGAGGACTTTAGTGGATTAATCAGGTCTCATGCAATCCGTACAAAAAGTTGTTTCCAGTACTTGTGATCATAAAGCAGTTTATAAAACAGTTGTATGTATTCTCACCCCAGTGAAAAAACAGTAAAAAGGGGCTATGAAACTCACCAGAGTTGAGCAGGTAGCAAGCAATATCAAATATTAGCAAGTAGTGGGTGTTCTCGTTCCCGTTTGCAACCTCCTAACGCCCTAAACGTATGAGGTTGTATAAGTAGATGTCTCAAAGGACCATCTATAGCGATTGTATAAGTGGGGGTTAATGTCCACTTAAGCCAATCGAGTAGGTGGGGGTTTTATGTCCACCTAGAGCTAGTTCATCAACTACTATGTCCAAATAGTAGTTCAAGTTCATTTATCGAAAACGTGTACGACCCGTTGGTGAAATTTTGTAATAATGATTCTTAAAAAGACATTATTAATTAGTTTGTGTCATTGTATACGTTGTATCATGTGTGGTTTTAAGTTGTTACTCATGTTCGATACTTAGTGAAAAACAAGTTCCATACATTCTGTCATTAGCGACACTAGTAGCGACACTAGTGTCAGTGTCGCAGGTTATGCGACACTAGGGTAAATGTCGCAGTGTATGCGAGTGTCGCAGGTTATGCGACACTAGGGTCAGTGTCGCAGTGAGTGTCGCTAGTTATGCGACATTAGGGTTAGTGTCGCAGGTTCAAATAAATTTTCAATAAGTAGCGACACTAATAGCGACACTTCGGTAGTGTCGCAGGTCATGCGACACTAGCGTCTGGCCAGATTTTCCATTTTTAGCCCAAGTGTAACCAAGTGTCGGTTTTTCATTCGGGAAACTTTCTAAAATTAGTTTTTGGTCCAAGTTGCTAATTAAGTCATCCAAACCCATTTTTATTACCATTTTCCAAATATAGTAAGTTTTTCGAAAACAAGCCAATTTTGTTGACTTGGTCAAACTTACTCGGTTTAACCCGAAACTTTCACCCAACCAAAATATCAGTTTATAGGGTCTAAATATGATGTCGGTTCATGCTGGAGTTCACCAAAAGTGTCAGTTTTTATAAAATTCCTAAATCTTCAAGATTTCATATATTCGACTTTTTGTCGGTTTATTTCACCAAGTGTTTTACCAATTTCTGGTCCAAGTTAAGTCTCACAATTTTTATCAACTGATCTACTATGTGTGCAGTGTCTAACTTATGTTTTTCCAAGAGTTTTAAGTCCCATAATCATAGAGAAGCAAAATAATTAGTCATGCATAGTCTAGATTCTGATTTTACCCAGGTCAGTCTCACAAATCGTCCAATAGAGAAAAACGTGTACGTTTCTGGAAGAAGTGTAGAACACGAAAGTTGTAGATCTTTTCAATATGAAAATTATAAAAAAATGCATCTTCTAACTCTTCCTAGAACTCAAGATATGACGTTTTTAGTGTACTGTGATTTTCTGGACAGATTCATCACTCTTTGTATATAATTCATAAAAATGTATTTTAAGCTTATATTTGGACATAATCTGGTTAGTGATTCTCACAAAGAATGATGTAGAAGAACAAGAGAGGATGATGATGGTGTTGATCCTAGCTTCTTTCTTGTGATGTTTAATGGTGGTTTTGGGTGGTGATATGGTGGTGAAAATGGCTGATTATTTTCAGTTGTTAGAGAGAAGGAGGAAGTAGAGAGAATCTAGAGAGAAAATAGTGGAGTGTTGAGTGTGGAAATGAAAGAATGCATGGAATGTGAGTGGAGGGGGACTAGAGGTGGTGTAGTCAAAGAAGCAAGAGGGCAGCTATGGAGGGGAGAGGGGGCCGGCCAAGGGGGGCCCACTCAAGGGTATTTTGGTCATTTCCTCATTTATCCGATTTGTGCTTCGCGCGGTGTTCGTTTTCTCCTTCGGTTTGGTGTTAAACGTTTAATACGCGTTTTTAAGTATCGATTTAATTTTCAATATTTTTACTTGAAGTATTCATTCTAAATACTTGAAAAACATTTATAAAAATGATTCGTTAATTTAGTGATCTCGATTTGCACGTTCGTTGTACGGCTTCTAAATCGCGTGACGTTTTATTTGGACGTTTTTTCGTTATCGTTTAAAGACACGATATATTAATTGATAGTTTTACACTAAATAATATATTTTAGATTCAAAAATGTATTTTGACTTTCGTTCGATTGTCGGGCGCGTTCTGCACGTTTTCATTACGTTTGAGACGTTTTAATCGAAACGTCTAGGTTTTTCGGGTATTATTATATTAAAATAATAATATATGATAAATAACTTCTTAAAAATAGATTCAAGTTATTTATGGAAATGTTTTCACCAACGTCGTATTTTAAACAGTGTCGGACTCCGTCCGGTTGTTTTGCACAATTTCACCAAATTGCGTAAGCGTAATTTCAACTAATTACGTAGCGTAATATAAATCAATTACGGGGGTGTATATTCACATAAAAATATACAAATAGTTACAAGTAATTACAAGTATTTAGCCTAAAATTAAACTAAACACACGTAATTAGGGTTTCTAGAGGGTTAATCAGTAACCCTAAATCGTCGGGTGTCACAACAACCCTCGGAGAAGTCTCAGGAGTAGAACCTCCATCCGAATCCTCAGCAGTTGGATCCTCAAGATTAGGCTGAGCAGCCTGTCCACCAACTGGAAAATTGTCTATTTCCTGTAACAGATCATCAACCTGTATCTGTATCTGTGCCTCATGGAGGTGTAATTCCTCCTCCTGAGGTTGCTGCCCAGGTGCAGCCAAAACATTCATAAACCCTTCGTTGGGCGGCGCAACATAAGCTTCATCAACTATGTGCCCAAACAGTGGAAAATTGCTATTTGCATTTGCACCTGCCGCACAAACCGTCCAGATTCGGACGTTCATGGGAGTCGGACGTACGCGATCTCGAGCATTCTGCAGAAGACCGGGAAGCTGATTATCGAGAAAAAGCTGAATGAAGCATGGATATAGATTCCAATGCTTGTCCCCGACATTAACATTGTCGACCATCGCCATGAATATATATCCTAAAAAGTTGAAGGGCTTATTGTAAACTAACGCAAGCATAACAGAGGCCGTAGAATAACTGATTCCGTCTAAACCAGCCTTACAAGGAGAAAGGCAGACGATAATCACATGCATTAAGTATCTCCAAACCTTAGGCAGATTCACCTTTCGGTATTGATCATTTGGCACCCCTAGATAACCGATGCGTGTCATAGCCCCAGCAATAAACTCCTTCCCAAACAGAGTGGGCATCTCAAGAGTATCACCAAACTGGAAGAAGTCCTGAATAACCTGTTCCAAGATTATGAGTTGACAATCGCCCAGAGTGTAGATAATTCTGGTAAATGGCAACTCAGAGTTGATCACTGCATTTTCCCAAAACGGAACCACCTAATCCTTTTAAATATTGCTAGTCGTGCTGATAGGAGTGTAGATGCGAGACCGGCGTAGAAATGCGACCATTGGCCTGTACGGAGCAACCGTCTCCTTTGAATCATCCAAAAATGCCACGATATTGTGACATGGTTCCCAAAGAACATCACCATCTGCCATTGCTATATAAAATATAACAATAAAACTCGAAAATAGTTAACGTAAGCAGATTCAATGGAAACAAATAAATCAATTTGAAATTCTGTTCTATGCGACACAGGGAATTGTGTCGCAGGAGTTCTGCGACATAACAGACTTGTGTCGCTTTCAGAATTAAAATTGATTTTCAAAGATAAGCGACATAAGTAATTGTGTCACTAATCACTGATGCGACTGAAAGAGTTGTGTCACTTTTTGCAATGAAATCGAATTTAATCGAATTTTATGTTTTTGGCGACATAACTCTTGTGGCGCATAAATTGTGTCGCTTAGTAAAGCAACATAAGTAGTTGTGACGCAGTAAATAGCGACATAAAAGATATGTCGCAGGTATTAGCGACATAAATTGATTTAATAAATCTTGCGATATAAAAGCTTATGTCGCATGTTATGTCACAAAGACGAACTGCAAGCACCAACCCAGAAACCCTTAACCCCAAATTTGGGGTTTTCGAAAATATGCCTAACCCTAGGGTACGACATCAAACCATGAACACGAAAACCGAATTATTAACATCTAAAAGGTATGTATTCATGTCTAATTAACTTAATAATAGAAAACCCTAAAAAACCATTACTAGAATCAACAATTAAATGTAAAATATACTGTGGAAACGAGGAAAATTGGTACCTAATAATCAAGTCAAGCAAGATGAACAGGATCGATGGGTAAAATAGCACGAAACACTTCGAAAATACGAAATTGAAATCAAAATCCACGGCAGAGCGTTGTGTCGCTAAAATTGAGTGTTGTGTCGCTAGATTTGAATTTGTGTCGCAAAGTATGGTAACAATGAAAGCAATTGGAGTGGGGTATTTATACCTCAACCCAACCTAGCGACATAACAAGCGACATAAAAGGCGACATAAAATGTGTCGCAGAACATTATTTATGTTGCATAACCCAGAAAACTTGATTTTTAATTTCAAGTTTTGTAACCCGATTCAAGAGTAACTTAGGGACTTGTGAAAATAGATATACAAAAATTGAAACTAACATAAACTAAAATAATTTAATTCTAAACTTAAAATTGAAACATAAATTAATATTCTTTTTGGTGACGTAGTTATTTTATCTGCTAAGGGATCATATTAGGATAACATGCAATTATTAGGAAATAGTAAGTGTTATCTCGATTATCAGTATATTTTTCCTCTTTAAATTTACTTACCATATTTAGAACACCATTTATAAATATTATTTCAAGATGATTACTGGTATTGTTTGACCACCTAAACATGTTACATCTACGTCTATGAGCGAACCTTTTATTGTGAGTATGAATAGTTATCTATGGTCCCCACCATAGACATACCCCTATAATTTAGACAAGAACATAACTACCAAGATAGATAGAATAGAGGAATATCATTTTTAAGAATCAAGCCAGCGGTGACAGGTCTGTACAAATGTACAACAAAGCGACATAGCTTGATTCAGGTGTAAGCAAAACCAGACGTGGTCAAACCATTTTGGCGACCTTGTTAGGTATCTTGTAAATTAAGACTTTTTCAAGTTCATTGACTTGCGTTTGCTTAACTTTTAAGTATATACAAATTGAGACCAGGTCTGTACTTACGTACAACACAGGAAACAATCAGTATATACCCCCAAATGATTTCATATTATAAACTAGAATGGAAGTATGCCAAGTATATTAAGGAATTAAGACAGTTAGTCATACATCACAGGGTGTTGACCACATGATAATAGTCATGTATTAGAATTGCTTTTTAATAGCTCAAAGACCGTGTATTATGCCTACCAGTACATCATATGATGAAGCTAATGTTTATGAACGCTGTGGTAAGTATGCTATATAAACCTACTGATACATCAAGGATAAACCTTAGAATTTCCATTTTGTGCATGTACCCTAATGTACTATCATTTCCCTAGTTGTTTACAGACACAACTAAACGTCTTTTTACAAATGTTGCAACCGTGCATTTCTTTAATACTAAAGAGTATAAAGAGTGGCTATTGCGTATATATATATATATATATATATATATATATATATTTTAAAACAATAGTCTAAGTCCAAAAATTACTTCTTAAGTTGAAAGAAGCGTAAACCAATCATGTTGACTAGTTCATCAAATCGGGCACGAGAAAAGGCCTTGGTGAATAGGTCAGCATTCTGCTTAAGGGTATCTATGTGGACAAGGTCTATTAAGTGTTTCTCATAGCAATCCTGTATGAAGATGAACCTAAGTTCTATGTGTTTAGTCCTAGAGTACTGTACGGGATTGCGTGTAATAGAAATAGCAGCAGTATTATTAATATGTATAGGAGTCATAGTAAGAAGTAACCCGTAATCACGTAATTGATGCTGAATCCACAGAATCCGGGAACAACAACTAGCCGCAGTAACATACTCAGCCTCCACAGTGGAAGTAGCCACTGCACTCTGCTTTTTACACTGCCACGAGACCAAACGCGATCCAAGGAACTGGAATCCACCAGTTGTAGACTTCTTATCTATGCTACAGCCTCTATGATCAGAATCCGAGTATGCAGTGAGTGCAAACGATTTCTCGTTGGAGTACCATAGACCAAGAGTTGGTCTATATTTGAGGTAACCAAATATGCGCTTTACTGCTTTCATGTGAGAAACCTTTGGCCTAGCTTGATATCTGGAGCAGATAGACATATCAAATACGATGTCTGGCCTTGAAGCGGTCAGATACATGTGAGAACCAATCATTGAGCGATAGTCCTTTTCTTTACAATCCTCTTCATCAGTGGCCGGCCCGAGATTGTGATTAATTTCAATGGGGGTGCCATAGGTCTTACAGTTAAGCAAGTCATACCTAGTTAACATATCAGAAACATATTTGGACTGATGAATGTAGATTCCTTTGGCAGACTACTCAACTTGTACACCCAGAAAGAACGTAAGTTCCCCCATTGCACTCATCTTAAATTCAGACTTCATGAGATGTTCGTCTTTACACATGGAATCTTTTGTAGAACCAAATATGATGTCGTCGACATAAACCTGTACCAGTAACAAGTCATCTCCATCTCTTTTTGTGAATAGAGTTCTATCAATACTACCTCTGTCGAATCCATTCTTAATCAGATGAGTGGCAAGCCTCTCATACCACAGTCTTGGCGCCTGATGCAAACCATACAATGCCTTATTGAGTTTACAGACATATTCCGGATGCAAAGGATCTTCAAAACCAGGTGGCTGCTTCACATAAACATCGGTATCAACCTCTCCATACAGAAAAGCGCTCTTCACATCAAGCTGATAAACGTGAAATTCCTTGAAAGACGCGAAGGCCAAGAAGATACAAATCGACTCCAATCTTGCAACAGGAGCGAAAACCTCATCATAATCCAAACCCTCTACTTGATGAAAGCCTTGAACTACTAGCCGTGCTTTGTTTCTAACAACTACCCCTCGATCATCTTTCTTGATTCTATAAACCCATAGAGTGCCGGTAGGATGTGCACCTTTAGGTAATGGCACCAATTCTCAAACATGCAGCCTTTTGAATTGCTGCAACTCCTCTTGCACTGCTTCAACCCAGTGTGGATCTTTCAAAGCATCATCTGTCCGTTTAGGCTCCACCTGAGATAGAAAGCACGATTTGACCTCTGCGGCAAGAGATGCAAGAGAAACAGGCTCAGAAGAGTCAGAAGGGGATGCAGGATTTTCAACAACGATAACTTGACTTTGTATCTGAATCCCCTTATCCAAAGGACCGATAATATTCTCCACCGGATGGTCCTTATTGATACGAGAACTTGGAATCTCGTCAGGCACAATTACAGAGTCCAAGTTTGTGAAATCGGCTTCCTGTGCCGAATCAAACTCCCCCCTATTCTCAAGCGGTTCATCTTCATCATCAGACAACGCAGGGACATCAGTATATGTTTCTTGATTTCTTGTTGATGATTCAGGAACCTCAGCATTTGGTTGAGAAGCAGTCGGTGTCTTTGATGTTGATGGCTGAGAAGTATCTGAAGATAAATCAAGGCCGTGGAGCAGTGTGACCACCTGATCAACCTCATCATCTTCGTTAGGAAGATTAATTGAGTCAAAAATTGCTTCATAATTAAACAAGTGTGCGGGTCCCTTTCCCTCCAGATTTTCAGTATACCGAAAGCACGTGACTTCAAAATGTTCTTCCATACGCTTATTTGTCAAATTATACACACGTTTATTTGGAGAGTTATCTGAAAAACCCAAAAATAAACCTTCACTTGACTTTGCTCCAAATTTAGCAACTCTCTCTTTTGTGTACATAATAGTGCAGGGTCATCTAAAAGGTTCAAGAAACTGTAGCGAAGGTTTCCAATTATTAAGCAACTCATAAGACGTTTTATTGTACTTTTTAACTACAAAAACCCTGTTAAGAATATAACAAGCGGTATTCACCGCTTCAGCCCAGAAAGAGATAGGCAGCTTAGAGTTAGCCAACATTGTTCGTGCGGCTTCAATGAGTGTCCTGTTTTTACGTTCAGCAACTCCATTCTGTTGAGGAGTTCGAGCAGCACTGAATTGATGATCAATGCCTTTTCTTAGACAGTACAACTCAATTGTTGAATTCTTAAACTCAGTCCCGTTATCCGATCGCAGTTTCTTGATCGACAAATTGCACAGATTCTCAAGCTTATCAAACAAATAAGTGAGAATTTCGGAAACTTCATCCTTAGTAGATAAGAAATACACCCACGAAAAGCGAGAATAATCATCAGTTACTACCAAGCAGTATTTAGAACCTCCCATACTCTTCTTACTTACTGGTCCAAAGAGATCCATATACAATAGCTCCAATGGACTTGAAACAGAGTTCACCACTTTTGACTTATGGGATTTCTTGTGATGTTTCCCTTTTTGGTAGGAAACACAATTATCATTAATTCCAAAGGATTGCTTCGGAACTCCACGCACAAGATCATTCTTCACCAAATAATTCATTTTCTGAAAGTGCAGGTGACCCATACGTCTGTGCCAAAGTAGTGATTCTTTTTCAGGAGCTCTTGAAAGTAGACACGTATGTTGAGTTGTTTCAACAGTCTTCATGTCCAAAATATACATGTCTTTTTGCCGAGGTGCCCTCAGTAGCACCCAATCCTCAGGAATAACGTATCCTGGTTTCAAAATGCAGCACCCAGTTTTGGTAAATGCCGTAGTGTACTCTTTGTCGCACACTTGTGACATACTGAGCAAATTGTGGGTAAGCTGTTCCACAAAGTTAACTTTCTCAAAACTCACTTGCCCATTAGTGAGTGTACCTTGTCCGGTTATAACTCCTCCTTTATCACCGGAAAAAGCATCATATCCCCCATTGTAATCTTTAACTTCGGATAGCAGAGATAAGTCGCCTATCATATGTCGCGAGCAACCACTATCGATATACCATCTACTATTTTGAACTGCTTCAGATTGTTGCGACATCACAAACATAAAAATCAATTAGTAAGGGAGACCCAAGCCTTTACAAACTTGGGTAACCCAGTAGCATCATCCACAATGATTACAACAGTCAGAATTTTATTTTTTAGCAAATCGAAATCATTGCCTGATGTATCATTGTCAGATGAAGAGTCAGAACATGACTCCTTGATCTTTCAAACCTTTTGAGATTTGGATGGTTGCTTGTTATCAATATTGAGCTTATCATGTTTAACTTTGTTTGTGTTGGGATCTGAGCTGATTTGATAAGTATTGAAGAAGTGCTAGCCACTGTTTGCTTTAATGATAGTCACTGCTAGAAGGATTGAAGAACTAGCCACTGCTAGTGTATTTGTAGCAGCAGTGCCACTGTTAGTGTAATTATACTTGTGTCTGTAATAGAAACTTACTACCACTGTTGGTATAAAGTAAGTTACTCCCACTGTTGATGTTTATAAGTCGGTTAGAGTTATTTATGGCATAGATTTTAATACCATAATAACTAGAGATTGTATAGGACTCTATGTATTATAAATAGAGATCCTTTGACCTAGATTAGGTTAGGATTAATTTTACGCAGCTTCAAGGTTTTATGTAACCCTAATACTTAAGTGTATTCGTCTTATATCATTAATAAGATTGAAGCTTTTGATAATCAATTGTGAATTACATATTGTTTAATTCTTGATCTTCTTAATATTATTGAGTGTGATTCCGTAATTTCTCAATAATAATTCAAGGCTTATTGAATTATATATTAGATTATTCTAGGTTTAACAAGTGGTATCAGAGCAAGGTTAAGCTTTGAATACAAGAAGATCTAGTATTACTGTTTGATTGATTTTCAAAATTGTTTATTGAATAAATGGCAACAGAAGGTAATGAAGGAATCCAGGCAACTAAGATCCCCATGCTTAGACCTGATGAGTTTGATCGTTGGAAGAACAAGATCAAACAATACATGCTTCTCATAGATTATCATATGTGGGAAGTAGTGGTTAATGGTCCTGCAGTAACCCGTGATAGTGTTGGTGTTGAACAGCCTAGAGCACCACCAACTTCTGAAGCAGAAAGAAAGGTTAGATCTATAGAGTATAAAGCACTAAGTACTCTGTTGTTGTCTATTCCCAACGAATATCGAACAAGGTTTGTAGCATGTCAAGATGCTAAAGTTCTTATGGAGGCTATTGAAAAGAGATTTGGTGGTAATGAAAGCACTAAAAGGAATAAAAGATCTCTATTGAAACAGCAATATGAGAACTTCAACTCTGCAGAGTCAGAAACTTTGACTCAAACCTTTGACAGGTTTACAAAGTTAGTAGGAGATATGGAGAATCATCAAGTGAAAATTGATAAGGATGATTTGAACAGAAAGATTTTGAGGTCATTGGGTGAGGAATGGACAATCTACACAGTAGGGTTAAGACAAAGTGCAGATTTGGAGTCAAACGAGCTTGAAGATATCTATAATGATCTTAGGAACTTTGAAACTGAAGTGGAAAGCAAGAAGCAGGGTTCTGGAAACATCAACAACAATGCAGCTTTCATGTCTATGGATGGAACTAAAGCAGAGTCAAGTCTCAAAGGCTCTACTTATGTTTCAGGAGGATTTGGATCATCATCAAACTGCTCGAATGATCAGATATTGGAATCTTTCTTTGCTAGTAATGTGAACTCTTCACTTACTAATGAAGACTTAGAACAATTTGATGGAGATGATCTTGAAGAGATGATATCAAATTGCAAATTGCTTTAATCACTCAGAGGGCAAAATGATTTATGCAAAGAACTGGGAGGAACAACTTTGCATATAAAAGGAATGATGCTAGTTGGTTTGATAAGAGCAAGATTGAATGCTTCAACTATCATAAGATAGGGCACTTTGCTAGGGAATGCAGAAGTCCAAAGAATGAACAGAATGGTAGTGGCAATGGACAAAGAACTGGAAGCAATGTGGTTCAAACAAAGAATGTACCAATACAGAATGCTTCATCAAATGCGTTTGTCTCTGTGGATGGATGTGGATGGGACTGGAGCGATCAAGAAGAGCATGAAGTAAAGAATCAGTGCTTCATGGCAATTGCTGAATCTGACAAGAAGTTAGAAATTCCTTATGAGGTACAAAACAAATTATGTTCTGCAATTGTAAACAAACTGTTAAACATTACAGGGATCATAATCAAAAAGTATGTGATGAACTAAAACAATGGGAAATCAAAAGTAAACACACCATATCAGCAATTGAAAATCTTAAAAACACATAAATGCATATAAAGTCAATGAAACACAGTTTAAATATGACATTGCATATGCTAAGTGGGAAAGAGACACTTTTAAAGATAAGGTAGATTTGTTAACTAAGAAACTTGCTGAAGTCACATGTGAGAGAGATAGCATAAGACTTAATGTAAGTAACTTAGAAAATGCATCCAAAAGTGTCAATAAACTTATCAATTCACAGATTCATGATAAGCTTAAGACTGGATTAGGATACAGTAATGTACCTCCTCCTTATAACAACAACTACTTTCCTTCCAAAACTGATATGGATATCAATTCTGTTAAAGAAGGAATGAATGATGATGTTAAAAAGGCTGATCCAGTTAAGAGTTTAGAAGAAGATTTGAATTTTGATAAAGTTGAAATTAGTGATTGGAGTGAGGAAGATGATCAGAGTGATAATCCATCTGAAAGTTTTGAATCATCTAATTCATCAAGTGAAGGTAGCAGAAAGGTTACTGGTCTAGTTTCTGAACTAAATTTTGATAAACTAGAAGAGGGTAAAAGATTGTTTCAACAAAAGGCCAAACAACAAATAAAGCAAGTGATCAATACTAATAAGTCTAGAAAGGGTCTAGGATTTGTTAGTAAAACAGTTAAGCAGGAGTCAAAATCTGTGACATATTTGAATGATAAATGTATTAATTGTGATTGCAAAACAAGACTTTCTTCACCAAAACCTTTTACTAAAACTGCACCAAGAGGCAATCAAAGAAACTGGAACCAAATAGTTTCACAAAGATTGGGGCAGAATTTCAAGTGGTAAAAGAAAAGTCTTGTCATATCTGTGGAAAAACTAATCATCTTCAACATGATTGTTATCACAATCCTAAGAATTTCACCAGGGTTGTGAAACCATTATGGACAGCAGCAAACATGATTAATAAACAAAATTTCAAATCAAAAGTTAATCATGTTGCCACTTGATGAAGAATACGACTAACAGTGGTACAACTGCAGCCACTGCTACTAATGCTGCAGTGATACCACCAAACAAATCCAACAGAGGTAAGAAGACTAATACAGTGGGAAGTGTTACCACTGTTAAGCATGTAGCCACTGCTAGGGTTAAAAATTCCAAAAGAATGTTTACACCAAGTATGGCTACCATTGCTAGAATAATTAACACAAGCCTAAGGGTTACCACTGCTAGGCCAACTCCCACTGTTAAGTCTGAAATTAGTTGGGTTTGGAAACCAAAGAACACTGTTGCATCCAAAGTTTCCAAATATTAACAGTGCATCAAAATCAATTGTCTTCCAGAGAGTTAATTTTAATGATGCACACGGGAAACCCAAGACCAAATTGGTTTGGGTTCCCAAGAGAAACTAATTCTCTTTTTGATGTTTGTGCAGGGCAAGCCAAAGAGCTTATGGCATGTTGATAGTGGATGCTCAAGGCACATGACTGGTGACAAAGGAAAGCTACAGGATTTCAAATCATTTGATGGAGGGTATGTAGCATTTGCTAAGTCATAAGATAAGTTTTCATGATGTGTATTTTGTGGAACAGTTGAGGTACAATTTGCTAAGTGTGAGTCAAATCACAGATAAAAAGAATCCAGTCTATTTTACTGACACTGAATGCCTTATCTTGTCTAAGGAATTTAAGATACCAGAAAACATGATTTTAATGAGAATTCCAAGGAAAGATAATGTATATAAGTGTGACTTAGCAAACATGTCACCTCAATCTGAATTAAACTGTCTTATTTCAAAAGCAGGTCCGAATGAATCTGAACTGTGGCACAGAAGGATGTGTCACATGAATTATAAAACCATTAATAAACTTGTCAAAAACAAGATTGTTAGAGGTTTGCCTGAAAAGGTATATTCATGTGATGATCATTGTGTTTCTTGCCTAAAGGGAAAGCAACACAATACTTCTCTTAAGCCCAAATCTGTGAATACCAACTGCACACCCTTACACTTATTGCATATGGACTTATTTGGACCAACCAATATAAGTAGTATGGGGAAAAGGTCTTACTGCCTTGTAATTATTGATGATTACACTAGATTTACATGGGTTTTCTTTCTTAGAACAAAAGATGAGACAGGTGAAATACTTAGATCAATTATAACTAAGATGGAAAATCAATTGGATAAAAAGGTTAAAATCATCAGGAGTGATAATGGAACAGATTTTAAAAATCATGAGATGGATAAATTCTATGAAGTTAAAGGTATTAAGAGAGAGTTTGGTGCACCTAGAACTCCTCAACAAAATGGAGTAGCAGAGAGACGAAATAGGACATTAATTGAGGCTGCTAGAACTATGTTATCTGATGCAAAATTGCCTATGTCCTTCTGGGCAGAGGCAGTTAGCACAGCTTGCTATGTTCAGAATAGGGTACTTGTTGTTAAGCCTCATAACAAAACACCATACGAACTGCTGTTTAAGAACAAATCATTGGTTAGTTTCCTAAAATCTTTTGGATGTCCTTGTACCATTTTAAATACCAAAGATCACTTAGGAAAGTTTGAAAGCAAGGTAGATGAGGGTGTTTTTGTTGGTTACTCCATTCAAATTAAGGCTTATAGGGTATTCAATCAAAGGACCGGAGTGATAGAAGAATCAATGAACATCACTTTTAATGAAAATATCACTAATTCAGATGGAAAAGGTCCAAAGTCTTTGTTTGATATTGATGCACTTAATTCCGCTTTTAGATATACAACTATAGACTCTAGTGCAGGTACAAGTGCAGGTACAAGTGCAGGTACAAGTAATGAATGTGGTACATCTGAATCAGGAATGTCATCTGGAAAGAAGAAAGATTCAGTGGAATACATTGTATTTCCAATATGGTCTCCTGATCCCCCAGAAGTGTTTGACACTGATCAGTCAAAGTCAACACAGAGTATAGAGTCAGAAGAATCAGATGAACCATCAATTAAGCTTGTTGAATCTGATAGACAAAGCATGGAAGACAGTGAAGAAGAAAGTGAGATGAGTCCAACACGACAACTTGATAAGGAGAAGGAGAAGATAGATTATCTGAATTATATGAGTTCTACTCCTTTATCTAAAAGGATCTCAAGAGAGGCATCAAGTGAAAGGTCTGGACAAGATGGTAATTATACCAATTTAGAGACTGAGATACCTGAAACACCTACATCCAAATACACTGTTCATCGAGATCATCCTCTTGAACAAGTAATTGGTGATGTTGGTTCTACTGTGCAAACTAGACAGCAGACCAAGGTCAATGAAGAGGAACTCCATACCTCTTTATATGTATGTTTCTTATCTCAAACTGAGCCAAAGAAGGCAGTGGAAGCTCTTAAAGATCCCAGTTGGATTGAAGCAATGCAGGAGGAATTGCTACAGTTTAAGATACAGAATGTGTGGACCTTAGTTGATCTTCCAAAGGAAAAAGAGCTATAGGTACAAAATGGATCTTTAAGAACAAAAAGGATGAAAGGGGTATTGTAATCAAGAACAAGGCAAGGTTGGTGGCACAGGGGTATACACAGGAAGAAGGTATTGATTATGATGATGTGTTTGCTCCTGTTGCAAGAATAGAAGCAATCGGGTTATTCTTGGAATATGCTTCATATCATGGATTTAAAGTTTATCAAATGGATGTCAAGAGTGCCTTTCTGTATGGGGCTATTGATGATGAAGTTTATGTTTGTCAACCACCTGGATTTGAAGACCCCAAGTATCCAGATAGAGTATGCAGATTGGATAAGGCTCTATATGGCTTGCATCAAGCACCTAGAGCCTGGTATGAAACTCTATCTGTTTACTTATTGGAGAATGGTTTTAAAAGAGGTACCATTGACAAAACACTGTTCACCAAGAAGGTTCACAATGATATTCTGTTGGTGCAAGTGTATGTTGATGATATCATTTTTGGTTCTACTAATGATATATTGTGCAAGGAGTTTGAGAAGTTAATGCATCAGAAGTTCAAGATGATTTCTATGGGGGAACTTACTTTCTTTTTGGGACTTCAAGTCAAGCAACGGACTGATGGCATTCTCATCAAGCAAAGCAAGTATGTTAAAGACATTCTGGACATATTTGGTTACTCAGCTGCTAAAATAGCTAGCACACCAATGGAGACACACAAGGCATTACATGCAGATCTTGAGGGGGAGGATGTAGATGTGCATCTCTACAGATCTATGATTGGCTCCCTCATGTATCTCACCTCATCTAGACCAGACATAATGTTTGCTGTGTGTTTGTGTGTGCTAGATATCAAACCAATCCCAAGCAATCACATTTGTATGCAGTAAAGAGGATCTTTAGATATTTAAAGGGTCAACCACAATTGGGCCTTTGGTATCCCAAGAGTTCTTCCTTTGAGCTCATGGCGTTTACAGATAGTGACTATGGTGGTGAGAATCTAGACAAGAAGTCTACATCAGGGGGTTGTCAATTTCTAGGAGAAAGATTGGTGTCATGGCAATGCAAGATGCAGACCACTGTATCCACTTCAACAGAAGAAGCAGAGTATGTTGTTGCATCAAGCTGTTGTGCACAAGTGCTTTGGATTTAGAATCAAATGCTGGATTATGGTCTGACTTTTCTAAATACTCCTATTTATATTGATAACAACTCTGCAGTTAGTCTCATTAACAATCCTGTTAAGCATTCTAAGACCAAACATATTGAAATTCGATATCATTTCATAAAAGATTGCAATGAAAAGAGATTGATCCACATCTTTAAAATTCATACTGATAATCAATATGCAGATCTTTTCACAAAGGCTTTCGATGTGGGAAGGTTTACATTTTTGGTCACCAGCATTGGAATGATCAATCTAACTTAAACTATGTTTGGTATTAGAATAGATACTAATAGCGGTTCTTTATAAAGAACAGTGCTTTATGTTACAAGTGTTAACCACTGCTAGCTTTCAGTTGCTTAGTTGGTACCACTGTTAGAACATTCTAGCCACTGCTCCTTATAAAGTTGCCACTGCTTGTAAACTTGTGTATATTACTACCACTGTTTTTTGTTTTCTAGCTAACCACTGTGCAGGTTCCTAGCTACTGTTAGAAGACATTGCTACTGCTGGAATTAACATTTTATTTGTTTTGTTTTGTTTTATTTAGTTTTGATAATAAAAAAAAATAAAAAAATCTGCTTATCAAGCTAAGTGCTTGGCACTGCTAGTACTAAGCTTTGGTTACCTTGGTCGGTTGCCACTGCTAGTGCTACTAGCTGCTGTTAGCTTTCTAAGTACTTTGAGTGTTTGAAAAATTGAATGTTTGCCACTGTTAAGGTATTTTATCATACCTTTCTACTGTTAGTTATATTGGGCAATGCCACTGCTAGTTATTTTTCTAGGGCTTGGCTCTGTTCTTATGACTAACAGTATATAAACTTTGAACACTTCAATTTTTCATTACGCTTTCTTATTTTCACACATAACCACTCGATTAAACTTCAAATCAAACCCTCACTTCTATTACAATCAATTTAACAGTCATGGCTTCTTCTTTAACCGATCTTACATTAAGTGTTTATGAAGAACACAATATGATCGCCTTTTTGATGAAACCCTCATCGACGCAAAATTTCACACAAATTGTGGATTTTCTGCGTTCGAGTTATATCTTTCATGCACTTACTGTATCTCCAAAGGTTTCAAGGGGTCATATGAACGAATTCTGGAAGAATGCCAGATTAGAAGTGATTGAGGGAAAAAATCAAGTGGTTTCTACGGTTCAAGGAACCAAGGTGGTGATATCAGAGGATTCTCTTCGAGAAGTACTTCTTCTTGATGACGCAACAGGTATATCCTCTCTCGATGACAGAGATTTGTATGCTAATCTTAGATTAATGGGGTATGAGGGTGATTATACACGTTTTACATTTTTTAAATCACTCTTTAGTCCTCAATGGAAAATTTTAATACATACACTTCTCCACTGCTTGTCATCAAAACGAACTGCTTTTAATGAATTTGGCACCCAAATAGCCTATGCACTTGTGTGTTTGGCTAAGGGTCAAAAATTTAATTTTTCAAAATACATTCTTGAAGGCATGATAAGAAATATAACAAAAGGGAAAAAGGATATGTTTATTATGTATCCTAGATTTGTGCAACTTGTTTTAAATAAACAAATTCCTGAGTTAGTTGCACAAGAACTTATTATTGGTGTTAGTACTCTTTCTGCTAGAACTTTTACAGAGATGAGTAAAAATACCAATAAGAAGTTTTCTGGGAAGGAAACAACATTATTTTCTACAATGCTTCCTGCTCCTTCCACCACAGATGTAGTACACCAACTACATCTGAACCAATTGGTGACAGGCCAGTCGTACCAACTGAGTCTGAACACACACCAATTGGGGGTACAAAAAGAAAACAAAGGAACAAACAACCTACCCATTTACAGCCAAAGAAAAAGAAAAGAAAACAGGCAAGTGAGGTTCCTGCTGCTCACATGTCTCCGCCATCAATTTTACAACAGCAAGTGACCCCATAGGAGATGGGTGGTCATTCTGGAAGGGCTGCCACTACTCCTACTAGTCCACTGACAGAGGAGGGCAGTGGTAACATCAATAAGACCCAACCAGAGGCAACTTCTAATGCTGAACCTACGGGTAATGAAGCAGGTGAAGGTCCCAGTACCAAGAAAAAGGGAACTTCTGTTGACCATGCTAGGCATGAGGCAGAAGATGATTTTGTCAATGATTCATCTAGGAGGTCACACTCTAATGATGATGAGACTAGACCTCACATTGAATTGATGAATGTACAATTGACAGAGGCAGTTGATTTACTGTGGGAGAAGTTGGTGAAGGAGAAAAGGGCGAATAAAGCTCAAGATGTTAAAATTGCAGAGCAAGCTGCTAAGATTGATGAGCAGGGGAAAGAAATTGATGAACTCAAAGAAAGGCTTGTTGTGTTAGAAGCTTTATTGGTGAAGAACACTTCCAACAAGGGGGAGAATACTGCAGAGGAAGAGTTAAATGATAATGTTTTTATCTATGATCATGAGGATGAGGTTGTGGGTGAAATAGATGCTATGTCTAATGCTAACACTGAAGTCTTGGAAGATGATATGCAGACTGAAATTGTTGAAAGTGTTCTGCAAAAGACTATGGAAAGGGTTGATGGTGAGACAGAGGTAATTATTGATGTAGAAGATGGTGAAGAGGTGGTACAACCAGTGGATGATTTGGTGACTATGGAAACTGAACAGATGGAAGGTGATGGTGATGATGCAAAGGCAGAGGGGGAGTTAAAGCCAAGATCAGATCCTAACCTTACATATGGAAGGAAGAAATTTGTACCATTGTTCATTATAAAAGCTAAAAAGATGGAAGAGATCAGAAAATCAAATTCAAGTAGTCCCACTGCTAAAGTGACTACCACTGCTACAATTGCTACAACTGCTACCACTGCTACCACAACTCAACAACCCACTGCTACAACTACTACAAACTCACCAACCACTGCAAGAACATCAACCACTGCTAGAACTCCAGAAGTACCTTTTGTCATCAAAGAATCTAGAGTGGACAAACCTGAGTCTAAGCTTCCAAAGATTGATCCAAAAGACAAAGGTAAGGGCAAATTGGTAGAAAAGCCAAAATCAAAGGTTAAACTGGTACAGAGAAGCATTGAGCATGATCATGAGTATGCATTGAGGTTGCAAGCAGAGTTGGATGAGCAGGAGAGGTTAAGAACAGAAAGGAGAGCATCTGAGGCACAGAGGTCAGTGCCTACATTTGAGGTTGATGAAGTGGATGTTATGCTTGAGAATGGTCAGATTGTTAAAATGACTAAAGAAGCCAGCATAGTGTATGCAGATATGAAAGCAAAGGGGTTAAATGATGATACTGTATATCAAGCTTATGAAGAAAAGAAAAAGGGTAATCCTCTGCAGATGGCTTTTAAGAAGAAAATTGAAAGAGAGAAGAAGGAGAAATTGGAAAAAGAAGCTGCTAGGAGGAGAGCAAAGAAACCAACAAGGGCTGAATTGAAAAATGATTTGGTGTGTAAGTTAAGAGGAGATAGGATTTCTACAGGTCAATTAAGGAAAATGTCACTGGAACAATTGCAAAAGATGTATGATAATAATCCTTATGTCAATCCTGAAGCAAAGAAAAGGTTAGAAAAGAAAAGGAAAGATGATGCAGAAATTCAAAGAAGATTACAGGAAAGATATGATCTGATTGATGAAGAGCTTGAGAAGGAAAAGGGATTGAAATTGAAGATTGAAGGAGTTAGAAGGTCATTTGCTAAATTTCAAGAGATGGATGACAATGTTTGTGATTTGGATAGGGATGAGGAGATATTAGAAAAGATGATTGTAGTTAAGCCTGATAGATCTAAAAACGTCAATTTGGATGGTGAAGAATACTCAAAAATTATCAAGTGGGAAGCAGTGTTGATAGCAACTGAAGAAATTGCTTATGAAATTAGAATTGAAAGGAAAAATGGTGTTGATAGTTTTCATAAGTCAATGCAAGATATTCTGAAGAGAGTAAACATGTTTGATGTATATGATATGTATAAGATTGGCTTAGAAAAGGATTTGAAAAATGTTAAAGCTAGTCTTGAAAGGCATGTGTGGGAATGGATACAAATGATGTTTGAGCCTGAGATGTATGGAGATTTATTTTTATGTGCTGAAGCAGTAGGTAATTGGAGACATTTTGTTAGGGCAGGTGTACAGTTCATAGCTCTCAGAAATGGAAGATTTATCTATATGCTGGAAGAAAGAGACTATTTTCTTAGTGTAGCACTGTTGAAGCAGTTGATTGCAAAGAAATTGCAAGTACCTGTGAAGAACTCCAAAAGCAAAGATATAGTCTACAGAATTATGAATCAGTACAATAAGAGAGATAAATAGAGATTCAAAAGGTTTCAAATCTCCTACAAAAGAATGAAGCTGAATGCAGAAACTTAATGCAATGCAAGATTGATCAAGTTTAGGGGGAGATTGTTGGGATCTGAGCTGATTTGATAAGTATTGAAGAAGTGCTAGCCACTGTTTGCTTTAATGATAGCCACTGCTAGAAGGATTGAAGAACTAGCCACTGCTAGTGTATTTGTAGCAGCAGTGCCACTGTTAGTGTAATTATACTTGTGTCTGTAATGGGAACTTACTACCACTGTTGGTATAAAGTAAGTTACTCCCACTGTTGATGTTTATAAGTCGATTAGAGTTATTTATGGGATAGATTTTAATACCATAATAACTAGAGATTGTATAGGACTCTATGTATTATAAATAGAGATCCTTTGACCTAGATTAAGTTAGGATTAATTTTACGCAGCTTCAAGGTTTTCTGTAACCCTAATACTTAAGTGTATTCGTCTTATATCATTAATAAGATTGAAGCTTTTGATAATCAATTGTGAATTACATATTGTTTGATTCTTGATCTTCTTAATATTATTGAGTGTGATTCCGCAACTTCTCAATAATAATTCAAGGCTTATTGAATTATATATTAGATTATTCTGGGTTTAACAGTTTGGCTCAATACTGTTATACTCAATAGTAGGTGGTGGAACTACAGAACCTCTCATGGATTTTTTAGAAAAATTTTCAGATTGTGAGGTTCGTGTATCTCCCCTACGACCATACTTCTTAGCAAGCAATAGGCACTTACTAATCAGATGACCTTGTTTCTTGCAGTAGAAACAAGATCGTTGCTCAACACTGTCATGAGATTGAGGTATGAACCATTGAGCTCGGCCAAAAGATGGATGTCCTGAGCATGTACACTGATGTGTACAAGCAGAAGTTGAACCTTATGAATAATTTTTAGAAGATTTTTTAGTAGATTTGTGATTATCTGGTTTAAAAATTTTCTTTGTAGGTTCAGCCTTGGCTTTACCTTTCATTTTATAAATCTCATCATAACCTTCACTAGTGAAGATATGATGGTCGTTGGTTACATTCTTCCTTTTTAAATAACCGTATTCTTCATCGGTTATATCCTCAATCTCAATTTCCTCCTTCAAACTGGCTGGAGGAATAGACTTATCACTAACTTTCTTAGACTTGGAAACTTCAATAGGCTTAATAGGCTCAGCCTTAGTTTCCGGTTTCTTAACAGATTCATTAGCCATGGGCTTAAAAGGCTCAGCCCTTACATCAAGCTTCTTAATGGAGTCAACCTTTTGAGCCTTCAATTTATCAGGCTTACTAGTCGATGCTATACTGGCTCAGGCGTACTAGTTACAGGTTTTTGAGACTCATCTTTAACAATTTCAGCCTTATCTTCCATATCAGACATGGAATGATACTCTGTTGGTGGTGGGACATGGTGAAAACCAAGTCCTACTTTACCAAGCTCAGGCTTACTTATCTTTACCCTATCTGGCTTAACAGGTTTTATATCTACTTTAGGGACAGTAGGCACAAAATCTTTGATGATTTCCTGTTCAGGCATAAGAAGATAATCTTTTGGAGGTGGGACATGGTGATAACCAAGTCCCGCCTTACTTATAGTATCAGTCCTTTGTTTCTGAAGAATTTCATCAAAAATGAGAGAGGACGTTGAAAAGTTTGATAGTTTATGATTTAAAGTAAGAATTTCAGCCTGGGAATCAACAAGATCCTTTTTTACTGAAGTTAGCATATCAACATAACTTCCGATTTCATCTTGTTGTTCAAAAATTTTGGCTTTTAATTCTTTCTTTTCTTCAAAAACAGCTTTTAATTTCTTTTTTGAAGCCTTATAACTTTCTTTTAACATTTCATTACTTTCTGTTAATTGCGCGATAGTAGCATTAAGGCGTTTGTTGTCCTCTCTACACCTGTTAAACTGGTTAGTAAGTTTAATGCATGAAACACAAGATAAAGGTTCTTCATCTACCTCATGAACTTCGGCCATGAGAGCTGTGTTATCTTCTTCATCATCATCTGCATCTGGCCAGCTGTTGTCCCATGGAGTCTCAGTCAGCATCAAAGCAGCTGACACCATAGCTTTCTCTTCAGCCTTAGTTGAAGAAGGTTTGGTAAGACCCGAAGGTGGAGTCTTATGCTTCTCACATTCATGAGCAAAGTGTCCATAATTTTGACACTTGTAACGTTTCACCTTGCCTTTATTAAACCCCAATCCCTTTTCACAAGGATCATTCACCGAAGTTCTACTAGATTTCTTCAAGATGTTCTTAACCCTTCTTGTCAGCATCGCCATGTTCCATTTCAAGTCTAACCTTTCCAATTCCTCTTGATCAATTTGACCAAAGTCTTCATCAGTAAAATCACCAGCAGAGGCTAGAAATGCCGAAAATGTGGAAGAGTACTCTTCACCAGATGACATTCTTGTACTTTGAAAATAGGTACCACCAGATGGAATATTTGTAGTTACATTTCCACTAGCTTTGCTAGCTATAAATGTGGTACCCGTATCCTTACTTGCTGAGACTGGAACATCTACACCATACAGCTTTGGATTTTGGAGATGAGAAGTGGCCTTGGTCTCCTTCCTCTGCAATTCAAGAAGCTCTACCTCAATATGACCTATAAGATCTTCGAGCTCCATATCCATGATATCCTCATCCATTTCCATTAAAAAGATACGAGTATGCCACTTCTTGGGAAGTGAATCAAGAAGTATCTTATTCACATCTGTCCTTTCAAGAGTTACAACTCCTTCCAATAACTCAGTAACCAATTGAGAATATCTGCTGCACAGATCTTCCAGTGATTCATCTTGTAACATATCAAAGACTTCATACTGTTTCTTAATCAAGTCTATTTTCTTCTTCTTATATTGGTCACTACCACCACACTTCTTCTCAAAAGCTTTCCACAGATCATAAGCAATCTTATGTTGCCTTAATTATCTCATGATAGGTTGAGGCAATGCCATAGTGATTGCAGAATGAGTTTTCCGTTCCATATCAAATGCCTTACGTTCCTCAAGAGTCATGGATTTAATTGACTTTTTAGGAACTGGGCCATTATAGACTCCGGTTCTAAGAGGACGTTCATATCTTTCCTGTAAATAAATCATCATTTCCGGATCATTGAGGCCAACATATGATTCAAAAAGTTGATGCCAATCTGCATAACTCATTCCTGGCATAGACATAGGAGGCTTATTTCCTGATCCAACCTCATTATTTTGCTTCAACATAGCTCCAACCGACTGAATTGAATGTGCTATAGAAGATGACATTTTGAATTACCTGCAAAATAATTAAAAACACAAAGAACAAACTGTTATGCGACATAAGTATGTGTCGCAAAATGATCAAGCGACACAAAGATTATGTCGCATGTAACACCCGCTAATTTAGAACTTTAATTAGCGTCTAACTACTTGTAATTACATGTATTTAGTATTATATTAATCTAAATATATGTAACTTTCTGTGTAATTACATACACGTTATATGATTGGTTTAAATCATACACACTTGAGCTGGATGAAGTCCGACACTATTTACTATAGACGTTGGTGACAAACTGTTAAAAATAATGGGGATTTATCCAAACAAACATTATTTACTTTAATATATTACGAGAATATAATACACGATAATACGTTTTATTAAAACGTAACTTTACGCAACGAAAATGCGTGGAACGCGCCCGATACGCAAAATAATCTCAAGTTATATTTTTATAACTCAAAACTAAGTATTTTGATAAAATACTTCAAGTAAAAATATCGCAATTGCACGTGTACGGTTAAAACGTTTAAAAATGTTACACAATTCAAACGAACGTCTAAACCGCAACCGACTACCGACCGATGACCGAAATATATTTTAATAACTTAGAATATATTAGTTTAGTAAAACTTTTATTTAAAATATCGTGTTTTAAATCGTTATCAAAACGTATTAAATAAAACGTTATACGGTTAATTAAACATCGAAACGAACGGGTAAACGAACACCGCACGTAGTGCAACTTTGGAGGAATAATTTAGACACCCACCTAGTGGGTGGGACCCATGAAAATCAGCAGGAAAGTGGGAGCCCATGCCCCATTTCCCTTGCTTGTGAATCACACCAAGCACACCCTCCCTCACTTTTCACCCCATACCTCCACCACTTCACTCATTTCTATCCTCCTTCTCTCTTCCCTCTCTCCCCTGCGTTTTCCAGCCACCACCACACACCACCACGATCCACCATTGGCCACCACCTCATTCTTGAAGGAAAAATGAAGCCGAAGACACCAAAACGACCGCCACCACTTCACTCATTTCTCTCCTCCTTCTCTCTTCCCTCTCTCCCCTACATTTTCCAGCCACCACCACGATCCACCATTGGCCACCACCTCATTCTTGAAGGAAAAACGAAGCCGAAGACACCAAAACGACCGCCTACGCGTGTACATCACTCCTACCGTCTCCGTTTCTTCATACACCATTGTGAGACTTCAAAACTCTAGTGTTTTACTTATAATATGTAGATTATCATGTTATGTTGCTTATTCAACTTGTTAATGTCCAAATAAGTAATCAAAACGCAATTTAAATCTCAAAACTATGAGCTTATGTTCCTGTCCAGATTCTGTTTCCATTTCCACGAATTTTATAAAAATCATTACAACACCAAAATGGACGTTTCTTAAGCCTAAAATGTAGTACAAGAAGTTATATTTCCAACAAAATTAGTCTCGTGACTCTTTGACTCCGTTTGCTACTCAAAAACATTTTTCTCCGGTAACATAGGTTTACTGTTCCGGCGAGCAGTAAAAACTGCCTAATTCTCGATACCATATCTCGAGTTCTAGACCTCAAAAACGTATGAGACCACTTGGGAAATCTTGGTAATTTTGTTGTGTACAAAAAGTTCTTCTTTGGCTCATTCCATAAATACACCCATTTCTCCAGAAAATTAGATTTGTGAGAAGTGGTCTAATCTCGGATTAAACTGAACACTGACATTTTGTGAATTTTTATAAAACATCAAACCACCTCCAAAAGTCATAAAAAAATTACAGGAACTACATAACATATATAGGAACTTTTTTATAAAAATTTCAGAACGATTTGATAACGTTTACAATTTTATATAAAAATCACAATTAATCCGTGAATACATTGTCGGATGAACAGTACTCCGTGAATCACATTGTCGGATTAACAGTAACTTCGTGAAAATATTGACGGATGAACATTAAAAATTGACTTTCGTTGACTTTCGGACTGAGGGTTGACTCTCGGACTTTAGGGTGAGACTCGGATGCATAATTTCGGACTTGATAACACTCGAAATCAAACCAAACCCGTTCGACCTAGTAAACGAAAACGAATACTTAAACGAAATTGGAAAAACTTCAAACCTACGACAATACCATCATCATTGTCGCATGAATAGTATTCCGTGAATACTATTGTCGTATGAACAAAGCTCCGTGAACCTATTGTCGCATGAACAAAATTCCGTGAATGCCATTGTCGTATAAACAGTGTCCGTGAATGTCATTGTCGGATTACATATTGTCGCACGAAACAAAAACTTTAAAATACTTTTTATACTAAGTATTGAATACATACAACACTACACTTACAGGATATATATATACTTTGGAAGTATACGCTACAACTTGAACACATACGAGCTTACACTCGAGAAAATAACTAAACATACGAGATTACACTCGAAACTATGTATGAGATTACACATACACTTGGATGGGATTACACCCACTCTACCACGAGCTTACACTCGAACCAATTGTTTATAAGACGATCTTACACTCGCACAGACTTATATCCGAACAATGATTTCACGTCGCATCACAAATAACCAACTATTGTATATGCTTTACATGATATACAAGCACAATGAATTACATAATAATAATATTTGAATTATTATTACACCTCCGTCACCAACGGGCCACACTTATTTACAAAATAATTACAAAAGTACAAACAAATACTTGGACATTACCTAGTTGAGTGGACAACTAGCATTGGTGGTCTTTCGAGACACCAACTTATTTACATACTTACTTACAACCATGTGTGTTTCGGACGCCAGAAGGTTGCAGGGTTCGGAGAACCAACGTACGGAATTACATCCGGTACTTACGGGATTACACCCGACACTTACGGAATTACATCCGAGATACTTGTTTGATTACACGAACACATTGTACTTGCTAGACTCAGGTGAGTCTTACAGCCCTATTTTTAATGTTTTACTGTTTTGGGGTGGGATACATTGCTCGCTTTTCATAAAAACAAATACTGATAAACTTTTTCTGAAGCGCGAATACTAGTAAATGAATCCATTTGGGTTCCCCGTCCGGGGTAGTCGCGATACCACAGATTACACCGTAGAAACGGATGACTAATATTAGTAAAAGGATCCATTTGGGACTGACAATCCCTGCCTGGGGTAGTAGTGCTACCACGGATTTCACCGTAGAAACAGGCATATTAGTACTTGTTACATATGAGTGTCCGGATAGCACTCATGGGAGTACGTGATGTTGTACTTGACTGTACCATTCACACTACACTGTTAAGCTTCAGCTTGTGAGCTCATGGTAATTGTGTTGACCTACTGATTTACTGAGTTACTGATTTACTTATTATGCTCGAGGGCATTACTGGTACTTTACTTGTGGTTCATAAAGGATTACTATACTAAACCTGTGAGATTCACCAACCTTTTTGGTTGACACTTTTTAGCATTTATCTCAAGTACATTACAGCAGTAGGACTGCACCACACTCAGGACTGATAGCTCGAGTCGCATGCATACAAACTTGTGGAGATTCTTTTGCATTACTTTTTGTATATCAGTTATGTATTAGAATCTCTAGGGAATCATTTTCGAACTCGAAGCTTGTTATTATGATTCAACAATGTAATACTTTTGTACTATTGTATGACATTGCATATAGATGTCGTTTGCTTTACTTTGGTGCTTGATTATTGATTAGTAACACCCAAAGCTTGCTTCCGCGCAACAGTAAATTTGGGGATGTTACAGATTGGTATCAGAGCCTAAGGTTATAGCGAACTAGGTTGCATTAGTGGGCCTTGACTATGACCATTAGGCTGTAATTCCTTATTAGGTATGACTGGTTTAGAGATTACATCATACGACTTTAATTTAACATAGCCTGATCAACTATGTACAATTAAATGAAGATGATGTGAAATCTGAAAGGGGTTATGTTGAACAGGAATATACTAGTTGACTTTGACTACGAGAGAAACGGGACTTATACTTGTTTGTGCTAGACACTCTAGGCTATTGTATGATATATGTATATATGTATATGATAGGCCTCACTTACTAACGCTTTCGCCACAGTGATGGCAGACTCATCATCTAGGCAAACTGCTCGTACACCACCATCTCTCTCTCACTCACGTCGTAGCCACTCGGAATCCCTAGTGACTAGACGCACTGGTAGCTCACGCCGAGCTAGTCCCTATGCCAATCCTGCCGCTACTGGTAACACATCTACTTTAGCTCGCCACCGAGCAATCGCTCATCAATGGAGCTGGTTACCTGCGACTATGGCCACCTAGAGGATTGAGGAAGACGTATCAAAGTTGAACAATACAATACTTCGTCACTTGAACGAACTACACCTACTTCCATCACTTCACACTCTCCCTTCCCACTCACCTCGTGGATCTATGGATCGCATACGTTACAACAACTAGGGGGAACGCTATAACAACCTCGAACCATAATTTATCTTGTTCATACTACTACTACTACTACTACTGATACTCCAACCACTAGAACCCATTGTCATGCAAGGGTCCGCGGGTGAACCTTGTCAACCACAACACCTACGTAATGGAAGTAACCATTGGAACAATTGCGTGAATTTCAAGAATCCACCTAATTCCTTACTTGATCATGATTGATCACTCTTTGAATGGTAGGTCAACAATTCTTTCAAACACGAGACTTATTGCTTGATCATGTTTGGTCACCATTTCGACACGTTTGTCAGACGATTTACTTATAACTTGATTTGCGACCTGGTCTGTTCCGAACCTCACTAGATTAGTATTGCGAGGGATACTCACAATGTCTAAGTCCATAAACTACTTCAAACTATTTCAAATTATGCCTTGAACATTCTAATTACTACTGCAAGGACTACCCGTAGCTACGAATTTATCAACTATCTTCACCAAACACCTTCACCAAGCATTTGTGCATTTCGAAACGACAATATAGACATGATTGACTACTTTGAGAACACTACCCGGTCATTTTTGTGACTACTCTTTTAACTATACCTTCTTGTTGTTGATTTATTTTCTTAATAGAACGTCCTCCCGAAAAGATGGCAAACTTCCCTAAGAATGACTACTCCTCAGATGACGACCTGAATCTAGAATAGATTAGAAGTAGACCCGAACAACGGAGAACATAGCTAGTGTTAGCTCGATGATCTATCTATGGGTGTACAAAACCCCATCACCTTTTGTATAAGACTTATGCATTCGACCGGATGTAATGATGCCGGCATGTTTTGTAAACTTTGAATTCTATAAGATATCAACCTATTAACCTTGGTCCTTGTGGGTTACAAATCACATTACCTGGTATTGATTTATCGTTGTGCTATGAAGCCACGTATTACTTTTCATCATGAAGGTGATAATCTTGGATCTCATACAAAGACCACATTCATTCTTGTAATCCACATTTTGTTTAAGGAGACACCACTATAAGAATCAACTGAAATTTTTAACACTTTACAATAACAAAAGTTTTCAACGGATTTTTCAACAGATTTCTACCAATTCAAGTTTTCAAAGAATTTTCACCAAACAACTACCCGAAACTATTTACAACTTCTAATGTTCAATTAATTTGGCTAGACAGAAATTTTCAACGAATTATTGACGTCTAGATTTTTCCAACATATTTTGATTAACTCAAGTTTTCAACGGACTTCACAGTTCCAAACAAACTATTATCATAGGAATTTATAGATTGATTTTACACCATTGCAAGAGAACATTTTCCCATAGATCTCAAACCCGTCAAAATCGAAAACTTTGATATCATCATAGGCATGGACTGATTTTCCAAACACAATGCCGAAATGGTTTGTCTCTAGAAAATCGTTCGTATTCCCTTCACTACTGGAAGAACTTTAATCGTACAAGGGGAGACCGGTGGGACGAGACTTAACATTATTTCTTGTATGAAAACCCTGAAATACTTGAGAAAAGGGTGTCAGGAAATCCTCGCACATGTTATGGAGAAATAGTCGGAGGAGAAGCGACTAGAGGATGTGCCTATTGTTCGAGACTTCTCAGAAGTCTTTCCCGAAGACTTGCCTGGCTTACCGCCAACTAGACAAGTCGAATTTTCTATTGACCTTGTGCCCGGCACAGCACCCGTGGCACGAGCACCGTACCGTTTAGCCCCATCCGAACTCCGGGAGTTGTCTACTCAACTGCAAGAACTCTTGGATAAGGGATTTATTCGACCGATTTCCTCGCCTTGGGGAGCCTCGGTCCTCTTTGTGAAAAAGAAAGACGGTTCTTTCCGCATGTGCATTGACTATCGTGAACTCAACAAGTTAACCGTCAAGAACCGTTACCCACTACCTCGCATTGATGACCTGTTTGACCAACTTCAAGGGTCGAGTTTTTATTCAAAAATCGATCTACGGTCGGGTTATCACCAACTTCGAGTTCGTGACATCGACATTCCTAAAACAACTTTCCGAACTCGCTACAGGCATTACAAATTCCAAGTGATGCCATTCGGCTTGACCAACGCACCGACAATATTCATGGACCTTATGAATCGGGTGTGTAAGCCTTACCTTGACAAGTTTGTCATCGTTTTCATTGAAGACATTCTGATTTACTCGCGCAATGAATAAGAACACGCGCAACACCTGAAAACCATTCTAGAACTACTCAAGCACGAGGATTTATATGCCAAATTCTCTAAGTGTGAGTTCTGGATGCAAACTGTACAATTCCTTGGACACGTGATTGACAGTCAAGGAATTCGTGTTGATCCTTCAAAAATCGAAGCCATCAAGGGTTGTCAAGAACCTACTACACCCACCGAGGTACGCCAATTCTTAGGACTCGCCGGATACTACAGGCGATTCATTGAGAATTTTTCGAAAATAGCTCAACCCCTCACTGCACTGACCCAAAAGGAAAAGAAATTCGATTGGACTGACAAACAAGAGTCAGCTTTCCAACTGCTCAAAAAGAAACTCTGCAGTGCACCTATTCTTTCATTACCCGAAGGCAACGATGACTTCGTGGTATACTGTGACGCTTCACACCAAGGTCTCGGTTGCGTGCTGATGCAACGAGACAAAGTCATTGCTTACACCTCTCGACAGCTCAAGGTCCACGAAAAGAATTACACAACTCATGACCTAGAGTTGGGGGCAGTTGTATTCGCTCTCAAGATCTGGAGACACTACTTATACGGTACGAAGTGTACAATCTTCACTGATCACAAAAGTCTCCAACACATCTTCGACCAAAAACACCTAAACATGAGACAACGCCGCTGGGTCGAACTACTTACTGATTACGACTATGAAATACGTTACCATCCAGGCAAGGCAAACGTAGTTGCTGATGCCTTAAGTCATAAGGAACGAGTGAAACCCCTTCGAGTCCGAGCACTTAGTATGACTATACACAACGACCTGATAACCCAAATTCTTACCGTTCAACTCGAAGCACTCAAAGCTAAAAATGTGAAACACGAGGCCTTGCGAGGCATGGACAAACGACTGGAAACCAAACCAAACGAGGCCAAGTGCTTCTCTGACCGACTCTGGTTACCCAACTACGGGAACTTACGAGACATGGTTATGAACGAGGCACACAAGTCTAAGTACTCTATACACCCTGGTGCCGACAAAATGTACCATGGCATCAAGGAGTTGTACTGGTGGCCCAACATGAAAGCGGACATTGCTACCTACGTTGGCAAGTGTCTTACTTGTTCTAAGGTAAAAGCCGAACACCAAAAACCTTCCGGTTTGCTTCACCAACCGGAAATCCCTGAATGGAAATGGGAGCAGATTACTATGGATTTCATTACTAAACTTCCAAAAACCTCTAGCGGTTGCGATACCATTTGGGTGATCGTAGACCGACTCACTAAATCTGCTCATTTCCTAGCCATCAAGGAAACTGACGAGATGGAACATTTGACACGGATCTACCTGAAAGAGATCGTGTCAAGACACGGCGTGCCCATCTCAATTATCTCTGATCGAGATGCTCGATTTACTTCCCGCTTCTGGCAATCACTACAAAAATCACTCGGTACTCGTTTGGACATGAGTACTGCTTATCATCCACAAACTGACGGCCAGAGTGAACGAACCATACAAACACTGGAAGATATGCTACGAGCCTGCGTAGTTGATTTCGGTAAAAACTGGGAAAATCACTTACCTTTGTGTGAGTTTTCCTACAACAATAGCTACCACACCAGCATCAAAGCTGCACCCTTCGAGGCACTGTACGGTCGTAAGTGTCGGTCGCCTATCTGTTGGACTGAGGTGGGGGATACACAACTCACCGGTCCGGAAATCATACACGAAACAACTGAAAAGATCGTCAGCATACAAAACCCACTAAAGGCTGCGCGTGATCGTAAGAAAAGCTATGCTGACGTGAGACGCAAACACCTCGAATTCCAGGTTGGAGATCGAGTACTTCTAAAAGTCTCACCTTGGAAAGGCGTTATTCGTTTTGGCAAACGTGGGAAACTGAATCCCAGGTACATTGGACCATTCGAAATCCTTGAAAGGATTGGTCCAGTGGCGTACAGACTGCAGCTACCTCCTGAACTCAGTAGCGTGCACCCTACCTTTCACATTTCTAACTTGAAGAAATGTTTGTCTGATGAGACACTGATTATACCTCTCGATGAGATACACATTGACGACAAACTACACTTTGTCGAGGAACCCGTGGAAATTATGGACCGTGAGGTCAAACGCTTAAAACAGAGTCGTATTCCCATTGTTAAAGTCAGGTGGAATTCGAGGCGTGGTCCTGAATTCACTTGGGAACGGGAAGACTAAATGCGACTGAAATACCCACACTTGTTCACGGACTCTACTCACACCGTGACTTCGAGCTAATTTCGGGACGAAATTCTCCTAACAAGGGGAGAATGTAACACCCGCTAATTTAGGACTTTAATTAGTGCGTAACTACTTGTAATTACATGTATTTAGTATTATATTAATCTAAATATATGTAACTTTCTGTGTAATTACATACACGTTATATGATTGGTTTAAATTATACACACTTGAGCCGGACGAGGTCCAACACTATTTACTATGGACGTTGGTGACAAACTGTTAAAAATAATGGGGATTTATCCAAACAAACATTATTTACTTTAATATATTACGAGAATATATTACACGATTATACGTTTTATTAAAACGTAATTTTACGCAACGAAAATGCGTGGAACGCGCCCGATACGCAAAATAATCTCAAGTTATATTTTTATAACTCAAAACTAAGTATTTTGATAAAATATTTCAAGTAAAAATGTCACACCCCGCTAAAGCGGAAACACGAGATGTAACAGCACAATGGTTTCATTACACAAAGTAAAGCTAATTCACCATTTACAACATGCAGTTACTAGCGCTTACAATAAGTTTACAGTACAAAATACTAGTGCATACAACCAAATACATCCAAAAGATAAAACAAAGTAAGTCTAGTAGCTTTAACACTAGTAAAGATAACATAGCTTCATTCCATGACTACTGACCATTTCCTGAAAAGCATGTAAAACGAGGGTCAACTATGAAATAGTTGGTGAGTTCACAGGTTTAGAAATAAATATGAGAGCCATTTAGTAGTTTTCAAACAACTTTTGAAAGATTTCATTGTTAAGTAAATAGTATTTATACGCCATATGAGATTCATTTAAGAACGGCATGTATAGCTTGAGTCCACAACCAAACCTACTGGCCCGAAACAACGCCCCAAAGATATGTCCTATCGCGAACATTTAGAGTTGGTGGTATGCACTCATAAGCACAGATGAGTGGGAAGGTGGCCTCCTTCCAAATAGTACTATTCATATCAACCATCGGCTCAAAAATGAGTTAATGGGTTGTGTAAGAGAACTGGGGACTTTAGATGCGATAGAGTCACAAGCATACAATAAGAACGTATAAATAGGAAATATACATACAAAATAAGTATTTGCAACAAGATAACATGCTTTTCACCCCAAAACATTTAGTATAAACGGAAAAAAAGAGGGGTTGTGAATACTCACAATCGAGCGTATGAGTAATTGATGGATGTATCGTGTGTACTTGCCGGGTATAAATCCTATCCAAGTCCTATGAACACAAAGTTTCTAATTAGATTCTCGGTGAATTTGGTTTGATATGATTGCTTAGCTAAATATTTAGATTACAATATGCCAAAATGGTTTGTTTGCTTTGAAGTTTGTTAATGTTCAATTATCGCGTTTGTGTACAATAATGAATATACAAGTGTATAATGTCTCGCAATTGATTGTGTCCAAATTTTATAGTGTTTTGAGTGTAGGAACTTTGGTTCCACACAATTTATGATTAACAACACACAAATTGATTAATACATCATAAAACACCTAAACCTTAAACATATTCGTATGTCATATAAAGTTAGTCTTTTCATAAATAGCAAGTCCGCAAGTGTCGGTTTTTAAGGTTATACCAAAATCAGTCCACTTTTCATGTTTTCCAGAAATTACACCTGTTGGTTGTATTTATTAAAAATAATTCTGGTCAAAAATGATTTAAGGAAAAAATCACAGATGTTCTAAAATATGTTATCTACTTTGTATAATTTTTACAGAACCAATAGAGAAATCCAAGTATTTTTAGATTTTACTTTTATCTTCTAGGATCGAATTTAAACACATGCATGCAATCATTGATTCTGAGCAAAATGTACATGGAATCAATAAAATTGGTCCGTTTTAAAGTTGTAGCCAATGAAATTTATAAACTTTTGGCGTTGCTTTCAAGTCATTTGGAGTTATAATGCTCCATTTATGATTAAAACACTGAGAAGAAAGTTTCTGACTTACTATTACAGCTTGTACACCTTTTCTTACATAAATTATTAAAAATATCAATTCAACTCAGAAAAATATGAGGTTTATGGGGTTTAAAACCTTACTTCCAGAATTTGATTTTAGACTATAAAAACGTCCATTTTTATGAAGGAATGATTTTTATAAAAATCGTTGAAATAGAACAAGTTTTCTGGACAGAAAGTTGTAAACTCTTGTTTGAGTGTTTCATTCAAAATAATGAACACCAAACATTAAATAAAGAAGATTATCATCTTTTGATCTTTAAATCCATGTTCTAACACATGCATAATGTTGAAATACATCCATGATATATTAGAGATGATTATTAACATAAAAATTTAAGATTTAACATAAAGATGAACAAGATTTCAACAATATAACAACAATAATCAATTTTTCACTTGATTTTCGGTTTGATCATGAGTTACCCTTTCTTTTACCACATAAAGATGTGAAAAGGAATAACCTATAAACATCAAGCATTTTATGGGATTTTAACCATAAAAGAGGCATAAAATCCGAATTTATGAAGAAATTACAAGAAAAATGAAAGATAAAGAGGTGTAGATGATTTGATTTACCTTTGTGTTCTTGAAATATCTTGAACACACCTTAATATTTCTGGAATTAGGGTGAGAGAGGCTGATTTTCTTGAGTAAGTTTAGAGAGAAAAGGAGGTGAAAAGTTAGAGAGAAATATGAAAGGTGTATGTGTGTGTTTTGGAAAAATGGGATAAATAATGAAATGAATAGGTAATTAAAACTGAATTGAAAGAAAAGGGGGGAGGGGGTGTGCCGTAAACAAGGGGGGGGGGGGTTAATTCAATATTTATTTATTTTTTTGTTTAATTAATGTATATTAAGTTTAATTTAAAGTTAAGTATTAATTTGGTATAAGTTTAATATTGTAAGGTTTATTTTATGATGATTTGGTGATTAATATTTGAGTAACAAAAATTTATTTTCCTAAGTTCTTGAATTAATTTAATAGACATTTATTTTGTCTAAGTTTGATGTTCACAAATTATTTTTCAATTAACTTAACGTTGTCGAGTTGCGGAAATTTCAGTTTGCGATTCGGTAAAGATTTTGTTAAAGCATAAAGAGATAAATTTTCTTTGTTTAATTTGGCAGTTAGTAATCTAATTTAGTTTGTCTTATAGACTTATGATTTACTAAGAAATCTCTAAGACTTTCTACGGTTGAATAGACCTAAGGAGTCGTAACCATAAATTTTATACCGGAATATATGAAATGCCATAATGAAATCTAAGATGGGAGTGCGGTAATGACCTGAGATTTTGACGGTTGTCACAAAAAATATCACGATTGCACGCGTACGGTTAAAACGTTTAAAAACGTTACACAATTCAAACGAACGTCTAAACCACAACCGACTACCGATCGATGACCGAAATATATTTTAATAACTTAGAATATATTAGTTGAGTAAAACTTTTATTTAAAATATTGTGTTTTAAATAGTTATCAAAACGTATTAAATAAAACGTTATACGGTTAATTAAACGTCGAAACGAATGGGTAAACGAACACCGCACGTAGTGCAACTTTGGAGGAATAATTTAGACACCCACCTAGTGGGTGGGACCCATGAAAATCAGCAGGAAAATGGGAGCCCATGCCCCATTTCCCTTGCTTGTGAATCACACCAAGCACACCCTCCCTCACTTTTCACCCCATACCTCCACCACTTCACTCATTTCTCTCCTCCTTCTCTCTTCCCTCTCTCCCCTGCGTTTTCCAGCCACCACCACACACCACCACGATCCACCATTGGCCACCACCTCATTCTTGAAGGAAAAATGAAGCCGAAGACACCAAAACGACCGCCTACGCGTGTACATCACTCCTACCGTCTCCGTTTCTTCATACACCATTGTGAGACTTCAAAACTCTAGTGTTTTAATTATAATATGTATATTATCATGTTATGTTGCTTATTCAACTTGTTAATGTCCAAATAAGTAATCAAAATGCAATTTAAATCTCAAAACTATGATCTTATGTTCCTGTCCAGATTCTGTTTCCACTTCCACAAATTTTATAAAAATCATTACAACACTAAAATGGACGTTTCTTAAGCCTAAAATGTAGTACAAGAAGTTATATTTCTAACAAAATTAGTCTCGTGACTCTTTGACTCCGTTTGCTACTCGAAAACATTTTTCTCCGGTAACATAGGTTTACTGTTCTGGCGAGCAGTAAAAACCGCCTACTTCTCGAGACCATATCTCGAGTTCTTTACTCAAAAACGTATGAGACCACTTGGGAAATCTTGGTAATTTTGTTATGTACAAAAAGTTCTTCTTTGGCTCATTCTAGAAATACACCCATTTCTCCAGAAAATTAGATTTGTGAGAAGTGGTCTAATCTCGGATTAAACTGAACACTGACACTTAGTGAATTTTTATAAAACATCAAACGACCTCTAAAAGTCATAAAAAAATTACAGGAAGTACATAACATATATAGGAACTTTGTGTAAAAATTTCAGAACGATTTGATAAAGTTTACTATTTTAGATAAAAATCACAAATAATCCGTGAATACATTGTCGGATGAATAGTACTCCGTGAATCACATTGTCGGATGAACAATAACTTCGTGAAAATATTGACGGATGAACAGTAAAAATTGACTTTTGTTGACTTTCGGACTGAGGGTCGACTCTCGGACTTTAGGGTGAGACTCGGATGCATAATTTCGGACTTGATAACACTCGAAATCAAACCAAACCTACGACAATACCATCATCATTGTCGCATGAATAGTATTCCATGAATACTATTGTCATATGAACAAAGCTCCGTGAACCTATTATCGCATGAACAAAATTCCGTGAATGTCATTGTCGTATAAACAGTGTCCGTGAATGTTATTGTCGGATTACATATTGTCGCACGAAATAGAAACTTTAAAATACTTTTTGTACTAAGTATTGAATACATACAACACTACAGTTACAGGATATATATATACTTTGGAAGTATACGCTACAACTTGAACACATACGAGCTTACACTCGAGAAAATAACTAAACATACGAGATTACACTCGAAACTATGTATGAGATTACACATACACTTGGATGGGATTACACCCACTCTACCACGAGGTTACACTCGAACCAATTGTTTATAAGACGATCTTACACTCGCACAGACTTATATCCGAACAATGATTTCACGTCGCATCACAAATAACCAACTATTGTATATGCTTTACAAGATATACAAGCACAATGAATTACATAATAATAATATTTGAATTATTATTACACCTCCGTCACCAACAGGCCACACTTATTTACAAAATAATTACAAAAGTACAAACAAATACTTGGACATTACCTAGTTGAGTGGACAACTAGCATTGGTGGTCTTTCGAGACACCAACTTATTTACATACTTACTTACAACCATGTGTGTTTCGGACGCCAGAAGGTTGCAGGGTTCGGAGAACCAACGTACGGAATTACATCCGGTACTTACGGGATTACACCCGACACTTACGGAATTACATCCGAGATACTTGTTCGATTACACGAACACATTGTACTTGCTAGACTCAGGTGAGTCTTACAGCCCTATTTTTAATGTTTTACTGTTTTGGGGTGGGATACATTGCTCGCTTTTCATAAAAACAAATACTGATAAACTTTTTACACGGATTTTGTCGCACCCCCAAATTCGGGTTGCGGAAGCGAATCGGGTCGGGGCGCGACTAATCAATATACACAGCACAAAAGATATAATGAACGACCACTACATACGTCGTTTTACATTGATATTGATAAAACAAAAGTTTACATCAAAATATTGTTTACATTAGCTCCGCTTGAAAATAAGAGATTTAAGTACATAATTAATCTATACAAAATATAATAATGCAGCTAAAATCTCTGTTTGTTTGCATGCTGACTCGAGCTAATAAATCCTGATTGAGCAGTCCAACCTACTACTGGTCACTTGTGATACATGCTAAAATGGGTCAGCGAAACGCTGGTGAGCTCACAGGTTTGTATATCAACATATATTTGTATGAACCGCAAGATTTTATAATTGAATTTAAAATGCAATTAAGCAAAATAAAAGTTATACAGCCATGAGCACATAGTCTGAGCTTAACTTGAGTGTCAGGTCCAATTAAGGAAACCCAACTGAGTTGCCTCCTACGAGTGCCTAATCTACACTCGTCTTCCCAAATGCTAATACGTCCGTTTGACCAGTTAGTGCGTGCTAACCCGGACGAGGATTGTCAATCCTATATGATATCATATACTAACATTCACGCTACAGATGTATTACCAGACTATGCTATGGAGGGCTTTATTGATTAGTTGAAAACAACTCATGTAGTATTTGATTGATTTGTACTTGCGTTCAACTTGTAAAATAAAATGAGCAATAATATCACACCCCTGTTTGAAAAGCAGTAAAATAGGGGCTATGAGACTCACCTGAGCCTTGAGTGTCTATTAAAATAACTTGAATTGATTAACTGTGAATTGATGTCCGAAGACTTGTAACCTGTCGGGCGTTCAAAAAACATAATGTTATATGAGTGAGTAGATGTCTCAACAGACCATCTATGTTTATTGTCCAACAATTTGTTATGTCCAAATGTTTGATTGTTCAACTTGGTTTATCAAAAACGTGTACGACCCGTTGGTGAAAGTTTGAAATAATAATTCTTTAAGATATTATCATTAATTATGTGTCATCGTATACATTGTTACATTATTTATCATGTGTGATTATAAGTGATTACCCATGTTCAATACTTAGTGAAGAAACAAATCCCATAAATTCTGTCTTTAGCGACACTAGTAGCGACACTAGTGTCAGTGTTGCATGTCATGCGACACTAGGGTAAGTGTCGCAGTGTATGCGAGTGTCGCAGGTCATACGACACTAAGGTCAATATTACAGTGAGTTTATGCGACACTAGGATCAGTGTCGCATTATGGTCAGTGTTGCAGTGAGGTTATGCGACATTAGGGTCAGTGTCGCATGTTCAAACAAATTTTCAATAAGTAGCGACACTATTAGCGACACTATGGTAGTGTCGCAGGTAGTGTTGCAGTTAGTGTCGCAGGTCATGCGACACTAGCGTCTGGCCAAATTTCTATTTTTAGCCCAAGTGTATCCAAGTGTCGGTTTTCATTCGGGAAACTTTCTAAAATTAGTTTTTGGTCCAAGTTACTTAATTAAGTCAACCAAACCCATTTTTGTTACCACTTTCCAAAAATAGTAAGTTTTTCGAAAACTAGCCACTTTTGTTGACTTGGTCAAACTTACTCGGTTTGACCCGAAACTTTCACCCAACCCAAATATCAGTTTATAGAGTCTAAATAAATTGTCGGTTTGTGTCCAAGTTCACCAAGAGTGTCGATTCTTATAAAAGTTCCAAATATTTAAGATTTCATATTTCGACTTTTTGTCGGTTTATTCCACCATGTGTCTAACATATTTCTGGTCCCAACCAAGTCTCACCAATTTTTCTAACTGATCTTCTATGTGTTTAGGGTCTAACATATATTTTTTTAAGAGTCTTAAGCCCATGATCATAGAGAAACAATTTAATTTGTCATGCATAGTCCAGTTTCTGATTTTAGTCAGGTCAGTCCCAAAAATCGATAAATAGAGAAAAATACGTTCAGATATGGTAAAAACGTAAAACATGAAAGTTGTAGATCTTTTCAATACGCAAATTTTAAAAAAAAATGAATCTTCTAACTCTTCCTAGAACTCAAGTTATGACATTTTTAGTAATCTGTGTTTTTCTGGACAGATTGTGTGTTCTTTGTGAAAAATTCATAAAAACGTATTTCAAGTTTATATTTGGACATAATCTTGTTAGGTGAGCTTTATAACATGTAAATAAACAATATGAAAGTAAGATAAAGTTTCCTTACAAAGATTTTGATGGAAATGAGATGAGAAGAAAGAGGAGTTGTTGTTGAGCTTGTGTTCTTTGTAAAATAGTGACTTTGATGGTGGTGTTGCTATGGTGGTTTATGGTGGTGATGATGGTGGTTGAATGGTAGTTGTTGGTGGTTTTAATCTCTTGAAATTAGAGAGAGAAGTGATAGAGAGAAGGTGGAGAAAATGTGAGTAAAGGAGTTAGTGGAAATGAAAGTGAATGGGATATGGTGTAACTATCCACTAAGTCTTCACTTGCATGAAGATTTAGTGGTTCATGTGGGTGGTGACCACATGGGGCCACATGGGGAAGGGGGGGCCGGCCTAGGGGGCCCACACAAGGGTATTTTGGTCATTTTCTCATTTATTCGATTTGTGCTTCGTGCGGTGTTCGTTTTCTCGTTCGGTTTGGTGTTTAAACGTTTATTACGCGTTTTTAAGTAACGATTTAAATTCCAATACTTTCACTTGAAGGGTTCTTTCTAAATACTTGGAAAAACATTTATATAGATGATTCATTAATTTAGGGATTCTCGATTTACTCGTTCGTTGTACGGATTTTAAATCACGTAACCGTTGTTTGTACGACACGAATTGATTACAAAGTATTATTATCAAAATAATATTTTGGGAAGATATTGTCATTAAATAATGTTATATTATTTAATAAAATTATTTCACCAACGTCCGTATTTAATTGAACCGAATTACATTCGATTTGAAACTTGTACGATTTAATCGAATCGCATAATTGTATATATTCAATAATATATATATCGGTACATTAATTAGCCTAACACAGAACTAATTACATGTAATAATAATTGATTAGGCACTAATTACTAGCCCTAAATTTACGGGTGTCACATTCTCCCCCTGTTAGGAGAATTTCGTCCCGAAATTTGGTTTGAAGTCGTGCTTGAAGTAGCATCAGCAAATAATTGAGGGTACTTGAGTCGCATCTGGTCCTCCCGTTCCCAGGTGAATTCCGGCCCACGTCGCGAATTCCACCTGACTTTGACAATGGGAATACGACTTTGTTTGAGTTGTTTGACCTCACGGTCCATGATTTCGGCAGGTACTTCAACAAAATGAAGCTTGTCGTCAATACGAATTTCATCGAGTGGAATGATAAGTGTCTCATCAGACAGACACTTCTTTAAATTTGAAATGTGAAAAGTGAAATGCACACTGCTGAGCTCGGATGGCAGTTGCAGTCGATATGCCACTGGACCTATCCTCTCGAGGATCTCGAATGGTCCAATGTATCTGGGATTCAATTTCCCGCGTTTACCGAATCGGATAACACCTTTCCAAGGTGAAATTTTGAGTAGCACTCGATCCCCAACCTGGAACTCGAGTGGTTTGCGTCTCACGTCAGCATAACTTTTCTGACGGTCCCGTGCGGCTTTGAGTTTGTTTTGGATCTCGAAGATCTTTTCAGTTGTTTCGTGAATGATCTCAGGACCAGTGAGTTGACTGTCTCCCACTTCGGTCCAACAGATAGGTGATCGGCACTTACGACCGTACAATGCCTCGAAGGGTGCAGCCTTAATGCTGGTGTGATAGCTGTTGTTGTACGAAAACTCGCACAATGGTAGATGCTTTTCCCAATTTACACCGAAATCAACTACGCAGGCTCGTAGCATGTCTTCCAGTGTTTGAATGGTCCGTTCACTTTGGCCGTCGGTTTGAGGATGGTATGCGGTACTCATATCGACACGAGTACCCAATGATTTTTGAAGTGATTGCCAAAATTGAGATGTGAAACGACTATCCCTATCGGAGATAATCGAGATTGAAACACCGTGTCGAGAAACAACCTCTTTGATGTAGATTTGTGTGAGGCGTTCCATTTTGTCGGTTTCCTTGATAGCCAGGAAGTGAGCAGATTTTGTGAGACGATCGACGATCACCCAAATGGTATCGCAACCGCTCGATGACTTTGGTAGTTTGGTTATGAAATCCATGGCAATTTGTTCCCATTTCCATTCAGGAATGCTGGGTTGTTGGAGTAAACCAGAAGGTTTTTGGTATTCAGCCTTGACTTTCGAGCAAGTAAGACACTTGCTGACGTATGTAGCGATTTTAGCTTTCATGTTCGGCCACCAATAAAATTTCTTGATGCCGTGATACATTTTGTCGGATCCAGGATGGATAGAATATTTGGACTTGTGAGCTTCATCCATCACCAAGTCTCGCAGGTTTCCAAAGCTGGGTAACCAGATTCGGTTTGAGAAATACCTAATCCCGTTAGGCTTGATTTCGAATTGTTTGTCCATGCCTCGCAAGGCTTCGTTTTTGATGTTATCGGTTTTCAGAGCTTCGAGTTGAGCAGTGAGAATCTGAATGTTCAGATCATTATGAATAGTTATGCTGAGGGCTCGGACTCGAAGTGGTTTCGTTCGTTCTTTTCGACTGAGGGCATCGGCAACAACATTTGCTTTGCCCGGATGGTATTTGATTTCACAATCATAGTCGGTGAGCAACTCGACCCACCGGCGTTGTCTCATGTTGAGATCCTTCTGATCGAATATGTGTTGGAGACTTTTGTGGTCGGTAAAGATTGTGCACTTAGTGCCATAGAGGTAATGTCTCCATATTTTAAGGGCAAAGACGACAGCTCCTAGCTCGAGATCGTGAGTGGTGTAGTTCTTTTCATGAATTTTGAGCTGTCGTGAAGCATAGGCAATAACTTTGTTTCGTTGCATCAGCACGCAACCGAGACCTTGATGAGAAGCATCGCAGTATACCACGAAGTCATCAGTGCCTTCAGGTAATGATAGAATCGGAGTACTGCAAAGCTTTTGTTTTAGAAGTTGAAATGCTGACTCTTGTTTATTAGTCCAATCGAACTTTTTGTCTTTCTGAGTCAGGGTTGTGAGTGGTTGAGCTATTTTTGAAAATTTTTCAATAAATCGCCGATAGTATCCAGCAAGACCCAAGAATTGACGTACTTCGGTTGGAGATGTGGGTGCTTGCCAGCATTTGATGGCTTCGATTTTTGATGGATCGACATGGATTCCTTGACTATTAACAACATGTCCAAGGAATTGAACGGATTGTATCCAGAACTCACACTTGGAGAATTTGGCGTAAAGCTCTTCGTGTTTAAGTAGTTCTAGAATGGTTTTGAGGTGTTGCACGTGTTCTTGTTCACTTCGCGAGTATATGAGAATGTCGTCAATGAAGACAATGACAAACTTGTCAAGATATGGTTTGCACACCCGATTCATAAGATCCATGAATACAGCCGGTGCGTTAGTTAGGCCGAATGGCATTACTTGAAATTCATAATGCCCGTAACGAGTTCGGAAAGCAGTTTTCGGGATATCGATGTCGCGAACTCGAAGTTGATGATAACCTGACCGAAGATCGATCTTTGAATAAATACTTGACCCTTGTAGTTGGTCAAACAGGTCATCAATACGAGGAAGTGGATAACGGTTCTTGACGGTTAGTTTGTTCAACTCTCGATAATCGATGCACATTCGGAAAGAACCGTCTTTCTTTTTGACAAATAGGACCGGAGCTCCCCAAGGTGAAGAACTCGGTCGAATAAATCCTATATCCAGGAGTTCCTGTAACTGGGTGGACAGTACCTGAAGTTCGGATGGGGCTAATCGGTATGGTGCTCGAGCCACGGGTGCGGCACCTGGCACGAGATCGATTGAGAACTCGACCTGTCTTGGCGGTGGCAGACTAGGCAGTTCTTCGGGAAAGACTTCTGGAAAGTCTCGAATGATGGGTACATCCTCAAGTCGCTTCTCCTCCGACTTTTTCTCCATGATGTGTGCGAGGATTGCTGGATAACCTTTTCTCAAGAATTTCCGAGTTTTTAAGCAAGATATGATGTTTAGTCTCGTCCCACCGGTCTCCCCCTGTATGACCAAGGTTCTGCCGACGGCGAGAGGAATACGAACGAGTTTATCATAACAAATGATTTCAGCGCGATGTTTGGACAACCAGTCCATACCAATGATGACGTCGAAACTTCCAATTTCAACAGGCATAAGATCGATTGAAAAGATTTCGTTGGCTAGGTTTAAAGTGCAATTAGGTATCACACTATCAGTTTCTATGAGTTTGCCATTTGCAAGTTCTACGGTGTACTTAACATCTAGAGCAATAGGTGCAATATCAAGTAGAGGGTAGAACTCATCGGAAATAAAGCTTCTATCGGCACCAGTATCAAACAGAATAGAAGCAGATAAGTTGTTGAGGAGGAACATACCCGTGACCACATTCGGGTCCTGACGGGCATCCCCGGAGTTGAGTACGAACGCTCTTCCCCTTGCATTGTTGTTGTTGTTGTTGTTGTTTCCCTTGTTCTTGTTTTTAGGACATTCGTTCTTGAAGTGTCCTGTTTCTCCACACCCAAAGCAGGATTTGGGTTGGTTGGAATTGTTGCGAGAGGTGTTGTTGTTGGATTTGGGGGCTCGGCAATCTCGGGTCAAGTGCCCGTACTTCTTGCAGTTGTTGCAGGGAGTACTGCATGGACCGTCGTGGTGGTAGTTGCACTTGGAACAATATGGCCTGTCCCCAGTGTAAGCACGTTTAGGTTCAGAGTTTGTGTTGTAAACTTGGATGGTGTTGGCTTTCTTGTTCTGGTTGTTGTGGTGTTCAGAAGGTTTGTGTTTGTTATTGTTGTTGGAGGAGGATGTATTGGGTTTCTCACGGCTGACAACCATTGCCATGAGTTCATGTGCTAGCCGGATAGCACTTTCAGTAGTGGTTGGCTTGGATGAAGCGACGTTCCCTTGGATATTTTCCGGGAGGCCGCGGATGTATCTTTTGATGCTCTTCTCCTCCGGATCAACCAAACCTGGGCATAACAGTGCAAATTGCTGGAATTTGGTGGTATATCCAGCGATGTCAGTTCCCTGCACAGTCAGGTGCCAGAATTCTTCTTCCAACCGATGTAGTTCTGCTTCAGGGCAGTATTTTTCCCTTAGCTTCTTCTTCAATTCAGCCCAAGGGAGTTGGTTTGCTATTTCGATGCCTACAGAGTTGGCGTGGGTGTTCCACCACGTAAGTGCACCTTCCTGAAAGGTGTAGGCAGCAAATTTGACTTTGTTATCCTCCGTGCAGTTACAGAGGTTGAAGACGGATTCCATACGTTCAATCCATCTGACTAGACCAATGGCACCTTCCGTGCCCTTGAAGTAGAGTGGTTTACAGCTGAGAAAATCCTTGTAGGAACAAGGCTTGATGACTGGGGTATTGACTGGGGTTTCGTCATTGTTTCGTGAGTTTCGGGGTGAATCCCGAGCAGCTAAAGCATCGGCCACTGCTCGAGATACGACAGCAGCAAGTTCGGCATCACTGTAACTTTTCCTCTTTGGCGGCATGATTCTTCAAGAAAGAATGAGAGGTACATAAGAAATTGCACCAGGATGATAATTACAATAGATGTATATATGTAAGAAGGGTAATATACAACATCACGGAGTAACAATCATATTGTAGAAATAACGAAAGAAATTGTCAATTCATAATACGAAGTTAAACGATTACAGACAATTTCCAGCTAGGGGTTTCAAAAGTTACAGACTTAGAAGTTTTACAAAAGTACCGGGAATTATTACATCCGGTTCAATTACATAGGTCCTATGAAAGCATAATAAAGTACAGGTTCAGCCTAAGCTAATCCTGACGTAGATTGACTTGTGGCAGTAGTGTGGTGAGACGGTCCACAGATTCTGCAAGTCTGCTAACCAGGCGGAGGGCATCCTCGGTTTCCCTTAGACGTGTCTCGCACTGGTTCAGCCTTGATTGTAGGACAAAAATTTCATTTCGGTTGCCAATCACTTGATTGTGGACAACCTCCATGGTTTCGACGGTTTCACCCAGACGATTGTCAAGGGTGTTCACGTGGTTGATTGTATGTTCATGATCCTCGGAGACTTGATTGATGCGTTCAAGTGATGTGAGTCTCCAGTTTTCGTTGGTTTCTTGGAGTTCGATATCAATAGTATCAAGTCGTTGTTCGTGTCGGTGTAGCCTAGTGGCTAAATCTGACAAAGTGAAGTGAATGGGGTATGGGTCAACTCGAGGCAACCTGGTGTTCCTCCTAGCTACCCTTGGATTACGCGATCCATACGGATGAGAGCGTGATGAATTGGGTGGTGTGTTTGCCATTCTGAGACAAAGCGTTAGAAAGAATGAGGCCTATATTCATATAATACATATATAATATAGCCTAAGATATTGAGCGTGAGAGAGGCCTATTTATGTATATATATATATATATATATATATATATATATATATATCACACAATAGCCTAAAGTGTCTAACACAGACATGTTTGAGTTCCGGTTTCTCTCGTGGTCAGAGTCAACTAATGTATCCTGTTCAGTCATGACTCTTTTCAGGTCTCACATCATATTCTTTTAATTGTACATAGTTGATCAGGCTATGTTAAATTAAACCAATACAATACAGTCACTGAAACTAATCATACTTAATAAGGAATACTGCCTAACGGTCATAGTCTAGGCCCACTAAATGCAACCTAGTTCACTATAACCTTAGGCTCTGATACCAATCTGTCGCACCCCCAAATTCGGGTTGCGGAAGCGAATCGGGTCGGGGCGCGACTAATCAATATACACAGCACAAAAGATATAATGAACGGCCACTACATGCGTTGTTTTACATTGATATTGATAAAACAAAAGTTTACATCAAAATATTGTTTACATTAGCTCCGCTTGAGATTAAGAGATTTAAGTACATAATTAATCTATACAAAATATAATAATGCAGCTAAAATCTCTGTTTGTTTGCATGCTGACTCGAGCTAATAAATCCTGATTGAGCAGTCCAACCTACTACTGGTCACCTGTGATACATGCTAAAATGGGTCAGCGAAACGCTGGTGAGCTCACAGGTTTGTATATCAACATATATTTGTATGAACCGCAAGATTTTATAATTGAATTTAAAATGCAATTAAGCAAAATAAAAGTTATACAGCCATGAGCACATAGTCTGAGCTTAACTTGAGTGTCAGGTCCAATTAAGGAAACCCAACTGAGTTGCCTCCTACGAGTGCCTAATCTACACTCGTCTTCCCAAATGCTAATACGTCCGTTTGACCAGTTAGTGCGTGCTAACCCGGACGAGGATTGTCAATCCTATATGATATCATATACTAACATTCACGCTACAGATGTATTACCAGACTATGCTATGGAGGGCTTTATTGATTAGTTGAAAACAACTCATGTAGTATTTGATTGATTTGTACTTGCGTTCAACTTGTAAAATAAAATGAGCAATAATATCACACCCCTGTTTGAAAAGCAGTAAAATAGGGGCTATGAGACTCACCTGAGCCTTGAGTGTCTATTAAAATAACTTGAATTGATTAACTGTGAATTGATGTCCGAAGACTTGTAACCTGTCGGGCGTTCAAAACGCATAATGTTATATGAGAGAGTAGATGTCTCAACAGACCATCTATGTTTGTTGTCCAACAATTTGTTATGTCCAAATGTTTGATTGTTCAACTTGGTTTATCAAAAACGTGTACGACCCGTTGGTGAAAGTTTGTAATAATAATTCTTTAAGATATTATCATTAATTATGTGTCATCGTATACATTGTTACATTATTTATCATGTGTGATTATAAGTGATTACCATGTTCAATACTTAGTGAAGAAACAAATCCCATAAATTCTGTCTTTAGTGACACTAGTAGCGACACTAGTGTCAGTGTCGCATGTCATGCGACACTAGGGTAAGTGTCGCAGTGTATGCGAGTGTCGCAGGTCATACGACACTAAGGTCAATATTACAGTGAGTTTATGCGACACTAGGATCAGTGTCGCATTATGGTCAGTGTCGCAGTGAGGTTATGCGACATTAGGGTCAGTGTCGCATGTTCAAACAAATTTTCAATAAGTAGCGACACTATTAGCGACACTATGGTAGTGTCGCAGGTAGTGTCGCAGTTAGTGTCGCAGGTCATGCGACACTAGCGTCTGGCCAAATTTCTATTTTTAGCCCAAGTGTATCCAAGTGTCGGTTTTCATTCGGGAAACTTTCTAAAATTAGTTTTTGGTCCAAGTTACTTAATTAAGTCAACCAAACCCATTTTTGTTACCACTTTCCAAAAATAGTAAGTTTTTCGAAAACTAGCCACTTTTGTTGACTTGGTCAAACTTACTCGGTTTGACCCGAAACTTTCACCCAACCCAAATATCAGTTTATAGAGTCTAAATAAATTGTCGGTTTGTGTCCAAGTTCACCAAGAGTGTCGATTCTTATAAAAGTTCCAAATATTTAAGATTTCACATTTCGACTTTTTGTCGGTTTATTCCACCATGTGTCTAACATATTTCTGGTCCCAACCAAGTCTCACCAATTTTTCTAACTGATCTTCTATGTGTTTAGGGTCTAACATATATTTTTTCAAGAGTCTTAAGCCCATGATCATAGAGAAACAATTTAATTTGTCATGCATAGTCCAGTTTCTGATTTTAGTCAGGTCAGTCCCAAAAATCGATAAATAGAGAAATATACGTTCAGATATGGTAAAAACGTAAAACATGAAAGTTGTAGATCTTTTCAATACGCAAATTTTTAAAAAAAATGAATCTTCTAACTCTTCCTAGAACTCAAGTTATGACATTTTTAGTAATCTGTGTTTTTCTGGACAGATTGTGTGTTCTTTGTGAAAAATTCATAAAAACGTATTTCAAGTTTATATTTGGACATAATCTTGTTAGGTGAGCTTTATAACATGTAAATAAACAATATGAAAGTAAGATAAAGTTTCCTTACAAAGATTTTGATGGAAATGAGATGAGAAGAAAGAGGAGTTGTTGTTGAGCTTGTGTTCTTTGTAAAATAGTGACTTTGATGGTGGTGTTGCTATGGTGGTTTATGGTGGTGATGATGGTGGTTGAATGGTAGTTGTTGGTGGTTTTAATCTCTTGAAATTAGAGAGAGAAGTGATAGAGAGAAGGTGGAGAAAATGTGAGTAAAGGAGTTAGTGGAAATGAAAGTGAATGGGATATGGTGTAACTATCCACTAAGTCTTCACTTGCATGAAGATTTAGTGGTTCATGTGGGTGGTGACCACATGGGGCCACATGGGGAAGGGGGGGCCGGCCTAGGGGGCCCACACAAGGGTATTTTGGTCATTTTCTCATTTATTCGATTTGTGCTTCGTGCGGTGTTCATTTTCTCGTTCGGTTTGGTGTTTAAACGTTTATTACGCGTTTTTAAGTAACGATTTAAATTCCAATACTTTCACTTGAAGGGTTCTTTCTAAATACTTGGAAAAACATTTATATAGATGATTCATTAATTTAGGGATTCTCGATTTACTCGTTCGTTGTACGGATTTTAAATCACGTAACCGTTGTTTGTACGACACGAATTGATTACAAAGTATTATTATCAAAATAATATTTTGGGAAGATATTGTCATTAAATAATGTTATATTATTTAATAAAATTATTTCACCAACGTCCGTATTTAATTGAACCGAATTACATTCGATTTGAAACTTGTACGATTTAATCGAATCGCATAATTGTATATATTCAATAATATATATATCGGTACATTAATTAGCCTAACACAGAACTAATTACATGTAATAATAATTGATTAGGCACTAATTACTAGCCCTAAATTGACGGGTGTCACAGATTGCATCAGTAAAACTTTTTCTGAAGCGCGAATACTAGTAAATGAATCCATTTGGGTTCCCCGTCCGGGGTAGTCGCGATACCACGGATTACACTGTAGAAACGGATGACTAATATTAGTAAATGGATCCATTTGGGAATGACAATCCCTGCCTGGGGTAGTAGCGCTACCACGGATTTCACCGTAGAAACAGGCATATTAGTACTTGTTACATATGAGTGTCCGGATAACACTCACGGGGGTACGTGATGCTGTACATGACTATACCATTCACACTACACTGTTAAGCTTCAGCTTGTGAGCTCATGGTAATTGTGTTGACCTACTGATTTACTGAGTTACTGATTTACTTATTATGCTCGAGGGCATTACTGGTACTTTACTTGTGGTTCATAAAGGATTACTATACTAAACCTATGAGATTCACCAACCTTTTTGGTTGACACTTTTTAGCATTTATCTCAGGTACATTACAGTAGTAGGACTGGACCACACTCAGGACTGATAGCTCGAGTCGCATGCATACAAACTTGTGGAGATTCTTTTGCATTACTTTTTGTATATCAGTTATGTATTAGAATCTCTAGGAAATCATTTTCAAACTCGAAGCTTGTTATTATGATTCAACAATGTAATACTTTTGTACTATTGTACGACATTGCATATAGATGTCGTTTGTTTTACTTTGGTGCTTGATTATTGATTAGTAACACCCAAAGCTTGCTTCCGCGCAACAGTAAATTTGGGGGTGTTACATCGCAGAAGATGCTAAATTCCAAAGTGTCTAGCGACACAAAAAGGTTGTGTCACAAAATGGTAGCGACGGAAGAAAACCGTGTCTTATGTCGCAAGCTTGTGTCGCCTAAGTAAAGGCTTATGTCGCAAAATTGTGTCGCCTACTTAAAGGCTTATGTCGTAGTAATCAGAAAGCGACAGAAAGGTTATGTCGCACCAACCCTAATCGCGACACAAAATTTTGTGTCGCTGCTTGTGTCGCAGAAACGGCTGCAGCAGCAATTATGAAACCCTAAAATTCATAAAACTTGTAAACCCAACGAATTTTCCCGAATGAATGATGAACAAGAAACCCAAAATCTTCCAGAAAACTTAAAAACCAAGTTTAAAGCACCTTTCTTTGAAGATTTTAACCAAAAACAAGTTGTTTTAACCAAGAAACCTATCAAAACGGATTCAATAATGCCAAATCCTTAGATTTTGGCTCTGATACCACTTGTAGGACCCCTGTAGTCGGACCTAATCAAATCCTAATACTCAATCAACGTGCGGAATCCAAAGATTGAATATAAACGTTAAACGATTAAAAACAAACAAACACAAAGTATATTAATACCCAAATGATTACTGATCAGATTAATTGCAAGAACTCAAGTACAATATACTGAAACTTTACCTAGGTTCGTCAACCCTAGAAAATGAGCCGAACTCATCTATTTATACTCGACACCTAATATGATCTATGCGACACAAGTTGTGTCGCCAAGCCGACTCATGCGACACAAGTTGTCTCGCCAACAAGGACCTTGTCTCCTACTTGAAACTCAAGAGGTTTATGATGGTTATCGGCGTAACTCTTTTGTCTGTCACTCGCCGCTTTCAATTGGTTGAGTACTTGAGATATCTTGTCCGTGGTTTCTTGAACAAGCTCAGGTCTGGATAGTTGTCTGTCACCCAACTCTGCCCAACAGAGTGGTGATCGGCATTTGCGTCCATACAGTGCTTCGACTGGCGCCATCTGTATGCTGGTGTGATAACTGTTGTTATAGGAGAATTCGGCTAATAAGAGGTGAGTATCCCAATTTCCTCCAAATTCAATCATACACGTTCTCAATAAGTCCTCGAGCGTTTGAATCGTTCATTCATTCTGACCATCGGTTTGTGGACGATAGGCTGTACTCATGTCGAGTCGAGTACCTAAAGCCCGTTGTAGCGACTGCCAGAAGCGAGATGTGAATCTGCTATCTCCCATATATAATGGACAATGGTACACCGTGTCGAGAAACGATCTCTTTGATATAGATCTTCGTCAGTTTCTCTAGTTTGTCAGTCTCTTTGATAGCTATGAAGTGAGCTGATTTGGTCAATCGATTGACAATCACCCATATAGAATCAACTCCAGTTGATGTCTTTGGTAGTTTTGTGATGAAATCCATCGTTATGTGCTCCCATTTCCATTTTGGCATCTCTGGTTGTTGCAAAAGTCCTGAAGGTTTTTGATACTCTACCTTGACCTTTGAGCAAGTTAGACACCTGCTGACATAAGTAGCGATGTCTCTCTATATGTTTGGCCACCAATAGAAACCTTTCACATCTTGGTACATTTTATAAGCACCAGGATGAATCGAGTAGTTGGACTTGTGAGCTTCGTCCAAAATCAGCTTGCGTAGTTCATCGTCACACGGTACCCAAATTCGATTCATGAAGTACAAAACTCCATTTTCTTTGGTTTCGAGCTCTTTCTCCACTCCCTTCAGGGATTCGTCTTTCATGTGCTCGGCGGTGAAAGCTATTCGTTGCGCGTCACGAATTTGAGTAATAAGATTCGAGTGGATTGTTAATACCAAAGCTCGAACTCTGCGAGGTTTAACATTCTCTTTACGACTCAGGGTATCCGCTACTACATTAGCCTTGCCTGGATGGTACTTAATCTCACAGTCGTAATCATTCAGCAATTCGACCCAACGTCGGTGTCTCATGTTGAGCTCTTTCTGGTCGAATATGTGTTGTAAACTCTTATGGTTGGTGAAAATCGTACACTTTGTACCATATAGGTAGTGTCTCCTGATCTTGAGTGCAAAAACGACTGCTCCCAACTCTAAGTCATGAGTGGTATAATTCTTCTCGTGAATCTTCAATTGACGAGATGCATAAGCAATAACTTTGTCATTTTGAATGAGAACACAACCTAATCCTTGATGTGAGGCATCACAATAAACGATGAAGTTTTCTGTTCCCTCAGGTGAAGATAAGATTGATGCGGTGCTCAACTTCTGTTTCAACAATTGAAAGGCGTTCTCTTGTTTTTCGCCCCATTCGAATTTCTTATCCTTCTGGGTTAAGGTGGTGAGTGACTGGGCTATTTTGGAAAAGTTTTCGATAAATCATCGGTAATAGCCAGCCAAACCAAGAAATTGTCAAATCTCGGTTGGGGTCCTTGGAGCTTCCCAGTTTTTGATCGCCTCTATTTTGGACGGGTCTACATGAATTCTTTTATCATTAATCACGTGACCAAGGAAGTGAACCTCTCTAATCCAAAATTCGCATTTGGAGAACTTTGCATACAACTTCTCATTTTCGAGTAGTTGGAGGATAAGTTTCAAGTGTTGTTCGTGATGCTCTTTCATTTTTGAGTAAATCAAGATAACGAACTTATCGAGATAAGGTTTTCACACTCGGTTCATGAGATCCATGAATAGTAAAGGCGCATTAGTCAATCCAAACAGCATGACTAGGAACTCATAATGACCATAACGAGTCCTGAATGCGGTTTTCGGTACGTCCTCTTCTCGAACCTTCAGTTGATGGTAACCAGAACGAAGGTCGATCTTCGAGTAGTAACTCGATCCTTGTAGCTGATCAAATAGATTGTCAATACGTGGTAACGGGTATCGGTTCTTGATAGTTACCTTGTTCAACTCTCGGTAGTCAATGCACATCCGCATGGATCCATCCTTCTTCTTGACAAACAAAACCGGGGCTCCCCGAGGTGAAAATCTCGGTTGGATGAATCCTAAGTCTAAGAGCTCCTGCAACTATGTAGACAGTTCTTTCATTTCTGATGGAGGTAGTCGATAAGGTGAGCGAGCGATTGGTGCGGCTCCGGGCACCAGATCGATGCAAAACTGAACTTGTCGCGGAGGTAGTAATCCTGGAAGATCATCAGGAAACACTCCCGGGTAGTCTCTGATGCGCCCCGAAGCGTCGTATGAAGACGGTGCTTGGACCGCGATCGGTTTGTTTTAAATTTATAATTGTTGGGGTCTAAGTGTGACTTACTAATATTGAACCAAAGGCTAGTATGACCTAGAGTCATTCTTAAAGAGAAACTGAATTGAAACGGAGGTTCACTAGACTTGGTAGTTTATGGTATAACCGATAGGTTCCTTATTAGCCGGTTATCAACTAATATGTCACGAGGAACCACGGTGTCATGATTCTGACCAGACAGACAATGCTCAACTCTCCACACTCTCCTTTGAGGGAGTCAGTGGCCCTTGTTATTGAACACATTTGCTCGGGGGTGAAGGAATAGAGTAGCAAGTCTACAACAAGTCTAACCGTTCTTAATACCATAAAGACTATAAATTTAGCAACCAACTAACTTAGCAAATATGTTCAGACTTAGTTGATCAATTCCCTTTAATGAAGCTTAAGCATGGTAAGCGAAGGAAAGTATTGAGGTTTCTTGCGTACCTTACTTTAAATTTCATAGGTTAAGGAAAAGTATCGATTTAAATTGGATTTTAAACTTGCCTTTCTCAATACAATTAACAAATCCCTAGGTTTTCGTAAATGGTTATTTAGCCTATAGCCTACCTAATCTAATCTAAACTAACTAATCTAATTAAAATGTCAATTAAAATGCTGATGGCTTTTTGCATAATGTTAAACCCAGACCATGTCGGAAAATGCTATGGTAGTCCACAATGTATTTAATCGTTTACCGATGTTTCCATTGTGAATTCAATTGCTTCGTTATGTTTACATGATAAGTACATTGTGATTTCAAGTGTACAGTACTCATGGCAATTCCACGTAATCACATTGCATTTTATGATGCTCGCATGACGTTACAATTGAAACCATAGTTTTACATAGATAACTATTGACCAAGTAGTAAAGTTCGCGACTCCTCTTTACAAGGTTACAATCACGTTTGTTAATCGAAGGGTGAATGTAAGTTTTATGTTTAAAATCATAAGATAAGTCCGTTCATAAAGTTTCCGTTTTATAATGTCGATCCATAATATGACTACCTTCGGTCATTACAGGCTTCCATACGTATGTACTTTGCTTAAAAGCATTTCCAGCACTATACCGAGTAAACAGTCGAATAGGGGCCGTCATATTATTTCACGACATATATAAAGTCATCCCACAATTATATATGCCAACTACATCACAACAAATACAATAGTAATCTACTCGCTAATCATGGCACAAACTATCTCTAGCATAATTAAAGTATACATATTTAATCAAGATAGATAAGGATAGAAATAACCGAGATTAATATGCGAGAAGGAATAGGCTTGAATTAATAAGAGTTGCTCCAAGCGTACACCAACGATTACAAATACGTTCCTCACCAAGGACTACAAGCACGTTCCTTGCTTCTATTTTAACTAGCCTAATACTAATTTAAAATAAAGAATGAAAGAAAAGCTAGAAGCTAGAGAAAGAAAGTGTGAAAATGCCTAGGTATGTTGGTATCCTAGTGCCCTTTGGTGTGTTTTTGCAAATGAGCCTCATGCCTCGTATTTATAGGAGAGTTTTGGTGCATTTTAGCAAGTGGAAGCTCACAATAGCAAAAAGTGGAAAAGGTAGTGGCACCAGGTACGAAAAGGTGGAAAAGGTGGTGCACTGGGTACACAAAAGTACGTAAAGGTCTAGCACCGGGTACGAAAAAGGACAAAAAAGCATGATCCGTGTGGGTGGGTGGCAGCCGACAGCGGCCAAGTGGCAGCTGGTGGTGGCCTGGTGGCTGGCCGGCGGCAGCTGGTGTAACACCCCCAAAATCACTGTTTAGCGGAAGCAAGCTTTGGTGTGCTACTAATCTAATATCACAGCACAAAAGTAAGGCAAACGACATCTATATGCAACATTTGTAAGATAGTTACATTTCCATACATAAAATGTCTGAAACATAGAGTTTCGGGTTACAAAATGAAGTTCCCTAGAGTTCGCGCGTAAAGCGGGAGATTCTATTACATAACCATAATAAATACAAAAGATAATGCTAAGAATCTCCGTTAAATGCAGTTGTAGAAATCATGCGACTCTAGGTAGTATCCTGAGGGAATCCTACTCCGTATGTGTACCTGAGATACAAAGCTAAAAAGGTCAACACGAATGTTGGTGAATCTCACAGATTTGTAAATAGTACTAGTATTTGAACACAAGATTTCATCAGTAATGCTCGCAGGCGTAAATCAAATATTTTCACTCCAGCAAATGTAAAGTAAGTAAGTTATACCGTTGCCATGAGGCTCATAATCGAAGCTTAACCCGTAAGTAGTAAGTTGCCCCCGAGACATGCTCGAACCTGAGCAAGCTAAGTAACGAATAATAGTCGCCCGTTTATACAGAACGGTTCGTGGTAGCGCTACTACCCCGGGCGGGGAGGGTCATTTCCCTAATGGATCCATTAACTAGTGTTCGCGCTTAAGTACCATAACTAACGATATATGATGGAGGGACTTCCCCAAATAAATGGTGAGAAAACTCATGCAATTCCGTTTGGTAAACATGTAATTCAGTACTTGTGTTCATAAAAGCAAGCAATGTATCTCACCCCGTAAGTAAAACAGTAAAAGTGGGGCTGTAAGACTCACCTGAGTCTAGCAAGTATGAAGGTGTAATCAAGTAAGGCGGATGTAAGTCCGTACGTGGTTCTCCGAACCCTGCAACCTTCTGGCGTCCGAAACGCACAAGGTTGTAAGTAAACAAGTAAACGAGTTGGTGTCTTAAAAGATCACCCATGCTAGTTGTCCACTCAATTAGGAAATGTCCAAATGTTCGTTTAGTAATCCGTTTGTACTTTGAAACTAAATATGGCCCGTTGGTGATGGTTTGTAATAATAATACAAAAGTGTTATTATTTTATATATCGTTGTATCAGATTTCATTATCTGTAAGTGTTTGACACTTAGTGTGAAAAGTATTTATAAGTTCCTGGATGACGGGGGTCTGGGGGCAGTGCCCCTGGTAGCGGGGTCCAAGGGGTGGCAGCCCCTGGCGGGGTCCAAGGGGCAGAGCCCCTGGCTGGGGTCGAGCTGCTAAAATCGAGTGATAAACGCATCTGGACTTGAATTTGGGTGAAATCGAGTGATAAAATTTAAGGTCTCGACACTTAGTAAAATTTTTGTTTTCTTGGTTCTGTTTCATGCGACATAGCATGCGACATAAGGCTTGTGTCGCTAGGTGCGACATAGTCTGTTGTGTCGCAGATCACCTCTGCGACACAAGGGCTTGTGTCGCTAAGTGCGGCATAGTCTATTGTGTCGCAGATCACCTCTGCGACATAAGGGCTTGTGTCGCTAAGTGCGACATAATTCAAATTATGCGACACAAAGGCTTGTGTCGCAGGTGGCCTGGAGCCTCTGTGACACAACGAGCTGTTGGCCGGAAAATGAGCCGAAAAGGTGTTTTCCGGCCTCCGTTCGACCTGTGACTTTTACCCAACCCATATTTGGACATTTTAAGCTTAAAGAAACAACTAGAACTTAAAAGCACTTGAAATCGAAAGGTTTCGAGTTTTGTCGGAAACTTACAAAGTGATGAATCGAAATTCCGAAAAGGTAGGAGTGTAGATCGTTGCATGGTGATCGTTTTTCTCTAAATGGGTGTGACGATTTATGGTGGTTTGTTGGTGTTATTTGGTGGTTTTAGATGATGGTGGTGGTGGTGAAAGTTGAGAGAAAATGGAAGGAAGAAAGAGAAAGTAAGTGGTGGAAATGAGGGTGAAGAAAGGAGGGAGGTGGGGTTTTGGTGAAAGCCTCACCTTTCCAGCCCCAGTAATTGTGCTCTGTGCGGTGTTCGTCTTCCCCAGTCGCTAAACATTAAATCATTATATTGACTGTTTACAATGTAAGTTTTAAAATACGGGAGTTCATTAAATTCATTTATTGAAGTACATTACTAATACTTACTAATTCAATTGGTTTCGTTTGTTTGTGTTTTTAAATGTTTGAGTCGCGTAGATGTTTATTATGCGATACAAAATGTAAGTTCATCAAAATAATATTTGTGACATAAAAGTGTCCTTAATTAATATTACATTGCTTAATATAAATGTTCACCAACGTCCGTATGATTTGAATCGAATTACATTCGATTTGAAATTCGTACGATTTAAACCAAATCGCATATTAATATACATTTTGATACATTAATTAGTCTAGTACCACACTAATTACATGTATTAACAGTTAAGTAGGAAATAATTACTAGTCCTAGCTTGGCAGGTGTCACAGCTGGCTGCTACCTGCACCAGCCCGCTGCCTGTTGCCTCGTTTCTCGATTCATGCGTGTTTTCGTCGTTATGCATCCGTTTGCGTTGATTCTTTTTGCGTTGGATTTGTAATTCAAAAATGAAGCTTTTGATGAAAAGAAATCATAAAAATATGTCTCTGAAATTTAGATGTGTCGTACGAATCTTTTGGATCTTCCGGAGTGCGTAGAATCTTCATTCTTCGTCCGTTTTTGTTGATTCTTCTTCTGTTGGATTCGTAAATTGAAAACGAACATCTTGGTTCAGGTGGATGTTGGTGATGGGCACTTTTGTCTTGAAATCTCGTTTTGATGACTCGAATCTTCAAACGTGTCTGAAATCTTCGTTTTGTCATCCGTTTTGCTTGATTTTTATCGTGCAACCTTGTTTTGACCATCTTGGCATAATACTATTGAGTTGTAATGTTTTTGAGTTAAAGTGCCAAGAATCGTTCCAGAATGAGAGAGATATCGGTAGTAAAAACGTGACTTTTTACGCGAAATCAAGTATCCCACACTTAGAACTTTGCATGTCCTCAAGCAAACTCGATTTTCAACATGGTTAAAGATAAAATAATTTTAAGGCGGAACTTTTACTAAGGGGTTTTGGGAAAGTAAAATACTTGTTCTTGGAAAAGGAAGGATTGTAATCTTTAGGAGCATGCTTTGATCTTGGATACATGACTAGGCGATCCTCTCAAGGTGGTCACTCAAATCACTCAAAGTGTTTAGGGTTTCCTATTCTAATATTATCAATCACTTAGAACGCCAGTCATGTATCGTTTATCATCATAGGCTCGATCGAGAATAAAATCGTTACCTTTTAGGTGAGCGCGAAGTTGATCTAGCCATAATCATTCAAGGAGAGGGGATGTAAGGTTTTTGGAGTGAAAGGTTGGTGGTATGAGAGGGGGTTTTTGTTGGGTTTTTGATGGGTTTTCTTTTTGGTGAAGCGGAAAGTTGAGAGTTTGAATTTTTCAGGAGGATTGACGCCCTTTTCTTTTGGGAGGAATCTTTTCTCCATTTTACTTTCTTTTCTTCGAGTTTCTTAGATATTTTCTTTCTTTGACGTCATATCCTTGTGACTTCTCTTCTTTCATCTTTGGAACTTTTTATGAAGTTTGAAGGATGCTTTTGAGTTGGTAAGGGGGTAACGTATTTATTTTCGGGTGTATGGATGGGTTCAAGAATGACGTGATTCGATCTCCTTTTTGATCACCAGTTTGGATTCGAAATGCATAACAAGAGCAAGTTCTGATTCTAAACGCATACATCAGCACACTCAAGAATCGAAAAAGTGAAGCATTAAAAGTGAATGCTTTTCATATGGCTCAAGATACCTCACGAATCGAAAGTTGGGTTGTTGTGCGCTTAGTCATGCGATGCTCTTTATGGGATTACTAAACTAATTTTTCAAAAGAATTTGTATTTTATTTGTCCTTTTTCGCAAAGTAAATCATTCTTCGTCTAAAATTTTTCATTTTCAACACATTTTGAAAATTTTGTTTACTTTTTGAAGAAGGATGGTCTTATAAAGAGCAACGATTTTAGAATCAAGCATATACCATTATCCATTTGACAGTAGTGCAACTACTGCTATCCCACACTTAAAGAAACATTGTCCTCGATGTTATACTAAGCTCTGAATGGTGTAAAATCCCACACTTAGGGTTTTAAACATCTAAGCCGCATTCTTTCAGTGTGTGTTGGGTTTGAATCCCACACTTAGTGATAAGCATATTGGATATGGTATACTTAAAACGAATTAAAGATACGGTATAGAAGTACTCCCCGGTGGTTGCAGTGTTCCTTTGGTTGCATGTGCCGGATTCCTTCTTCCTTGGTGCATTCTTGATCAAGTCTTCTTGTGATTGGTCTCATAGGTGTGAACACTTCGGATCTATGATTCTTCGGGCATTGATGCATCCTTGCAGGTTGGAGCATGCTTTGTATGATCTGAGTGTGAAAGATAGTCGGAGATTTCATCGCTTTTTGGAAAGTTAAATTCCAGAAATGTAAAAGCACGGGTTGCCTCCCGAGAAGTGCTCTTTTAAAGTCGAGAGCTCGACTTAGTCCTTTCTTCTTCAGATGATGCTGGATGTATCTATGGTGATAGAGTGGTCACTGTGGTTCCTAGGTAAGCTGTAGCGTGGAGGGAAGTATCGCAGGAATTTCTCTATCATGTCGGCAATGAGAGTTGGTGGAGTGGTGGATTCCATTCTGAAGCTCTTGAAGTGATCAGTGGCCAGTCGGTCGAGGATTGCCATCCCATAGCTGATGTATCGAACTGCCCTTGTGACCGGTCCATTAGGATCGATTCGAGTGCAGGTGTGAGTTCGAACAATTTCACACTAGGGATGGTTTCTGCCTATTGAGGTGATTAAAGCCATGAATTGAGTCTTCACTTCTTGAAAGTCTTCAGCTTTCCGCGCGTTTCTGTTGCGTTTGAGACGTTTTAATCGAAACGTCTAGGATTTTCGGGTATTATTATATTAAAATAATAATATATGATAAATAACTTCTAAAAATAGATTTAAGTTATTTATAGAAAAAGTTTTCACCAACGTCGTATATTATGTCGGACTCCGTCCGGTTGTTTTGCACAATTTTACCAAATTGCGTAAGCGTAATTACAATTAATTACGGAGGTGTATATTCACATAAAATATACAAGTAGTTACAAGTAATTACAAGTATTTAGCCTAAAACTAAACTAAACACACGTAATTAGGGTTTCTAGAGGGTTAATCAGTAACCCTAAATCATCGGGTGTCACATTCTCCCCCTGTTAGGAGAATTTCATCCCGAAATTAGCTTGCTGTTGTGGTCTGTGAGGTATCTAAGAATAGATGTGGATATTTCACCGGACTTTAACGATGAGAATACGACTCTGTTTCAAGCGTTTGACCTCACGGTCCATGATTTCAATAGGTTCCTCGACGAAATGGAGTTTGTCATCAATGTGGATTTTGTCGAGCGGGATTACAAGTGTCTCATCAGACAGACATTTCTTTAGGTTAGAAATGTGGAACGTGTTGTGCACGCTACTTAGTTGTGGTGGTAGCTGCAGTCGATATGCCACCGGACCAATTCTTTCAAGAATCTCAAAAGGTCCGATATACCTGGTGTTTAGTTTGCCGCGTTTGCCAAAACGAATAACACCTTTCCAAGGTGACACTTTTAAGAGTACTCGATCCCCAACCTGGAACTCGAGTGGTTTGCGTCTCACGTCAGCATAGCTTTTCTGACGATCACGTGCGGCTTTCAGCCGGTTTTGAATAGTCACGATTTTCTCGGTTGTTATATGGATGATTTCAGGACCAGTGAGTTGGCTATCGCCGATTTCGGTCCAACAAATGGGTGATCGGCACTTTCTCCCATAAAGTGCCTCGAATGGTGCATCATTAATGCTGGTGTGGTAACTGTTGTTGTAGAAAAAAGCACACAAGGGTAGGTGGTTTTCCCATGTGTTTCCGAAGTCAACTACGCAAGCTCGTAGCATGTCTTCTAAGGTTTGAATGGTCCGTTCACTCTGACCATCGGTTTGCGGATGATAAGCAGTACTCAAATCGAGGCGAGTACCAAGGGCTCGTTGAAGTGTTTGCCAGAATCGAGAGGTGAAGCGGCTATCTCTATCTGAGATGATTGAAATTGGAATACCATGACGTGCCACAACCTCTTTGATGTAGATGCGAGCCAGACGCTCCATCTTGTCGTTTTCTTTGATAACTAGGAAATGGGCAGATTTCGTGAGACGATCAACGATTACCCAAATGGTATCGCAACCGCTCGGTGTTTTTGGTAGTTTCGTGATGAAGGCCATGGTTATATTTTCCCATTTCCATTGGGGTATCTCGGGTTGTTGTAGCAATCCGGAGGGTTTCTGGTATTCGGCCTTAACCTTGGAACAGGTTAAACATTTGCTAACATAAGTGGCTATGTCAGCTTTCATGTTGGGCCACCAATACCGTTGTTTAATGTCGTGATACATCTTGTCGGAACCAGGATGTATAGAGTATCGAGATTTGTGAGCTTCATCCATCACCAAATTTCGTAGGTTTCCAAAGTTTGGTAACCAGATTCGGTTGGAGAAGTATCGGGTTCCGTCGGGTTTGATTTCTAATTGTTTTTCCATGCCTCGCAAGGCTTCATTTCTGATGTTGTCATTTTTGAGTGCTTCGAGTTGAGCGGTGTTGATTTGAGTGATGAGATCATTGTGAATGGTTAAACTAAGGGCTCGAACACGAAGGGGTTTTGAACGTTCTTTTTGGCTGAGGGCATCAGCAACAACGTTTGCTTTGCCAGTATGGTATTTAATTTCGCAGTCATAATCGGTAAGCAACTCGACCCAGTGACGTTGCCTCATGTTGAGATCTTTTTGATCGAATAAGCGTTGGAGACTTTTGTGATCTGTAAAGATTGTGCACTTAGTGCCATAAAGGTAGTGTCTCCAGATTTTGAGAGCAAATACGACAGCTCCGAGTTCAAGGTCATGAGTGGTATAATTCTTTTCGTGGATTTTGAGTTGTCGAGAGGCGTAAGCAATGACTTTTTCGCGTTGCATTAACACACAACTTAGTCCTTGGCGTGAGGCATCGCAGTAAACTACGAAATCATCGGTGCCATCGGGTAAGGACAGGATTGGTGCACTGCAGAGTTTCTGTTTCAGAAGTTGGAAGGCTGAGTCCTGTTTATCGGTCCAGTCGAATTTCTTGTCTTTCTGAGTCAGTGAGGTTAAGGGTAAGGCTATTTTGGAGAATTTCTCAATGAATCGTCGATAATATCCGGCGAGACCTAAGAATTGTCGTACCTCAGTTGGTGTGGTTGGCGCTTCCCAGCACTTAATGGCCTCAATCTTGACTGGATCAACACGTATCCCTTGACTGTCAACGACATGCCCTAGGAATTGTACTGTTCGCATTAAGAACTCACACTTGGAGAACTTGGCGTATAACTCCTCGTGTCTGAGTAATTCCAAGATGGTTTTCAGGTGTTGGCCATCTTCGGTCTCGTTGTGAGAGTTGATCAAGATGTCGTCAATGAACACGATGAAAAACTTATCTAGATAGGGTTTGCACACCCGATTCATAAGGTCCATGAATACAGTCGGTGCGTTGGTTAAGCCAAAAGGCATCACTTGAAATTCGTAATGCCCATAGCGGGTTCTGAAAGCTATTTTTGGGATGTCGGAGTCTCGAACTCGAAGTTGATGATAACCCAACCGTAGGTCAATTTTCGAGTAGCAGCTCGAACCTTGAAGTTGGTCAAACAGGTCATCAATTCTTGGAAGTGGGTATCGGTTCTTGATGGTAAGTTTGTTTAGTTTGCGGTAGTCAATACACATTCTGAAGGATCTATCCTTCTTTTTAACGAATAGGACCGGAGCTCCCCAGGGTGAAGAACTCGGTCGAATGAATCCCTTGTCAGGAGCTCCTGTAATTGGGTGGATAACTCCTGCAACTCGGATGGGGCTAATCTATACGGGGCTCGTGCCACGGGTGCAGCACCGGGCATAAGGTCAATTTGGAATTCGACTTGTCTAGGCAGGGGTAGGCCTGACAAGTCTTCGGGAAAGACTTCCGGATAGTCTCGGACGATGGGCACATCCTCAAGTTGCTTTTCAGCCGACTTCTTTTCGGTTACATGAGCGAGGATTGCTAGGTACCCTTTCCTCAGGTACTTTTGAGTTTTCATAGAAGATATGATGTTCAAGTTTCACCTACCAGTCTCCCCCTGTATGATCAAGGTTCCACCGGTAGAGAGAGGTATACGCACGATCTTCTCGAAACAAATGATTTCGACACGGTGTTTGGACAACCAGTCCATGCCAATGATGATATCGAAGCTTCTGATTTCCACAAGGATAAGGTCTATAGGGAATAGTTCATTGGCGAGGTTTAAAGTGCAATTTGGTATTACACTATTGGCCTCGATCAGTTTGCCGTTCGCTAATTCTACAGTATACTTAGCATCTAAGGCAAGGGGTGTGATGTTTAGTAATGGACAGAATTTATCGGATATGAAACTTTTATCAGCTCCGGTATCGAATAAAACAGAAGTGATTAAATCGTTGAGGAGGAACATACTAGTGACAACGTTGGGGTCTTGACGAGCTTCTCCAGCATTGAGTACGAAAGCTCGACCGCGAGGGTTGTTGTTGTTATTGTTGTTCCTGTTGTTATTGTTGTTGCGTTTCGGGCAGTTGTTTCTAAAGTGGCTAGTGTCGCCGCACTCGAAACAAGCCTTTGGTGCGTTAGGGTTGGTGTTTGGGTTGGGGGTTCTGCAATCTTTTGCTAGATGTCCCTGTCGTTTGCACTTGGTACAGGTACAAGGGCCATCATGGTGTCGCGTACACTTGGAACAGTAAGGTTTGTTCCCAACATACCCTTTCCTGTCCCCCGACCCTGAACCAGAGGTGTAGGCCTTAACAGTCTCGGCCTTTTTGTTTGGATGTTGCTGATGTTGATTATGGTTGTTGCCAGACCATTTCCTTTTGTTGTCCCCGATGGCTTTCTCAGTGGTTGTCCCTCGGCGGACAATCTGGGCCATGAGTTCATGTGCCATGCGGACAGCACTTTGGATGGTCCCGGGTCTTGAGGAGATGACGTTCCCCTGGATTGATTCTGGTAGCCCCCAAATGTATCTCACGATACGTTTGTATTCGGGGTCCACCATAGATGGGCATAAGACAGATAGCTGGTGGAATCGAGTGGTGTAGGTGGTGATGTCGTTTCCCTGAACAGAGAGTTTCCAGAATTCTTCCTCAAGTTGTTGCAGTTGCTCACAGGGACAGTACTCTTCCCTGAGCATTGTTTTGAAGTCTTCCCATGGGAGTTGGTATGCGGTATCAATACCCACAGTTTGGGCATAAGAATTCCACCAGGTGAGAGCTCCGTCAGAAAGGGTGCACGCGGAGAATTTAATCTTGTCTTCCTCAGCGCAATTGCAGATTCGGAAAACAGATTCTGTCTTTTCGATCCAACGTATCAGACCGATAGCTCCTTCAGATCCTTTGAAATACAAGGGTTTGCAGTACAAGAAATCTTTGTAGGTAGATGGTTTTGGAGTAGATGTGTTAGCAGGTGCACCTCCGTCGCCCGGATTTTGTTGGGCAGCAAGGACTTGAGCTACGCTCTGTGGAATGACTTGATCGATTTCGGTGTTGGTGTAAGTATGTCGTCTTGGAGTCATGATGTTGAACAACAATGAAATGATATATATAAGAGGTTTGCGCGAGGTTATGATATATCAGATGTGTATATATAATGAGATAATATACAACAACTCAGAATGATAACCATATATCATTAAACAGAAAAGTTGAATACAGAGTACGAGTTTCAAAAGACAACAATCACAAGGATTACAAAAGATGCCGGGAATGTTACTTCCGGTCTGAATTCGAAATTTTACAGAACATGAACATAATAAAGGATAATAAGTTTGAGTACATCCTGCCTCAATAGGTTGCAATAGGAGGAATAGATCTAGTCCTGATGCAGGTTTACTTGTGACATTAGAGTGACAAGGCGATTTGCAGTATCCGCAAGTCTGCTTGTTTGCCTGGCACCTTCTTCAGCTAAGGTTAGTCGTTGCTCGAGTGCACGAGCATACTCCTCAGCTTCCCGTGAACGTTGTTCACTTTCTTCCAACCTTGCTTGTAGGATGTCGGTAGCGCTCATGTTGTCTATAACCTGTTGATGAATCATTTCCATAGTACGGTTCGTGCCTTCCTGTTCTTGAAGAAGTTGTGTTATGCGATCATCGGTTCGGTACAACAGGTAGTTTTCTACTATATAATGATCCCATTCTCGGATTTCGAGCCTTTCTTCGTGACGATGAAGTCGGGCTGCTAACACCGGTACCGTATGGTGCATTGGTTCTTGTGTGTACGGGGAGATGTCCATGGGGTCAGCAGGAATCTGTATTGCTTCCTCAGACCTCCAAGTGTTTAAAGTCGTGGGTAGCCAGTCCCATCTACGGGCGTATGCCGAACGACGGGTATTAGTCGTGTTGTTAGCAATGGAGTTTGAGTAAGGGTTTGCTCGGGATGATCCGGCATTCCCTCGGCGTCTTCGTACTACCCGGGCTTCGCCGGTCCAGTAGTAAAGAGGTTCGGGAGAGTTTGGTGTCGTAGGGATAGGTAAGGGAGTGCTACCCCTAGTAGTGGACAGTGTTTGAGTTTCGTTGTTCAAGCCGGTTGATGATACGTTAGAGGAGTCTGCCATTTATGTGGCAAGGAGTTTAGTATACGAGAGGTTAAGGTTATATATAGAAATATAATAACCTAGCACATAAGTACGTATAGGGTTGGTCCCGTTTCTATCCTTGGTCAAAGCCTTCTAATGCATTCCCATTCATTATAACCATTTCAGGTCTTGCATCAATTCTCCTTTAATTGTACATAGTTGATCAGGCTATGTTAAATTAACTTCAAATGATGCAATCGCTGAACCAGTCATACTAAACAAGGAATACTAACCTAATGGTTATAGTCTAGGTCACTAATGCAATCCTAGTTCGCTATAACCTTTGGCTCTGATACCAATCTGTCGCACCCCCAAAACACGTGGCAGCGGAAGTAGGAGGTGTCATGGGGGCGCCGACCAAATCAAATATCACAACACAAAAATTAAAGCAAACGACCTCTATATGAGACGTTTGAAAAATAGTTACATTACAATAATTCAAATGCTTACAAAAGTTATAGGAGTTCGCATGACAAAAGTAGAATTACATAACTATGATTCTAAAATATAGTAAATGCAATCTAGTTCCTTGATGTTGGAAAACAATGCGACTCGAGCTACACTATCCATAAGCTTCCTATTGCGGCGGGTTACCTGAGAAATACATACTAAAAGGTCAACATAAAGTTGGTGAGTTCATAGGTTTGTTAAGTAATCAGTTGCTAAAATGCTCCACAAGATTTCACAAGTTTTGCATCATTCGTCAATGATAAGTAAAAGTATCGTTATCTAACGACAAGTAAAAGTATTGCATACAGCAATATAAGTATACCATTTGCATGAGCCTCATAGTCAAGCTTAACGTTGTTTGCCTCCGATAAGTGTACTAATCCGATACACTTCTAAATCATAAGTAATACTGCGCCCGTGGGTTGGCTAGCGTGACTAGCCCGGACGAGGTTTGTCAAACCCTGATGGTACCACCCAATAATACTCACGCACAAATTTTAATGACTATGATAGGTAGAGGACTTTAGTGGATTAATCAGGTCTCATGCAATCCGTACAAAAAGTTGTTTCCAGTACTTGTGATCATAAAGCAGTTTATAAAACAGTTGTATGTATTCTCACCCCAGTGAAAAAAAGTAAAAAGGGGCTATGAAACTCACCAGAGTTGAGCAGGTAGCAAGCAATATCAAATATTAGCAAGTGGTGGGTGTTCTCGTTCCCGTGTGCAACCTCCTAACACCCTAAATGTATGAGGTTGTATAAGTAGATGTCTCAAAAGACCATCTATAGCAATTGTATAAGTGGGGGTTAATATCCACTTAAGCCAATCGGGTAGGTGGGGGTTTTATGTCCACCTAAAGCTAGTTGATCAACTAGTATGTCCAAATAGTAGTTCAAGTTCGTTTATCGAAAACGTGTACGACTCGTTGGTGAAAGTTTGTAATAATAATTCTTTAAGACATTATTATTAAGTTTGTGTCTTTGTATACTTTGTTACTGTATGTATCATGTGCGGTTATAAGTTGTTACTCATGTTCAATACCTAGTGAAAAACAAGTTCCAAATATCCTGTCTTTAGCGACACTAGTAGCGACACTAGTGTCAGTGTCGCAAGTCATACGACACTCGGGTAAGTGTCGCAGTGTAGCCACTGCTAGTGTCGCAGAAGGTTACCACTGTTAGGTATGCGACACTAGGGGTAGTGTCGCAGGTCATTGCCACTGTTGGTTATGCGACGCTAAGGGTAGTGTCACAGGTAGTGTCGCAAGGTTTGAAGTCACTGATGATAGGTCAGCGACACAGAGAGGTGCGACACTATGGTTAGTGTCGCAGGTTATGCGACATTAAGGTTAGTGTCGCATGGTCATGCGACACTAAGGGTCTGTCCAAAAATTCGATTTTTGTCCAAGTGTTTTCAAGTTTCGGTTTTCGTTCGGGAAACTTTCTAAAATTAGTTTTAGGTCCATGTTGCTAATTAAGTCATCCAAACCCATTTTTTTGTTACCATTTTCCAAATATAGTAAGTTTTTCGAAAACGAGCCACTTTTGTTAACTTGGTCAAATTTACTCGGTTTGACCCAAAACTTTCACCCAACCCAATTATCAGTTTATAGAGTCCAAATAAATTGTCGGTTCATGTCCAAATTCACCAAAAGTGTTGATTCTTATAAAAGTCCAAAATCTTCAATATTTCACATTTTCGACTTTTTGTCTGTTTGTTTCACCATGTGTCTTACATATTTCTGGTCTAAATCAAGTCTCACAAATTTTACCAACTGATCTACTATGTGTGTAGTTTCTAACTTATGCTTTCCAAGAGTTTTAAGTCCCATAATCATAGAGAAGCAAAATAATTAGTCATGCATAGTCTAGATTCTGATTTTTCCCAGGTCAGTCTCACAAATCGTCCAATAGAGAAAAACGCGTAAGTTTCTGGAAAAAGTGTAAAACACGAAAGTTGTAGATCTTTTCAATACGCAAATTTTTAAAAAAATGCATCTTCTAACTCTTCCTAGAACTCAAAATATGACGTTTTAAGTGTGCTGTGATTTTCTGGACAGATTATATACTCTTTGTGTATAAATCATAAAAACGTATTTTAAGCTTACATTTGGACATAATCTTGTTAGATGAGCTTTATAACATGTAAATAAACATAAATGAGAGTAGAGATGTGTCCTCACAATGGTGGTTTGAAGAAAGAAGGCTAAGATGATGATGAGGAACTTGTGAGCTTGAATCTTCTTGAAGAACTTTTATAAAATGATGAAGATGGAGGTGGTGGTTGTTGGTGGTTTATGGTGGTGATATGGTGGTGGGAGTGGCTGATTATTTTCAGTTGTGGAAAGAGGGTGAAGATGTCTAGAGAGAAAAGAAGTGTTGAGTGTAGTAGTGTGTGTGTAAGAATGAAATACTTGCATGCTTTTTGAGTGGTGTTAGGGAAAATAAAGGAATCATTATTTTGCATGTGTGATTAGAGGGGGGAAGTGGAATGGGCAGCCATGAGGGGGAGAGGGGGCCGGCCAAGGGGGGGCCCACTTAAGGGTATTTTGGTCATTTCTTGTTTTATCCGATTTGTGCTTCGCGTGGTGTTCGTTTTCTCGTTCGATTTGGTGTTAAACGTTTAGTACGCGTTTTTAAGTATCGATTTAAATTTCAATATTTTCACTTGAAGTATTTATTCTAAATACTTGAAAAATGTTTCGTTAAGTTGTCGGTCTCGATTTGCGTGCACGTTTTACGGAGGTTTAATTGCGTAGCGTTTTAAATAGACGTTTTTCTTTGACAACTATTATACGATGTTTTCAATAATAATTTCATACAAAATAATATATTTTAAATTATTAAAATATATTTTGACTTTCGTTCGATTGTCAGGCGCGTTCCGCGCGTTTCTGTTGCGTTTGAGACGTTTTAATCGAAACGTCTAGGTTTTTCGGGTATTATTATATTAAAATAATAATATATGATAAATAACTTCTAAAAATAGATTTAAGTTATTTATAGAAAAAGTTTTCACCAACGTCGTATATTATGTCGGACTCCGTCCGGTTGTTTTGCACAATTTTACCAAATTGCGTAAGCGTAATTACAATTAATTACGGAGGTGTATATTCACATAAAATATACAAGTAGTTACAAGTAATTACAAGTATTTAGCCTAAAACTAAATTAAGCACACGTAATTAGGGTTTCTAGAGGGTTAATCAGTAGCCCTAAATCATCGGGTGTCACAGAGCAAGGGAACCAAACCGATCGTTTGGTTTTACCCAGCCGATCGGATGGTTTTAGTGAGCCGAACGGCTCATCAAACATAGCCGACCGATAAGTGTTTGATAGCCGAACGGTTTGTAGTTTGATAGCCGATCGGTTAGTTTAGACTCTGTACTAATCAAACTTCGATACAATGATTTAACACACTGTCAATAAATTTTCGTAGTACAAACGTATTAACAAGTACACAAAACAAATATTATAAAGTTATGAAAGTTATAAAACTTTTTGATACAAAGTTTGATACGAAATTGTACTCGACCACGGGACAATATTTTGACACTATTATTAACAAATATGACTTTTTGAATCAAATGGGTCGAGTATAAAATGGACAAAATTATGTATTTTGTTAATGAACCAAAGAAATTAATTAATGTTTTTGGGCCGAACTAATTCGGGCCGCATCTATTTGGGCCTTAATTTTTGGGCCAAACTATTGGACTTTGATGTTGGGCCGAACTAAGTGGGCAAAGCCCAATGGGTAAAATGATTTCAAAAACGCAAACTTATTTCGAGTTATATATATGTGTGACGAGCTAAACGAAACGACGACAAATGAATAATATATATATATATATATATATACACGACGACAACAATTGATATATATAAGAATATATATATATCCAACTAAAACGTATATATAGGTATATACTTACACGCAACGACTATCTCAACGCAAGTATCACCAACAACTAAAATTGTATAAACGTTTTAACTTAAATAGTAGTCGAATACTTATATAAAGTATATTTATTGGCGTCTAGGTACTTGAGGGACGCATTTGGACTACTGTATGTAACTAACTGTTATTCGCTGAAGACTTGCTACCAGTGAGTTCACAGCCCCTACCTTTTACTTGTTTTAAATGTTTTTAAAACTAGGGGTGGAAAACATAGAACTATGTGCTATTACATGCAACTTGTTTTATATAATTCTTTGACATGCTTTTATACTAAACTGATTTAAATAAATGCTATATGCTTTATATTCAACTGTTAACTATATGAAACATTTTCACAAGTTTTTGGGAATAAGACAACGAATCTTGGTACGATCCTAGGTTTATGCAAGGTAGTTGTAGTGCACATAAGTCCCAGTGCTTGCAACCTATAACCATTAGCTAGGTGACTCTAGCCACTGAGTACACAGATAGTACTATCAATTTGACAACCCTCCCAGGATTTAAATCGTTGGTCATTCCAACCACATGGACGGCAGTCGTAACGAGGAGTGTATACTTACCATGTTACTGAGGCAACAACATCAACGAGTCGTGGATTGGTTATAGCACTAGGTATCGTTACTTTAACTTTAAAGGTGTCGCTCACCTTAGAGGGATCATAGTCTATATTTCCCACATAAACTAAACAACTAAACTACAACTTGATTTGGGAAGGGTATTCCATGTGACAACTAATAGGATTGGTGTTCCTACACATGATTACTTTTAGGAAATGTTTACCTTGATTGGCTAAACTTGGTTTTCCTACAAAACAACTTTTATAGGAAATGTTTACTTTATTGTTAAACTTGTGTTTCCTACAACTATTTATTAGGAAATGTTTTTGATTAAACTTGTGTTTCCTACACAGCTATTACTTGATGTAAGAATGAATTCTTACAGTAAAATAGGAAATGTTTTCTTTAATGAGAATACTTGTATTTCCTGCTATACATATAAACATTATGTTTGTGTACATGAATGATTTATACAAAACTTGGTTTAACTACGTATATACTAAACCTGTGAATTCACTCAACATTCAATGTTGACGGTTTACTATGTTTTTCAGGGAATTAGGATTCAGGTACTGCGCATGCATAAAAGGACGTAAGCTACCCAGACTATTTAGGATGCCACTTTTGGGACACTTGGATTTCTTCTGTATTACCAATCTCATTGGTTATACTTATGAAATCCCACTCTTATGAACTTGTATTTATTAAAACTTATGTTGTTCTACAACACTACTACTTGTACGACTTTATAAGTTATACCCTTTTGTAATAACTTAAATTTTGGCATCTTAAATTAATATGTTCTGTATGATCATATGCTCTGATACAATGAATGCACTATTGTAACATCAGCACCCCCGCTGTTAAAATGATTATTAAAATGCTTCCGCTAATTATAAACTGCTTCCGCTAATTACTAAATAAACGCGATTACCGATTTTGGGGGTGTGACATAAACTCATACATTTCCCAAATTTGCTAAATACTTACATTTACATTTAAACTATAAACCCTATAACCTAAGTTGAAGCCAATTAGTTGGTGAATTTAATTTAAGATCATCATCATAAGCTTCTGTATCATCATTTTGTTCTTCTTTACAATTTGTAAGTGTTCCTATACATTCTTCATAAATTCGTAGGTTTTGATTGATATAATGTAGGGTAATGAGGAACAGGTGAAATTGATGCTTGAATGTTACTATATGATGATTACAGAGGTTATTTGATGCAAGAGATTGAGTAGAAATTGAGTTTGTTATGGTTTGAATGGTTAAAAATGAGTTAGGGTTCATACATAATATGCAGGTCTGATGTTGAGCTGCAATAAGCTCAAACGCGATCCCCACTTTAAGGCCTAGATCGCGTTCATCAGTTATAACATGAATCAAATGAGGTTTTGTTCTTGGGAACGCGATCCCAAGCATTCACCCGGATCGCGTTGCCAAGTGCAAATCGGTCACAGAACGCATTTCAACACGTGAACGTGATCCAACCCTTGTTCTCCGGATCACGTTTCAAAGTAAATTTAGATACAGACATTTTTCCTTCTTGTGAACGTGATCCCACCATTGTTTTGGATCGCATTGCTCAGTGCAAATTGGTGACAGAAACTTTTCTAAAGGGGAACGCGATCCTACCCACTAGACCCGGATCTCATTTGCAAGTATAATTTTGAAGGATTTTCTTACTTGTGAACTTATGTATTTATAGTATTTGATTACTATATACCAATACTTAAGTATAGTGGTGTTTCAACTATGAAATAAGTTACTAACTTATATTTAATTTCATCCTTAGATCCTCCGAAGACTCAGTGAGACAAGATAGCTGAGTAAGTAAACTGAGACATTCAGGTGAGTGGATTTGAAACTCACTGTTTGATTCAGTTGTAACTGTTTGGTTAAAACAAGTAAACGTAGATGTGTTTATTAGACTTGTTAGTCTGAATTGTTATTTTAGAATCTATGTGCTAATTGGCCTACGGGCATTAGTGTTATTGAGGTCAACTTGTTAGTTGGGCTAGTTAGTTATATTGTGAATTACACAGGCACTTAATACATTTGTTGTTTGGGGAACCTGTGTTTGATTATAAAAATGATTAGCTATCTGTCTATTCTGTATTGGCCTTACAGATTGATGGTAAGTGTTCTTGGAGAACCACCCAGGTATTATGGTATCTCAAGAACCACCGATCCTCATTGATTAATGTGTGTTTACAGTTATTTGGTGTAAACAGATGATTATGCTAAGTTGAATTGTGTGTGACATATTCACTCACTTAGCTTTGTGCTAATCCCTCATTTTACTTCCTGCAGGTTATGTTTTTTTGGGTATGTGGGTAGCTGGAAGTGGATGCCTATGAAGCAGGGAATGTTTGACGCCGTTCAACTCTGATATGATTTTGATAAACTAACTTTGGAGTTATATAATACCCCGTTTTGTGTATTAAATGTAATGTGGGTTTAATAACTTTAAACAGTTGTGTGTTTCAATATGTAAACAGTTTATGTACATTCTAGTTATATGTACAGTTTATATAATGAAATATGTTTTTATAACATACGCTTCTGACTAAATAAAGTATTATACTGATTTATAGAAAGAGGGGTGTAATAAGTTGGTATCAGAGCATAGATTTGTGTGAATTAAGCATTGTAAAGTGTTCAATCCCAAATCTGGATCGAGTTATGTCAAACATTCCTGGGTATGGGATTTAACATTGGATATGAATCGGTTAAAAGATAAGTACTAACGATTAACGAGTTTTGAGCTGTTGTGTGAATACAGATATGGCAGATAATGAACAACCGACCACCATCCTGAACAATGCCTCAAAGATTGATGTTCATACCTCGGACTCGTAACAAAAGACATGATCATGAAGGTACTTCTGTTCCGGTACATGAAGAGTCGAATAGAGATGATTATATGCTGCAATTAGAAAATGAAGTAATGTACTCACAGAGTATAAATGGCAGACTGAAGCTGGATCATCTCAACAATAACAGATTCTAGTAATTCCACCACCCCAACAAAGTAAGGTGTGTTCTTTTAAAACCTTTATGGCAAGTAAACCATCGGAATATCATGGTAGTACAAATCCTTCTGTAACTTTAAATTGGTTGAGAGACATGGAAAGAAAATTTGATGTGACTCGTTGTGAAGAAGAATTTAAAGTTTCATATGCAGTTCAGTGTTTGAAAGATGAAGCTATGGTTTGGTGGGATTCAATCACCACTTATTTGACTCATCAACAAAAAGCATCTATTCGCTGTGCTGAATTTTATAATGAGTTTTGCAAACAATATTATTCCGATTTTGATATGGCTCGCATTAGATGTGAGTTTTTGAATTTACAATTGACTGATAAAATGACGATTGATGAGTTGATATCCCAGTTTCCTGAGAAACTGATGTTTGTTCAGCAGTGGGTTCCTGATGAGAAGACAAGGGTGGAACTATTTGTTGGCACTTTACCACCTAATTACCGAACTACCGTGAGATTAGTTGGTTCTCTTTCGAAGGCTTTCACTCTTGCCCGATCGGTTGATAATGATGTGAGAGCTCGAGATAATCAAGCTAAGGATACTTCTTTTCAAAGGCTTAGAAGTGATTCTTCGAGCGAAGGAAATTCTAAATGGCAGAGTAATCGACAGACCAAAAGATTTGGTAGTAAAAGTAGTTCATCCGTTAGTTCCAATTGGTGTAGTTCTTGTAAGTCTAAGCATACTGAACCGTGTACTGTTCAGACGAATAAATGTATTAAATGTGGTGAACTTGGACACGAGTTTAAGAATTGCAAGTATCCGAATTATGTCTGTTGGAATTGCAAAAAGGAAGGTCATAGAGTTGGTCAATGTCCTGAGGCGGGGAGACAGGGTACTCGTTCGGTTGGGAGTTCATCATCTTCCGGTCAAAAGCAGAAGAGTCCATTGCTAGCAGCAAGTAGGGTGTTTCAAATGACAGTTGATGAGGCTATCCACACAGATGATGTTATCACTGGTACTTTTCTTACAAACTCTGTACCAGCTCATGTTTTATTTGACTCTGGAGCAAATTGTTCATTTATATCTGTGTGTTTCTGTGATAAATTGAATTTGAACCCTACTGTGATTACTAAGTCTGTTGATATAGAAATAGTTAGTTGCAAATTAGTTCTTGTTACCACCACGGTGACTTGAGCTATATTGATAGATGGACAGACTTTCCCAATTTCGTTTCTATTGATGACCATTCCTAGTTTTGATGTGGTTATTGGTATGGATTGGTTAAGTCAGAATAGGGCGAGTATAGATTGCCATAAAAAGTTAATAAGAATCCTAATTTCTGAAGAGTCATTTGTCATGGCTCAAGGAGAACGGGATAGTGGGCATATTCCTTTGATTAGTATGATGAAAGCTATGAAATCTTTGTCTAAAGGTTGTGAGTCTTACATATCTTCTGTTATTGATGCCAAACTTGAAAAGAAATCTGTCTCCAATGTCCGGGTAGTTTCTGAATATCTGGAGGTGTTTCCCGATGAATTACCTAGTTTACCACCAGTTAGGGAAGTTGAATATCAGATTGATCTTGTTCCTTGCTCGACACCAGTAGCCAAAGCTCTCTATAGATTAGCTCCATCTGAAATCCATGAAATGATGAATCAAATACAGGAGTTATTGGATAAAGGATTTATTAGACCGAGTTCTTCGCCGTGGGGTGCACCGGTTTTGTTTGTGAAAAAGAAGGATGGGTCCTTTTGAATGTGTATTGATTATCGGGAATTAAATAAAAGAACATTAAAGAATAAGTATCCTCTGCCTCAAATAGATGATTTGTTTGATCAGTTGCAGGGATCTTCTTTCTATTCTAAAAGTGATTTTAGGTCGGGTTATCATCAGGTTCGTGTTCGTGAACAGGATATTCCTAAAACTGCTTTTTGCACCAGGTATAGTCATTATGAATTCTTGGTCATGCCTTTTGGTTTAACAAATGCTCCAGCAGTTTTTATGGACTTGATGAACCGTGTTTGTCGGCCTTTTCTTGACAAATTTGTGATTGTCTTCATTGATGATATTTTGATTTATTCGAAATCTGAAGCTTAACATGAAATGCATTTAAGGTTAGTTCTAGAAACTTTGAAAAGAGAACACTTATATGCAAAATTTTCGAAATGTAAATTCTGGATTCGGGCGGTACAGTTTTTGGGTCACATTATCTGTAATAATGGGGTAAAGTGGATTCATCTAAAGTCAACGCTGTTATAAATTGGAATGCTCCTAAATCACCGTCTGCGATTAGGAGTTTTCTGGGATTAGCGGGTTAGTACCTGAAGTTTATAAAAGATTTTTTTTTAAATTTTCGGGCCATTGATGTGTGTGAAAGCATCTCGTTTTATTATTTATAAAATACAGGATATACCAATAACTACTATCACACAATCAGGCAAGAATACCCGATCGGAATAGTATAACTATGGTAAGTCCAGGTCGAACATAGGAACACAGTAACGATGTTATTCAATTAAATTGAAATTATTAACTAAACTAATAAAGCGGTAACATAGGGGATACGTTTTAGTTCTGTAGGTATCACGATATTGAAGAAAAATGCTTTCTTGAACTGATTCGGAAAAATATACAACAGCACATGTCCGTAGGCATCAGGATTGCATTTAGCATATGAAAGAAGCCTTTAAACCCATCGGTATCCCGAGTGGACAAGTTATAGTCTCGTGAGGATTTCCAGGGAACACACCCACAAAGTTCGAAACTGCAAAACTAACATGAAAATAAAAAGTAGAACAAGAAAATAAAATATAAAATAACTAATAAAAAATTAAAACTAACAAATTAACAAAGAATAACCTACATAAAATAAGGTACAAGAAATAAACAATAACAATAAGTACATAATACATATGACAAACGGAGCACGAAACAAAATTTTTCTCGCAAAAATGTCCTTCCAACCGCCGGCTAGTGCACTCAACCGCCGGTCGAACGTTTGTGCAAACCATATTCAAAAACTTCGCTCCACTAAAAATTATACTATATAACATGCAGATACATAAAATTATCTTATAAACAATTATTTACAACCAAATTACATCATTAATCATCACAACTTCTAGACAAGACAAAAATATTTGTCTAGCAAATCGAGCCTATAAAATTGTGCGTGATTAACGAAAAACCTTCTTCTTCTTTTTTTAATTTTTTTTATTTTATATTTTCCAACTTAATCGAATAAGCAACCGTTCCCCAGCAGAACAATAGTCCAATCGGTTAAGTATTCCCCGGCAGCGGCGCCAAAAACTTGATGCGTGTGAAAGCGTCTCGTTTTATTATTTATAAAGTACAGGATATACCAATTACTACTATCACACAACCAGGCAAGAATACCATATTGGAATAGTATAGCTATGGTAAGTCCAGGTCGAACACAGGAAAATAGGAACGATGTTATTCAATTAAATTGGAATTATTAACTAAACTAATATAGTAGTAAAATAGGGGGTAAGTTTTAGTTCCGTACGAACATTTAATTGGAAATAACAATAAAACAATTAAATTACTTAAATTTAAATAAAAAATAGGTAACAATAGGAAGGAACAAGTAATTGTGTAGATAATTCCACTAAGATTCATATATTCCAATTCATTGCACGTTAATTGTCTAATTGTGATTTCTTTTATTTTAACTTAGATACTAATCAAAGAGTCCAAGTTAAAGGTTAATTAGCCTCCGGTTTTGGTTAACTAGTATCTACAACCTAGGATGCTGCTCTATTGCGTGCTTTTTCCTATATTGTGCATTAAGTGTTCACGATTAGTTATGATTAATCCTTGCGGTATGACTCAACAATACCTTTTAATAATCGCTTATTAATTTATTCATTTTAGATTATTTAATTATTGGTCTCTTAACCTATCAAACTCAATATATTTAGCAATGATTAAAACCCTAGATTCTAACCATCAATAATCAATAACACCAAAGGAAATCAATCTCAATGACATTATTAACCACGTTAAGCAATAACCGATAATCACCAATAAATAAGGATCTACGGATAACATAACCATCTTAAATCAAGCAACTTATTAAACGTGCAATTATAATCATTTAACAATCATTATCCAAGGTTCATTTACTAGACAACTACTAATGTATCAATTCATCATCAAATAAACATAAACCAGATTCATCAATATCAAAAACATCACGTAATTGAAAGAAACGACTGTGAATGCAAACCTAAAAATGAATCACGCAAAGATAAATTGAAATAACTTCAACCTTCTCTTGTTGTGCTTCCAAAATGCTCCTAACACTCAAAATTAGTCATTTTTAGTCGTAACCAGGAAACCCTAGCTGAATTCTCCCTGTTTTAGGGTTTAAAAATGCGTTTATATAGTTCGTGGATTTTTGACCCATCCGGCGGATGGATTGCAAAAGAGCCCAGCCCAGCTCCGCGTACTCTGGGCCTCCGCGTAGGTATCTTGTGATTTAAGACTTTTTCAAGTTCATTGACTTGTGTTTGCCTAACTTTTAAGCAAATACTAATTGAGACCAGGTCTATACTTACGTACAACAAAGGAAACAATCAGTATACACCCCTAAATGGTTTCAGATAAACCTTAGGTATAGAAGTATGTCACCCTACGTTAAGGAATTAAGAAATTTAGTCGTACATCATACGGTGTTTACCACAAGATCATAGACACGTATTAGAATTACTTCTTAAGAACCCAGAAACCGGTGTGTATCATGCCTACCAATACATCATATGATGAAGCTAATGTTTATAAAAGCTATTTTAAACAAGCCAGATAAAGCTACTGACACATCAAACATAAACCTTAAAATTTCCATTTTGTGCATGTCATCTGATGTACAATCATTTCCCATGTAGTTTACAGACACAATCCAATATCTTTTTGAAGAATAAGAATCTTGATGTTCACATTTCTGATCCAAATAATCAGAATTATTAATTACTCCCCCTAAACATCACATTCTTTTCGAAAATCCAATTCAAAGGTACTCCCCTTAAACATTAAACATATTTTTGTATTTGATTTTTAATTTAACAAATTTTGCAACATTGCATTACTTTGATACTAAAAAGTACAAAGAATGGCTGTTGCATAACTAACAAATAAAAGTTCCAAAATAAAAGTTTCAAAATCATATATCAAGTCAAATCAAATGCCTTTTTAGCACTTTAACAACCCGAACTTCAGAAATTTCATCATTCCAGTCACCATTCTTCCAACAATATCCACATCCATGCAGTCACTAAAAAATATTGGCTAACAAGAAACTGACTGCATCACCACAAACAATCAAACATTAGAATTTATGGGACACTCACGCCTTGATAAACTTGGGTTGTCCACTATCATCCATAATCATCACATCCATGAATTTATGATATTTTAAAAACTCAGTCGATTTCACAGATGTGTTAGTTGTGGATTTTGTTTTCCAAACTTGTTTAGGTTCGGATGATTTGTTTTCAACAATGTTGTGATGTTGAACTTGAGGTCAATTAGGCACAACTTTGTTTACTCTAGCGATAGGTTATGGAGAGTTTGATGAACAATGACGGCGCCCAAACGGTCAGTCGGGTTTTCACCCCGTCGTCGGACCGTCCGTCGGAGCGCGCGTCGGTGGGTAAGTTTTAAAATTTATAAAGAGCTGGGGACTCAATTTATAAGTACTACCTATCACACAGGGTGAGTAAGCAGTAAGTATAACTCGAGGTCGTTCTTAAATCGGAGTGAATTGAAACGAAGTGATGCCAAAGATAGAGTTTTGCTTTTAGGATGGGTTTTGTGCAGATAGGTAGGTTTTGGGGGTTTTCTAATTTAGTTAACTAACTAATTAAAGACAGGAAAAGTAAATAAGATAGAGTAGAATCGGTAGCTAGGTAGACAGATAGAGAATTGCGGCAGTTGAAACTTCAATAATCAGTTGCGGGGATGATGTTTATTATAAAGATAATTGGGGACATTTTTAGTTAATAAACAGATGCATTATGGGTGTAAACACTAGGACCCTACTCATTCTAGTTAAGTACCAGAATTAGTATGTCACGAGACCTAGGCTATCGTGATTCTGATCAGAACAGGCTGCTCAACCCCCCACACTGTCTTTTTGGACAAGTGACCCTTCAAGGGTGCAGGAATAAGGTAACAGACTGCCACTTGGGTTATTCTGACCGTTCTTAACACCTAAATGTAAATGCCATTTCCTAAATATGTTCAGATTATTAACTTGCTATTCTAAACTATCAGTTTTGTAGAGTCTGGGGGTTTTAAGAACTCCGAACCACTGCTGGGCTTGACTTTCATCTCCAGACTCATTCCTTACATTTTATTAGTTCAACTACTTCTGTCATGATCTAGCCTCTTCTTTGCAATCAGTCATTCAGCCCTAGGAACACCAGCGGGGTACAATGCATACTTCTTCCACAGTGTACTAACCTAGGAACCGTTTACGATGTACCGCACTTAGATAATTCCACAGATTTGTGTAACCGAGGATGTACTTACGGTGTACTATGATATTTCCACAACTTTTCATCCCTAGGTACATATACGGTGTATACTATCGAAGTGTTTCCATAGCTTCAGTTACAGGGGTAGCCTGACGGTGTACTGTGCACTTCCACAGCTATATTGGTTTCTAGGCCATATTCTAGGGTCTCTAGGTAATCCACAGTGTCGGCACAGACGGCTTTTTCTGCAGCTTCCACGTTGTACTCCACCAGTGGTGTTTCCAAAGCTATACTCAGTACTTCAGCCGAATTACAGTGACAAACACGGCTTCTTTACTATAACACAGATAACTTCCTACTGTACCTAGAGTTGATCAGGTTCTAAGCCTAAAGTAGCAGTCACGCGAAGGACTGGAAAGGGTGATCCATAGCTAAGTCTAGATGCATGATAAGTTCAGACATAACAAATATAACAATTCCCAATTATATAGAGATTTAAAGATTAATTCAACATCATCCCTACTTCTAACTATCTACATTTCAACAACCGCAACAGCATACTACTCAATAAACATGGCAATAACAGTAACATACATCATACAAACAGGCAGAAATAATTCGGACATAGTATAAGTATGAAAAGAGAGATATCACCAGTAAAATTGAGCAGAGTAACAGCTGAAAAGAAAAGGCAGAGTCTTGCACCAAGAATGCTTCTTATTACACCGTGATTACAATACCAGCTTTTCTCTCTCTCTACTGCTAACCAACTAACTATCTAACTCGCTCTCTCTAGAGAGAGAAACTATCTAAACTATTCTAGAGAGAGACTAAAAATATAAAAATATAAGAAAACGAAGAATTGAAGTGTGTATGTTGAATGTGAAGTGTTAGATGTCATGTGTGTTGAAATGATGAAATGAGGCTAGTATTTATAGAGAACGCACAACCGTATCCGTAGACCGTATCCAAACCTCAAAATGCACAACCGTATCACAATGGCAAATAAAAATCAGATTTTTATCACCCAAACGCACGATACGGCTGAGTTAGGGTGAATACGGGTGAACTGGACCGTATACGGCTGCGCGTTGGGTGAATACGGCTGAACTGGACCGTATACGGCTGTGCATAGGCCGTATACGGCCTGCACAGACCATATACGGTCTAGGTCAAGCCGTATACGGCCTGGACCAGCCGTATACGGCCTGGACCAGTCGTATACGGCCTGGTTCAGCCGTATGCTGGCCTCTCGGTTTCCTGTTTCTTCGTTCGGGCGTAACTTCTTCATCGTTTATCCGTTTTGAGCGTTCTTTATACCCACGCGTTTGTATTTTCCTAACAAAGAGAATGACATAAGTTAGAGGTCATAACTCGGAGCGTAGCTTAAAGTGCATTGAAATAAGTGAACGGTGGTGTGATAAAGCAGTTTTGCCCGGTTTCTTATGTTTTTCATGCCATTTTTAGTGATTTTTCAAACATCGACTCCGTTTTGACTTAGTTAACAAAACTTTATGAATAATGTCCTTTTAAGTATGTTTTTGTTAACTTTGTGTCTTAAATGTGGAAGATAACGTACGTAAAAACATGACTTTTTACGTGTTATCAAATATCTCACACCTAGACTTTTGCTTGTACTCAAGCAAACTCTAAAATTCTCACCTGCTATAATGGTTTGAAAAAATCGGTTTTTGGGTTTTGACAAGAAATAACCTGAGATTTTTACTTAGTCAGAGACCAAGAAAACCTTTTTAGAAAGCAAGAATCATTAAGATAACCCTCCCTTAATCCTGAAATGTCAACCTTGGCATACTTTCACAATTCTCGATGGATATTGTACATGACTAGGCGATCTCACAAAGGTGGTCACTCAATTCACTCAGAGTGTATCGGGTTTCCTATCATTCTAATCAAACGAAATCGCTCATAAAGCCAGTCATGCATTGCTTCTCATCATAGGCTTGATCAAGAATCGGATCTCCACCACTTCAATGAGGACGGTGCTAATCATCCCAGGACATTCGAAATGGTTTGTAATGGTTGGTGAGGGTTGAGTGGTATGGATAAGTGGGAGTTTTTGGTTTAAAATAGGGGGTTTTGCTTATCTTTGAGAATTCTAAACTTTTTGGGAAAACATTACTTTAAACACCTTTTTAATGAAAACGGAAACGGATAAATGGCAAGGGAAGAAGATAGCTATTTGACTTCTATCTTTTTGAAAATACTCGGGAGAGTTTATATCTTTTATAAGAACGGGAATTTTTCGAGAGATTCGAAGCACTTAGTTTTATTCTATTTTCTTTTCTTTTTCTTTTGCTTCTATTTTTGGACTTTTCTAGGGATTTTTATTTTGTTTCTTTCTTTTGCCCTTTTTGAAATCCTTTTCTTTCTTTCATCTTTTTCATCCTTCTGATGACTTTGCATTTACTTGGTGTCAATTTTTCACACCATAAACTTTTTCAACTCTTGATTTTTATCAGGGGAACGCACACGAGAAAGTTTTGAGTAAACACCAGTATTTGTGATTTGGAGTGAAAGCAAAAAGGATAATTAAAATAACATTTCCCACAAGTTTAAATTTCTAAGATAAGATTTTTGGTGGGTGTGGAATAGTTGGGTTTAAATTTTTGGGTTTTGAAAGAAACGAATAAGCTAAGGCTCAACAGGGTTTTCTAGGCGGATCATCAACACTAAAAGTGAGTGTTGGAAGGGTTTTGGGCTTGAAGAGAGATGATAGAAAGGGGTTTATATCCTAAGGAATGTCAAGGTCCTTTGACTGCACCTTCACCGCGTACGGTGCCCATTGGTGTGGTCTCGAAGCGTATACCAAGAGCAAGTTCTAACTTAAAGCACATGCATCGACACACACATCAAATGAAAAAGAGAAGCATTAAAGATGAATGCTTTTATTGGGCTCAAATACCTCACTGCAAATAGGGTTGTATGTGCCTAGCCGTGCGATGCTCTTAGATTAACATTTCATTTTTAAGGAAATCGTATCTTAACTTATTTTACTTTCCAAAGCAGTTTTATTAATTTCTGAAAAATTAATTTTTCTCAAGATTATTTAGAGTCAGCAGATTTTAAAATTTTAACAAAAATGAGTTTTTATGAAAATTAAGCCAACTGAATGAGTGGTATCTCCACTGTCGAAGTTAAGCTTATGATTTTGAAAAAAATGTTTTCTAAAATTTTAGCAAGAATGAGGTTTTTTAGGAGAAATTTTAAGCTAACTGAATGAGTGGCATTTTCACTGTCGAAGTTAAGCTTATGTTTGGAAAGTTATACTTTGGACAAGCAATCAAAGTCAAAGAATACGGTATAACATACCGTGTATCCCACACTTAGAGGAACATTGTCCCTAATGTTCTCAAACTAAGTTTAAAATTCTTGTGAAGGAATCCCACACTTAGAGTTTGAAAATATTTTGGAACCCTATTTCTAAGTTGACTTGATTTGCGTGGGATTTAGAATCCCACACTTAGAATTTAAGCATGATGGCATAACGGCGAGTTATAGATGATGAAAGAGAATCACTAAGGAATGGAAAAGAAAAAACTCCCCTAGAAAGGACTGAGATGTGTAAATGAAGATTCTGATTTAGATGTGTAGGTCAATCAGCTTGTGTCAGGATCTTTGCGTGATTCGTGCGTCATCTCGGTTTCTTCTCGGGGAACTTTCATACTTTTTACTCTCTCTTTTATTACAAGTAATCTAAAAACTAACTAAGAAAAGCATAAAATAAGTAAATGATAGATAAACGATAAGATAGGATAGATAGATGGGTCCAACCAGATTACAGGTTGGAACCCAAATAGTTCATGCAGCAACAGTCAAATACAGTAATCCCAAATATCAGTAATAATAATAATAATAAGTGATACAGTTATCCAACACAAATGAAAATAAAATCTATTAAGATCAAGGGTGAGAAGGATCCTGGTCGGATGGTGGTCCGTGAATTGGAGGTGGCATGGAGTTGTAAGGTGCATGACGGGAGGCAGAGTGTTGTCCACTGGATAACCTGCGGGAGACTGATGCTGAAGATGAACTGCGTTGCCTGCCGGATGTTGGTGGCTGGATCGGGTACAAATGGAAGTTGGGATCTAGTCCCATCTCTGCAACCTCATATGATCCTAAGGAAGCACTATGCATCGGGTATGGTGGAAGCTCGGCAGAAGGCACTGGGTTGCTCTGAAGCATCCCTGTGAATCCTGAAAAAGTAGGCACAACAGTAGCAGTAGTCATATTAGGCAGATAATCAGTCTGCACCGGTACCTGGTCATCAACCTGCATGTCCTGTCTGAACCCTGACTGAGGTGAGTCTGTCTCTGAAGATGTGTCTGATGTGGCTGACTCAGCTGGTCTCGGACGGGTCATGGTACGGGAAGATGGCTGTCCAATATGTGGGATATGCGGCTCATGTGGTGTCGCAGTGTGCACAGAGAAAACCGGCTCAGCCGCAGGAGTAGTCCTGGTACGGCAGGCTCGAGGAATCTCCATGTGCACAGTGCGAGTGGAGGATGTGGGTGGTATGGAGGTGTAGGGAATGGTGGTAGTGGGTGGCATCATGGCAAATGGATGTAGTGGCATGGTGTGGTAGTTGGGTGGTCGTGGGCCGCATACCCATGTAGGACGTGTAGGTTGTCGAAATCCAAACTCAGTAGCTAAATATGTGTCATGTGTGTAATGTGAGTTAAGCATACCCAATATACCATACATGAGCTCGGATGATACTGGATCTCCCCAACCAAACTCTCGAACAGGCGGTATTAGTGGACTTTGAGCCTCAGCAGCGGCTGTCTCACCTTTCTCTCGCTCATGAGCAACAGCGGTCCTAGGCTGTCAGTGGACCGTGATGTCATCGAACTCAAACCTAACACTCTTGCTCCTCGGGGGCCTCATTCGAACTCCCGGAATGATATCACCATCCTTCCATCTTATCTTCCCATCAGCATCTTTCTCTAGCAACCAAACCCTAACCATATAGTTAATGTCATATGGCTTAGATACCCTGTTTGCTACTGGTGTCAGATTACCAATCACCTCCTCAGTCAACAGCCCCATTCTCCTAACTAACTTAGTGATTATTGCCCCCATATATGCAAACTCTGACTCGGTGTACCCCGACTCAGTAAGGATTCTATCAGCAACCAAATAGGCAACATTAACGTGTTCCTGCTCTATAATGCTCTTAATGATCTGCAAGTCCTTTACCCCAACAGCTCCCTTAGTCTTCCTCTTTCCTCGAATGCTGCAAGCGATGAGGTTGTGGAGAACTTGGTAGTGCATATCAAGAAAGGAAGTGGCCTTGACATTGGACTGGAACTGATTTCCAGTCAATTCTTGCCAAATAGCAGTGTGGTCTCGCTGTTTTACCTCAGTGTTTGCCTTCAGGAAGAAAGGAGTGGTAACTTGATACTCAGTGTACAATTCAAGATGTCTGGCAAAGGTTGCTAATGACATGTGGTGAGGATTTCCCATGAAGTTGAATCTAATCATTCGGTCATCATTTAGCTTATCAATCGTTTTGTCGAACTGGAATGTTACCATAAACTCAGCAACTAACTCTTGATAAACATTTTCTTTAATCTCAAATAGATTCCTCCATGCGCGCAGATGTCGCTTCCCTTCCTTAAATACTATCAAATTTTCAAACCCTTCCTTTAAACCGATTTGCTCCAAATCCTTCCATACTAAGTACCTATTTTCTCCCAACTGATGTGTTAGCCATGTCTGATACCTTTCCCGTTTCTCTGGGTCCTTGATGGATTTTCTGATATACCGGGGAAAATCAGTCATCTGAAAAATAAGAGAAAACAAGAACATAGTGAATTACCAGGGATAATTACAAGTTATTTGACTAAATCATATTCCCAATTTTGAATAAAAATTCGAAATGTGGGCTTTAGAATATGAGCAGTCCCAAAAACTTATAATAGCTAATAATACCACCAAACTCAATTTTCAATCACCACAAGAAACTTTGGTTTACAATAATAGGCTATCAGGTCTTAATGGTTTCTACAAGAAAACTCAAAGACTGATTTGACCATAACAAGCATGTATCATAAAGAATTAAACCTTAATCATGTAATTACCTTATCATGGCAAATATAACCTATTACCGCATGCAAACAAACCATGATATTTAAGCAAGTATATAGCAATTTTGACCATATCATGAAAGTATCACAACAAAGCTTCATTAGTTGACAAATGTGTTTCTTGATTGTATCTTTTAAGTAATTATGGTATTCTTGTAAGTAGATACTATTTTAAAATTTAAAAGTAGTTAATTTAGGAAAATGTAGTATCTATTTAAGATTTATCATAACACTTTCAAAAATACAATTTTAAAACACCACCATGACTTTTTAACTAGAATGGTTGCTAGTATTACTAAAAATTAAGCATTTTGACTTTTAAAGTCAACATTACCAAAGTAAGGTTTCCTTTTTGTCATTTGCCAAATCTATCATAATACTAACTTGCATTAGCAAATCAAAGCAAGGCATTAGCATCTACTTAAATTAAAACATCATTTTATCAAAGGTTTTATTTCAAAATGGTGACGTTTCAACAAAAGTCAACTTTTCATGCTTACTTTAATTTGCTAACTTGACCATATTACGCATCTTACCACAAATGAAGCAAATGAATAAGCTATTCTAATAATAATCAAACAACTTATCATAAGCAATTTAATCATTAATTGGCCAAAATGGGTTTACTAGTCACAAAAGTCAAATATAGTCAACTTTCCAAAGTCAAACATCAAATTGCTTCAATCTAAAAAGTAATACTAGTTCCTACATCATCCTATATCATCACTAAGCAAGAATCAAAGCTCAATTTCGCAATGTAAAGCACAAATCATCAAAAACTAACTTGAAACCCTAGGTTAACAAAGTTAGAGAATTTTGGTATTTTAAGCTTGGATCTTACCTTAATGGAGATGCAATGATGTTAGATGACATAAAAGTGACCTAGAAATGAAGGTTTGAAGCTTGGTTTGGTTAACAATGGTGGAAAATGGTGGGTTTGGGATGGTGGTGATGGGAGCCGCGGCCAAGGGAGAAGGAGGAGGGGGGAAAAAATGTTTTTGTTGTTTTGACTTTGTTTGACCAATTTTTACCCCTTTTTATTTACTTCTCCTTTTTACCATTTGTGCATAAATAACCTTTTAAATGTAATTACTAGGTATTTTGGGTAATTAAAAACCTTAGCCAAATATTTTAGCAAAAGTTTAAAATTTGGTATTTGACTGTGCGCAACAAAAGATTGTTTTATTAAAATGCAAGGAGAACTACTTAACTAGATAAAAATAAACAATATTTTTGGTTTAAAATTTTGACTCTTTAAAATCTAAGCAATTTAAAACTTTATAAAATATTTTGATTTAAGATTTTCAAGTTTTTAGAAACTGTGCAGATTTTGCGGAGACAAGGATTTTAAAAGGGTTTTCTTTTTTTCTTTTTCTAAAACAAATTAAACCACTAACTAAACTAACTTATTTTTAACCTAAGAATATTATTTTAAAGACCTAATTAAAAATTTGGGTTGCCTCCCAAAAAGCGCTTGTTTCAAGTCTGCAGCTCGACTATTGTTCCAAATCCATTTAAAGGGGATTGCTTGAAAGCAATCTTGAAGTATAGCGAGGAATAAAATCACGGTTTAGAATGTTAATGACATAATCAACTAGCTTGGCAGGGTGTAATGAAAAATTTTCGAATTCACTAAGAATCCTACATTCTTTCTGGCCTAATTCTAGCAGATTGTTAACAAACTTATTAAATTCCTTTCTAACTTTCTTTTTACTTGAAATTCCTATTCGTATACCGCGGTCTATATTATTAAGATCGTGAAGAAGATTTCCTAAAATTCTCTGAAACCTAAGTTCCTCTTTTGAGTCGGGATCTCCATTTGAAGTTTGCACTACAATGGTGATATCCCAAATTAAAGATTTTTGAGAAACGGTAAAAGGGAATTTGGATTGATCGAACAACGAAGCGAGTTTAACGTGAATATCTTTTCTTTCGGCAAAGAAAACGGCTTCTATCTTGTTGTCATCAGCTCTAGGAAATATTTCTAGCAACTTGGCGATTATATAAGCGGCGGGATCTACGAAGAATGGAATTTTTCCAGAAATTACGAGAGTGATCGTAGGATCTTTAGAAGTTAATAGCTCAAGCTCTTTTATCATTGTTGCAACATAACGATTAATCATGGTTTGTGAAACTGATGGATAATCGGTGCAAGCAAATAGATCCATGAGGCGATCTATTTCTGATAATAGCTTTCGCTCTTGCTCACGATATCGAGTGAAGATACCATCTTCCTTTTGGGTCGGAAGACAATGGAGAACACCTACGAGTATTTCAATCCTTAAGATGGTTTTTCTTTGCTCGACTGAGTAAGGAAAATCAGATATATTTAAGTGTAAGGCAAATGCCTTACACACACCTAACCTCTTATCAGGGTCAAAAGAATAACCAACGTATCGGATTTCACTACCTTCTGAATCTTTCGGTATCTCCTTATCAACGATAGATGGTGTACGAAGGTTCAAAAATTGGTGATTTTGGAAGATGTTCATGAATATCCTCATTCCTTATGGGGATTCGTTCTTCATTAGATGAGGAATGAAAGGATTGAGTGTTTTCAGGAATATTATCAGCAAAATCAGGGAATCTAGGGATATTTTCAAAGGAATATTTAATCTCGGGCACAGGTAAAACCTGATAGCTTGGAATGCTAGAAGCAGAAGTTGAGATCTTCTGTTGAGATTTATGGTTTCCTAAGTCAAGATCTAAGAATTTCCCTAAGGTTCTAGATTCGTCGTCTGAACTAGCGGAGGCTTCTTCCGGTGATGAGTGAAAGTCGGATTTCAACTCTGGTTCCAAGTGGTCGAAGAACTCAGCATCGTCCATAGCCGTCATTTCTTCAGTCGTCTTGGAGGCGGATAGAGAAATGGGACAAGAAGGCGGCGAATCGTAGAAAGATTTTTTTTGATTTTTCGTTTTATTTTAAACTAAGCTAATTTATTTTAAGAGAAGTAACTTTCGAATAGGTTAAGGACAACCTATACGAAAAGGATCTCCTAATTGCTTATTCTATCTAAGGCGGCTTCAGAATCGTAACGCTCTACGATCCCCGGCAGCGGCGCCAAAAACTTGACGGCGCCCAAACGGTCAGTCGGGTTTTCACCCCGTCGTCGGACCGTCCGTCAGAGCGCGCGTCGGTGGGTTAGTTTTAAAATTTATAAAGAGTCGGAGACTCAATTTATAAGTACTACCTATCACACAGGGTGAGTAAGCAGTAAGTATAACTCGAGGTCGTTCTTAAATCGGAGCGAATTGAAACGAAGTGATGCCAAAGATAGAGTTTTGCTTTTAGGATGGGTTTTGTGCAGATAGGTAGGTTTTGGGGGTTTTCTAATTTAATTAACTAACTAATTAAAGACAGGAAAAGTAAATAAGATAGACTAGAATCGGTAGCTAGGTAGAGAGATAGAGAATTGCGGCAGTTGAAACTTCAATAATCAGTTGCGGGGATGATGCTTATTATAAAGATAATTAGGGACATTTTTAGTTAATAAACAGATGCATTATTGGTGTAAACACTAGGACCCTACTCATTCTAGTTAAGTACCAGAATTAGTATGTCACGAGACCTAGGCTATCGTGATTCTGATCAGAACAGGCTGCTCAACCCCCCACACTGTCTTTTTGGACAAGTGACCCTTCAAGGGTGCAGGAATAAGGTAACAGACTACCACTTGGGTTATTCTGACCGTTCTTAACACCTAAATGTAAATGCCATTTCCTAAATATGTTCAGATTATTAACTTGCTATTCTAAACTATCAGTTTTGTAGAGTCTGGGGGTTTTAAGAACTCCGAACCACTGCTGGGCTTGACTTTCATCTCCAGACTCATTCCTTACGTTTTATTAGTTCAACTACTTCTGTCATGATCTAGCCTCTCCTTTGCAATCAGTCATTCAGCCCTAGGAACACCAGCGGGGTACAATGCATACTCCTTCCACAGTGTACTAACCTAGTAACCGTTTACGATGTACCGCACTTAGATAATTCCACAGATTTGTGTAACCGAGGATGTACTTACGGTGTACTATGATATTTCCACAGCTTTTCATCCCTAGGTACATATACAGTGTATACTATCGAAGTGTTTCCATAGCTTCAGTTACAGGGGTAGCCTGACGGTGTACTGTGCACTTCCACAGCTATATTGGTTTCTAGGCCATATTCTAGGGTCTCTAGGTAATCCACAGTGTCGGCACAGACGGCTTTTTCTGGAGCTTCCACGTTGTACTCCACCAGTGGTGTTTCCAAAGCTATACTCAGTACTTCAGCCGAATTACAGTGACAAACACGGCTTCTTTACTATAACACAGATAACTTCCTACTGTACCTAGAGTTGATCAGGTTCTAAGCCTAAAGTAGCAGTCACGCGAAGGACTGGAAAGGGTGATCCATAGCTAAGTCTAGATGCATGATAAGTTCAGACATAACAAATATAACAATTCCCAATTATATAGAGATTTAAAGATTAATTCAACATCATCCCTACTTCTAACTATCTACATTTCAACAACCGCAACAGCATACTACTCAATAAACATGGCAATAACAGTAACATACATCATACAAACAGGCAGAAATAATTCGGACATAGTATAAGTATGAAAAGAGAGATGTCACCAGTAAAATTGAGCAGAGTAACAGCTGAAAAGAAAAGGCAGAGTCTTGCACCAAGAATGCTTCTTATTACACCGTGATTACAATACCAGCTTTTCTCTCTCTCTACTGCTAACCAACTAACTATCTAACTCTCCCTCTCTAGAGAGAGAAACTCTAGAGAGAGAAACTATCTATACTATTCTAGAGAGAGACTAAAAATATAAAAATATAAGAAAATGAAGAATTGAAGTGTGTATGTTGAATGTGAAGTGTTGGATGTCAAGTGTGTTGAAATGATGAAATGAGGCTAGTATTTATAGAGAACGCACAACCGTATCCGTAGACCGTATCCAAACCTCAAAATGCACAACCGTATCGCAAGGGCAAATAAAAATCAGATTTTTATCACCCAAACGCACGATACGGCTGAGTTAGGGTGAATATGGGTGAACTGGACCGTATACGGCTGCGCGTTGGGTGAATACGGCTGAACTGGACTCTATACGGCTGTGCATAGGCCGTATACGGCCTGCACATACCGTATACGGTCTAGGTCCAGCCGTATACGGCCTGGACCAGCCGTATACGGCCTGGTTCAGCCGTATCCTGGCCTCTCGGTTTCCTGTCTCTTCGTTCGGGCGTAACTTCTTCGTCGTTTATCCGTTTTGAGCGTTCTTTATACCCACGCGTTCGTATTTTCCTAACGAAGAGAATGACATAAGTTAGAGGTCAGAAATCGGAGCGTAGCTTAAAGTGCATTGAAATAAGTGAACGGTGGTGTGATAAAGCAGTTTTGCCCGGTTTCTTATGTTTTTCATGCCATTTTTAGTGATTTTTCAAACATCGACTCTGTTTTGACTTAGTTAACAAAACTTTATGAATAATGTCCTTTAAATATATTTTTGTTAACTTTGTGTCTTAAATGTGGAAGATAACGTACGTAAAAACATGACTTTTTACGTGTTATCAAACAACTAGATACGGGTGAATACGAACGATGCTTTGAAAAAGATTTTGAAAAAGAATTCCTAAAAGAAGAAGTTCTTGGCATCCCTCTACCAAACCTATCTAGGGATAATAACCTACAATCCCTAATAATATGGCCCTGTTGACCACAATCAAAGCAAGAACGTCTCTCAACATAAGATTGATTCCAATGAGTTCCCTCAAATCGTTTCGGTGGAGGACAATACAATGAAGGTCTATTAACAAGAACATTTGTTGAACATGCACTCTTAGGTGAACATGTTTAAGTAGATGTTCCCGAGGTTGAGTTAGTTGATGTTGAACATTTATTATTTTCAGATTTATCAACTATTTTATCTTTCATAAAATCCTTTTTAACATTGTTAACTTGGAAGGATTCATTTTCAACCTTAGCTTTGCCTTTGCTTTTAAATCGTTCATCATTTTCCGTTGTAATGATGAAATTTTCATGCTTGATATTTATTTTCTCAACCTTAATGGTAGACTCTTCTGGTATATCTTCTACCTCAATAACCTCCTTGACACTAACTAGAGGTTTACTTTCAGCCTTAACAAATATTGGCCAAACAAACTCAGCATGTTTAACTTGCTCATTAACTGGTGTATTAGCAGAGCTTGTGTCTACTTTTGGTGAAGAAGGCACAAAGTCTTTGATTGCATCCTTAACAGGCATTGGAAGATAGTCCATAGGAGGAGGTACATGGTTATATCCATGACGTGCCTTGCTTTTCGTGTCAGTCCTTTGTTTATCAGGGATGTGATCAAATATCATGGTTGACGTAGCAAATTTTTGACATTCTTTGTTTAAGATCATCAGCTTCAGATTTAGAGTCAGCAAGCTCTTTGTTAAGCAAAGAAATTTCTATCAAATAACTATCTATTTCAGCTTTGAAAGCTTGAGACTCATCTTGATAGGCTTTGAATTTCTTTTCATAAGCTAATTCATTTTCTTTCAAAACCTTATAAGCCTCTGTCAAATTTTTGAGATTTGATTGCAGGGTTTCAATGTCATCCTTGTACTTGTTGTTAGAACCAGTTAATTGAATTCAAGATAAACATTTAAATGCATCAGAATCAACCTCTTTTGCTTGAGCCACGAATGCACTATGTTGAGGTTCTTCTTCCTTTTTATATCCACTGTAGTGCTTTTCGATGGAAGTGATAAACGCCAAAATGTACTATATGTGTAATAGATTTCTAATGCATTTTAGTTGAATAAGATAATCATTCCATTCATATTTGCATTTAGGAGTTTAATCGAAGCTTTGATTGAAAAGAAACAGAGAACGAGCTAATTCTGAGGAAAATGAAGCTAAGAGAGTGAAGATAGGAAAGATTGGATTGGAATAGGTGTATATGAAGCTTGAATCGGAAAGAGAACAAAAGATGAACTGAAAATGAAGAAAAGTGTAAAAGCTGATCGAGTTTTCGGCTATGCGTTGGTATTTTGGCCATAACTTCCCCATACGAACTCCAATTGGGTTGATTCAAGTTGGAGAATTTAGCTAACAGGATGGGCTACAACTTTTGTTCGGACCAATTTTACATCCATCTGGCAGATGGAAATTCCATATGGCGGATGGATTAAACTTTTGGGCTACCAAATACGCGGGCCGGATTAAACCTAAAAACTCATCCATCCGACGGATGGATTGAGTCGGCCGATTAGGTTAAAACCTCATTTTTCTCATTTAAATCTAACTTTTACCATAAACCCTAAGTCGACTAAAGTGAGTTCTAGAGGTATTTTGATGGCATTTTGGAGGCACGAGAGGGTTTGGATTGATGCCAATCGATCCTAATACGTGTGGTTAATGATTCGGTTTGCATATCACTTTCCGATTTCAATTTGAACATCGTCTATGTGTCTTGTTTGAATTCATGAATCTGAATTGTATGATTGAGTCATGGATTAGACTTATTATTAATTGTTTAGTTTAATAAACTTGGATTATGATTATTTGATGGTTATAATTGTGTTTTGGATCAATTGTCTGATTGAAGATTGTTATGTTATCCCTAGAACCTTGGTTATTGGTGATTGTTAGCTATTACTTAATGTGGTTAATAGTGTCATTGAGATTGAGTTCCTTTGATGTTATTGATTATTGATGGTTATAAATCTAGGTTTATAGTCATTGCTAGATATATTGAGTTTGATAGGTTAAGAGAATAGTAACTTATCAATCTAAAATAAGCAAGCTAATAAGAGATTATTAGTAGGTATTGTCGAGTCATACCGCGAGGATCAATCATAAAAAGTCATGAATACTTAATGCATAATATAGGGAAAAGCATGTAATTGAAAATTGCAATTCTTGCAACGTCGGATCGATGTTTAATGTGGAACCCTAGGTTGTAGATATTAGTTGGACCCGGACCGTTGGCTAATTTACATTCAACTTGGACTCTTTGATTATTATCTAAGTTGACATAAAAGAAATCACAATCAGACAATCAAAACACATGAACCGGATAATATGAATCTGAGCGGAAAATCTAAGCAATTACATGTCTATCTCCGATTGTTTATCTTTTACTCTTTACCTTATTTTATGTTATTGGTTTAGTGAATTAGTTCATATTGAACGTTCATACGGAACTAAAATGTAACCCCTATTTTACTGCTTTATTAATAATTCCAATTTAATTGAATAACATTGTTCTTGTGTTCCTGTGTTCGTGTGTTCGACCTGGACTTACCATAGCTATACTATTACGATCGAGTATTCTTGCCTGGTTGTGTGATAGTAGTGATTGGTATATCCTGTACTTTATAAATAATAAAACTACACACTTTCACACACATCAAGTTTTTGGCGCCGCTGGCGAGGAACACTTAACTGGTTGGACTATTGTTCTACCGGAGCACGGGTGCTTATTCGATTAAGTTGGAAACTATATAAATAAAAATTAATTAATTGCTGTATATAATTGTTTATTTGTTAATCATATGTTTATGCATGTTATATAGTTTAATATTTAATGGAGCGAAATTTTAGAATTTGGTTTGCACAGACTTTCAACCAGTGGTTGTGCGCACCAGCCGGCGGTTGGAAGGGCTGTTTTTGCGACAAAATTATGTTATCTTCTCTGTTCTTTATGTATATTCTTTAATAAGTATTATTGTTTATTTCTTGTTCCTTACTTTATGTAGGTTATGGTTTGTTAATATGTAGTTTTAACTTTTAGTTACTTTATATTTTGTTTTCTTGTTTTTTGTTTGCAGTTTTGAACTTTGTGGGTGTGTTCCATGGAAACTCTCACAAGACTATAACTCGTCCACTCGGGATACCGAGGGGTTTAAAGGCTTATTGCATATGCTAAATGCAATCGTGATGCCTACGGAAATGTGTTGTTGTATATTTTCATAATCAGTTCAAGAAAGCATTTTTCTTCAAGATCAGGGGAGTGTTCACTTCTTTTCTATTCCCTATTTTACGATTCCTTGTTTTGTAATGAGGACATTGCTTTATTTTAAGTGGGGGATGGGGAAAAGAAGTTTTCTTGTCCTAAGTTATGAATTGGTAAATATTGGTAAATTTCAAGCTAGAGGGCATTATATGTTGGTCATTTTTCAGCCCAAAATTTTCTATTAAAATGTATTCTTTTTAAGTTTAGCAAATCTTGTAACATATATGGGAAATTCAAAGGATAAATTGAACTTAAATTAGATAGTTCATCATGAGGCAATCTATGTATAAGTTGTTGAGCTATTAAATAAAATTAATGTAAGAAGTATGTGATATTCCGAGAGGAACTTTAGCAATTTATGACTTTAGTCTTAATTCTTATATATGATAGTGTGCGATGCCATAATTTTGGAATTTAATTAATATCATTTAAGGATATATTGGGTGTTGTTTCCTCTGTTTTACGTAAGTACAGACCTGGTCTCCGCAAGTATATTTAATGAAAAAGAGCAAAAAGAGTTCAAAAGAACTCCTGATTTTAAAAATGTAGTCAAATTATGTCACTTTGTTGTTTTAACTAAGGTACAGACCTGCCACCAATGATTTGACTAAAATGTTATTGTGCTAAACCAATGTCAAGTTATGTCGCTCTGTTTTGTTGATGCACACACCTGTCACCAAGGTCTTGACTTGAAAAATGATTTTTTTATATCTCTCAGTCAATGGAATCCACATGTCTAGATCATTAGAAGAGATGTAGGCCTCAAAATCTCTTCTTCAGCTTGAGTATTTGGTGTTTTGGGTGAACATCGGAAGGTTATTGCAAACACTATGTAGGAGCGACATCTTTAAACAAGAACTTTAGCGAAACATAGACAACCAGATTCTCCCACCAAAATTTGGTTCAAAAATATTGAAAATAGCTCGAGTACAACTAAACTTTTCCCAAACCAGAATTATGAACTTTTAAGCTCAAAAAAAAATTTGGTACTACAAATATTTTGGCGAATTTCCCGCAAAAAATTCAGCCGAAAACGTCCAAAATTGCCCGGGTAAAATGAAAATTTTTCCAGACTAAAATTGAATACTTTTAATCCTATGAACAAAATTTGGAAATAAAATTTTTTTTACACTTGGCAAGGATTTGAAACACGAAGGTTGTGTTGCAAGTTGTGTGGCAACTTTGCGTCGCAGTTCAAAAATTCCAAATTAGCGACACAAATACTTGTGTCGCAGCTTATGTCGCCTTATCAAAGGTTTATATCTCAAATGTATGTCGCGAACTTGTGTCGCACTTTGAAAACCCTAATTAGCGACTCACAGCTTGTGTCGCAAAACGTCGTTGGGCAGATTCCAAAACCCTAAAATCGAAAATTTTCGAAACCTTCACGATTTACGAAGAACAACGAAGAACAAACCAAGAAAAACTCTTCAGAAAATGAAATCTTCAAGCAAACTAACCTAGAAACGAAGATTAATCAATATAACCTTTGCGAATCAAACCGAAAAGATTCAAATCACGATCTGAAACCGTTGAATAACTGATTCACGGCTCTGATACCACTTGTAGGTTCCCGGAACAGGCCTAATCAGATTGTTAACTCAATTGATAATGTGGAATCCAAACAAACGAGTATAGAACGTTTAATAAATCGAACACACAAGTATAAGCGTTTGTATGTATTAACAATTGATTAATGAAGCTTTACAAACACAAACTCAGTCTCTCCTCTCTGCCTCACGAACTCTCTCTCTCTAGGGTATGATCAATCCATAAATGAAACCTTACACTTCTATTTATACTCACGTTTTGACCTATTAGTGACACAACTTGTGTCGCTATTGTGACCCTTGCAACACAAGCTTTGTGTCGCATGAACAATATATTGTGTATATTTTATATTTCACTATTTGTTTACAGACTCGCATATACACACTAACACTTTACATACTCAGACTAATTGAATTTGACAAGTACGAACGTTGACCAACTGACTGACACACAAAATGCACCAACATTTCCTTTAGTTGTTGGTTCATTTCATAAGCCCAAGTGTTTTCAAAAGTCTTTTGCATTTCTGGCCTCATGGAAGATGCCATGATGCATGATACCTTGTTTGCATCATCATAGTGTTTTCCAAGGTGTCTCTATCTCCTCTTGGGTTGAATTCTCATCAATTACATCAAGAACATACTCCTTGTTCTCGTACCTCAAGGTAAACCTTAAGTTACGCATCCAGTCCATATAGTTCGGACCGGTCAGTCTTTCCCTCCCAAGAACTGAGAGTAGTGAGAAGTTTGAGTTATTTGTGGTATTGGGAACGGAATTTAAATTAGCCATCTATGAGATAAAACAGTTTTAGTTAGTTTGAATATTCCTTAATTAATTACCCAATTTTCTAAATTAAGTCTAAGATCTATATTTTCAGTTTTCTGAAAAGGTTCGCCGTAATCATATAACTAAAATACTTTTGTCTATTTCATTTCTATAAAACTCATAGATCTTTCAAATTCATTGATTCTTATCAATGACATGTTAATCTCAGTTATGCACATCTACTATTCATGAGTGGTATGTCGAGGATCATGAACAAGATGGTGAATTAACCATGCAACCCCCGCGTGATGCCTGGCTCGAGTACGCTCGAGAATCATGAGTCTCTGTGACACCCTCCAAATTAGGACTAGTAATTAGTGCCTAATCAATTGTTAATATATGTAATTAGTTCTGTGTTAGGCTAATTAATGTATCGAAATATATATTGATGAATATATACAAGTATGCGATTTGATTAAATCGTACAAGTTTCAAATCGAATGTAATTTGATTCAATTTATACGGACATTGGTGAACAATTTTATTAAATAATATGACATTATTTAATAACTCTATTTTATCCAAAATATTATTTAAATAATATTTCGTACACAATTCGTATCGTACAAACAATGACTACGCGACTAAAATATTAAACACGCAAACAGTCAAAATAAAGTTAAGTTATAGTTTATAACTCAATTCTTAAGTAATTAGTGAAATACTTCAATGAAGAATATCGAATAATTACTCGTATTTTAAACTTATATATAAACGTGTGAAATAATTAAATTAAACGTTTAGACGATCGGGAAAACGAACACCGCACTGAGCGCGAACGCGGGGAATTAAAATTTGGGAGATTCCTCCCCTCCACCCACCTCCCCCCCCCCAAAAAAAAAACCCAGCTCCACACCCTTTCCTCCCCTCATTCTTTTTCACTTTTCACACACACACTGTCATACTTTCTCTCTTTTCTCTCTAAACACAATCACCACATCACTGCCACCTATTTCCACCAAAAAGCACCACCAAACGACCTCGGATTTCAAGACTCCTTTGGAGAAAAACATTCACCTCATCACGATCCACATCTCTACCTTTTCAGATTCTTCTGCAGTTAAATCGTGAGTTTCTGACAATTCTCGAAAACTCTTAGAATTCATTTATTTTTCATAAAAGTTGTTTATTTAAGCTTGAAATGTCCAAATATGGTTTGGGTAAAAGTTTCAGACCAAACGGAAACCGAAAAATACGTTTTCGGCTCAAAATCCGGCCAACAGACGTAAGTATCGCATAGACCAGTGCAGTGTAGCGTCACTTAATGCGTCACTTAATGAGTCACTTAAGTGATGCACTGAGTGTCGCTAAAAACCCTAATTTTGCGTCACTTGCATAAGTGCCGCATAAAACCCCTTTTTCCCGACACTTGTCTAAGTGTCGCAAATTCAATACCCGACACTCCAATCCGACACTTCTAGCGTCACTTGCCTAAGTGACGCCTATAATCGAAATATAAATTGATCCGTCACTTGACTAGTGACGCCTAACACCTTTATCTGACACTTGCGACCGACACTCACTTAAGTGTCGCCCTTGATGCATCACTTCCTCAAGTGACGCTACTGGTATTAAAATCACAATATTATGCGACACTTCCTGAGTGACGCATAAACCCTAAGTGTCGCTATAAGTGTCGCATGAAACAGAACCTAGAAAACACATATTTTACTAAGTGGCAAGACCTAATATTTTATCACTTGATTTCACCCAAATTCAAATTTTAGATACGTTTTTCACTAAAGCAAGATAGTAGAAATAAAAATTTTCCAAGCTCGACCCTAGTCAGGGGCTCTGCCCCTTGGGACCCGCCAGGGGTTGCCACCCCTTGGACCCTGCTACCAGGGGCGCTGCCCCTGGACCCCCGTCACTTAGAGTGTGTAAATACATTTCACACCAAGTGTCAAACTTGTATAACATCAAACACGAATACCATACGACTTCTAAAACACATTGGAACATACCTTTTAAGTATAACACTTCGAAATCATAATAATAATAGTTGAGATTATTATTACAAACAATCACCAACGGGCTGTACACATTTTCAAAACTCATGTTAATCAACCAAATCGTAGTCATTTGAACATTCTAGTTGGACGAGCAACTACAAAGGTAGTCTTTTAAAATACCTAATCAATTAATAACCATCGCGTGTCGTGGACACCCTCAGGTTACAAGTCTTCGGACATCACTACTCTGCTAATCAACTCAAGTTTATTTAGATAAACACTTCAAGACTCATGTGAGTCTCATAGCCCCTATTTTACTGTTTTACTCAGGGGTGTGATATCATTGCTCATTTTTTTTAACTATATGAACGCAAGTACGAAAACAGATAATTACTACATGAGTTATCTCACTAATCTCTTAAAGCCCTCCACAGCATAGTTTGGTAATACATTGTTGCGTGAATATTAGTATATGGTACCATATAGGATTGACCCTCCTCGTCCGGGTTAGCATGCACTAACTGGGTAAATGGATGTACTAATATTTGTTCAGACGAGGGTAGATTAGGCACTCGTGGGAGGCACCTCAATCAGGATACCTTAAATGTGGACCTGACACCTCGAGTTAAGCTCAGACTATGTGCTCATGGCTGTAAAACTTTTAATTTTCTTAATTACAATTTCAATTCAATTAAATCTTGCGGTTCATGCAATATGTGTTGACATACAAACCTGTGAGCTCACCAGCATTTCGCTGACCCATTTTAGCATGTATCACAGGTACTCAACAGTAGGTTGGACTGCATTTAGGAATCATTAGCTCGTGTCAGCATGCCATCATTCAGATATTTAGCTGCATTATTATATTTTGTATAAATTAATTATGTATGTAAATCTCTCAATTCCAAACTAAGCTAATGTAAACTATATTTTGATGTAAACTTTGATTTTATAAATACAAGTTGTAAAATGACGCATATAGAGTCGTTCATTATATCTTTGTGCTGTGATTATTGATTAGTCGCGTCCCGACCGAATTCGCTTCCGCAACCCGAATTGGGGGTGCGACAGATTGGTATCAGAGCCTAAGGTTATAGTGAACTAGTTTGCATTTAGTAGGCCTAGACTATGACTGTTAGGCAGTATTCCTCATTAAGTATGATTAGGTTCAGTGGCTACATTGTATTAGTTTAATTTAACATAGCCCGATCAACTATGTACAATTAAAAGAATATGATGTGAGATCTGAAAGGAGTCATGACTGAACAGGATACACTAGTTGACTCTGACCTTTAGAGAACCGGGACTCAAACATGTCTGTGTTAGACACTTTAGGCTATTATGCGATATATATATATATATATATATATATATATATATACACACACACACACACACATAGATAGGCTTCGCTCACGCTCAAAATCTTAGGCTATATTATATATGTATTATATGAATATATGCCTCATTCTTTCTAACGTTTTGTCTTTGAATGGCAAACACACCACCCAATTCGTCACGCTCTCATCTGTATGGGTTGCGAAACCCAAGGGTAGCTAGGAGGAACACCAGGTTGCCTCGAGCTGACCCATACCCCACTTACTCCACTTTGTCGGACTTAGCCACTAGGCTACACCGCCAAGAGCAACGACTTAATACTATGGATATCAAACTCCAAGAAACCAACGAAAACTAGTGACTCACATCACTCGAACGTATCAATCAAGTCTTCGAAGATCACGAAAATACCGTCAGCAACATGGACACCCTTGACAACCATCTGGCTGAAACCATCGAAACTATGGAGGTTGTCCACAACCAAGTGATTGACAACCGAAACGAAATCTCCGTCTTACAATCAAGGTTGAATCAGTGCTAGACACATCTAAGGGAAACCGAGGACGCCCTCCGAATGGTTAGCAGACTTGCAGAATCTGTGGACCATCTCACAGCACTACTGCCACAACTCAGTCTATGTCAGGATTAGTTTAGGCTAAATCAGTACTCTATTATGTTTTAGTAGGACCTATGTAATTTGACCGGATGTAACAATTCCCGGCACTTTTGTAAAACTTCTGAGTCTGTAACTTTTGAAACTCGTAACTCGAAATTTTCTGTAATCATTTAACTATGTAATATCAATTGACAATTTCTCTATATGATTCGACCTTATTGGTCATTGCATTGTGATGTGTATATTACCACTTTTATATATACACCTACCTCAATTATCATTCTGGTGCAAACTCTCATGTACCTCTTGTTTCTTTCTTAAAGAATCATGTTGCCGAATAAGAAAAGTTACAGGATATACCACCATTCTGGTGCAAACTCTCATGTACCTCGATGCTGAAATTGCTGCTCTCGTTTCCCGAGTTGTGGCCGAAGCCCTGGCTACTCGGAATCACCACGAACATCTAGGAGAAGTGATGACACTGCTGACACTACTCATGTCATCAAGCCTTGTTCTTACAAGGACTTTCTTAGTTGTAAACCGTTGTATTTCAAGGGAACGGAAGGTGCCATTAGTTTGATCCATTGGATGGAACGAATGGAATCTATCTTTAGCCTATGCAATTGCACTAGAGACAGCAAAGTCAAGTTTGCTGCCTACACCTTTCAGGAAGGTGCACTTACATGGTGGAACACCCACGCCAACTTTGTGGGCATCGAGATAGCAAACCACCTTCCTTGGGCTGAACTGAAGAAAAAGCTTAGGGAAAAATATTGTCCCGAAGAAGAACTACACCGTCTGGAGGAAGAATTCTGGCACTTGATAGTGCAGGGTACCGACATTACTGGATATACCACAAAATTCCAGCAATTCGCTTTGTTATGCTCGGGTTTGGTTAATCCAAAGGAGAAATTCATCAAGAGATACATCCGCGGCCTCCCGGAGAATATCTAGGGGAACGTCGCCTCGTCTAAACCAACCACTGTTGAAAGTGCAATCCGGTTAGCTCATGAACTCATTGCAATGGTCGTCAGCCGTGAGACACCACTCCCATCCTCCAGCCACAAACGCAAATCCTCTGAACACCACGACCAACCAAACAAGAAACCCAACGCCATCCAAGTTTACACCTCCAACACTGAACCCTAACGCGGGTATACTGGGAACAAACCCTATTGTTCTAAGTGTAACCGCCACCACGAGGGTCAATGCAATACCCCTTGCAACAACTGTAGGAGGTACGGGCACTCGACCAAAGATTGTCGAGCTCCTAAATCCAACAACAATACCTTCAACAACAACAACACCAGGCCACAAAGAGCCTGCTTTGAATGTGGGAACACCGGGAATTTCAGGAATGAATGCCCAAACCTGAAAAACAACAACAACAATAAGAGGTAGAGCCTTCGTACTCAACTCTGGGGACGCCCGCGAAGACCCTAATGTGGTCTCGGATATGTTCCTCCTCAACAACTTAACTGCTTCTATTCTATTTGATACTGGTGTCGATAGAAGCTTTATTTCTGATGAATTTTACCCATTGATTGACATCACCCCTGTTGCTCTAGATGTTAAGTACACTATAGAACTAGCGAACGGTAAACTCATAGAAACCGATAGTGTGATACCTAATTGCACTTTAAACCTAGCCAACGAAACCTTTTCAATCGATCTTATGCCGTTGAAATTTGAAGTTTCGACGTCATCATAGGAATGGACTGGTTGTCCAAACACCGAGTCAAAATCGTTTGTTACGATAAGATCGTTCGCATCCCTCTCGCCGCCGGTAGAACTTTGATCATACAGGGGGAGACCAGTAGGACGAGACTAAACATCATCTCTTGTTTGAAAACCCGAAAATTTCTAAGAAAAGGGTATCCGGCAATCCGTGCACACATCATGGAGAAAAAATCAAAGGAGAAGCGACTTGAGGATGTGCCCATCATTTGAGACTTTCCTGAAGAACTGCCTGGTCTGCCACCGCCAAGACATGTCGAGTTCTCAATCGATCTCGTGCCAGGTGCTGCACTCGTGGCTCGAGCACCATACCGATTAGCCCCATCCAAACTTCAAGAGCTATCCACCCAGATACAGGAACTCCTGGATAGAGGATTCATTCGAGTTCTCACCATGGGGAGCTCCGGTCTTATTCGTGAAAAAGAAAGACGGTTCTTTCCGAATGTGCATCGACTACCGAGAGTTGAACAAATTGACCATCAAGAACCGATATCCACTCCCTCGCATTGATGACTTGTTTGAACAACTACAAGGGTTGAGTATTTATGCAAAGATCAATCTTCGGTCAGGTTATAATCAACTTCAAGTTCGCGACACCGATATCCTAAAAATTGCTTTCCGAACTCGTTACGGGCATTATGAATTTCAGGTGAGGCCCTTCGGTTTAACAAACGCACTGGTTGTATTCATGGATCTTATGAATCGGGTGTGCAAACCTTACCTTGATAATTTTGTCATTGTCTTCATCGATGACATTCTCATATACTCGCGAAACGAACAAGAACACGCGCAACACCTCAAAACCGTCCTATAACTACTCAGACACGATGAGTTATATGCCAAATTCTCCAAGTGTGAGTTCTGGATACAATCCGTTCACTTCCTTGGACATGTTGTTAATAGTCAAGGAATTCATGTCGATCCATCGAAAACCGAGGCTATCAAGTGCTAGCAAGAACCAACATCTCCAATCGAAGTACGCCAATTCTTGGGTCTTGCTGGGTACTATCGGCGATTCATTGAAAATTTTCTAGAAAATAGCCCAACCACTGATCGCGCCCAAACGGTCAGTCGGGTTTTCACCCCGTCGTCGGACCGTCCGTCGAGGCGTGGATCAGCGAAGTTTTAAAATTTATAATTGCAGGGCCTAAGTATACCTAGTTACTATTGGTGTATAGCAATAAGGATGACCTAGGGTCGTTCTTTGAGTCAGTGTATTGTGGATCTTGGACGAAACAGGCGTACTTATCAATCTAGCGGATTTTAAAAGATTTGATTGGGGTTTTGTTATTGTTTGTTTTTTATACTTAGGCAGAAAATTTAAACTAAAGTGGAATAAAATAAATGTAAATAGCAGATAATCAAGAGAGGGGTGTTTGCTATGATTTCGGTAGCCTTATTGGTTGGAATGAGAACGTATTCTAAAGGTTTGTATTTTATTTATTTCAGGTATTATGTGGAGTGAGCACTAGCCCCCTACTGATAGAGTTCTCGATCAGTATGTCACTGAGCAACTAGGCTATCCTGATTCTGATCGGAGTAGTTTATCCAGCCCACAACACTAACCGGTGAAGGTATAGTGACCCTTATCTGGGATGAAACCCTGGGTGCATGAATAAGGCGACAAACCAACTCGATGTCCGACCTTTCTTAACCCCACAATAATATCTACTCTAAATAAAACATTTAAGACCAAATTTATAGAGTGTGCTTGATCACTTTCTATTGATGGTCCTGTGAGTCTGGGTGTTGAGTCATGACTCTTGATTCACATAGACCGATAACAACGACTCTTTCAGTGACTCCCACACTGTACTCCACCGGAGGTGTTTCCATTGCTGAACCAAGGACCTAGTCGGTACCAGCTCTGCTGATCACAGAGTTGCCGTTATTCCACAAGGCTTAGTAACTGCGGCTTTTCCTCGGCTTCCACGTGTTAACTACACCGGAGGTGTTGTCGACGCTATATCGAGTAATCAGCCGTCTTACGGTACCTTTACGTTGCTTCATAAAAGCTAACCCAGACTACTTACTTTTAAGTCAGCCATCTATGATATAAACCAGCCCTTACTCGACTAAGTTTATATTTAAACATAATGTCAGCCATCTATGATATAAACCAGCCCTTACTTTTAAGTCCCAATAAATCCCTAATTTGTCAACAGTGCACTATTCACGTTCAGTTAGAAAACCATATTTCCACGGGCACAGTGTACTTTGCGTTCAAAGTAGAAAGCATTATTTCCACGGCTCCAGTGTACTTAGTGTTCAGTTTGAAAACCATATTTCCATAGCCACAAAGTACTTTGCGTTCAATTTAGAAAACAGTATTTCCTCGATGACGATGTACTTAGCGTTCATTTAGAAAGAGATGTGTACACGGTTTAACAAATCAGAACATGTTCATGTTTGACACAGATAACTAAGTACCTTTGATGGGGTTCACGACGTCCCATCATAAAGGCCGTAATCACGTTTACTGGTTGAAAGGCGATTAGTTTAATACGTTTAAAATCATAGATAGAGAGTAAATCAAAGCACTATAATATCATTCCAACCAATTTACGACTAACTACATCATAGCAAACACGTAATATCACTACTCGCTAATCATGACAATCAATCCTAAATCTAGCATGACAACAGTAATAACAATCATCATAATGAAATAGATAAAGGATAGATATAACCGTAATAACAGCGTAGCTGAATACAACTTGAACGTTACACGAGCAGAACTCCTAGTATGCGCCAAGCAATATTACAAGATTGCCCCTTTACTAACTAGCAACTAATCTACCACTAATTATAACATAAACCTAGAGAGAGAGTAGTGAGAGAAAGTATTGAAGTGTGAAGGTGTAGGGTTGTGTTGAAATGATGAAATGAGGCTTGTATTTATAGAGATCGCACAACCGTATCCGTAGACCGTATCCAAACCTTCAAACGCACAACCGTATCGCAAAGGCGAATAAAAATCAGATTTTTATCACCCAAACGCACAATACGGCTGAGCTGGACCATATACGGCTGAACTGGACCGTATACGGCTGTGCATAGGGTGAATACGGCTGAACTGGACCGTATACGGCTGTGCATAGGCCGTATACGGCCTACACAGACCATATACAGTCTAGGTCCAGCCGTATACGGCCTGGTTCAGCCGTATCCAGCTCCTTCGGTTCTTCGTTTCTTCGTTCGGGCATAACTTCTTCGTCGTTTATCCGTTTTAGCGTTCTTTATATCCATGCGTTCGTATTTTCCTAACGAAGAAAATGACATAAGTTAGAGGTCATAATTCTTTGTGGAGCTCAAAAAGTGCTAAATTACGTGAACCGAAGATTCAATGATCGTTTGTGCTCTGTTTTACTCATTTTAGGTTGTTTTTGTCGATTCTTGAAACATCGTCTATATTTTAGCCCTTATGATGAAATGTGATGTTTAAGTTCATATTCAAGTGTTTTCATTAATAATTGGGCCAAAATGGTGAGATAATGGCACACAAAAACATGACTTTTTACGTGTCATCAAATATCCCACACTTAGACTTTGCTCGTCCTCAAGCAAAACTCAAAATTCTCATTTGCTTTTAGGAAAAACATTTTGAAAACACGAGTTTATTTTTGGGGCGAATCAAAATATCTTAAAGATAACCATCCTCAAGCAACATATCCTGGAAATAAGCGAAAGTAAGGTATTCCTTTCAGAGGCCTGGAATGATTCTTTTAGGCATGCTTTCAATTCTCGCGATCTTGGAATATGCATGACTAGGCGATCTCACCAGGTGGTCACTCAATTCACTCAAAAGTGTTTCGGGTTACCTATCAATCTAATCAAACGAAATCGCTCATAAGCCAGTCATGCAACATCCATTGTCATAGGCTTGCTCGAGAATCATATCTCCACTACTTAGGTGAGGACGGTGCTAGCTATCCCAGGACATTCAGAGTGGGTTGTAATGGTAGGTGAGGGTTACAGGGTATGGATAAGTGGGAAAGTTGTTGTAAAGGGGTTTTGTTTATCTTAGGACTTCTAAACTTTTGAAAAACAATATTTAAACAACCTTTTTAATGAAAACGGAAACGGATAACAATACGTGAAGAAGATAGCTATTTTTACTTCTATCTTTTGAAAATACACAAGGGAATTTATGACTTTTATAAGAGCGGGAATTTTTCGAGAGATTCGAAGCACTTAGCTTTATTCTATTTTCTTTTTCTTTTTCTTTTGCTTCTATTTTTGGATTTTTCTAGGGATTTTTATTTTGTTTCTTTCTTTTGCCCTTTTTGAAATCCTTTTCTTTCTTTTATCTTTTTTTTTCATCCTTCTGATGACTTTGCATTTACTTGGTGTCAATTTTTTTCACACCGTAAACTCTCAACTTTTGATTTTTATCAAGGGAACGCAAGCGAGAGATTTTGAGTAAACACCATTATTTGTGATTTGGAGTGATAGCAAAAAGGACATTTAAATGATCATATTCCACAAGCTGAAAGTTTCTAAGATAAGTTTTGGTGGGTGTGGAATAAATGGTTTAAGGTTTTAAAGGGGTTTGAAAGAAATGAACAGGCTAAGGCTCAACAGGGTTATCTAAGCGGATCATCAACACTAAAGATGAGTGTTGGAAGGGTTTTGGGCTTGAAGAGATATGATGAAAAAGGGGGTTAAATCCTAAGGAATGTCAAGGTCATTTAACTGCACCTATACCGCGTACGGTACTCTACCAATGTGGTCTCGAAGTGCATACCAGGAGCAAGTTCTAATTCCGGATGCATGCATCGGCACACTCAAACAAACGAATAGTGAAGCATTAAAGATGAATGCTTGTATTGGCTCAAGATACCTCACTGCAAGTTTTTGGGTTTGTTTGTGCCTAGCCATGCGATGCCCCTCTTAGATTATCATTTTAGACCTAAGAAATTCCTATCTTATTTACTCTTAATTTCCAAAATACCCTACTCATATACGAAAATGTTCCTTCTTAAGATATTTTAACTCAAAAAAAAAAAATTTGAAATTTTTTTAGCAAAAGTGAGTTTTTATGAAAACTAAGCTAACTGAATGAGTGGCATCTCCACTGTCGAAGTTAAGCTTATGATTTTGAAAAAAAAAATGAGTTTTTATGAAAATTAAGCCAACTGAATGAGTGGTATCTCCACTGTCGAAGTTAAGCTTATGATTTTGAGAAACATTTTCTGAGTTTGCTTTTGGAAATAAGAATCTAACAAGAAAACCTAAGGTATTCTATACCGCTATCCCACACTTAGAGGAACATTGTCCCTAATGTTCTCTTGAGTTGGGATTTGAGAAAAATCCCACACTTAGAGTTTGAACAAATCGGAAAATGTTACTCAAGTGTTTATTTTGGGCTGAAATCCCACACTTAGTGATAAGCTTGGGATATGGTATAGACTACTTTAATGAGAAATTAAAGCTAACAATCATATCAAAAACGAGAGTGAGAACGAGAGAACTCCCCTATCGATGCGAAGGTGGAAGGATGGAATTCTGGAAGATGCACTGAAGAAGAGATCTTTGACAGGAATCTTTCTTTAGCGGTGGTTCCATGAAGATCTTTTGGCGTTTAGCGTGCGCAACTTACAAATAACAGCTTTATCTTCCATCTTTACACTTCTTTCACTCTCTTGTGAAGATATCTCGTAAGTGTGAAGACGTTGGGTATATTTTTACCGACTTCTTATTATAGCTTTTTACCGAAAGTGCCTAAATCCAGAATGCGAAAAGATGTTTTAATTCAAAACGGGTTTTAAGTCATGTGTTTTTAAACGAGTTCGAGCATAATGCGTGAAAGTAGCACGCAAGTACCTCAAATGCTCGAAACACATGTCTTGTTAAAATTTAATTCCTATTTTCCTGGATTTAGGTGGTAAAAGCTGAAGTGGTGTTTTGCAAGCATTTTGATACCCAAGTGTGAAAGATAGTCAGAGATATATCACTTCTTGGAATTTTAAAAACTAATACTAATACTAAGGATACTTATTGCACGGGTTGCCTCCCGAGAAGCGCTTCTATTTAGAGTCGAGGGCTCGACTTTTCCTCTTGGATCAGCCAGAAGAGGAATTCCCAGGACTTGGGATGCGGAATGGAAGTGTCCTGGGGTTTGGTGGGTAGAATCTCATAAAATGTCGTGTGACGACTTCTGTGATGTTTGGGATTCTTGCCACATGAAGAGGATAGGTATGGAAATGCTCCTCAGCATTCCTTTGCAAGTATAAAAGATCCATTATAGCATCTTGGATTGCTTTGGAGATTGGTCCATTAGTGTCCACAAGGATGGCTCCATCGTGCTCAAGAGTCTCACGCACCGGTCGATCTGTCCGCAGGGTGTCCATAAATCCGAAGAAGCGTAGGTGGATGTCTTCATGAGTGGCATTGTTGATGTCCCTCCCTAGTTCTTCAATGGATCTGAGTATGCCTTGGATCAGCTGTTTCTGATGGTTGGTATACATGAGCTCTGGTTTCAGGAAGATGTTAATCATCCTGTTGTAGACCTCACGCAACCCATTGTGGAATAGCTGTCTGGGCTGCTCCCATAGGATAGAACCGAAAATGTCCTTAAGTCGTTCAGAGACGAAATATGCAACGTTAACCGTCAAACCTTCTGGAACTGAAGAAGGGATGGCACGTGCTCTCTCATCTGAACTGACTTGTTCTAACTTTTCGACGATTATCTGGGCGTGATGCTCGATAGTGCAGCTGATGAAAAACCTGTGTGGTGAGGACTCGTCAATGTGATCATTATCTGCCAGAGAATCTAGAAGTCCCTTGAGATCCGCCATTAGCTGAACATATACTTCATTTTCAGGGTTCCCAGTAGCATAATCCATGTTGTGTCTGAAATTTTAGAGAAACTCCATCTGTTGGTGCGAATATGGAAATGCGGACCTGATAAATGCTTGATACACCTGGCCATACGTGGTCTTCTGTGTTTCATAGAATTCCTCTTCACGGGGAAAGGCTCACCATTGTCTGATGATTCTCCTGTGAGGTCGTTGGCGAAGGCGTTGATGTGACTAACTAGATGTTGCGGACTCAGGTAGGAGTTGGCTTGATAGACCTCGTATTCAGTCTCAATGTCCTTAATAATATCCCTCTGATGTTGCGTGTATTCAATAGTAGAATCTCGTATAATCGTAATCAGAGTTCAAAAATCCTCCCCGTGTTCTTCAATAGCACTAAGCATTTCTTCTGGTTCTGACACGATCGGGATTTCGATATTTCCTATAGTAGGAGGAGGGATAATGACTGGAGGGGGAATGATTGGAGTGAGGTGAAGGCGAATGGAGCGAGTATCGATCGGAACATCAATGAAAACTATATCGTCCTCGTCACCCCAGATTGCTGAAGTGTCTGGAAACTCAACAGCGTTGGTGAGTGGTTGAGACTCGTCGGTGATCTGTGATACTGGCTGGGAAGAGTCCATCTCGATATCCCTCTCGTCCTGGGAATCAGAATCATCGCTTGATCCAGATGTACCTCCAAGCTCAAAATGTGATCGAGGCTCGGATGAGTCAAGGGGTGGAATCCCTCGAGGAGGTATATGTGGCTTAAGTAGAGACTCATCACCCAGGGAGTGGTCAATCGAAGGTTCCTCTGAGTCGCTCTCCGGCAGAGGGATGAAGTTCAAAGCATAGTCTATCTACATGATCTCTGCGGTTAGAGGGTGTGTCTCAGGTGTAGCTTCCACTGGCTCTTCCTCTTCTTCTTCTATCTCCTCTTCTTCTTCCTCAGTTTCCTCTTCTATCTCTTCTTCCTCAGTGTCGGAAGGAATCATGATGGGCTCATCAGACATAGGGGTGTCTGGTTCAGTGTCATCATCCGTGGTAACTCTTCCTGTCGAAATCGCACATATCTCCGCATGCTCCGTGATAGACTGATCAGCTTGATCGATCTTGAAGGTGATAGTCTCTCCATGAGATCTAAGACTGATAGTCTGAGAGTAAACATCTATGATAGTGCGTGCGGTGTTCAAGAATGGTCTACCTAAGATGATAGGGATATGGACATCTTCTTGAATGTCCATCACTACAAAGTCTGTGGGAAATAGGAACTTATCAACTTGAACCATGATGTTCTCAGCTATTCCCTTAGGGTATCTAATGGATTGGTCAGCTAGCTGGACACTCATTTTGGTCAGTTTAAGGGGTCCTAATTCAAATCTAGTGTAAAGCGAATAGGGCATCAGGTTGATACAGGCTCCTAGGTCGGCTAGAAAGTGTATCATGCCCGAGTGATAGATCGAACAGGGAAGGGTAAAGCATCCAGTATCTCCTAATTTCTCAGGGATAGAGTTCTTTATAAGAGCTGAACATTCCGCGTTCAGTGGGATACACTAGTACAAATTTGGGCTTTCGTCACACATGGTCTATTTGAAACGGTCACACATTCCAATATTTATGTGACCAAAGGGCCAAAAAAAAACTGGACGTTATTCTTTAGCCACACATGAACTCCAATCGTGTGACCATTCTGAAACATATTTGCCACACCTTCGAACATTTATGTGGCTAAAGGGAACTGCAATTTTTTTGCATTTCATTTAGTCACACATGAAGTTGGAACGCGTGACAAATCTTGTCACACACTTGAACACTGTGACCAAACGCCACTATATGTTCACATGGAGTAATTGTTTATGTGACTAAAGCATAGAGTCGATTTTGTCACACATGATTAAAGTGTAGCCAAAGCCAGGTACATATGGTCACATAAGTTATTATGTGACCATATGTTTAGTGCCTGTTAGAATGGCAAAAGGTAATGTGTTTAGTCACACTAATTTCTAGCCCGATCATGTGACTATATCGCATTAGAATAGCCACACCATATCACAAATGTGTATCGAAACGATGTTTATGGCCACATGTTAGGTGATTATATGTGACCAATATATTCACAACAGTCACGTTTTTAGATATTCATGTGACTATTTTTTAAAGCGAAAATGGGCAAAGACGATTATCATTAAATTTGATATTATTCACATTGAGTGCTGTTTGTGTGGCTATATCATGAGACCTTATTGGTCACATGGAGTAATGGTTTGTGTGACTATAGCATAGAGTCGATTTTGTCACACATGATTTAAGTGTAGCCGAAGCCAGGTACATATGGTCACATAAGTTATTATGTGTGTCTAAAGTTTAGTGTGTGTTAGAAACTTAGAATGGCAAAACGTAATGTGTATAGTCACCCTAATTTCTTGCCCGATCATGTGACTATATGGCATGGTAATAGCCACACCATATCACAAATGTGTATCCAATAGGATGTTTATGGCCACATTTTGGGTGATTATATGTGACCAATGTATTCACAACAGTCACGTTGTTAAATATTCTTGTGACTATTTTTTAAAGCTAAAATGGGCAAAAACGATTATCATTAAATTTGATATTAGTCACATTCAATGTTGTTTGTGTGGCTAAATCTAACGTATATTGTTATATTAAAAAGCATTGGAATTCTAACAGATATAACATTTAGCTGCATTGGTTAACATGTTTCTTTGTAGGTGTATTGGCTGGGACCCAAGTTCGAACCCCACTCTCAGAATGTTTTTTAATATAAATGTCATTTTGACCAAAAGGTTTAATGTATGCAAGCAGACTTAGTGGTATGGTCAAATTAAATGGTTATTGTAATATGCCCGTGATTAGTTATTGGTTACGATGTTATATATGACATTTATCCGTAAGTATTTATGTTGTAATTTACAAAGTTAATGCATGTACTAAAAAGAATGGAAGTCATAGAAATTAAGATACAAGTAATCGTTCCATAAAATATTCAAAAGGTAATTTACAAGGTTACTGTACTAAAATTAATATAGCAAGTGTTCCAGCATTACATATATGTTGATCACTTGGACTTTGGTATAACAATACCCAAACTCTAGTTGGTTCGAAAGTAATCATCTCGTGATTCATTACCCAAGTCACGTTTATCCACACGTGGCAATATGTTATCATTGGGTGGGTGAATGACCTGCAGAATCTCATTACAAGTATATATATATATATATATGTGAGCTTGAAATTGAACGAATTAACAAAACACAAATAGTGATAGAAAAAAACAATTGTCCAGCTTTTAGTTTGACTTTATTCTTCAACTCTGACAGTACATACTAACAGGCTTAATAGTAGTAACTTTGGTTAATGAAACTACAGTTAATTAAGTCGATCTCCAATCGGTAATAACTGGACAATTGTAAGGAGTAAATAATATACGATTAAATAACAATTACCTCTTCGCGTAACCACTTATCAAAAGATTTAACGTGCTCATTCTGCAGCCATGCTTTTCGTTTACCCGGGTTTTTTGTTACCAAAACCTCCTTGTGTCGCCTGAAACAAGGTATTTTGTTATTATATTTGATAGAACATTAACTAAAGTAACAAAATATCTAGACATGTGTTAGTAATTAATACTTACTCGATATACGGTACAATCTCATCTGTATTCAGTATTACATAGAAATGTGCTTTCTGAAAGAGTTCTGCAGAAACTTCACTTGATTTGCCAGCCGACAGTGGCTTTCCGTCCTCGTTTTCATCAGTTTCATGTGTATCATTTGGGATACCAATAGTTTTCATGGATTTTTGATATTCTCCGAAAAACTCTATTGTTTCTTCTGCAATAGTCTCCTCAGCAATGCATCCCTCTGGTCTATTTCTGTTTCGCACATGTCCCTTAATAACCTTCATACATTGTTCGAACGGATACATCCACCGAAAGCATACAGGACCACATAATTTTACCTCCCTAATTAGGTGTACAGTCAAATGGACCATAATATCAAAAAAAGAGGGGGGAAAGAACTTTTCGAGTAGGCACAGTGTGACACAAAGTTCTTCTTGCATCTTATCTAGTTCCTCTAATATGATCTCTTTGCTACATATAGATTTAAAGAAAAAGCAAAACCTGATAATAGCCTTGCGTGTGGGTTCGTCCATTATCGAACGTATTGCAATGGGCAAAAACTCCTGCATTAGCATGTGATAGTCATGTGATTTAAGGCCGATGAGCTTCCTATCTGTGAGGCTGACTAAACTAGAGAAATTAGAACAATATCCTTGCGGTACCCTCATGTTGTATAACGTCTGACAAAAGATGTCTTTTTCGGCATTCGTTAGCGTGTAACCTGCTGGTGGTATTACTGTTATTTCTCGGTCGTCTTTCCTAACAAACAACTTTGGTTTGTCTATTCCCAACTCTTTAAGATCCAATCGAGCATTCTCTCCATCTTTCGTCTTTCCCGGCACATTTAGCAAAGTCCCGACTAGACTCTCACCAACATTCTTTTCTATATGCATGAAATCGATACAATGTTGAACTTCATTGTGCCTCCAATACTTTAGCTTTCGATACCAAATGTTGAATTTCTTCCAATACGCACCATTCTGTTCATTTGATTTTCTTGAAGTACCATCTTCTTTTCCTGATCTTTTCCTCTTCTCCTTTTGGATCTTCCCACCTCTGCCTCTGGCATCTTCTTGGTTTGCTTGTTTTACGCGTCCCCACTTATTTTCAATATGTTTTACCTCGTTGTATATTTGTTCACCGGTCATTGGAATTGGAGCCGTGCCAAATTCTTGATTTCCATTAAACGCCTTCTTTTGCTTTCTGAACGCATGGTTATATGGTAGATATCTTCTGTGACCTACATAGCTCTGCTTGGATGAAGCAGGAAGTCTAATACAATATGTATCTTTCCCACATACCACACAAACTTTGTATCCACTGGTTGGGCAGCCACATAAAGTACCAAGTGCAGGGTAATCATTTATTGTCCATAACACCACCGCACGTAGATTAAATATTTGCTTTGTGGAAGCATCATATGTATCGACCCCTATCTCGAATAAGAGTTGCAGATCATCAACCAACGGTTCTAAAAAAACATCGATATCATTTCCCGGGTATCCCGATATCAGTACAGATAGCATGATAAACTTTCTTTTCATACACAACCATGGAGGAAGGTTGTAGATGACAGATAAAACTGGCCACACACTATGATGCCTATTTCCTCTGTTGACATCAACACCATCAGCAGATATTCCTAGCCTTAGATTCCTTGGATCATTTGCAATTTCGGGGAATTCGTTATCTATGGTTCGCCATGCCTGTGAATCTGTCGGGTGACGTAACACACCATCTGTTTTCCTCCTTGTCGCGTGCCATCTTAATTCTTCTGAAATACTTGTTATCTTAAAGAGACGTTGCAGCCTTGGTATTATTGGAAAGTACCACATTACGTTTGCTGGAGTCTTCACATACACTTTTTTTGTCTTCTTATCCACCTTCCATCTTGATGTCCCACAGGTACGACACACGGTCAATTCCTTGTCCTCTTTCCAGTAAAGAAGGCAATTGTTGATACATACATCTATCTTTTTGTATCCTGATCCCAGCAATTTCAAAATTTTCTTTTCATGATAAGTGTTTTCCAGCAATTCGTTACCATCAGGTAGCATCTTTTTTAACAATCCTAGCAGTTCAGTAAAGAATTGATCTGAACAGCCATACTTACTCTTTAAGTTGAGTAGGTGAACTATGGCTGACAACTTTGTGAAGTCAGGACACCCACTGTAAAGTGGCTTCTCTGCATCTGATAGCAGTTCTAGAAGCTTGGCATGGTCATCCGGATCCTCATCATCAAAATTATCTTTTGTAGCATTAACCATTTCCACTGTTTCACTCGCATGTGTTGGGAGTTCTGCATCAAAATCCATATGGTTGTCACCATATTCTGTTGTAACAATTGGCTCATCCTTCTCTCCATGATAAGTCCATCGTGTGTAGTTTTGATCAATGCCATTGCTGAATAAATGGAAATGCACTTCCTCCGTTTTACGAACTACATGGTTTAAACATTTGGTACATGGACATGGGATTAGAAGATGTGGATTATTACCCTGTGGGTCGATGTTACTCATCTTCTTCAAGTTGTTTACCGCATAATCAATAAATGCTTCTACTCCGTCTCTATAAATTCTGCCCAGCCTGTTTGTTCTCATCCAAGACTTGTCCATTACTTAGGGTTTGAAAAATCCAATTAGGTGTGTCGACGTGTTATGTACTGTAATTGATTAGGGTATGAAATATTTTATGAAGTGCCTTGATTAATTCAATTAGGGGAATTAATTCGGATCTCATAAATGCAATTAGGGAATCTGAGTTGAGGAGTGTGATGAACCAAGATCTATCTAATAAACTATTAGATAAACACAGTTTTGAATGATTACTAAGAAGTTTGCAGAATAACACTTAGTAATACAATGAAGATCAATAACAGTATATTAAGACAGAATAATAGAAAGCTTCAATCTTATTAATGATAAGACGAATACACTGAAATGTATTAGGGTTACAAAACCTTGAAGCGGCACACAAAACACATAACCTAATCTAGGTTAAGGATCTCTATTTATAACACATAGGGTCCTGCTAAACAATCTCCTATAATTATGGAAGCAGTTACAATCCATAATTATTCAAACTCTAACTTCCCTCCTATTCTAGATATAAACAGTGTTAACTACCACAACTATACAAGCAGTGGTAATTCCTATAACAGTGTTAACACTTGTACAATTTACTAGACTAATATACCAACAGTGGTAACTAGCCTAAGCAGTGTTAACTGTTGTAAACAAGCTAACAGTGATAACACTAACAGTTGAAACTATTACTAACAGTTGTAACTCTTGTCTTCAATCTTCAATAGCAGTTGTAGTCTTCTACTAACAGTGGTAATCACTTCACAAACAGTGGTAATCCACGAAGACTTCAACTAACAGTTTGAACTCTGAAGACAGTGGTAACCAACAGACTAACAGTTGTAGTACCAGTAGTAACAATAACACTAACAGTGTTAATACCTTGTGCATTCTTCAACAACATTAGTAACAGCAGAAATCTTATTTCCCAACAATCTCCCCCTAAACTTAATATGTCCCCAACAGTATTAAGTTTCTCTTGATTCTTCAAGTTGACTTCTTTTCAAACTCTTTCAAAACAACTATTTTTGATCTCTGTGTCTTCTCTCATACTCTTCTTTCTTATGAATCTGATTCAAGATCATATATACCAAATTCTCTGCTAAATCATTGTTGAATGAAACAGATAGCTTAGCATGCCTTAAGCTTCTTAACAAACTCATACTCATATCATATTCTCTGTCAGTGAGCATCCAAATCATAGTAGCATCATTAAAAATAACTTGATGCACACCTGGATTGCTGAGATAGATCCACTGCTTGACATTTCTGAAAGTATTGAACTCAAATCGAAATCTTTCTGGTTCATACATCATTGAAATCCCAGACCATACACCCAATTCATAAACACTATCAAACTTCTTGGTGCTTAGTCCTTTCTCAGATCCAATCTCATATAATCTGTTCAAGTCTTCTCTAACAATCACCCTGATCAACTCTTTAAATGACCTCCAATATGAGACAGAAGTATCTGCCCTTTCAACTATAATTTTCTCACATTTAATTGGAATTGAAAATTTTACAACAGACCAATCAATGATTCCAGGAGAGTTATCAGGTGGAAGATGTACCTGTAAAGGTTGCACCACAATCAAATCATCCAAATTCAACTTATTCTTAGGCAGATCAGGGATTGATGCAAGTTCTTGTCTCTTCTTCTGTTTAAGCTCAGTATTTATTCTTTCCCTTTCCTTTTCATCTTCTATCTGTTTATCAAATTTTTCTTTCTTTTTCTTTTCTCTTTCTGCTTTTTCTTTGGCTTTCTTATCTTCTTCTGATCTCTTAGCAGCCTCGGGGTTTAGAAATGTATCCCTATCCCAGATTCTTTGTAGATTCTCAAGAGACATGGTATTAAGTCTTGCAGTTGAAATATTACCACCTCTTAACTTCAAAACCAGATTTCTTTTCTGTTGAGCTTTTGTCAAAGGTTTATTCCTCTTAGCAGCAGCTTTGGCAGCTCTAGTCTTTTTCAATTCTGCTGCCTTCTTCTTCTGAATTTGTTCCACCAGATATTCAATATCATCCTGTTGTTGCTCTTTAAGCTGTGCTTCATCCCACTCATCAACCTGTTCCTTAGTCATTTTCACAAATTTACCAGGTTCTATCTCAACATCAATCATTTCCTCTGCTAGTACATCTGCATTTATCTCAGCAAATAACCTCTGTGCATATTCATCATCATTCATTGTAGCTTCAGGAGGCATGGTTTTCTGCTTTTTCAATTTTGGCTCTTCCTCCAAGATACCCTTACCCTTATCCTTAGGGTCAATCTTGGGCATAGCTTGTGCAGCAGCAGGTGCAGTAGTAGGTTCTCTAATCTGAACTGGAGGTAAGGTGGTGGTTTTATGCTTCTTAGCTTTGACAGACTGCACAGGAATTGATTTCTGCCTTTTAGCCTGTGAAGTCTTCTCTTTCTCTTGTTGTTTCTCACCTTCAGGATTTTCATTGACCTTCTCAGTTTCTTGATGAATTGGTGTTTCCATCTCTATATCCTCATCAATGTGATCACCAACACCATCATCATTCTGTTCATCATCACCCTTCTTACCATCATCTTTCTTTTCCTCATCACCTTTATTTGTCCAATATTTCTCCCCCTTTTTGAAAGCAGTCTCTGCAGAGTCACCTTTAACTACCACATACTTCTTCCCTTCTTTCAAAACCTTAACAACAATATACTCCAGTTGAGCAACCCTCTGCTGTAGATTTGCAATCTGTTCATCCTTCTTTTTGTTGTTTCTCCTTTCCACCCTAAACTTCTCCCACACATAGTATATCATTCTTGTCAATTCCAGGTTAGTTCTAGCCTCATCACCATCAGAATGTGACTTCCTAGGTGAATCATTGACAGGTGCATCAAAACCTGTTTCATACCTAGTATGATCAACAGATTCCCCTTGGTTATTGGTACTGGGACCACCAAAATCATCGGCAGGAATAGAATCATGTTTTGGTGTTGCCACTGCTTGGGTCTTATTTATGTTACTTCTGTCCTGCTCTGCCAATGGGCTAGAAGCAGTAGAAGCAGCCCTTACAGAATGGTCACCCCTCTCCTCATGGACCACATGTTGTTCATGACCCCTGTCATTGGACTGAGATGACTGAGCAGCATGATCCTCAGTCACCTGGTGTGTAGCCTTTTTGGCTTTTCTGGTGTAGGTTGTAGTGAATCTGTTCCCTTGTTGTTCATTATTACCCCCAGTTGCTGTGGGATAAGAAGGAATGGGTTGTTCCATTCTTTTAACAACTGGTTCAGCTTCTGTTGGTGGTACAGATGCTGTGGTGGAGGGTGCAGGAAGCATTGTTGGAAACAATGTTGTTACCCTTCCAGAAAACACAATTCCTTTGATAGAGGTATCTCTCTTCATATTTGAAAATACTTTTGGTTTGAAAGAAGAGATACCTATTATCTTATCCAAGGCTGGCAAATCAGATATTTGTTCATTTAGAAAACATTGCACAAACCTTGGATACATTAAAAATTTAATTTTAGGTTGGTTAATGTTTCTTAGCATACCAGCAAAAATAAAGTTGGAAAAATTAAAGTTTTGACCAGTAGCTAAGCATACCAATGCATATGCTACTTTACTGCTAAATTGTTCAAAAGATGAACGTTTGGATGATAAACAGTGCAGTAATGTATGAATTAGAAATCTCCATTGGTATGAAAACATAGTTTTCTGAAAAACATAACCACCCAAGTTCCCCTCATATCCCATTCGTTGTAAATTAAAGTATAAAGCTTCATCAGAAATTGAAGTTATACCTTATTTATCTTGAAGATGAAGAGAAGAACGAATGGATGCTTCAGAAATAACCACTTGGTGCCCAGCAACTGTAGAAACAATTTTTGGAACACCTGCTTCTTCCTCAATCTTTGCTTTAACCCAGAATTCATTAATATAATCATATGAAATTCTGGGTGCAACAGTAAGCGCATGGTGAATGGTAGAATTACGCAGAAAATCAATGATCTCTACGTAATCATTGGCTATTGAGGGTTTTACCAGATAGGCAATCATGTTATGATCCTTGCCTAAAGCGAGTTGAGGTGTGGTTGATGAAGAAGAAGCCATGAAGAATTTGTGTATGATTTGCGATAGCAGTGGTTATAGGGTTTATGAAATCAGTGGTTATGAAAGCGTAAAAGAAAATGTACAAGTGTTGGGGGTATTTATACTGTTAGTTATAACGACCTAATTCAGAAAGAAAATCCCCAAATTTTAACAGTAACAGTGAAAACAATTTTAAAACAGTGGAAACTGTCTTAAAACAGTGGAAACTACTTGGAAATTTAATTTCAATACAAACTCTTTAAAGTTATCACTAACAGTGGAAACAAATGTACACCAGTGATAACCAGTTTAAAACAGTAGAAATTAATAATACTAACAGTGATAACTAGTTGATGGAAATAACTCCTGACCAAAGGAATTATAACTCAACACTAGAAACTTAATTAGTACTACTAACAATGATGAGAATAACAGTGATGACCAATGGATTTTTTTTTTGTTTTTAATAGAACGAACAGAAAGATAAACACTGATAGTGAAATTTCAACTTGATAGTATAAACAGTGATAACTGATTATACTAACAGTGTTAAGAATTACACTAACAGTGGACATAGTGGAAACAGTGGAAACTGTTTACACTAACAGTTATAACTGAATAGTGAAAACAGTGGAAACTGTTTACACTAACAGTTATAATTGCTTCTGCTGACAGTGATAACCTACAAAGAGTTAGTTCAACACAAACAGTGATAACAATAGAACTAACAGTGAAAACAAAATAACTAACAGTGAAAATAAAATAACTAACATATACAATGGCAATTGAATAATAACAGTGATAATTAGGAAAGCCAAACAGTTGTAAGACTATTATCACTGTTAGTATCGATTACAACTACCAGCATCTAATCCTTAAGCATTATAGAGATGTTTTATAAAATAGTTATGGAAAAACAACTTAAAGAGATTTAATCAGACCAATACTTGTAATCAGAAATGTAAATCTGCCCACATCAAAGGCTTTGGTGAACAGATCTACAAGTTGATTGTCAGTATGGACTTTTATAATCTGAATAAGTCGTTTTTCATTACAATCTCTGATAAAATGATAACGAATCTCTATATGCTTAGTTTTAGAATGTTTAACAGGATTATTGATGATGCTGATAGCAGAAGTATTATCAATGTAAATAGGAGTACTTAAGAAAGTTAAACCATAATCAAGCATCTGATTCTGAATCCATAAGACTTGAGCACAGCAACTTGCAGCAGCTACATACTCAGCTTCAGCAGTAGAGGTTGATACAGTTGTCTGTTTCTTGCATTGCCATGAGATTAACCTTTCTCCTAGAAATTGACATCCTCCTGATGTTGATTTTCTGTCCATGCTAGCTCCCCCATAGTCACTATCTGAATATGCTTTTAGGTCAAAAAGGGAATCTTTTGGATACCAAAGACCTAGATCAGATTGTCCTTTTAAGTATCTAAAGATTCTCTTGACAGCATACAGATGTGATTGTTTTGGACAAGTTTGAAATCTGGCACAGATACAAATAGCAAACATTATATCTGGCCTAGAAGAAGTTAAATACATCAATGATCCAATCATTGATCTGTACAGATGTACATCAACTTCCTCCCCCTCAGGGTCTGCAGATAGTGGCTTGTGTGTCTCCATTGGTGTACTAGCCACTTTTGATTCAGAATATCCAAATTTAGTAAGTATGTCTTTGACATATTTACTCTGATTTATGAAAGTACCATCTGAACTCTGCTTGACTTGAAGTCCCAAAAAGAAAGTGAGTTCCCCCATAGAACTCATCTGGAACTTTTGATGCATTAATTTTTCAAACTCCTTGCACATATCATCATTTGTAGACCCAAAAATGATGTCATCAACATAGACTTGCACCAGTAAAATATCACTTTGATTCCTTTTGGTGAACAGAGTCTTATCAATAGTGCCTCTTTTGAACCCATTCTCTAATAGATACATAGATAAAGTCTCATACCAAGCCCTGGGGGCTTGATGTAGACCATATAATGCCTTATCCAATCTGCAAACTCTATCTGGATAGCTAGGATCTTCAAATCCAGGTGGTTGACACACATACACCTCATCATCAATCATGCCATACAGAAAAGCACTTTTGACATCCATTTGATAGACTGTGAAACCTTTAAATGTAGCATATGCTAGGAATAGTCTAATGGCTTCTATCCTTGCAACAGGAGCAAAGACATCATCATAATCAATCCCTTCTTCCTGTGTATAACCTTGTGCCACCAGCCTTGCCTTATTCTTGATTACAATCCCTCTTTCATCCTTCTTGTTCTTGAAGATCCATTTGGTGCCAATTGCCCTTTTTCCCTTTGGCAGATCTACTAGTGTCCACACATTCTGAATCTTGAACTGTAACAACTCCTCTTGCATTGCCTCAATCCAACTAGGGTGTTTAAGAGCTTCTACTACCTTTTTAGGTTCTACTTGAGAAAGAAAACACACATATAAAGATGTATGTATTTATTCTTCAGTGACAGTCGTTTGCTGTCTTGTTTGTACACCACTGTTAACATCCCCAATCACCTGTTCCAGAGGATGATTTTTGTTCACATGAAAATTAGAAGTTGATGTCTCTGGAATGATTTCCTCCAAATTGGTAAGATTACCATTCTGCTCTGAACTTTCATTGGAAGGTGTTTCAATTTGTTCTGAATCCTCCATAATCTGAGATGATGTTTCGGGTGGTTCTTCTGTCTCCAAATGCTGTGATGACTGTGGCAGATCAGAAGAAAATACCTCTGAAGGATCAGGAGTCCAGATTGGAAAGATAATGTACTCCAAAGACTCTTTATTCTTTTCTGAGGACATATCTGATGTAGCCTCACAAACTATATATGCTTTACTTGATGTGGTACCTGTGCATGTACCTGTACTAGGATTGACAGTTGTATATCTAAAAGCAATGTTAAGAGCATCAATATCAAACAAAGACTTAGGACCTATTCCATCAGGATTAATGATATTCTCATTAAAAGTGACATTCATTGATTCTTCTATGACTCTGGTCCTTTGATTGAAAACCCTATATGCTTTACTCTGAATAGAATATCCTACAAATACACCCTCATCTGCTTTGCTTTCAAACTTTCCTAGGTGATCTTTTGTATTCAAAATAGTACAAGGACATCCAAAGGATTTTAAGAAACTAACCAGTGGTTTGTTCTTAAACAACAGCTCATATGGGGTTTTGAAATAAGGCTTAATTACAGTTGCCCTATTCTGAACATAACAAGCTGTGCTAACTGCTTCTGCCCAAAAAGACATAGGTAATTTTGCATCAGCTAGCATGGTTCTTGCAGCCTCAATTAGTGTCCTATTCCTTCTTTCAGCAACTCCATTCTGTTGAGGAGTTCTAGGAGCACTAAACTCTCTCTTAATGCCTTTTTCATCACAGAATTTATCCATCTCATAATTTTTGAATTCTGTTCCATTATCACTCCTGATGATTTTAACTCTTTTATCTAATTGGTTCTCAATCTTAGTTATAAATGATCTAAGTATTTCACCTGTCTCATCTTTTGTTCTAAGAAAGAAAACCCATGTAAATCTGGTATAATCATCAATTACAACAAGGCAATAAGATCTTTTTCCCATACTACTTATACTTGTTGGTCCAAATAAGTCCATATGCAATAAGTATAGAGGAGTACAGTTTGAATTCACTGCTTTGGACGTAAAAGAAGTTTTGTGTTGCTTCCCCTTTAGACAAGAAACACAATGATCATCACATGAATAGACCTTCTCAGGTAAACCCCTAACAAGCTTGTTTTTGACAAGTTTATTAATGGTTTTGTAATTCATGTGACACATCCTTCTATGCCACAAAGTAGACTCATTTAAATTTGCTTTAGAAATCAGGCAGTTTAAATCAGGTTGAGGTGCCATGTTTGCTAAGTCACACTTATAGACATTATCTTGCCTAGGAATTCTCATTAAAATCATATTTTCTGGAATTTTGAACTCCTTAGACAGAATAAGACATTCAGTGTCAGTAAAATGAACAGGGTTCTTTTTATCTGTGATTTGACTCACACTTAGCAAATTGTACCTCAACTGTTCCACATAATAAACATTTTCAAAGCTTAACTTGGCACTTTGAACAACTCCTTTGCCTGTGATCCTTCCACCTTTTGGATTGCTTCCAAATGCTACATATCCACCATCAAATGATTTGAAGTTCTGTAGCTTTTCCTTATCTCCAGTCATGTGCCTTGAGCAGCCACTGTCGATATGCCATAAACTTCTTGGCTTGCCCTGCACACAAACAAACACAGAGAAAATTAATTTCTCTTGGGAACCCAAACCAATTTGGCTTTGGGTTTCCCTGATGCATCAAGGTAATCAACTTTCTTGAAGATTATTGATTTTGATGCATTGTTAGATTTTGAACATCTGGGAACATTAGATTGAAAAGGTGTCCAAATCCAACTAATTTTAGACTTAACAGTGGGTTTTGGTCTAACAGTGTTAACTGAAGGTCCAAAGTTATGTCTAACAGTGTTAAACCTGTTATAACTATTATTATGTCTAACAGTGGTAAAATAATTAACAATGTTAGTATTCCTTACAGTGTTATTTACTCTACCAGTGGAAACTGTTGAATTAACGGTGTTAACAGTTTTAAAAGGTTTACCACTGTTTGCTTTAACTCCTTTTTCCACGGTTTTAGTCTTTAAACTGTTGGCTAAATCTTTAGCTTTTGTTCCTGCAGTAGAAACCTTTGCAGCAGCCATAGCTTGATTTGCCCTATAATTCATCTTTCTAGCAGCAGTTGTATGATTAACTTTAGATTTAAAATTTTGTTTGTTAACCATATTAGCTGTTGTCCATGGTTTTTTCACATTCTTTTGATATGTTTTTGGATTGTGAAAACACTCATGTTGAAGATGATTATTTCTGCCACATATAAGTCATAACTTTTCTTTAATCACAGTAACATTATTCCCCAGTTTTTGAGTCACCATTTGGTTCCAATTCCTTTGGTTACCTCTGGGAATATGTTTTTGAAAATTTTGGGATTTAGAAAAGCTATCCTTACACTTGCACTTATCACATGTATTCACAGCAGTTGTATGATTCACAGAAACAGTTGTTTTCACAGCATTCCTAACCTTCCTTTGAAAATTCCTAGGTGTGTTAGGTGTGATTTTCTCATGTTTTTCATGATGTTTTTCCTTCTCTTCAAACATTTTCTTACCCTCTTCTAGTTTATTAACTTTTAGTTCTGTAACTAGACCAGTAATACTATTGCTGCTTTCACGAGATGATTTATCAGATTTATTGAACACATTAACATTACATTCAGATGTATCACACTCTTCATCATCTTCCTCAGTCCACTCATGAATTTCAACTTCATCAATGTTTACATTTTCTTTTAAACTGTTAACTGGGTCAACCTCTTTAACATCATCATTTAATCCTTCTTTAAGTAAATTTAAATCAATTTCAGTTTTTGAAGGAAAATAGTTGTTGTTATAAGGAGGAGGTACATTATTGTATCCTAACCTAGTCTTGAGTTTATCATGAATCTGAGAATTGATAAGTTTATTTACACTTTTAGATGCATTTTCTAAGTTACTTACATTAAGTCTTATGCTATCTCTTTCACATGTGACCTCAGCAAGCTTCTTAGTTAATAATTCTACTTTATCTTTAAAAGTGTCTCTCTCCCACCTAGCATACTCAATATCATATTTAAACGGTGTTGCATTATCTTCAAATGCCTGAATCTGTTTTTCAAGATTTTCTATTACAGAGATTGTGTGTCTACTTTTGATTTCACACTGTTTTAGCTCATCACACACTTTCTGGTTATGATCTCTATAATGTTTCACAGTTTGTTTACACACAGTTGAGCACAATTTTATTTGTACCTCATAAGGAACTTCAGATTGCTTGTCAGATTCTGCTGTTGCCATGAAGCATTGATTCTTCACTTCATGCTCTTCCTGATCACTCCAATCCCATCCACATCCATCAACAGATACCAGTGCATTTGATGAAGTATCTTGGATTGGCACATTCTTAGTCTGACCAACATTTCCTCCACTTCTCTGGACAGTTCCTCTCTCATTCTGATCAACCTTAGGACTTCTGCACTCCCTAGCAAAATGTCCCATCTTGTGACAGTTGAAACATTCAACTTTGCTTTTATCAAACCAGCTTGCATCACTCCTCTTCTGTGCAAAGTTATTCCTACCAGTTCTTTGCATAAACCTTTTTGCTCTTTGTGTGATTAAAGCAATCTGGAGTTTGATATCCATCTCTTCTAAATCATCTCCTTCAAACTGATCTAGATCTTCATTAGTAAGTGATGAATTCACATTACTAGCAAAGAAAGATTCTAAGATTTGATCATTAGAATGATTAGTAATAGATCCACTTCCTCTAGTCCCATAGGATGACCCTTTCTGACTTGATTCAGCCTTTGATCCAGACCCTGCCATAGACATAAAAGCTGAATTATTGTTGTTGCTCCCATATCCCACCTTCTTGATCTCTACCTCAGCTTCAAAATTCCTCAGATCATTGTATATATCTTCTAATTCCTTTGCTTCCAGATCTGTACTCTGCCTCAAACCAACAGTATACATGGTCCATTCATCACCCAAGGACCTCAAAAACTTCCTGTTCAAATCATCTTTGTCAATTTTCACTTGATGATTTTCCAGATCTCCTACAAGCTTTGAAAACCTATCAAAGGTTTGAGTCAAAGTTTCTGACTTTGCAGAATTAAAGTTCTCATATTGTTGTTTCAACAGAGATCTTTTATTCTTTTTGGTGTTATCATTACCACCAAATCTCTTCTCTATTGCTTCCATTAAAACTTTAGCATCTTGACATGCTTCAAAACGCCTTTGATATTCATTAGGAATAGATTACAATAGAGTACTCAAAGCTTTGTACTCTATAGATCTGACTTTTCTTTCTGCCTCAGATGTTGGTGGTGATCTTGGCTGTGGAACACCATCACTGTTGAGGGTCACTGGAGGACCATTAACCACTACTTCCCACATCTGATAATCTGTGAGAAGCATATATTGTCTGATTCTGTTTTTCCACAGATCAAACTCATCAGGTCTAAGCATTGGGATCTTAGTGACTTGAATTCCTTCACTACCTTCTGCCATTGCTTTGATTTATTGATTATAAAAATGATCAATAAAACAGTGAAAATGATCTTCCTGAATTCAAAACTAAAACTTGCTCTGATACCACTTGATGAACCAAGATCTATCTAATAAACTATTAGATAAACACAGTTTTGAATGATTACTAAGAAGTTTGCGGAATAACACTTAGTAATACAATGAAGATCAATAACAGTATATTAAGACAGAATAATAGAAAGCTTCAATCTTATTAATGATAAGACGAATACACTGAAATGTATTAGGGTTACAAAACCTTGAAGCGGCACACAAAACACATAACCTAATCTAGGTTAAGGATCTCTATTTATAACACATAGAGTCCTGCTAAACAATCTCCTATAATTATGGAAGCAGTTACAATCCATAATTATTCAAACTCTAACTTCCCTCCTATTCTAGATATAAACAGTGTTAACTACCACAACTATACAAACAGTGGTAATTCCTATAACAGTGTTAACACTTGTACAATTTACTAGACTAATATACCAACAGTGGTAACTAGCCTAAGCAGTGTTAACTGTTGTAAACAAGCTAACAGTGATAACACTAACAGTTGAAACTATTACTAACAGTTGTAACTCTTGTCTTCAATCTTCAATAGCAGTTGTAGTCTTCTACTAACAGTGGTAATCACTTCACAAACAGTGGTAATCCATGAAGACTTCAACTAACAGTTTTAACTCTGAAGACAGTGGTAACCAACAGACTAACAGTTGTAGTACCAGTAGTAACAATAACACTAACAGTGTTAATACCTTGTGCATTCTTCAACAACATTAGTAACAGCAGAAATCTTATTTCCCAACAGAGTGCCACTGTTAGGTATTTTACATACCTTCCTACTGTCAGTTATTCTTGACAGTGCCACTGTTAGTTATATTTTCTAGGGATTGGCACTGCTAACAGTATATAACCTTAAAACACTTCAATTTTTCATTACGCTCTCATCTAACCACTGCAACTACAATTCAAAATACAACCGCCTCTTCTTGTACAATTAATTTGATGATCATGGCTTCTTCTTCTTCATCTGATTTGACCCTTAGTGTTCATGAAGAACACAATATGATCGCTTTTCTAATGAAACCCCCATCTGCACAGAATTTCACTCAAATAGTTGATTTTCTTTGTGCTAGTTATGTTTATCACGCGCTTACAGTATCTCCGAGGGTGTCAAGGGGTCATCTGAATGAATTCTAGAAGAATGCACGGTTAGAAGTGGTTGCTGGTGTAAATCAAGTGGTTTCAAAAGTTCAAGAAACCAAAGTGGTGGTTACTGAGGAAATTTTACGAGATGTTCTTTTACTTGATGATGCCACAGGTATAACTTCCTTAGATGACACAGAATTGTTTGATAATTTAAGATTAATGGGGTATGAGGGTGATTATACACGTTTTACATTTTTTAAATCACTCTTTAGCCCACAATGGAAATTTTTAATTCATACAATTCTTCATTGCTTGTCATCTAAGAGAACTTCTTACAATGAATTTGGAACACAATTAGCCTATTCTCTTGTGTGTTTGGCTAAGGGTCAGAAATATAATTTTTCCAAATACATACTTGATGGCATGATCAGAAACATCACAAAGGGCATCACTTGGAATTTGTAATGCCCGTAGCAAGTTCTAAAGGCTGTATTAGGAATGTCAGCATCTCAAACTCGCAGTTGGGGATAACCGGACCGTAGATCGATCTCTGAGTAAAAGCTCGACCCTTGAAGTTAGTCAAAAGGGTCATCGATTCTAGGAAGTGGATATCAATTCTTAACGGTTACTTTGTTCAATTCTCGGTAATCGAAACTCATTTTTTTTTTAATTTCACGAATAGAACCGGAGCTCCCCAGGGTGAGGAACTTAGTCGAATGAATCCCTTGTCCATGAGTTCCTGCAATTGGGGGACAATTCCTGCAACTCGGAAGGGGCTAATTTGTTTGGTGCTCGTGCCACGGGTACGGCGCCAGGCACAAGATCGATTTGAAATTCGATTTGTCTAGGCGGGTAAATGCAAGGCAATCTTCGAGAAAGATTTATTGAAAATCCGGCACAATGGGTACATCCTCAAGTTTCTTATCTAGTACATGTGCGAGAATTGCCTACCACTCTATTCTTAAGTACTTTCGGGTTTTCATAAAGGAAACAATGTTCAAGCTCAGTTTACCGGTCTCTCCTTGTAGGATCAAACTTCCACCGGTAACGAGGGGAATACGAATGATTTTCTCAAAACAGATGATTTCGGCACGATTCTTGGATAACCAATCCATGCCTACTATGATATTGATGCTTCCGATTTTGACGGGTATGAAGTCTATGGGAAAAAGTTCTTTGCAAGTATGTCTTGTATTAAAAATTAGTTGTAATCAAATGGTTGATTTAAATGTAGACATAACAATGTCTAAGTCATGTTTAAAAGCAGTTAAATTCGTGATCGTTTCGTTGTTCAAATCGTAGTCAAAATGTTACAGAGGAGTCGTTTACAAAGTCGTCTAATCGTTACTAAGTAGTTGTTGAAACAGTTGGTAAACTTGTTTGTAAATCTGTTGTTGTAGGTATAAATAGTGATAAAACCTTGATCAAATGATGTGTTTTGTATAAATGAGTTTATACACCTATGGATTTTGAAAGTTTAATAGAACATTTCATGTAGGGGTTTATGTTGTAAAATCTTGTTGAAAATTTTACGATGAAATCTGTTTGAAATCGCATGGGCCATTGAAAGGTGCGAGTCAATCAAAATACGTTGAAAACTCTTGACAGCACTTTGAAACTTTGTTTAGTAATAGAATTAGAAAATTAGAAGTTGTGTAAAAATTCAGGGTAAATGTCAGAGGTAACTCGTTGAAAGCTAGAAATAATACGTTGAGGTTAACCGAAGCACAAGATTAATAGATTACATGGTTGATGTTTACAATATATGCCGGGCATTGTTACCTCCGGATGAATTACGAAAATCTTATACTAAATGTGACGGGGTTCTTATATATCCCTAGAGATAGAGGGTTTTAATATAAGATGACGTAGGCACGTCCTTCTACTTTTATTTTATTCCAGATTCAGGTCGTCGTCTGACGAGTAGTCTTCCATAGTGGAGCTTTCCATTTTCTTCGAGAGAAAGTTTTATTAAAATGGTGAATTTAATAACAGGAGGGTTTAGTGAGTACTGTAGATTCGAAAGGTAGTCATAACAATGACCGAGTGGGGTTCTCGAGGTAGTCGATCAGGACTATGTCATTGTTTCGAAGCGAACAAGTGTTTGGTAAAGATTATTTGGTAAAGATAGTTGGTAATCCCGTAGTTGCAATTACACCTTGCAGTAGTGATTAAAATGATTAGATCGTTGTCGAAATAGTTTGTGTTCGGACTGGTTAAGGTTGCAAACCAAGTTATGAGAAAGTTGTTGGAATCCATCCATTTGTTGGAAAAATGTTTCCCGTATGTAGGTGTTGTAGTTGACGAATTTCACCGGCAGACCTCTCTATGATGACGGATTCTAGTGGGTGGAGTATCAGTAGTAGTAGTGGCATGGTCAGAGTAAGTTCTAGTTCGAGGTGGTGTGTCTGCCCTTCTAGTTGTATATAACACATGCGATTAATAGGTTTATAAGAGGTGGGGGAGGAAGAGGGTGAAGCAAGTGTCACTTGTTTGGGTGGCGAATTACTGGGTGGATTCTCCTCAAGTGAGTCCTCTTCAAATATGACGTTGCCTAATGCGGTTGGGAGTGCGGTTTCCATGGAAGTCTCCACAGTAATAAGTAAGGTTATATACATATTTACAAAAAAAAAAAAAAAAACCTAGCACATAAGCACGTATAAGGGCTAGTCCCATTTCTATCATAGGTCTACGTCTGCTAAGGCATTCCCATTCACTATGACTATTTCAGGTCGTGCATCGCTTCACCTTTAATTGTACATAGTTGATCAGGCTATGTTAAATTAAATTCAAATGATGCAATTGCTGAACCAGTCATACCTAATAAGGAATACTTCCCTAACGGTTATAGTCTAGGTCACTAATGCAATCCTAGTTCTCTATAACCTTAGGCTCTGATACCAAATCTGTCACACCCCGCTAAAGCGGAAACACGAGATGTAACAACACAATGGTTTCATTACATAAGGTACAACTATTACAATGTTCACAAGATACTACCACTAAGGTGTTTACACCGTCTACGGTACAAAATACAAAGATCATCCATCCGCATACATCCGAAAGGTAAAAAAAGTACATCTCAAGACAGCAACAATAATAAAGATAAGTGTAGCTTCAATCCATAACTATAGACTATTTCCTGAAAAGCATGAAAAATGAGAGTCAACTATACAAATATAGTTGGTGAGTTCACAGGTTTTGAAAATAGATGCGAGACCAATTAAAAAGTATCAAACCATGATTGAAAGATTTACGTTCCTACGTAAATAGTCGTTTATACGCAATCTAGATTCATTTAAGAACGACATGTATAGCTTGAGTCCACAACCAAACCTACTGGCCCGAGAAACAACGCCCCAAAGATATGTCCTATCGCGAACATATAGAGTTGGTGGTATGCACTCACATGGCCGTGTGAGTGGGAAGGTGGCCTCCCTCCAAATAGTACTATCCATATCAACCATCGGCTCAATAATGAGTTAATAGGTTGTGTAAGAGAAAAACCGGGGACTTTAGATGCGATAGAGTCACAAGCATACAATAAGAGCGTATAAATAGTATATGTACACACATAAAACATTTTTAGCACAAAAGATACAAGGATGTGTACATTTCCACAACAGTTTTTAGTATCAAAATAGTAAATGTTTAATTCTGAACAATTTCGCAATCAGAATAGTTTCGTAGTCAGATTCAATAAGAACAGTTTCGTTGTAAGATATACTTTGTGTGCACGTTCAAGAACAAGTTTAACTAGTGCACAAGTTCAAGAGCAGTTTCAATTAACAAGATCAGTTTCGTAGTAAAATACAAACTGTGTACCTCTTTCAAGAACAGTTTTACTAAGAGTGCACATTAAAGAACAGTTTAGTAAACAAGTAGTCATGCTCTTCATCCCAAAAAGTTTATGAAAACAATAGAAAAATGGGGCTGTGAATACTCACCGTTAAGTGTGAATGATACGGTTTGGATGTATTCCGAGTGCTAAATGAGTATGACTCCTATCCACGACCTATGAACACGAAGGTTCTAATTAGGATCTTGTCTAATTATGTTTGTAAGGATTGCTTAGCTAAACATCTAGATTACAAGGTGCCAATATTGTTTGTTTGCTTTAAAATTTGTTAACGTCCAATAAACGCGTTTGAGTACAATAATGAATACGCAAGTGTACAACATCCGAAATTGTCAAACTTTTCACACAAGTCATATTAGGTTGGTTTCGTGGTATACTTAGTGATAGCATAAGTTATGTGTGTCTAAGTTGTTTTTGTTTGTAATTATCGGTTGGTGCGCGAATTTGGTACTTAGTGAAAATTATGTTTTCAGGTCTTGTTTTGGTCCAAGTTACTTAATAAGTCACCCAATCCATTCAGTTATTCGTTTTGCTAAAAATGCTAAGGTTTCCGTTTTAACCAAAAATAGTAAGGTTGCCTTTTTAGAAACCGAGTCCCATTTTTGTCGACTTGGTCAAACCTACTCGGTTTGACCTGAGACTTTTACCAAACCCTTAAATATTTTCAAATGTCATAAAAACTCAGTCCTTTCACTTTTCGTAGGTCAACAGGTGCCGATTTTTGTGTTATACCCTAAACAGTCCACACATTACATTTTCCAGATTTTATATCCACTTGTCAGATTTTTATAAATATCTATAATTCGAAATAGAATATGAAAAAAATTACAGGTGATCCCCAAGATATTATCAAGTTCCAGTAATTTGTGTACTACTTTTAGAAAGGTATAAGTATTTTATTAAATTTCTTTTTCCTCTGTGGTCCAGAAACTGACCAATCGGAAAGCATGCATGAAGATTACATTTATAAGCAAAATCTACAAGGAATTAATAAAAATGGTCTTCATGAAAGTTGTAGCCAATGAAATTTTTAGGATTTGGGCGGTGGTTTCAGGTCATTTGGAGGTGTATAGCTCAAGATATGGCCAAAACCATAAGACTAAATTCCTGACTTTTCTGATCAGATTATACATGCATTAATACAAAAATTATTTAAATTAGCAAACGAACTCCAAACATGATGAGACCAGTGGGGTTTGAAAGATAATTTCTTGAACTTGATTTTAGACTATAAAAATGTCCATTTTCATGAAGAAATGATTTTTTTAAAAATCGTGGAAGTGACAACAACATTCTGGATAGATTATGCATGATGCATTTTCTTGAGTTTTATGTTTTGAAAAATGTTTATATGAACATTTTTGAACATGAATCCTTGAGTGAACTTTAAATATATGTTATACGAGTAATAATATGAAGAGAAATATCCTTACAAAGGTGTTTTGATGAAAGAATGGCAGAATTGTAGTGAGGAGTTCTTGTGGCCTTGAATTCTTGAAAAAGCTTTGCAAAGAGATGGAGAATTAGGTGGTGGTTCTTGGTGGTCAAGTGGTGGATTATGGTGGTTGTTTAAGGGGCTGTAATATCAGAGTTTTAGAGAGAGAAGGAAGGGTTAGAGAGAAGGAGGAGAGAATGGAGGTGAAAGAGTGTTGGTAAATGAACTTTTGCATGTGTGTTGAGTGGGTTTGGGGAAGTAAAAGAGAATC